>JAJNNQ010000009.1:46282500-46907500 GCA_027886175.1 Phylloscopus collybita | reverse complement strand
GAACAAATATGCAAGATCTGTTTGACTGGTGTCTCCAGTGCTACTTTTAGTAGTAAATATTTTTCTGTTTTCAATCAACAGCTCTTGATCAGGAGTAACCCTGCTAAAGTTCAAATGTGTTAGAACCTATTTAGAAGCTTTTTCACTTTTCCTTTTATTTTTGTGTTTCTATTTTACCCTAATTTTTTAAGGCTTATGGAAATCTCTGCATCTTAACTAGTATAATTAAAATTTTCATTTGAACACAGTATTACTTACCAAAATTGATCATGAAAGGAGACGTACTTGCACTGAATAAAAAATAAGTAAGAGCTTAATTAATCCTAGGATGAGAATGTAGGTTAACAGTGATATACTAGTTATTTTATATACTAATATATACATAATGTTATACTATATCCTATGAGCTGTTCTATGCATAAAGGTCACCAACCTCTATATGGTGAGCTTCACGCTTTGTGTTGCTACAGAGTACAGCATATGATGCCCATGAAGTGAAGTTGAAATGCCATCAATATGTGGGCATCCATTCTTTTGTTTGCCATATGCATCCAGTGGTGCTGTAATTGTGCAAATGATTTTGGGTTTTTCTTTCTCCTGCTCTATTTTTAAATAATACAAAAACTATGCTATTTTATTTTCCTGTCTCTTTTAGGAATATCTTTAATGCAAATTCTAATATGTACTTTTTGATTAGCTCTTCATACTGAGGGACAGGCATAAGAGAATTCTTCAGGAAAAAAACAGGAAGCTTTCTGAGTTTTACTTTTTTGTGTATGACTGTAGAGAAATATTGAGGTGGTAAGGGCTCACAGTTGTTTACAGCAACATTCTGCTTGTGAAATGGTGTTTGATCGTATTAAATTTCTTTGAAACAAGAGAAAGAATTTTAAAAAATGTTCTTTTTGGTTGGTTCCTTTCTTGCAGTATTGAGAGCAAGCTTATGAGCTTCAGTCCTCAGTTGGTGCCACTGAAAAAATGTCTACCCATAGACATAATGCATATGGCAAAACTGACATCTTCAAGGACTTTTTTCAATTAAAAATTAAAAAGCATTACAGAATTGTCTCCTTTCAAGGTTTCACAGAAGACTCAGGTATGATAAAATCATAGGCCCTGCAATTTTCTGGTTCTTGAGTATTTATAAACGTGCATTTATCAAAGGTAATTGACTTCTGGTCCTCTCTGCATGTGGATCTAATTTCCCGAATCTGTTCTTCCTCTTTTCTTTTCCTCTCTAACCCCATGTTTTGCTCTAGGTAGTTTTGATTTAGTGAGACACAACAAATGGACCTACTGCTAAACTCTATTTGTGGTAGAGTTTATCTCAAAGGTTATCCTGTCAATAGAAGGCTGTATTTTGCTAGTACTGAAGGCCTCTTCATAGTGATTCCCAAAATACTTCCTGAGTCTTTATGAACAGGACATCTATATAGATACCTCATGGCTGTGATACAATGGATATCTGAAAGAACGTGCTGTTAGATTATAGCTTTGGCTGCCTTTGTCCCTGAAAAAGTAAATATTTGCAGGGTATGGCATGTTGAATTGTGGCAGTTATTGGGATTTTTAACTTTTTTTTATTATAAATTGGTATTTAGAGTGATTTACAGCCTTTTTAAAATTTTAGAGAATGTATTTCTTCTTGCACCTTTTTGGGACCAAGTGCTTTGTATGGTGGGTTAGTTTTGGAAATAGCTGGTATTACTACTTTAGGTGTACATTAGTAGCGCAGTTCAAGTAAGGGAGAGTTTCCTGTGAGCTATCTGTTAATGCTTGGTTCATGCAAGTGCTAATTAATACTTCCTCAGTTCATGCGGTTCCCTGCTCTAGTTAAAGAACTTCAATGGCTCTCTAAATTGGTTTAAGGAATGCTGGGAAAAAACACTCCATGTCAAAATCTGATGTTCACTGGAATGTCTTTGTCCCCATTTGACATTGATTTATATTGTTTTATAGTGATCCAAATAGATGGTGTTTAGAGAGGGAAAAAGTAATGGGAAAGGTTAACGTGACTTTAGTATTCAGAAAAACTGGAGTTTAAACATGTGTTCTAGCTCTGCAATGACAATTCTGCATTTCAGGAGACTGGACAATAACATTTTCCTTATGCTCTTTTAGAGTAACAAATTCTATTAGATCTTAGATTTTTTTATTATTACTTCTAAATATACACAGGAGAATTTTTAAGATAGTTTTCTAGTTATCTTATTAAAAAAAAGTTGATGGGAGTGGAGGAGACGAAAGTAAAAAACACTAAAACATCACCACCCCCACACTCTTCTGAACTGCCCATGACTTTGTTTGTATTTCATAATAAAAAACAGAATGCTTTTTATAGGAAATTAGGAAAGCAATCAATGAATAATATAATTTGCCTTCGGGCATGTTGAGAAATGCCTTAAGAATGGCTGAAATATAATGTTACTCTCGGAAAGCAAACAAAAGATCAGTCCCCTCTTACTACAGAGGACTTATGCAGTCACTTGCTGAACAAGGGAAAGTGAGGATTTTTGTACATTTTGGATTCCCTAATGAGCAGGGGTCTATATAGCTTGGAAGTAGGATAGGACTGTGACAGCCTCATGAATCCAATGTGAGACTTTGAATTGTAGAGCTGGTGCTGCCGCAGATGAGACACATAGGAGGGGGACTGTGATTTGTTAGCTGGCTAGACTGGCTCCAGAGCACTTAGGGGTTTAATATGTGGTAGATTGAAAGTCTGGCAGCCAAAAATGCATTAGCAGAAGTGTTAGCCTGTCCTAATGGGAGTGTGGGTAACAGTTCCATCCACTCCATCTCAGACCACAAATTATATTTGTTTACTAATAATTTAGAGAAGGGGAGAAATCCCCAAGCCCATACACTCTTGTTTTGTATTTTATTTGTGGAATTACTGAAGCAGTCAAACCTCACCCCCAGAAATGTGTGTGCATCCTGTACCTGAAAGTTGAGATCCTGAAGAATTTATGTAATTGAAAGAAAAAAGGCTGGTCATTCTTAAATTTGGTAAGTGGTGAATCAAAGTCTGGCCATCATTGTGTCTTTTAAGCTGATGAATTTCAAATAAAAAAGAGCCTCTAAACTATACCAGCTGCAGTATAAAGTTGTCTTACCCCAGTATAGCTGCTAACCTGAAATACATTAAGTAACTTAATATACATATTTTAAAGCAATGGAAGAGTCCTGCAAGCGTGTGCTCTTAGCACAGACACTGTAGGCTGCCAAGTGTCTTCTGAGGAGAAGTTGCTAGTAAACTTTTCCTGTTAACTGGTGTATAATGATAGTTTCGTAATGAATAGATTAATTAGATTCTTTTATCAGAGTAAAAATATTTTTCTATTTAATTTTATTTCTTCTATTAAGTAAGGGAGATGGAATTAACTGATGATTGTTGGCTCAGCAAAGCACTGCTAGCCAGTGAGCCAAAATTTAGGGAAGCAAACTGAACAGGAAAATTGCAGGCAGCAGAAAGCAGCATCCCATAAAGCTGGTGGTCATTTAGCTAGGTTGGCATAGGAACCAGTTTGCAAGAGCACAGCATAAGAACAGACATGTCTTAGTATTTTAATGTCTCTTTCATCTGAAAACCTCCAAAGAGCAAATGCATGAGCTCTTCCAGTATCCTTGTCTTTTATGGTGGTGTTATGACCTACAGTAGAACAGAGAGTTACTGCTTGATCTGTCTAAAAGCCAGAAGAGAGTTGTGTTGCTATATGACAGGAATAATCCCTGAACTTCCACCAAATTCTTGGTGATTTCCACTAGCAAACTCTTCATGTCACTTCGTGTGACAAAGCCTTTGGACAAAGCCTTGATTGTGACAATAGTAAGATCAGAATTGGAACAGCCAGGGCTTCAGTGCTGACCAACCCCCCTCATAAGCATTGGCTGCATCCCAGCCACGGGTGGGATTTCTTGACTGAAAGAAGAGTAGCTCATAGAAGAAAAGGATAACAGCCTGTGAAGGGGGTGTTTGGAGTTACTGTAGAAACAAAGACAATGACCAGAGGTGTGTAGGCAAGCTCTACCATAAATACAAGATCTCTGTGACCTCTCATCTTCCTCTGATGCAAACACAAGATGTTAATTAGAAAAATCAATGAGATTTAAAAGGCAATTAAAGCAACTTGGTGTCAGCTTAAATGTTTACTATAAAAAAACCCCAGACATCATCACTGGGTAAAATAGTTTTTTCTCCATGTTTATAATGAGACAGGTTTAAAAATTGATACAGAATTTAACTGTGGTGGTTGGACAGCATCAACTATGGCTCATTTAGGCTGTTTAGTGGTATGACCAAAACATCTACCTTAGCAGCATATTACCTGTAAGTAAAAAATGTTGAAGTAGTAATCTAAATGCTGTTGCCAATTCTTAAAAATTACTGTAGCTAGTCACATCCAAGTTTCCCAAGAACTATGTCACAAGTAATGTTAAACAAAGGAGATGTAGCCACTAAGAGTTTCATCTGAGTCTGAAAAACCCCAAAACAACGAACCAAACAAAATGACCACTAGAACTAAATTTTGATTTCCAAAAGCATGAAATATTTCATATTACTCAGGAGAAGAAAAAGAAGATGCTGGCTGATTCCAGAAAAGACTTTCACAAAGACTTGAGGTTTAGTGAATATGTTGGGTGTTTTCAGTCATGCCTTTGAGGTTCACCCACTAACAGTAGTTCTGAAAAATGTCTTTAAAGTCTGCATCGTGTTCTTTTGATGGATTACCAGAATCTCCAGCTCATGCCTCAATGTAGCACAACATAAACTGCAGCTAAAGCAGAGAAGGAGGAAACTAGATGAGAATGCCTGAAGAAACTTTGAATGTCCTTGCTTTGATGTATTTTGCAATCTTAGCATGACTTCATAGCTGGCAGTATACAATATATACAGTACTCAGAGAACCAGCACAGCATGCCAGCCTGAAACAGCAGTATGTATTATATATCAAGTGAAAAGTGAACTAAATATGTCAGGAATAACTGCAAAGTTCAAACAAAGTTGTTATGAATGTGTTGATTGTAGCTCTATCATTTTGAATTGACCTGTTGGGGTTTTTTTATTTCTGAAGAAGGTATTACGTCCCTGTGATGTCTGGAAAGTATTTGAGCATTTTCACTCTTGGATTATAGCAAAGAATAAATAAAAGTTATGTTGTTTTTCTGTATAGTGTGCATACCTTGTAATTAGATCTAAGAGTAATTGGATACCTCACTTGACAAACTTGCTGTGAATAGAGATTGTAAGACAACCTAAATATTAAAGGGAGACTAACAGTTAGCTGTAATTCATCTTGCAAAGTGAAAAAGTGAGGATTGCCATGAAATCAGTATTAAACAAGTGTTTAAGTACACTTCAAGGGCTTCTTTCAGGTATATGCTGCTGTGATTGATGCCTCCACCAGGGTTTTGCTAACAGAGTTAATCATCAGTGGGCAGTAGTAATGACTTGAATTTATTATATAGCCACCTAATCCTGGGATGGCAGTGGGCACTTGTGCATCAGAGACTGTTTTCTGCCGTGGGTAAACCTGGACTAGTCATGAAAAGTGCTTAGAAAGATTTATTCACAACTTGCCTGAAGGGGGAAGCACAGACAAAGGCGTCACTGTGTCTGTCCCAGAATTCAACAGATCTTTTAAGAGTTCAGGGCTTCTGAAATTCACTCCCATCACATCATAGGGATTTTTTTTTTTTTTTTTTTTTACTTAGATCTGATTGCTTCAGTGACAAAATTTTTAGTGTTTTAACCACAATTTTAAAAATTCTTGCAACTACTGGAGAACTGACATTCTTAAAATGGCAAGAATCAGCTTCTTGACAATCAGTTGCAATTGTTACAAAATCTATTTGCTTACTTGTGTGTGACAGGATGTATTCTGGGAACAATTTTGGAAGTGAAATGAGAAGAAAGGCAGTCATTTGACTAGCAGAATCATTATTTGGAGTATATAAGGTGGATGACTATTTTGTTCTTCTTGCTTTCACATCAAGTAGAAAATAGAAATTTATTTAGCAATTTCAAAAATCTGATCTGTGATTCCTCTAGTTTCTTTTTCACTTTTGTATGTGTGTGTGCACTAAAATGGGTGTTGACAACCTAACAACCAAGTAGAGTGCAGTCTTTTAGTGGCAGAGGAAAAGTAAGGTCTCTCCTGGTGACTTAAATGGATACTTCCATTATACTGAAAGACAAAGGACCAAGATCTTTGCTGATTTTACTTTACAGACAATAATTTTGTCTCATCTGTAGAGAACTATAGCAGTAGGCAAGGCCCAAGGTATCCTGGCCTGTATCAGCAATAGTGTGGGCAGCAGGACCAGGGCACTGATTGTCCTCCTGTACCCAGCACTGGCGAGGCCGTGCCTCAGGTGCTGTGTCCAGTTCTGGGCCACTCACAACTAGAAGGACATTGAGGTGCTGGAGTGTGTCCAGAGAAGGACAAAAGAGCTGGGGAAGGGTCTGGAGCACAGATCCTGTGAGGAATTGGGGTGTTTAGCCTGGAGAAAAGGAGACTCAGGCGAGACCTTATGGCTGTCTACAACAACCTGAGAGGAGGGTGTAGCCAGCTGGGGGTCAGTCTCTTCCCCCAAATAATAAGTGACAGAATGAGAGGAAATTGCCTCAAGTGCACTAAGGAATGCTTAGACTGGTTACTAAGAAAATTTTCTTTCCCAAAATGGGAACAGACTTTGGAACAGGCTGCCCAGGGAAATGGTGGAGTCACCATCTCAGGACATATTTAAAAGGTGTGTAGAGGCAGCACTTGGGGACTTGGCAGTGCTCAGTTAATGGTTGTACTAGATGATCTTGAAGATTTTTCCAATCTATATGATTTTATGATTCTAATTTGGTCTCAGGAAGGAATGTGTTGCCCTGAAACACTACAATACAGTGACCAGCCCAAAGGATGAGAAGTGATCTCAGAGACAGGTCTGCTATTGCACTATAAAGCTGGAATCCATTTTCTGTTGAAAGATTATGATGCTGTCTGTTACATCTTGCAGTAGTACGTAGAGTTTGATTTTTCAGCTTCTCAGCCAAGTAACTGTTGTCAAAAGCAATCATAACTAAGGTAAAAGGATGAAGGATTTTGCCAAACAAACAGTAGAAAATGAAAGGCTATCCATGTTCATTGTTTTTACAGATCAATATTATATTAAAGAAATGCCTGGGTTACATGGTTAAACTGGGCTTGGGTAGTTTTTTTTACCTAAAGTGTTGCACTTTATAGTACACCTTTTTTAATTTGCTGGTCACGCACTGTTGTCACTGTTTGAGAAACAGCATATGATAATTTGAAACAACTTATAAAACAACTTGAAGGTAGCCTTTGGTTCTCTTGTATGACATCATCATGAATTACAGTATTTTACTGACAGTGGGGATGATAAAGATGCAATGTTGAACAATGAGCTTTCTCTCTGAGTTGTTATCCATTTTATTTGTAGCTCTAAATTTATAGCAAAGATGAGGTAAATAGTGTTAAGGTAAAAATGTGGTCAGCTATACAAAGACTAAGCCTAATACATATGAGCAAGGGCAGACAAAGTAGAGTCTAGGTCTTGGCCAAAGACTGTCATCCAAAGCAGCCCTTGGTGGAGCTGAGTGAGACATGTCTTCCTCATTTCTGCTTTTGAAACAACTGTATAAGACTTAAAACACTATTGTTTAGATAATAGAGACTCATGGGCAGCTAACATCTGAGAATGAAATAATGGGTTCAAAGGGTCTGACATGGACTTAGGGTGCAGTAATTTAATTTTTAGCACAGATCTTTGGATTCATCCCTTGTCTTGGTAGTATTCATCCTTGCAAGTAATTTCTCATAAATTTTCATTAATTAATTTATAAAACTTTAAGATAAATTAAAATAACACTAAACAACAGGGGCAAATTTGTAGTTCTTGTAACATTGTATATGTGCCATACTAGTTCAGGATTTCCAAACTAAATCAACATCATTTGACAAAAAAATACAATCTTGATAAACAAGAACTAAATCAAAACAACCATCCTTCTATTTGAACATTCTTTGTTAACTCATTGACAATGGTGTAAATTTTTTTCCTCAGTAAGAGTAAACAGAATGTGCTCAAATGAGAGGAAATAATTTTTAGCTGTTTCATGATTATTATTATTTTGGGTTAAGTCCATGAGGAACTCTTAAGAAAACATTGCATCACCTGGCATGCAGTGTCAGTGATGTCTGCAAAGTAATTACAGAAGAGATGAATAAAGAACATTTATGCTATGAATTAATCAAATGTCAGGATCCAATCTAGATGAGCAGGGAACGTGGTTTGCATGCATTCAGAAAACAGTGCCAAATGTAGTTTACAACTGTCTCTGTGGACAGCAAAGAGCTCAGCTTATTTCAGAGTGCCCCCATGGCTTTGTTTTAAGTGATGTGTGTGAGTTCTGGACAGACTGTTGAGCAGATGGTGCTAGTGTGAGATGGTGTACCTCTTCCAAAGCACTAGTTGGTGTGAAAGGCATGCTGGCAGAGAGGGTGTGCTGTGACCTGGCTACTAGAGAATGCAGTGATGTGAAAACTTGGTTTGGAAAGAGAGAGCATTTGAGCCCTCTGAAAAGTTTGCTGTGAAACTCAGATTAAAATAGTCAGCAAATTTGCATACTCATATTACTATTAGATTCCCAGCCATCACCATAACTGGTCTGCTTTGTGTACCTAAAATGTCTTGTATCACTTCATATGGCTGCTTCATATGGCTATTTCCTATGTGCCTTTGGTTCATACCGTGCTGCTGCTAAAACAATCAAGGGTTGCTTTTTCTCTTGGTTTTCTTCCTACCTCCATGCTCCTTCTCTGTGTGTATTAATCCTGTGCTCTTTCTTTATCAAAATGTGAAATCTCTGCTGGAAGAAAACATGCTGAAAATTTGAATGGTGCATTGTCTCACCCCACATGCAGTGTTTGGCAGCCTCAGAGTGACTGTAATCACAGCTGCTTTCAAACCTGCTTGCTGTCAGAGGATCTCCCACAGGCCCTTGTGAAAGCCAACGTTAAGATCAGAGCTGGAGCTATAAACTTCTGTCTTCCATGGTTATAGACATCCCAAATCCTGCTCAAAGGTGTGCTTAAGCTGCAGCCAAAATCATCACTCTTCAGTTTGAGTTGCAGAGGCGAAAAACCCCAAACCTTTCTCTTGATACCGTTAAAGGGTCAGTGTTGAAGAGAGTATAGTGATTTATTTACTATATTTAACATCTGTCTTCAAAACTCTTGCAATGGGCAATTGTTGATTACAGCTAAGACCCTTTCTCTTTTCAGGTTCAACAAAAGAACTTTTTTGGGGGTGGGGAGATTATAGATTTCTGTCTGTAGGTGCTGGACCCCCTGTTCTCCTCCTCATACTTGCAGAATTATTGGTGCTGTATTCTCACCATTTAGAAATTTTGCTCCACAGGAATGTCATGATCAGACCCATGGATAAGTGTAACTCTTGCAACATATTGAAAATACAAACCAAATAGTTACTCTTTCTGAAGAGCTTCTGAAGTTCAGTCTCAGGGTCTTGAGAAATCCACACAAATGTTCCTCTTTTATTTTTTAAAATGGATTTAGTTTTATAGTAGTTTTCTTTAAATAAATAAAATTTTAAAAAAACCCTAATGAAAAGGGATCTCTTTTTTTACAAGTGGTTTAATCCCTCTGCTAGAGAGGATGTAATCCAGATGACATTCTCAGGGGATAGTGAAGACTTTTGCCAATATTCCTATATTGCTGAAAGATTCACCAGGCAGCATTCCTAGCTGGGACAAAATGCATCACTATTAGTTTTACCTCCAGTTTCCACCCCAAAGCCCCCTTTCTTAAATCTTTTGAGAATCAAAAAGGTTCAAAGAATCAAACCCTCAACAAGGGTTCAAGTGAAGACCCTCAAAGTAATTCCCCATTAGTTTAAAAGATAGCTTTGCAAACTTTTGGTAAAGTAGTTAACTGAAATTTGACATTACACAGCTTATTTTAATTTAGTAGTGTAATGATGTGGTGATAGAGTATTGCTATCTACTCAAGATGTATCTTTAGGGAAGTTCCAGAAGTTTTGACTTGAAGAAATAAAAGTTGTTCCAACTTAACATATAATGTAGATTTTAAATATCTGAACTCATGTCTTCATATAGAGTTACTCTTTTTCTTCTAAACAAATATTTTTCCCATATTTCATTTTTTTGCCATTATTTGTTCTATATGTTATTCTAGAGGTTAGGAGGGTGTTGTGGCTTCAGAAAATTCTATCTGATATTTCATCTTTCAACAATTCACACTTTTTTTCTGAATCCTTTTTTTGGTTGCATGACCTCTTTAAAACATTGTGATTAGTGTCTACCTACTGTTCATAAATCACACTTTCCCCATCAGGCACATCTCTGCTTACATTTTATTTATTCATCCTGCAGTGTTACCAAATACTAGCAACACACTGAAAATGAACCCTACTAAAGTTTTGTTCCTGTAAACTTCTTTGAAACATGGACTTTAGGCTACTTGAGTAAAATGTGAATTAACAAATAGCAAATTCCAGTTTCTTACCAAATCGTTTGCTTCAGAACTCCTTCACGGTTTAGAAAAACAGCCAAACAAAAGAAAAAGTTTCTGATACCATTCAGCTAAAAAGGATAATTTTTTTCTTCCCTGTGGGAGTACACAGCTGAAAGGATCCTTTCTAGCTTCCTGCTGGAATAATAGCTGATGCACCTACAGTTATAATAGCAGAGACTCATCCAGCATCTCTTCCCAAGAAAAACTGCTCTTTCTACACGTTCTCTGTGCAGCCTTGGATGTTGTGCTTCAAGTCACTGATTGCACTTCATTCATATTTGTTGCTGCATGTATTGGCTTTCTCCTGTTACCCAGGTTTCTGTCCTGAGAGGTAATCCATTGGTTAGCAATTCATAAAAGGAGCATTCACATGAAGGAGTGCTCATAATCTTGTCCTCTATGAATTCAGAGGTGAGATTAACACAGTTATACACAGCCAACAAGCCCTTCTCTCCACAGCTAGGCATTATATGAAGTGTAGTAAATAAATGCAGATTTTGGGTTCTTCTTTTATTCATCAAATAAAGTAGCTGGAAAAGTACAGGCAAATATCTGATTTCATTCTGGCATTTGCTCACACACTTCATGGGCTATTTTAAGAACTCTCTTTGTATAGTTGGAGCTGAGTTTCAAACAGTGCTTCAAAGTAATGAGTGGTCTTGGCAGACAGAAAAATTCCTCCAAATTAGAAGTGAAATTAGACTAGTATAGTGTTACAACAATAAGGTTAATCGGTTAAGGGAATAATTTGTGGGATAGGATCATTAAAATGTCAGTGCCAGAGATGTTCCTGGACTGCACATAGTGTGGAAGACGCGTCACTGAAAAGGGAGGAATAGGAAAGTCTGTTCTTCCTCAGGAGCTGTAACAAAAAGCACTGCTGTTTTTCTGCTTCTACATTCTTTTTTGTTTAGCAGCAAAGTTCTTGGTAAAGATCAGAAAACTCTTTAAATAACCACTTCCTGGTACGTCCTTGAGTTGCTGATAGCTCAAAGGAGAAACTTCTTTTTCAAGTGTGAGAATTCTGTTCCTGATCATGGCTTTCCTTGGGACTGTTTGTGACTGATTAATGTGTATAAAGTGCAAGTAGAAATTTTAATGATTTGTATATATACAAAACTATGACCAATTGCCTTTTTCTGGTGTTGAAAGTTTTAACACAAGAGCACCTAGAAATGGCCACCTGGATTAGAAATTGACCTGGGGTCTCTTTATTCTGGTACTCTGTCTTTGCTAGTGACTAATACTGGACTGAGAGGGAGATGAACAAAATTAGTGTTAAAGTAGGGCAGCTTCAATTTCCTGTAGTAAACTGTATGTCCTTTTATTGAAACCTGTGGGACAATATTCTAAATACATTGTATTATTTCAAGATAAAATACTGGTATCATGCAGAAAATTGCATTGCCATTTTATAAGGAAAAATTAAACCAACTTGACTTAAAGAACAGAACTTTGCTGGTTAAACCTGGCAGGACTTGATTGTGTAAGTGAGGAATTCCCAGCAGCACTTCAGTCAAAGCACTGAGTTGATAATTTTATCAGCTTTTACCTATGTCTTTTCACCTCTCTGGATGAACAGCTGACGAAGAACTGCACCTGCAGCATCCATAGCCACTCCTGAACATCCAGCTAAGGCTGTGGAGTTTCTTCCTCAGTGAAATTATACTTCTATATTACTAAAGGTATGTGTAAACTGTGTGTCTTTGGGAGGCCTTCAGACTGCCATGCCACACTATGTAGTTGGCTGGTTTCAAGCCTGTTTGGGCTAGAACGGGGCATGGTAGAATTCTTCTTTCCTCCTTTGCATCAAACGAGTCTGGGCATGTGGGACAGACATACAAAGTGTGTCAGGGTTGGTCTAGTCAGGAAAAAGAGAAAAAAAAGGATATCCTTTTTAGCGCATGGTATTTGTGCAATTGATAACTAAACAATAATTTAAAAAAAAACAGTTGTTCTGAACTTTTAGTGATTCTGAAAATAAATGTGAGTTACTAACAAACATTTCTGTTATTAGCTTGCTGGAATCCCTGACTACTCTTGCACATCCATGTTAGGACTTTCAAAATGGCCTAGCAAAATTGGTTCATCTTTCATGGTTGTCAGGAGGCAGAGAAAGATTAGAAAGGGCCATTTTCTTCTAGAAAATTCTTTTGACTACTGATTGTCCTACAGGGGTTCCAACAGTCTATCTGGCAATAAAGCAGGGAGAGACTACAATGAAACTAGGGAGTCTTAAAATAAAAGTTGAAGATAAGAATATGGGTTTTTTCTTTATAGTATTTTATCTTCTTGTTTATTAATTCTGTGCTTTAGTTGTGAAAATTGAATATGGTAGTGATAGGGATTTATGTTCTCTGTTAATGTGAGATGCAGTTAAAACCTCACAAGAGCTGAACAACAGATAAAAGAAAATGAAACAAACCAGGAGCTCATTTGTTTTCATAACACAGTGGGTCATGGTAGTACCTCAAATAGGACAGAGGAGAAGAAAATAGAAAACCAGGACTACCTTCAACTTGCTGAGGGTGGAGAGGAGAGAAAGCTGCAGGTAAAATTGCATTTTATTATTTTATATGAAATTTGTACCCTGGCCAGAATCTCTTATACAAATTCTTCACACTGGAAAAATGTTACTCAGGGGAATCCATCTTATTACTTTTTTTCCATTTTGATGAAAACAGTTATGATATGAAGTGGAAAATGTCAAGTAAAATTAATCTAAATATTGGCTTTGTGCAACACAATAGAAAGCACATTTTACTGTGTAGTGGTGTTATTCACTAAAGTCCTTAACTACAGGTGTGCCAAACTGCCAGGATACTTTTGTACAACTGATGGATTTTCCTCTGCTAGAAAATGCTGCAGTCCCCAGGGTTTCTGTTCTCCCCTTGGACCATGACCTAGAAAAGCTTCTAAATGCTTGCTGCACAAGACTCACCACTCTTTTTCCTCTGTGGCTATATCCCAGATGGGGGTATTTTCCACCTGCATGGTGTGGCCCTATTCCTGCAGTGCCTGAGCATCTCACCTGGACCTTTTTGCTTACCCAAAGACACTGTGCTTACTGCACAGTGATGTGCAAGTGTGAGCCAGACCCCACAGAGCTGGTGTGGCAATCTAAGCATAGGTACAGTTTATTATTATTGCATGTGTGCAGGAAGTCTGTCTGTGTGTACCCTACCCCCAGCATATGGAAGAAGAGCAGGAACAGGAGCACCATTTGGAGTGGGAGATGGAAGCCTGCTGCCCAGGCTCCCTGAGGGTGTGGGGGCTCCTGGACAGCAGGTCCCCAGTGGCACCTTGGGGGTGCCACTAGAAGAGAGTTGTTCATCTGTGTTAAGGCTAAGATGTTATTGTTTTACTCTCAACCAGAGAGTTTTATTAATTGGAAGCTAAGGAGCATGCATGCTGATGGTCTTGGGTGCTTCCAAGTCAAGCAAATACTCTTTGGTGAATATTTGATGCTAAATTTGTTACCGAGTTTGATTTTTGGATTTTTGGAATCCCTTTGGTAATGTAAGCCAAAATACACTGGAAATCCTTGTGAGAGCAAGAAATCAATCCCATACTTGCAAGCCTTGGCCAGCTTCCTGAAAGTTTGAATGTCCTCCCTCTTGGAGTCTAGTTTTCTGAAACACAGCACTCCTGATTATGTGTTGTTTGGATGACAGCTTGAGAAATCTGTAAGAGTAGGGTGACTTACTTGCATCTTAATTTTTTCTGTGTGTTTAATGAAGATTTTCCAGTTTAGAAGTTGATTTTAATTTAGTCACGCATTGTCTAAAAGCTCTTTGTGTACCACAAATAGATATTTTCCAAGTAGGAATCAAGTAATTATTTAAGAAGAATATATTTATATCAAAACAATTGAGACTAATGTGTTAGTAACACTGCTACTTAGTTACTGCTCTTTATACACATTTGCTGTTGTTTTGAAAAGCCATATTATCTCAGGTCACCTACAATTCTTGCTTAAGAATATTTTGGGCCCTTACTCTTAGGAAACCCTTTTAAATCTTCCTTATTTTTTTTTTCTTAAATTTTAAACTTTAGTCACAATATACACACACGTATTAATTGTGGTCAATGTTGTATTTTAAGAACTAAAAATAGCATGTGTCCACAGCATTTAGCATTTGATTATTTCAAGGTTAGAAGGATATGTCTGAGAGCAATGTTCTCTGAGGTGCCTCTGTTTCAAAGTCCATGCATTTGTTCATAAATAAACATTTTAATGCATATTTATTTATGTCTGTAGACTTTGTCTCCCACTGGTAAGAATAGCTGGCTTACCTTCAATACACAACAAACAGTCAATTTAAATACAACTTAAGTTTGCTTCTGTTTCTCTTAGCTAATGAGTAGCAAGTGATTTGCCAGCCCTAATTATGGTGTTATTGTGTTTCCAAGAGGCACATTGACATTAAATTCTACAGTGGCTTAAAGCAGCTTGGTGTAACTCTGTCTAAACAGAGCAAAACACAGCCTCTCTTTATTGCATGCAGCCAGTGACAGCAGTTGAGGCTTTTTTGTATGACACCATGCAGACAGACTAAATGTTAGATAAGAACTATTCTCAGAACCCCAAAAAAACGAGTTAATTTTTTTGTTTGGGATTTTTGGGATTTTCTTCCCCCCACAAACTTATTCTCTTCAGAAATGCATATGTCAGCTCTGATGGCATATTTAAGATTGTGCAATGAACCAAGGGGAGGCTGTATAGGAAGTAGGTTTAAAAATTGAGGTTCTTTCATATGCTTGAGTTGAATGCCACAAAGTAAGTGGGCAAAGATTGGTGTGAGCCTTTTTTGTTTTAGTTGGTTGCTAATTTTGGCTTTTGGCATTTTCTTTAGTGCACTGATGCAAAACTGTAGTGACAATCCCATCACCTGGAACTGGGTTGCATGGCATTTGAAAAACAGCCTGTGTAAGTACAGCAAGTCATTTCAAAGGGTACAGATGGCTTGAAATGAGGATTGTTGCATACAAAAATCTCTCTTCCTCTTTTTATCTCTCCTTTTATTGGAAACGTATTATAAGTACTGAGTTTGAGCTTTCCTTGAAAGCTTTAAAAACTCTTAACAGCTTAAAAGTCTGTAAAGTGTAGGATAATCCTCTCCCTTTTTTTTTTTTTTTTTTTTTTTTTTTTTTAACACAGCCCAGTACACCTTCATCAGCTGTCCTAGTGGTATGGCTCCTTACTGTGGCAAAATGCCTTCTCCAGTGTGGATGTGTTCAGGCTTACAGATGAGTTGAGGTTTGTTCTGACAAATGTTTCATATTTTTCATCTTACTCTTGTCTCTAGAAGGCTGAAATAATAAAAATTAGTAGGATCTTTCTGAGGCTTACTGGTAGTACTGATGTGTCAAAGCCATTTGTTTATACACAATGATACAAGAATTCTCCTTACTTCTCCCTCAGTTTTGTCACACCAGTTTACAACTTTTCAAATGTATGATCTGCTAACATGTGCGTGTCAGCACATGTGCAAGTCTCCACCATTCTATGGCTCTTGAACTGAGTTGAGACTCCATCACCCTCATTTTCTAGAGGGTGATTTTTGCTGCTGGTTCACAGTTTTCTTCTACCATTTGGATTTCTCTTCTCTACCTGAAAGTTCAACTATCTCTAGAAAGCCTCATAATTGTGGTTTTCAGTGCTATGGTGTGAAGGGCCAGGAAAGAAGCTAATGGTATGTCAGAGCCAGATTTGAAGTCCATCTCTATAAGCTTAAAAAGAAACTAAGGCTGGAGTTGCACAGAAGGTATTCAGGCACTTCACTCAAGACAACACCATGAAATTTTCCAAATCCTGTTCCCAATCTTGTAGGAGCTTCTTTTGACCTTTTCTTACAGCTTTCTGTCCATTTTTACAGACTGAAAGGAAAGCACATGAGTTGAAATCCCGGTCTAGAAAGCCGCATGGTATTACGCCGTGCTTCTCTGGATTGAAATGTGAGCCCTTAAATCCACTAATTTTTGGTATTCAGACATCTTTTGAGGATCACTCTGTGAGTGACCTGTCTGAAGATGGTGCTACACCAGCACTAGAATCAGAAGTTGGGAGAGTCTGGCTCACCCTTGTCTATCAATGGTAAATAACAACATCTCACTCCTTGTTTAAACTGAGTAGTGGTGACAACTCTTTCACTGCATACAGAAAACATATTTCATGCTTTGTCCTACCTTGTGTTCCAGACAACAGCTGTGGAAGGGCTTCAGAGCAGAAAATGCAGGAAAATTGAGTTCTAATGCTAATCTGAACTGAAACAGACAGGAAATACCATATTCTAAGCTTAGCGGGCACTGACAATTTTGGTTTTTTAAAGAACCCTAGTCTTTAATATGACCCACATTAAGAAAATATCCTGTTAAATTCATCAGCTTTTCCCCACATGGTCTTTAAAACACTCTCCAAAAAGGTATCTATGAATGTAACCTTTTTGGTCTCAACAGATTATTTAGTGTTTTCTTACTTTTACATGTCTCAGAGTTCAGTGTTTATCTGGAAAGGAAAAAATCTTTGGTAGCTGGTTATAGTCCCAGGTTCAGATAGCATCTCTTAATTTGAAACTTTATTCATTGATGTAAAATAGAAGAATATTTACTAGCATCAGATTTAGTGAATGGAATGTTATTCCTTTTGACCTTAAACTAAACTATAATATTACATTTTAGACAAATGAGGTTTTTGTGATTGCTTGAATATAGTGTGTTCTATATTTGTTATTTTTAACACTGAGAAAAAAACCCTCACCATTTTCTGAAATAAAAATCCAGTTTTATTTTAATAAAGTGTTGCCTTTTTTGTCTGGCTCAAAAAGCCTTTAGGCAACAGATGCATTTCAACGGGGTTGCCTCCAATTTACAAAGAAAGTACTGAGTCAAGGCCAAACAAGTTGTGTGACTGCTTTTCTTACAGCTGTTAGTGGCTATAACCAGGAAAAGAGCAGAAATCTTCCAACTCTTTTGTATGTCACTAAATCACCTTAGTGCTATGTCATCTATAGCCTCTTCTCCAGCACCTTCCTTTTCACTGAGCAGGGACAATAACCTTTACCTGATATTCTGTTTGGGTGGTCCTGTTACATATGGTAGAGAGATAAACAATGTGAAAGTCTAGCTGGTTCAAGGAACTATATTATATTGCAATGCTTGGTTAGTTTAACTTTGGCACATGATTGAATAGAAGGGTTAATTATATTCTGGAGTTATTCAGTATTTGAACAGCTTGGAAAGAACGATCTTTAGGGAGGCGGAGGGCTCAGTTTGATTATAGAGCTGCCTTATTTATGCCTTGTGGGACTACACTGCTTGCTGTCTTGTCTCTGATTCAAGGTGCAGAAGAAATAAAATACTGACACAAAGATTTGAATTAGAGCAACGCCAGTAACAGAATTTTGTTGGACAGTGGATTTGATGAAGGCATGATCTCACTGTTCCACATTATGCAGCTTCCTTTTCGGCATGTGTAAAAAGAGAAAAAGCCTAGCTATTCTTATAGTCAAAAATCAAATAAGCATTCATTCTAGGTTTATTGCCTGCCACCCTAGCTTAACTTCTTATTTCAGTTCCTACTGTCTACTTATGACCATAATTTTCTTTCAGTCTTAGCTATATAGCCCTTAAACCATCACTGGAAATTTATGGGCAGCATTTGACCTGTCAAGCATATTTCAAAATAATTAATATCTAAATCATCCAGGCAGCTCTGAAATCCCCATTTTTAATGTTTCTGCACTATTGGCTATCTCAGATGTGGTAAGATGCTCTAATGATGAGTACTTGAGGGCCTAAGACAGAAATCCATCATTATTTGTCTTTTACTTTGCCTCCATAAGGCATGCTGCTCTGTCTTGGAGCTGTGTTTAATGTGTGCTAAAGTTCACTGCACTGTACAAGGCACAGACTCTCTGGAGTGTTATTCTATTCTCTAGAATAACACCTGTACTCATCACAAAATGCTTTGAGTGGCAACCACAAGTAGAACTCCCTGTCCAAGGAGAACTACTCTGACAGGGGGGTGTCTGTAAGAGGGCCTTGAGGATGAGGAGGGTAGCAGGGCCATGCAGAAGGGAGAAAAATCATCTCCTTTACTATTCCTGTAGTACTACATAAGAACCACTTGGTTTTGTGGGTATAAACTCACCTGTTTTGTAGATTCCAGTGAAACCTAAGACTGTAGACTGGGAAAAAACTACACAAGTTTGTTCTGAACTTCACTGAAACTATTTGCAGCTTATCTGGCAGGCAGACAAGGCATTTATGATTCCTGATCACTCTCATTAGCTGGATGTTCATGGGTTTTCTCATAGTTGTTCTGAGAATATATGATGGCAGAAAACTTTCCTTCTCCTTTGACTGTAACTTGGTAATATAAGAGGCTAATCTATTTGATCCAGTTCCTAACTGTCCTGCAGATTTTTTTTTTAGTTTTAGGAGAAAGAATTATCTTGCAAATGCTTCCAAGGATGCAAGCTATGTTCCTGCTGTTCTCACACCCAATTTTGCTGTAACACTACTCTGTGTGCATGTGAGTGACCTTAGACTGCTGGAAATAGAGATGTGTTAGGCCAGTTGATATGGCCCATTGTGTTCTTCCAGTTTCTGAGAACTAGCCACATGGGACTAGGCACTAGATGGACCTTTTCCCCAAATCCAGCAGCCAAGTCCCATCACTGACAGTGAGGACAACCCCTTTCCTCCCAGGTGATTCTTTGTTCTTTACACAGCAAATCCCATTCCACTGCAGGAGAACTTTCTGTGCTGCCTGAATAGCAGCAAGACTGAGCCATCAAAATCAACTTAAAGCCCTTAAGCCCAAGATGTCACATCTGCTTTGCAGAAATTACAACAGGAAAACAACATGATTTTAAAAAGGATCATTTCAAAACAAACATTGTAAAAACTTAGTGGAAAAACATCTGCAGTTTTCAGACCATTACAGCAGTTTGTCAGGGAGGTCATGGAGCATTTTTGCATTTTTTTTTCCCTTGAATTTATTATTGTTGCTTTATATTTCTAACTAGCATCATTTCCCACCAAGGATGTTATGCTGATGTCAGCAACAGCATGTAGCTGCTAGGCAAGGTATACAGGGTGCCTGAAATACTGCAAAGAATGGGATAATTGGGACAGCACAATAAATATGAGAGGCAACATTTACGGGGGACTGTTCTTATAAATTGACTTAGAGAATAGAGATGCCTGGGAAGGAAAAAAAAAATAACAAAACAAGCTAAAAATTCCTTTCCAAGCTGCTAGAGTAGTTAACGGAAGAAGCCAAAATGCCTTTTTACATGCAAATAAAAAAATGCAAACACAGCCATATTTTGGATGAGAAAAAACAGTCCTATAATTATGGCTACACTAGAAAGGGCAACATCATGTAAGGAGGTATTATGTCCTTATATCGTTGGCCAGGTATTGGAGCTAAAGCTGCATGGTAATGGGAGAACTGTCTGTGTGAGGTAATGATGGCAAGAATCAGAGCTGATCTGATCACACTGAACTTGACTGGAAATTCTCTCCCTACACGACTTTTGAACTGGCTTGCAAAGCTGACAAGGTGTTTTACCAAAAATCCCCCTTTCCTGGAGAAATGGAAGCAAGAGAAAATGCTAAGTAAGGTCACCCAAGGGCTGACACAAGACCACTCATCCTGTTAACATTTGACATGGTCACTGTGAGGACTTTGGTCCTGCAGGCCTTCCAAAATGCAATTTCTTCATGAGCTCCTTCCCAGCTGAGCAGGTATGACTGAATGGCCAATAATCTTCCATTGTGACAGAAGTCTCTCCTGTCACATTGCTCTCTCCTTCTGCCATGGATTGGGGAAAGATGGAGGAAAGCCAAGGTTCACAGAAAAGCCTAAAACAGAAGAGTAAAAGCATGAGTCACTTTGGTGGCCTCTTGTGTATGTTCAAAATATGCTTTGTTGTCATTAGCACTTGAATATAAGTGCTGTTCCTGTAGGAGTTGAGTCAGTTAAGAGATAGTTTTGTAGTGACTGGCTTAAATCATGTCTAAACTTCTGGTGTTACAGAACACAATTCTGCCCCTGATTAACATTAAGCAAACCTGTCTCTTCATTTGTCCTGAATCTGGGGTGTAACCTATGAAAATGCAAAACTTGTCTGCTTTCCAGTGCCCAGTGTCACATATGGCTTTCTGAAGCTGACAGAAGGCAGATGCTGACAGACTTAGACTACAAAACTAAACAAGGATTGATTGCAGTGTGAAGGATCAGTGTAAATTTTGCCTAGGGCTAGGTTATGAGAGTGTTCTTTGGGATTAGCTCAAGGCTCTTCCTCAGACTCCACATGGCAAGTGGGAGGCCTGTAACAAATCTAGTAGGATGTGCTTTAGTTAGAAAAGAGCTGAACCATCAAACAAGCAATATGTCTGATGCTAGTGTTAGTGTTTTATTCTATTACCCTGTAATCAAGCCACACACACTGATGCAAATAACTTGGTCTGTACAGAACTCATTCATCACATCTGAGAAAACTTCTGAAATTCCAGAGCAAGTGGGTTATTTAGGTTTACCCAGAGTTACCCAGGCAATGCAAGTGCACTCTGCAACTAGTTTGTGATGGTCAACTTCTGTGGCAAGTAATGTAAATGAATGAGAAAATGTTAATAGCTCAGTCTTGATAACATCACATAGACACAAAGCATGTTTTCAGCTTTTAATGTAGCCAGATTTAAGCCATTTCTGTTAGCTGTTTCTTGGTGGAGATGCCTAATTTCTCTGAGTGAGCAGGGGTAGTACTCTGATTTTTTTTTCAATATTTCCTTACTCTGCTATTTAAAAGTAATTTAAGCTAACATCTATTTAAAATTTGACTACAAGTATAGATATTTCTTTGGTGGACAGGGAATGTTTTATTAACTCTCTTCAGGAATTTGCTTGTAAGCACTTTCCCCCTCTGATTTTGTGTACCTGAATCTATTGTTAAGCTGAGATAAGGTGGGAAACCTGTGATCTACATTTAAAATGGTGAATTAGAAATGGTTCCAATCATGTTTAGTGCAAGAACTCTCACCTCAACTTCAATTAGCACACAAAGTAGCCCCTTCCTGTGCATTCAATCAATCAGGTGGGTTGTGCCATATAAGGATTCAGTCCCAGTGGAGAGGGAGAAGGCAGCAGGGCAGCGCCATTGTAGGATGAGATGTGAAGAAATTACTACTCGTACTGCCAGGTGTTAATGAGGAAACCTGGGGACATTTCACCTGAGATGACAAACAGCTTTTTCTACATAAAGGCTTTCCACTGAGAGCATGGCCAGGATGAGGTGGATTTGACATACCAATCTCCAGAGAGGACTGTCTTCACCTGTGTCACCTCTCATTTCTAAGGCAAAAGACCAGGAGAGTGAGATGTTCTATGTGTGCATGTATGAGAGGGTTGTGTATGAGCTGATGGTGGGTGCTACATGCATAGGAACAGGCTAAGGACTGGTCTGTTTCAAGAGCCAGGCAGGAAAACTGGGAACCTGATTTTGTTTCTGCTGAAACAGCGTATATATCTTGATTGCTGAAAAAAATATTTGTTTCCACTTGGATGAACCAGTGTTTAAAGTGGAACATTGAAGTGTCAGCTACTTAATGATAAAAGCTAGCTAATGTTGCCAGTATGACTGCAAGTAATTAATGGCCAAAGTAATAAATTCAAGGATGTATGTGAAAAGACAGCAATACAACCAGTCTCTTCCCCAAAATGGTTTAGAACTTAAATACTGAGGAAAAAAAAGCCCGAAATTTCACTGAATTGATCTAGTTGTAAGGAAATTCTAAAACATCTACCAAAGTATTTTTATTTTGTTAATCTTGAAGCTGATAATCACACCCTTGCTAAAGGAAGGACAATAATGTATCTATATGCATAAAATTTTACTACAGCCCCAAATGGAATAAAACAAGACTTCTGTGTTGTCAGGATATGTCAGAGATGTGGTTGATCTAATTTCCAACCCAGTATTCTTTAGTTAACAGGCTTTCCCTTCATACAAAATATGTCATATTCATTCTCCTCCAGTCATCTCCCAGGTTGTTCTTCTGTATTTTATATCCAGAGTTTGGATGGTGTAGAAATCACTAACAGGCCTCTGCCAAATTCTCACCCTCCCATTCTCTTTTTTCCCCTCTTTGCCTTTCTTATATTACCTCTCCCAAACTCTCTCTCTGACAGTCAGCAGTAGATTATAATGTTTTCCCTTTCTGTGGTTTGGGAGTTCCCCTTGAAGGGATGCTCTAAAAAAAAAAAAATACCACCATCAAGGAAGAACCTGGAAAGGGTACCTAACCAGAGTGTAGGCTCATGGTAGTAGCACATGGAGCAAGCTACACTGCAGGTGACCTTTGCCTCTAGTGACCCATCTGGAGTTGTAGGCTGGAACTCCTGCTTTCTTTGGGGAGTCAAAAATGCCCTCAGAGAGAGAAAAATCATAGAAATACTCCACAAGTCAAAACTGGTGGAGTTTCCAACTTGTTGACTGTGTCGTATTCCAAATGGAATGAAAATTCATAAAATTGCAGTTCAGAAGTTCTTAACACAGTTTTCCAGGTCCTTCATTCTACAGAAGAAGCTGTGACATCTAAGAGTATCTACTCAAAGTGAATAGATTGATGAATTTGAAAAAATGTGTTCTGGAAAATAATACAGGTGCTCAATATTTCCACAACTTGGCTTGTTAAAATAAATAAATAATCATAATAACCTTTAAGATCTCATTTTTGCTATGGGGTGATATATCAGGAATAGCATTGGAAAGTTACTCTTGAGTAACAAAACTGTCTGAGATTCCACATAATGCCTTGGGAAAAATACTTCCCTGTACTGTGGATAGAGGGAAATGCTAACATGTTAAGGTGCTCTTGTGGGAACTGTGAATCTTTAATTACATTCTCTCTTCAAGGCCTAATAGTTGGACCTAGCTTGCAGTAGGTGCTCAGAAAAATATCACTGGGTTCTGTTGAACTGGTGAGTTCTTGGGATAGAGGTTATTGAAACCATAAATAACACACTAGCAATAAACTCTACCATGAGGGAGTTGTGGTTGTCTGGTTGGGTCTCAGTGCGTGAACAGGTCAGCAAAAACAACTTCAGAACCTTCCTTGCCTTCTGAATCCTGTTTGTCTCTGGCTGTAGAGTAGTTTCCACATCTGCACTTCTGTGACACACAGTGCCAAGTCCTGTGCACTCTGGTCCCTGTGAGTCATCACATTGACCTCAGCTGGATGGCTCCTGTGAGTAAAATGAACACGATTTGGGCCACTGCCAGCAGAAAAACTAACAGCGAGTCACTGTAGCTGGGCTTCAGTTTCCCTGATGTTTCAAGGTACCTTTTACAGCTGCCAAACATGGAGTATCTGAAACCCTTGTGCATTGTTACTTGAAGGCCAACAACCAGGCAGTCCTGATGACTTGCACCATGATGGTTATCCCAGAAAATGTTCCATGTTACGCAAAGACCAAAGGTTCCATGACTTCTGTTGTGGGCTCTCTTTCAAAATATGTTTTTTATTTCCAGAAGACAATGTTTCCTAAGAAAGCTTTTAGTGACATGTTTATTCATGTTGGTCAAATGAAAGTCATGTGGCACACCTCCCTTTCTGCTGTGGTGAGCCACAGTGTGTTTGATATAATCCCACTATCTTGTGTGAAAAAAAGCCAGCTGAATATCAGATGTGCCTGGCTTGCATGTCAGTAAGATAGAAAGCATGTTACACAAGTCACCACACTTTGTAAGTTCTATTTTTATTTTGGAACAACCCTCCCTTCAGCTTTTTCCACTCTTTTCTTGGGCATAGGGTTCATTCAGGGCTTCTCCTGAGCTAAATGTATGAAAAGAAGACATAAGCATCAGGAAAGACACTGAAATACCCTGACTTTGATGTGGCTTCACATGTTTCTGGGGTTAGTGTACTGTCTGGTTAGCTGGTTTTAAACTCTGCAGTGGTATGAAAGTGATTTCAGTAAGGGACTGTTGAGTATTCTGTTGACTGCTTTCTCCATTATCAGGAAGTCAAAAATCACATGAAATGCAATAGCTCCAAATAAGTATTTGAAAAATCAATATATTTGTTTACCTTTAAAAATAATTCTAAGATTTAATCAAAGTTATTCACTGTCTCTAAAAATAAAGAATTTAAAGACCTTCACATTAGAACAGGTAACTACTTGGCAGAGTTAACCAGCTTTACTTCCCTGCTTCCTTCAGACCAGTGAGAGAACTCATGATTGAGAAAATAAGATCCCTTTTGTGTGCATGCAAATGTATGTAAAGCTGGTATAGACGTCTAGTAGGCACATCTACTAAGCTAATGGAGAAAACTGTGAAAACGCTGTGCAACTGGGTAATTGCTGAGCTGATGCCACACTTACGAGCTTGGTCTATTTTGGTTTTTTCATATACATCTTTAACTAACTTATTTAATTTTTGTAATGCTAGATATTTAGGAATCTCATTCATGGTGGCTGAACAGTTAATGCCACCAACATGGAAACAGAAATTATTGGATTAGTAAAGCTCACTAGTGGATGTAAAATGGGAGTAACCCAAAAGGATGGCTCATGTAAATGACTAAAATGTAGAATGAGAGGGGTTTTTATGAGAGCAGGGGAAACACATCAGACATGAGAAGCAGAAGATCAGAGAAATCCATGTGTGCAGAGGATGTTGGTGCATGTGCTTAAGGGGCACAGAATGGGTGTACCACCTTCAATCTGAATTGTGTCACTAGTGACTAATTTGAAGGAAAGGCTGGAAAAGGCCTGTGTGTGGCCCCACTGCCCAAGGTGTGCATTCAGGGAAGGGCTTGTATGATCTGGTCGGGCAGGAGTGACATTTGTAGCAGTTTTGATTGCCTCAGCAATCTGCATCTTCCTCTCAGTTATTTCAAAGCAAATTGCATTGTATTTCAAGTGCTGTATGTCTACACACAAGTCTATTTAATCTTGAGACATTGCACAGTATTTATTTCAATGTCCCAGTATTTATTTCAATGCAGAATTTGTCCAGTGATGCTTATTCCTGAAATATCTATTTCAGGAATATAAGATATTGCTGCCTTGTTTCAATGGATATCCAAGTCTAAAGCAGCAGGTAAAAGTGCTTGCCAACATAAAATACTGAGGAAAACTGCATTTGTTTCACCCAGAGCAACAGAGATTTGTAGTTAGCAAAATAAAGAAGCTGTGCCATCCTGTTGATGGTAACTTAGGAAAAATCAGATGGAGAGATAGATACAGGAGAAGAACAAAGGAGACAGCTCATGGAAACACCAAAATTCTTGTTCTGAATCAAGTCTGTTTTGTTTCCTTATTTATTCCACGGCCTGAAACTCACAAAGTTTCCTGGGAACAAGGAAATTAAGTGAACTTAAACACAGCTGGATGTCCCTCTAGGTACATTTCATTGTAATGCACTAGTAAAAAAATGAAGGATGTTTTGTTTGACAGGAAACAGACAAAAAGAGGGAATTAACATAATAAGTGAAAGAAACACACTCCCTCTTAGCCATGGTATTGTGCTACTGTGCTCTGATGTGCCTGTTGCTGCTCCTGATGTTCCCTGTTCTGAGCATGGCCTGGGCGAAGAGCACAGGAAAACAAACACAGCTTCACAAATGCTGCCTCTGGTGAGCAGAGACCTGCTCTGTACTGGCTTGGAGTCAGCTGCCTACACCTGACTTTGGAGCCTAGAGTGGCCTGAGTGACCAGGTCACTCCTGCTATTTGAACATGTTTTGTCACTGTGTTATAATGCTTGAGTCAGAAATCTTAGCTGGTTATGCAAAGCAATTTGAAATCACTTTTCTTTATGTTGTTCTAGCTTTCCTGTCATCTAATCAATCCGCGCAGGCCACAGTAATTTTACTACTTAGAATGCATATGCAGTTTTCTTCCTCCATAAGAAGCAGGTGCTGCCCCCCTTATATTCCTAATATTTCCTTATACTCCTTTACGTTCCACACCCATTCATTAGTTAATAACTGAGTAGTCATGGGTTTGTGCTTTTAGGACGGGGGATTTTTTTCTTTCTCTACCTCCCTCACCCCTAGCCCACCAGCCCCTTCTGTTTTACTCCTTCATGGGTGTTGGAAGGAGAGAGCACTGTACTCTTTGTGCAAAATCTAGCTTTGGATGCTTTTTTCAGTTCAACTCCATAGAAGTAGAAGTGAACTGATATACAGTACCCTCAATGTTAGAATGTTTGAAGTACAGTTCTGAGCAGAGAGTTAATTTTAAATGTGAATGGGTCACTTGGTCACAAACCCAGGACATCTCCTAGTGGTCTTGTGGCACTTGAGTAGTTTCATGCAGCACTTGTGCAGTTATTAAACAGAGGAAACAAGGTGCACTCAAAAGAAAAGTTATCCAAATAAGAGGAGATTTACAATTTTTCAAACTGTGAAGACTTGGGTAGCAGCAGTGTCTGTGGAGCCCTAGGCTCTGTGATTTATTCAAGCCTAGCCCTAAGCTGGGCAGTAAAATCAGCATTTTCCTAGGCTGAGGTGCCACGGAGCAGGGTGTGGAGGGAGCAAGGTTGGGGCAGTGCTGCACTGCCCTTGGCAGGCCCTTTGTAGTTGCAGTGTCCCTGGAGCTCTGGGCTTTGTGGCTTTCTCAGCCCGAATCCTAAGTGTAACCCCAACCCTAGGCAGAGCAGTAAAACCAGGCTTTTGTGAGGCTGAGGTTCCCAGCCTGTTGGTGTAAAAATGAAGTGCAAAGTTGTTTTATAGCTGGAAGCATATCCAGAGCTGGATGACCTGAGTGGCTCCAGGAAGTCAGAGTTGCTGGTCAAGTCCAGCTAATTCTGGAGTAGTTGTTTGTTTTTTGGGGGGTTTTTTGTTTGTTGTTGTTTTTTGTTTTTTGTGGTTTTTTTTTTTCCCCTACCCTCCTTCTCTAGCACAGTTCATCAATTTCTAATATGAAAATCAAACCATTTCCTTATTTTCATCATTTAATTTTGAACTGGATGGGAATTGTCTCTGTGTCCTCAGAATGATGGGGGCAGAAAGCTCATTTATCAAAGCTCTGCAATGAACAAAGCCAGAACAGAGCAGCATAAGCATAATTAACGAGGAAAAAATGGAGCTTGTGGCTTGATGTTGATGGATACAAAATGTGCCACAAAGGCAACAAAGCTTTGAGAATGCTTTGAACATAAAACCAGTCTCACGGGATGAACAATTCCATGCCAGAGAGTAAATTCAGGCTAAAATGGATAAGCTCAGCTATCACGATGACCATATACAGCTGCAGCAGTGGAGGATCTAGGTACATGTTGGACGTGTTTTGGGGTTGTTTTGGGAGGGAGGAGCCAGTTTCCTTACTTATTTTATCTTGGCATGCTGTAGTTGGATAGAGCATGTTTGTTATTGTTACTTTTATAATAGCAGAAGTGTGTGCCACAAAGGAATTTGTCCATAGTGAAATGGCATCCATTCACTTGAGCTGTCATCAGCTCCTCTCCATGGAAGACCCCAAAAACAGGACAGATGTGGTTTCTCAGGCTCTGTTTGTATACATGATCACAAACCTACTGCAGCTTGTCATGCAGCTGAACTCACTGTTATGGGCAGCACGTCTGTCTTCTCACCCTAACACTCCACAGGGAAAGGGAAAGTAAAATCAAAGTCCACTTGACTACTTCTATCAAAATTATGTCATAAAGGATCCAGGGAAACAAGGTTTGAAAAATGCGTCTTTTCCCTGGAAATTGTTTCTTTTGCCGTATCCATATTTTTGTTTTCCTGTTGGCCTAGAAGATTTTAATATTCAGTTCCTTCAGAAATGTGCTTACATATTTTTAACAATATGGTCAAGTGTTGGACTAACTAGAAACAGAGTTTCAGCATGCACAGTGGAAATTATCTTGGATAAGAATAAACTAAACCTCTCTCCTGAATAAAAGCAGAGAGACATGAGCTTGCAGGACAGAGCTAAAGAGTGCTGGTCCTGTTCTGTGGCAGTCTGAGCAGGAACAGTGAGGGCTGCTACAGAAACCTCTGAGATTCCTGCATTTTTGAGATTGGTGGCAAGAGTTAAGCAACAGAAAGGAAAGGAAATGGATCTCACTCCTGCCTCTCTTTGTAGCAGAACTGAATGGCTCAAAAATAGGGTTGTTTCTTAAATGTAAAAAGGTGAGGAATTTAGTCAATTTACATTGCCTAATTTTATATGGATAACCACCTGGGTCAAGTTAGCAAAACAAACATGACAATCATTAACATCCTCAAGATAAAAACATTTATTTACAGAGCAAGCTGGTTCAAGGGCATGTGTACAAAATCAGAAGTGATTGTACTACTGATCACTCACTAGTTACTATTGTTAAGCAGGTATTTTTCAGTGATTGTGTAACTATTTTGTGGCTAGTGTGAAAAAAACCTCCAATATAAATTGATTGATTCATAGCTGCTCTGTCATAGGCCAAAATATTTAATTCTGCAGTTTTGGTGATCTAAAACTCTACACCTTAAAGCAGTAACTTTGTATGTCATGTGCTTTTCTGATTGCTTATGAAACAGGATAAATTTTCAAGACAAATTGTTGATCATCTGGAAGGTAATAGGTCACAGTGCTGGAGAAAAATAATCAACTTTTGAAAATATTGCAAGCATTAAAATGTTTGTATATTACATTTTTTGGTTTATATGTGTGTTTACAGATTACACAAGTGGTAGAACTCATCTTTGTTAATGCCAAATTTGAATTCTGATAAAATCACTGCCTAGGCAGGACTTGTGAATTCATTAAAGCTTAGAAATTTTCATGCTGGTCTTAATGATGAAATGTGCTTCTTCCTGTTTGTTTGGAGGTTTGTGGTTTTTTTGGTTTTTTTTTTTTTTTTAATATAAGTAATGTCTTTAGGCTTTTCATCTACTGTAAATATTTGTCAAACTTAAACTTGTTCTTGAAAGTATCTATTTTCAGCTAGCTTGCAGTTGCAAATCTGACAGTTTTCTTTTGCCATGTCTCTTCTTTTCCAATTCCCACCAACAATTTCTGAAAATTTTCATAATTATTTTCCTAGCATTTATTTATCATTTATGACAATGAATGTTAACCATATGTTTTAGCAAGGGTATCTGACAATATGCTCTTCCTCTATACAAAACCACACTGTTTTCAGTTTCGGCACATTTCCACAAGTAATGCTTTGTTTAAATCTACATATGGTAATTTTTCCTCCTCTGTATCGTAATAGTTCTGTTGTGAGGAATATTTGGAAGATCCAAGTCAGGATGGTGGGGTAGGAAAGAAAAAAATAGGAGATATTGTCTGCCTAGTCATAGCTACGGTGCAAGCCATGAAATGGGAACTCTCATATTTCCTTTGCATACCTCTGACCTGGGAAGATGATTGTCTCTGGGGGGAGGAGATAATTTAATTTCCATTCATTTCAGCTTTCATTTCTTTGCAAGGAGTCATCAGATATGTTTCAGATTCTGTGGGATCACTTATTTTGCTTTGGCAATATAGCATATCTCTGCCATGGGACTTAGGTCAGACCACCTGGTTTCCTTCTCTTCAGACCCTTGGGTGGGCCTGAAAACAGTGTAAGCTAAAAGATTTACCTAGTACACTGTCCAGTTACCCACTTTGTTTTTACTTTGTCTCTTTCATGAATAAAATAATACAGCAAAATTCCTTAGGAAGGGTGAGGACTAAAGGAAAGGTGAGTAGGGTAGAAAAGCAAGGGGTTTGCGTCTCGTAGTCCATATGCAAAGCAAGGGTTAAAAATTGCTTACCTACAAGGCTGGTGTTCAATAAGTGAAAGCTGTTCAAAAGTGCTGTGTTCTCAATATGATCCTGGAAGAAACAACATGGTTTAAATTCCTTAGGGAAATTAGGACAAATTCATTACCATTTAGAAGGTTTAAAAACAAAACAAAAAATTGTGGAATCAGTAAATCTCAACAGACTTAAAATATTTCATTCCTCTCAGAAAAACTGTTGGATTCCTAGAATGAATGATAGTATTTTTGTTAACATTGATAGATCTCTCTTCATTAACTTGAAACTGTCATTGGGTTTTCCCTCATTCAATACATTTTTTTTTGAGTAGGAGGAACTCTGAATTGAGCTCAATAATAAACATTCCATTTTCTGCATGAGTGTGTGACTTACAGACCACCATGTTTTACTTAAATCATGCAAATAACTTGTATATCTAGAAACACTGCTGTCTCCTCTCAATGAGAGTACTGTTCCTCCTCAGGCAGGTCCCATTTAATTAACACATATACTTAACCACCATGTCCTCCTGTACATGTCACTGCAAGCAAGTGGTTCTGAGCACATGGAGAAAGCATCCTGCACTTTGGTCAATAAGCAAGGTGGCTGTCTTTATGCTGAAGCCCCAAATTAATTTCATACTCCAACCACACAATTTTTTTAGGAAGAGGAGGAGGAACGTGGAACAAAAAGACTCACAACATCAGTTCTCTACCACCTCCCTGCTTCCCTGACAAGGCTTGCATCCACATGGAAGTTAGCATGCTTAGGTGAGAAATCTGTGGTCAGTTTGTTTGCATCCAGTTGGTGCTCACCTACTGCCTCACAGGTGAGGCTGGCAGGCTCATGTGTGAAATGCCAAATGTGGCCATGTGTTTGACACGTTGCAAGTGAGTTTAGGGTGGAGGCAGAAGTGAGGTTATAACCATGGTCTTCTAGAATAGTTCAGAAATGTCTGGTTTGCATTTTCCTCCTTCTGGCTCACAGGAAATATGGGCAGTTTTTGACTCCAAAGACAGTTGTTGTAAGGTGATAAGCAGGAACTGCATATCATCTCTGACCAATGCTGCAGCACTTCTTTTGCATGGCTTTTTGTCTTTAACCATTTGGTGGGCTGTCACTTCTTTGGAAGTAAATGGTTTCTTATGTCTCATAGTAGGGTCTATTTTTCAGAGTTATTCAAATGAAAGAAAAATCAAATCAGCCTTTAGTATATAAGTCCCTGGTATTTCTTTATTCTTCTTCTTATTTTATGAGACACATTTGTTGCTTGAGTCAGTGAAGTGGAGGTACTGTGAGCACACCTAATTGAAGAAGAACCATTCTCCCTAGCACATGGAAGTTTCCTTACTGTAATCTACAGGTACCTTTAGGTCTGTAGGACTCTCATATTCAAAAGTAATGGAGCACTGGTGAGAGTATTGGTGTCATATCATCTGACCCTAGAAAACAATAAACTGGGCCATTTGGAACAACAGCCAAACTCCAGTGGGAAGTAAATGCAGCTGCTTCATTGTGTCAGCTTTCCATACTTTCTGACTCTTGAAGGGGCTTTTGTTCTAACAGAAAGCTCTCTAAGGTGGCCAAATTGTCATCAGTGTGCAGCTTTATCCCGGGTGCAGGTTTCCTCTGCCTAAGTGGGATCTAATCTTAACATACCCTCATATTATACTGACAATAGGAGGCTTGGGGTTGTTTTGTTTTATTTGGATTTTGAGGCTTTCCCCCACCTCTGTTATTTCTTGGGAGTGTCTTGTAGGGTAAATTTCTTAATAGAATTCAGAAAATACACATATAATACCTTATGAAAATGCTGCTGGAGGCCTGCAACTGTCCTCAGGCATAATGCAAACATACAGCTGTATTAGTGAGCAGTGAGGAAGCAATAACTTGCTATGTTTGGAACACACAAGTATGCCAAGATCAGGTGTTCAAAGCACTGCCTTTTGTGTACCACTCAAATTTCTGGCTGTACCTGAGCAAGTTTGCTCTCTGGACTCATGTGTTTGATAACTTAGTAGTAACTGGAGGACTGTGATTTCTTGTCTGAATTGACACTGAAACTGAAGCTGTAAATCACTGTAGGTGTAGCACTCCTCTGTAACTTGAAACAAGGCATAATATTATTAGAAAACTCTTATTTGTACTGGGGAGAAGATTCTGTTGAAGTTCTTGTAACTTCTCTTAGTTTGTTTTGGCTTTTGGTTTGAGTTAATGACTTTTACTCCAGCAAAGATAAGCCACTATGGCTCAGCATTTCCCCCCTACAGGCTGAGCACTCATAAAAAGTGACTTGAGCTTTCTTTGTGTAATGTAGAGTCAGGTTCTAAAATTCTTTAAAGCTCTGCTTTCAGGGTTTCCACATAGAGTGATGGGAATGCAAATAAATGTAAGCAGAGTGTTGTCATGTCCTATAGCCCCTCAGAAAAGAAATATACCCTTAGGGTTTAAAATACTGAAACTGGTTTCTTTGATTGTACAATGATGTAACCAAAGGATGGCATGTTTTAGTAGCTGAAAGGAATGTAGAAAGAGGATGTATGATTGACATTTTGCTTTTGTTAGTGTGATTACTAAGTAATTAATAAAGTTAGATTTGGTCTGGTTTTGTACTTTTATAAACACAAATAGGAACCAGACTTGTCTCATAATTAATTTTTAACCAATATAAAACAGAAAAGCAAATAATTATTTGGTCAAAAATGTGTTCTGAAAAGCAGACAACAAGAAACTAGATAGTGTATTAGGTGTGGTAGTATGTGGAGTACGTCTAGTGTCCCTGATGTTATGGGCGTTTGTTCTTTAACACTAGACATGTACCTTTGAGCCTAGGAAACACATATCATCATTTTTAAAATATCATTTCATATTGGCATTTAGCAATGAAAAGTGGGGAAGCCATAGAAAGAATGTTTGATATGCAATGATCTTGTCCTTCAAGAGTATTAGACGTGGGAGACTTCTGTTTGTCATTTGATCATCCTACCTTAAATTATTGGGGTAGGGTGATCAAATGGTAGGACCCATTGCAAAAAGGTGGGAACTCCCTCTTTCTCTTCTACCCCACTTCTTCAAAAAGAAGCTGCCTTGCTGAAATACTGCTGGCGGCCAGAGGTCATGAGCACTCTGTGCAAATCCTTTGTGTTCATCTATGCATTGGGAAATGCAAGGCAGGAGCATAAATTTTTTTAGTTCTGGCCAAGCACACACATCACCATTGAAGATTACATATTCAGGTGTGGAATCTGCAATAAAGGGAGAAACAAATGCACAAGTGAAACCACATGAGACCAGGCTGTCTGTGCTCCAAGGCTGGCAGAAAGATAACTGTGTCAAGCAAGCAAGGTGCCTTTGAAGTAGTGGGCAGCTATCCAGTTAGAGACATTCTACATCAGTTGAATTGTCCTACTCTTGTGGGATAGAAAATTGCAAGACAATTACCAAGGTAACGACAGAATGTGTCATAGTTTAGAGATGACATTTCAAAAAACCCGTAGAAATTCTTTGAATTCTGCTCAAGTCCACATCACTCCTGTTATCCAAGATGGAAGAATGGTGCTATGATTTTGGTTTTGTTAGGACACCACACACCTTTATTGCAATCACAGCTCATGAATTTGGCACATCACAAGCAACTAATTTTGTTCGGTTTTGTGGAGGAGATGGTAGGTGCTCTGGAGGAGTTGTTAAGGGGCATGCAGACATTGGTGGAGATGGAATGAGAGGACTAAGGAACAGAACGTGCTTTGTAAGCAGAGTTCTTCGTCACACTGCTGGCCTTGCAGACATGTCAGTTGGTGAGTGGTACCCTCCAGTCTTGGTTCTACCAAAGTATTCATTCCCCTATCTTCATTTAACTTTGTTATTTTAACCCCCTGAAGGAAAAGATCCATTTAGAAGTTTTTGCTTGTAATAAAAATACTTGATTTGCTTTAAAGAAATATTCTTTCATCTACTTTCCATCTAAAAGAAAACTATTCAGCTACAGCAAGACTGTGAATTAATTTTGTAGATGTGTGAGTATATGTCTGCAGCATTAACTGCTCAGTAATAAAGCAAATGTATTGTGAAGGCAACTAGAGAGGGATTTCTTAAATAGGCTGGAGTTCTCTCTTACTAACAAAAAACCCAAAAAAAAAAAAAAACCCAAAAAAACAAAACAAAACAAAAAAAAACCCGAAAAAAACCAAACCAAAACAACAACAACAAAAAAAACCACCAAAAAACCCCCACAAAAAAAAAACACCAAAAAAACCACCAAAAAAACCCAACAAACAAAAAAAAATCAACAACCTGTAGAGTGGTGAGGAACTTCCAGCAGTATGAAGAAAAATCTCGCAATGACCATAAAGCATCATGTCTCATATCAAAGAGCCTTCCCAGAGCAGTTCCCCTTGTGAATTGCTCTCCAGATCTAATAATGTCTCTTGCTGATTGTCTCTTTCATTCCTGCTTGTCAATGAAGATTGAAGGGCTGCAGCTTAACTCAGCAAAGAGGGAATTACCCCTCTTGAGCACAGTAAATTTAAATAGTGTACTTCATGTATCTTATCCTTTCCAGCAGTTGTAGGTTGGCTTACATTTTGATAAAGCCACGAGTATTTTGAGGAAGCATACAGGTAAATTTCAATGATCTAGGGAAACTACTGCAAGCAAACATATGTTTGAATGGAAGATCCTTGAAGTTGGTATTTGTTTCTATATTATCACAGCTTTATAGACCTTAGTAAAACAAACAAACAGCAGTGTGATGGTGATGTAGACTTGTTAATGTTCAGTCTGCCCCTGCGACAGCCAGACAGAGGTGGATAGTAGGGGGAGAAAAGTAGCAATGTCAGTAGATATTTTGTTAATTAAGAGAAGAGGAATTGGGCAAGATGACTTTGATTACATTTGCTAGGTATTTATTAGATATTTTGCTAATTAAAAGATGAGGAATTGGGCAACACCCTGCTTACATTTATTTGTATCCTCTTTAATGCTGATATTAGATTGTGTTCACTTGTGATCTGATTACACATCTTTTAAGGAGCAAAAAATGCATCCATTCTCAAGACAGATCATGAGCACAGACTTTCAGAACAGAATATATTTAAATGATGATCCTGTTCTGGGGGTTTGGTTTTGGTTTTGGCTGATTGCTGGTCTTTGTTTTGCCCCAAAAAGTTTCTAGATTGATTTTTGCTCCAAAGGAATTGTGTCATAGGATTTCAATTACTGGAACATATGGGGACTTTCTAATCTCTTCCATTGAACAAGGCAGATGTGATTCTTGCCTGGTTTTTGTCCATTAAGAAATGTCTTGTGAGACAGGGTTGCTGTGAAGTAGGGATTTTAGACAAAGAAAGCATGAGCTACATACACACATACTAATGTGACAGCTCTTATATTCTCTCAGTGGTTTTCATAAGCAGGGATTTGATCATGTCCTGAAGCCTTCCCTTATCATTGTTGAATGATATTTTTTGTTTTCTTCCACATTTACAAAATGAGCCTTCTCAATCGTAGTTAACTTTATCAGCAGCAAAGCACACATAAAACATCATTTTTAGAACCTACACTTTGAGTATTCCAGCTGTTACTGGATATGTTGGCCATTCTTTTAAGTACAAAAGCCATAGCTGTGAAGTTAGGTTAGTTGTGGTTGTTATCAGATATATAGACTGAGCAACCAGCAGCACACTATGTGGCTGATTACTTGGAGAAAGTTAAAAACTACCATAAGTAATCATGGTCACACTTTGCTACAATTCAGACCTCTTTCATTTCATCTTACCTCTCAGATCTGAGTGCTTGTGCCTTTTCTGTCTCTGTTTAACTATCAAGACAATAAGAAATGTTTGGTTTGGGCCATTCAGTTAAGGCGGAAGGCAGTGAGCATTATTCAGGCTTCCTTTTTTTTTAGTGGGAAAGAAAAACGAAGTAAAGGAGCTGGTGTAGTGTGGTGACTGTGTGTGTGCATTACAAGAGGTCTTTTTGATTGAAGGTAGCCAATAAAAGGTTTCTGAAAATTCTAGCGGAACTGACATTAAAACATAGAGGATTCACAGGTCATGCTACAATTTCTTCTTGATGTCACAAGCACAGCTTACTCATTACTCTGAAAAGGATGTCAAGACTGTGCAGAAGGGGTGCTCATTTTTCCCCTGTCCCTCTCATGGCTGTCTAGACAGAATTAAAATCTGAATGACTTGACCTTAATTGTAACTTGAAGTCTAAGGAAAGATGCAGTACTGTGTTGTCTGACAGCTCCTAAGGAGTCTTGTGGTCCTTGGAGCTAGGAACAGGGTAGCTGTTTTTCACTGACTGCTTCATTTGAATTCCTGGGCTAACCCTGGGAGCCAAGTAAACAGTTGAAGCTGGTTTTTATGTCTAACACCTGATACATACGTCCTGCTTTTTCCTCAAGGGTAGTGACTGCGTCTTATTTACTGCTGAGGAGTGGATAATTAATTAACAGGGGTGAGAATGTGCATGCTTGACTAGACACTCAAAAAATCACAGAACTAATTCCTGGGCTTGAATAACATTATTTTAGTATCATAAAGCAGCCTTGAACTGGAAAAGTTCTATTGTCAAAAGTATGTGCTAAAAGTTTTATGTCTATGCCGTAATTTATTTTTATTACAAATAAGGCTTGTCTTGCTCAAGGATACTTAATCTCTTACCAGTAAGAGAATAAAATCTTTGCCATAGTTATTTGCTGGTACTTTATTGCACATAGTATTGGTATTTTTTTCACAAGCTCTCTTAGTACCCAGTTTAGGTGTATGGAGATAAGTACATGAACAGGGTTGAAAAGCATTTTGCTCAACTCTTTTAAGATGATCTTGGTGGAGTTTATGACTATTTAGACAAGTAGTCAGGGCCATAAGTTTGCCATGTGATGTTCCCTTTGTACTTAAAAGAGGTTAATGATAGCTATATTTAAAATATGTCCACTAGAGCTGTGTCTACCAGTAGAATTTTCCTCTTAGCTTATAAGAAAAATATGTTATGACTAAAGGATTTCTTACTTTATTTACTAGAATTCTTGGTGACGTTTGACTTGAAATTCCTACAGTATAGGAATTTAATGAAAAGTCTTTCTGTTGGGGTGAATCTCCTTATCCTGAGCACATTCAAAGGTTACTGATAATTGCTAATTAATATCCAAGACACAGGAAGTCATGAGTCCATAGCTGAAGATTAGAGTTCTACTAGAACGCTCTGAATGTTGGTTTTAGTTAATTAAGCATAGTAAAGTGTTGGTTTTAAACCTCATTGTTCTTGCATGATCATGTTTCATTGTTGCACTCTGCAAACATTCTCTAGAGAGCTATATACTGAGAGCTTGTCTGTGACACTTCTCTGGCTGTGTGTTTCCAAGCAGGCTGTTAGAGCATGCATGAAAAAGCTGGGGTGAGCTCGCAGGGCAGTAGGTCAAGCACCGTCAGTCATGGACTTGTGATGTGAGAGTGCTCTCTGGGTTTGGCGGGCCGTGTCGGGTTCCAAAAGGATCCGTCGCAGATGTTGCAATGGTGTTTATGACATAATATTTCTTCCCAACACAGATCACTGAAAGTGGCCATCAGTAAGTGTATGCATGGGGAACATTTGCATGTGTGATTTCATGGGGGAGGCAAGTCAACCATCACATGCTGGAGGAACCTGGCCAAGTAATATACATAAAACTGCGCTCTGTCTCGGTGCTGTCCCAAGAGGGCCCGCATGCAGATGTTAGCGGGGCATTTGCGAAATGAAATCCCATCGAAGAGAACTAAATCAAAGCTGCACTGCTGAGACATGAAGCTCAAGTTCTTTGTGGCACGGTTTCCTCAAGCAGTTTTTATAAACACTTCCTAAACGTTTTATGAGCTATGAAAACAGTTGGGGAAACTGTGGAGCCACAGAGAGGTCACATGCTAAGTACATTGCTGGAAAATATTCAGTAAAGTTTGAGAACCAGCAATTCTCTGACAATGTCATAGACATGTGACAAACCTCTCTTCCTTGTCTTCTGCTTAACTATTTTCATTAAGACTTATCTGTTGGTATATACCTCTCTAAAAAAACGCTGCACTCACTAGACACTTACCTTAATTTCATGGGTTTTTTATTTAACACCATAAATTGTCCTGAATGAGAAAGTGAAAATTGATGGGTTTCTGCCTGTGCCAGTGTATGGTCTGGATTACGGAAATATGGTTTATTAATAAATAAAATTCTTTATAAAAGTGTTAAATTCTTATCTGATTTATGTTTGTGATTTCCGTAAATGCCAACAGTTTATATTGTGGTCTCCCACTCTTTAAGTTACTGGACTTTCTGCTGACTTCCTTTGGGTTGACTGAGAATATTCTTTGATGTGACTGGGCAGAATTTATTCAGTGTGCCAAAGCATTCTCTGTGTTCAGCTTTAGCTGGCTTTCTCTGCTGTACAGGTGTCTTCTCCTAGACATCTCACTGATGGTGTGCTCATATCAGACAGATCCATTTCACTGAACTGTGAACTAAGCTGTGCTCTGAGAAGACTGCAGTGCTTGGAGGTTTCCAGCTCACTCTCTTTCCTCAGTGTGTCTGTACAGGAAACCGTGGCAAGCATGGCACATTTTATTTAATAGAGAATAAGCTAAAAGCATCCAAAGCTAAGTACTAATCCTAGGCAATGGACTCGGTGCTCATCTGCCCTGTTTTCTTGGAGACAAGGCTTTGAAATGGTGGTAAGTGAGCTAAATGATAAATCAGCAGATGTTGGCAGTTTCAGGAGCAGAAACTATTAACTGTACATTAGAAATAGTTTATATTTGTTAACAGAGTTTATACCATGGAGCTGTGTGGTTAGCCATCACTTTCCCATCTAATTTTTGGCCTTACTGCAGAAGCAGTGATATTAGCTGTGGCCTTTCTTCACCTATAAAGGAAGGAGAAAGCTGGAGGAGGGTGAGTAAGTGTCTTTTGGAGTGATGTCAGGGGAGACTTAATCATCTTCAGATTGGTGCCTGTTATGTCAGTCTGTTAGTAATTAGGACAGACCCCACTTGCCATGCAGGATAGCTTTGGAGTGCCTGCTCCCCACCCCTGAGGAGAGCCAGCGTGGGGCCAGACTGATGCACAGCTACCCTCCTGGATCTTTCTCTGAAGTTCAGATCACAATAAAGAAAATATTTGGGAAGGCGAGGGGGAAGAGCCCACCCCTGTAACATCTCTGTGAGGCAAAAAGGCTGTCAAAGAACTCTTTGCAGCTATTCAGGAAGTCATATATTTTAGGCAATTTGGTCTCAATATTAAGCTCAAACAATACTGAAATTTGCAATAAGTGACTTCTGAAAGAGCCATGTCAGAAAGATGAATATGCAACACACTGGGTAGAGAGGTTCGATTTTCTTTCAAGCATAAAACCTATTTTTTTCTTTGATAATTATCAAACATCTGTATGTGTGAGAAAGAAGAAAAGATATTTGGTCAATATTCTCCTAATTGCTTTGCTCCCTGTATGGTTCCTTTATTAATTTTTCCAGTTACTGTAGTCCTTGAGACTTTTGCTCACTCAACAAGCAGCAACTGCCACATATTGAAACAAATGTAAACATATTTATAATATCTCTCTGGCTCTTTCTCCAAGATGTTCAGGCTTTTCCTCAATTCTTGCTTATTGAAGAGATTCATAAATCAAAAGAAATAAGATACTCAGTAGACCCTTGTGAGTGGTTGGAAATGTCTAGGTGAATGCATATGGGACTGAAGCATTAGGGAAACAAATTTTTGAAGCTGTGACTGTTGAACTGAAATGGAATGTTGAAGGTGAGCATTCATGCTTAACTCTGATGTCAGTGTTCAGTATCTCAGTAGCATCAGCTCTTTCCAAATCATCCCTTTTGGGCCATTTGGCAGCACTGACACAAACTTTTAAAAGCCCAGCTATGCTTCAGCAAAAGTCAAGGGGCAGAGATCTGCAATCTATATTTTCTGTGTGATTAATAGGTTTTGATGCAAATACATGAAAACAGGATTTAGAGTAATTCTGACCAAGAATTACTTCTGAGATAAATAGGGCATTATGTATCCTTGTTGCTTTATGCTTTTTGAGGATCTGACAAGATCTTTTCTTGTATCTCTGGGTATCTTAGTGTTTTTTGAAAATTTTTGAATTAAGTTCTTAAAACTATGGAAGGCTTATAGGAGCTCTCACAAATATTTATGGACTCTATGTCCTGCCACACCCACAGGAGTCTTAGTTTGAATGTGTTTCCACCACTTTTGCAAATATGATGGGAATGAAGAAAATGAGTGAATCCTGTAGTGGCAGAAACCACCCCTGGCAAGCCTTGCTCTTCTCTAGAGCCAAAGAAAATTAAAATCATACACAAGTAAGTCTGTGTGTATCTATAAACAGCTTGGCTGCTTGGATCCCACCATGCAGGGAGAGGCAGGAAGCTGACAAACATGAATGATTTACTGAGGATGGAGTTGTTCAATTTTATACAGAGGATAAAGGGGAAGACAAAACTACTACTTGAACACTACTCAATTTTAACCTAAACTGAGTCTTGAATGCACTCCCATTGACGTCAGTGTGTGTTTTATCATTGGCTTCCTGGGGAGCAGGATAGTGTCTCCTGTGTAAACAAGAGAAATGTGGAGGGTTTTCCTTCTCTCTGTTTGTAAGGTTTATTTGTGGTCCTTACCATAGCAGTCTGAGCACCTACACTAATGTGGCTGGAGTCATTCCTGTGCTGTGCCTGTGAGTCAGATGTGGTGGTCTGCTACTTCAGAGGATGTGAAGTGAGACACAGAAAGTTTGTGATGTTGTCTCCAGTAGATTGCACAGAAGGAGTCTGGCTGGCTCTATTTGCCTTTTTGTGAATTGGAATTGGCAGACTACTGTAGTTATCCTCAGTAGAATTTAAATGTGAAAGCTGAACTTGGAGGTGAGAAGCCCTGAATATTTTCTGCGGTAAACTCTGGACTGCTTGCTTCATTGCTTAACCGTTGACTTCATCGTTTAAGGAACTCAAAGCTCCTACTCACTCCAGCAGAACCAGGATTTCTCCCTAAAGATTTCATTCAAAGACCACTGAAAGAGATCTTTGGTCTGTTCAATTAAATGTGGGCCCAAACCCCTCAGTTCATTCATCAGTTGGCTGCATTATTTGTGCTGAGGCTGACATTTGCTTCAGCTCTTTTCCAGCATGTTTTAGATTGAAAGGCAGTCCGTACCTTGACCTCTCTTTGAGGCATCAAGTTAAGGCAACTGAGACCAAGTGGCTTGGATAGTGGAGTGAGAATTTGGAAGACCTTGGCTATACTTTTAGGTTTTACTGCCTGTTTTAGACTTAGGGAGAAGTTAACTTCTGGTTTCCCTCCTGTAAACACTGCGTCAACCTTATTGCAGCAAGTGCTGTTTTGGTGGCATTTTCTTTCTCCCTGATAATTTTTCTTTCTTGTGATCTCCTCCATAGAGAGGAGGGCACTTGGCTTTTTTCAAGTTCAAATTCTTATAAAGCATTTAGCAGGACTAGAAGGCATAATCTCAACTCTGAGGTGTTTCATTGCTAGAGGTTGTTAAAGTTTGCATTCAGGGGAGACTTAGACCACAGAAAGTAAGTTTTAGGTGCTTTGTGGAGTTCCAAGTCATAAGAGACAAAGCCAAAATGTGACTATGTCAGCATTTTCTGGTTTCCATGAAGTCAACAATAACACAAAGGTTAGGTTTTTTTGTGACTTTTCATACTTTGACTTTTGGGGGAAACCTGTGATCCACAAGCATTTGATAAGGGCCAGAAAAGATGAACAAACTACTTTGGAGAATAAAGAGAGTGATTTTGTTTGGACACTGGATGAGAAGTCTTCATTCTACATGCTTGTATGGGTTGAAGGGTCTAAATTTTTTTTATTTATTTGCTATGTTTAATACCTTGGAAAGCACTGTGACAAAACGTAGAGTTCATTTATGTATGCTTGGATAGAGTGCAGACATGACATTGCTTTACAACTTCTTTGTGTATATCTTGACGTGGAATGTTTATGACCTTTATTTACAGCTACTTCTTATTTGGTGTTCCAGACTTGTAATTCAATTTATATGCATCTGAATCATAAAGTATTACTCACCACTGTTCAGTTTTTCTTGCCCAGTTTTTCTTTTGCCAGGAAATGTCATTGTTGAACAGCCTTTGCCAAACCCTGGTAGCTGCAGAGAAGCTGCTTGGGTTGCTTGAAGGGATCTCTGGTATAGCCTTAGCGGGGATTTTTTGTGTACATGAGGTGGTTTTGGTTGTAGTATTGTTGTTTTCCGTGGGAACTACAAGTATTTGAAATTGGTACAGCTGATATTCAAAGCTACTTGTGTGGGGGTTTTTTTGTTTGGTTTTTTTGGGGGGGTTTTTTGGGGGTTGGTTTTGGCTTTTTTTTTTTTTTTTTTTTTTTTTTTTTTTTTTTTTTTTTTTTTTTTTTTTTGGTAAGAAATGGGTGTAGAATGAAGGCCTTACCAATTCAATGCTCTTTTATATGGGCTTTGTCTACTTTACAGTCCACATGGGACAGTAAAAAATGATAGGGTATCAAGTTAGTAAAAGGTATTAAAACAAAATATCCAGTTGCTGTCCAGCCTCTCCACAAAGGAAATACTGTGACTTTCCATCTGAATTTTCAGCTACTACAGGCTACCTGGATGCAATGCAAATGTAAATTTATGAATGACATTGAAGCCTTAAACAACAGACACCCTTGTCTCTCCCACTAAAGTTACCAATTTTACCAGGGAACCATTTGGTTGATTCCTCTAAAAATCCTTTTTGTCTTTAAACCAGAAAGTAGCCTCACCTATCCTAATCCTGATTTTTTTTAACATATTGGCCAGTCTTAATTGAAAGAAGACATTACACAGAATTCATCTGCTTTTTAGCTTATATGCACATAATTTATAACATGTGCTGAACTCATAACAGTTATGAGTGAACACTTTCAACTCTTAAAAGCATTTGACACTTAAATTAACAGTGTCTCCAACATAATCCTGCCTTACCCACAGTATTACATGTATTGCTTGCAAAATGCATACTCTGTTTAAGACAGAGACACCATCTGTGGTCTAATCTAGGTGGAGTAGCTTTTAATGTAAAGAATTAGTTTATTAACGTAGAGTTTAATTATATGAAAGGAAAAATATCTAGATATTTGTCCATATTCCTCAAGAAAACCTTTTTTTTTTCCCTGTTCTGATACTGATATCATATTTACCAAAGGATGTAATAATTCCACCAGAATCAGTAGAACAGACTCAGTGCAAACTTCATGTAAAACTCAGGCTGGACCTTAACAGTAAAGATTCAAATATTTCCTCCAAACCCAGAGTATACTTTTTAGGAGCAATCAATTTAAGTTATGTGTGGTGAGGTAAGGCTCAAGTGTTGCCTTTTTTTGAAAAGGTAAAATCATAAATTTCAGTTCTGTATCATAAATGTCAGAAAATTTTTGAGTGGTAATTATCCCCATAATAAGCATGGAAAAAGTTATGAAATGTACCCTCAAATAAATTTTCCTTGATAAAAAGGTGAACACTCACTGTCCAAATCCTAAGTGAATAGCAATGTTGTCATTGCCGCCTGTATCTTCACAAGGAACAGAAGAGAGGGAATTCCCCAGCAAAGGTGGCTGGTTCCTGAAAAATGCTTGAGAAAGATGAGCAGCCAGACAAAATGAAGAAAACTTGCAAATACACTGGGTACAGATGTTTGTGGTGTGGATTGTGTATTGTTTGTAGTTCTCGTTCCTTGCCTCTGAGACTGTGAGTGAGAGTTGGTCTCTTGAAAGCTCTATCTATCACTACAAACACTCAGGGGTAAATCTCACTATAACCAGGAAGGAAATTCTGCAGATGAATGTTTTGGCCGGATGCCTTATGAAGAAGGCATTAACTGAAATATTGGTCTACAGAACTTCCTTTCCTCAGCTGTGTTCAACCTGTTAAAGTCCCTGCTCAGAAAACACCCAGTCCACGATCCACTGAAATTAGGTCTGGAAACCTGGTAGTTCTGTTTGACTTGGAGGATGGAAAGGTTTGAAGACCTGAGGTAAATGGAGTATCCTATTGACTAAGAAAAAGTAGTTTTCCACAATTAAGAGCAAATTTGTATTTTTTTAAAGGAAGTCAGAAGCACTTACAGAAAGATGTTTTTAAAAAGTAGTGTGAAAATAACAGCTGAAGACTCACCCAGTCATAAGACAGAATCTAGGAATAATGGATTAATTTTCTGTTTACTTTTCAACTTGCTTTTCTTCATCTGACTGTTGAGAGTTAATGCAAAACATCAGAAAAAGAAACTGCTACAAAAATTCCATGAAAATGTTGTGACATTTTAAGGTTCTTTTTTCCCCCCAGAGACACAAGTTTACTAAATGCATGTGGATAAAATAGTAGTGACCATGGGGACTATTCCTTGCTCCCAGCTTTGACAGGGATGCTCTGTGATGCATCATCACCATTCTTATGATTGTTTGGTTTCTGAAAGGTCAGATAAAGAAATCAGAGATAAGAATGATGATGGCTGGTTATATTCAGAGCTTAGCTGAAAGGATCATACCATTTCCTTAACTGTAAGAGAAATTATTAGTATGGAATGCTTTTCAAAGGAGCCTCCCTTCCTGTATGGTATTTAGTCCAAGCCTCCTCCCCATTATCTATTAATACCTTATCTTTAAACCAAAGCCTCATCCCCATTATCTATAAATAGTTTCTTTAAATCCAATGAATACCAAGCTCATTATTTCACTGCCCTCTCAATCTGAAAGATAAAGGACAAAGGGAAATGAAGAGAAAACCTCCACAAACCAACAGAAAAAAAAAAAAAGAAAACAAAAAGAAAAAAAATCCACCAGGACTGTGGTTACAAGAATGTTTGCAAAGGTCTTAATAACTTCACTGACATAAAGCATTCTCTCTGCACTCACTGCAGGTGCAGTATTCCATCTCCCTGGAGAAGCTTGTCTTTAAGTCTTTTCTCCTTGAGTCTTTCCACTCAAGTGAGAGGTGGGAGGCACAGTTTGAAAGTGTGTTCCCCTAAGATTCCCCCCCAAAGGTACCAAAAAATATTATGTCTTCGGGTTTGTCAGATGTTTTCCTTGGTCTTTTCCTTAGGAAGTTTACCGTGAGGTAGGACACCTGCTATTACGTGCAAGAGCAATATATCAGAAGGTACACAAAATGTAATGGAAAGAGGAAGGAAATGAAGGAAGATTTGAGCTGCCATGCTGAATAGCTGATGGAGTAGTCTTCATGATTTCCCTCTGCAGAAATACGGTTTTCTGCAGGAGAGGGACCATTTGTCCCTATAAACTCTGACCTTCTAAACTTCCTGTATGAGCTGAACATCACCAGATCTTGACACTCTCCTGTGGATCTTTTCTATTCCTTTTTTTTCCTTCCCACACACCTTGTATGTCAGAAAATTATGAACTCTTCCTGATCTATCGAAGGACATAGTCATGGAAGAACTGCTGAAAAGGAGTAATAGATGTTACAAGAATTCAGAGTTCTTACGATGACTTGTTAATGACAAGTTTTTCCCCTGATTACTCCATGTATATCACAACAGTAGCCCTTTTGGTAAAGGATTTTTTCAGTGAATTTTCTTGCCTTTTCCCCTGTAATAAAATAGAGAACTACAGAAAATACTTTTTTTTTTTTTTTTTGCTTTAGTAAAAGATACTGATTTTTTTGCAAAGGCTTACTGAAACTGTGAGAAATGAATTGAGAAAGATGAGACAGAAAATTTTCTTGGTAAACTTTGGTCACTGCAGGCATGAGAAGATAAAAGATGCTTAAAAATTTATCTACTAAATAGATAAATTACACATGAGACATGGCCCATCTTTACAAAAGCTCCGGTATTAAACTTAAGAAAGACATTTTTCTCCTCTCCCTGGTCTGATTGATGCTGATGCTGATTGATGTTGCCACTGGCAGCTTTCTTAAGCTACAGGAAGGAGTTTAGCCTTGAAGCTAAACTTCATTGCCACTTGAGCAGCAGCCTTTCTCCTTGCTATGGCCTGGCAGGTTATTGCATTGTCTTGCAGGCTGGAGGGTTTTGTTACCGTTCTGCGGTATCTAGACTTGGAGAACAACCTATTTTGAACCCTTCAGCTTAAAATCTTTAGGTTTCTGAGGTATTTTTATACTAATTCTTAAAGATTACTGGAAAATCAATGCAAACAATTATAAAACTACTTGAGGCAGAGTTGTTAGGAACTCCAAATAGACAACTGCTACATTGAATTGCAGCTGGGATGGATTTCACTCAAGTGTGGAAATATCAGATGAGGATAATCTTTCATTGGACTATAAATCATTTGCCTGCTTTCCTGTGTCATAGACTGTAACACCTCATTTGTTTCAACTCACTTAGCTTATCCCTGCCAGGATACACACACTCTGTATCTGCTACCCAGCACGCATTGGGTGGCATTAGGACTTCTTTTGAAGGGTGACGAGGAGTGAACAGGTGAGAAGTTACTGAGCGCTGATGTCCCTGGAAAACAGGATAGTGAGCACAGCTCATCATAAGCTTTATCCATCAAAAGCTGTGTGTGGCCCTGTGAGCTACTTACATCCCCAGAGGCTGCAGATGCAGGTTCCCCAGCCAGACACTCAGCACAGTGAGGTTGGGCTGCTGCACAGCCAAGCCTCCCCCTCTGCTCACCCTGGCTCTGCTGCCTAACTTAGACCTGCCTGAATTTTGTGCTTGTTGTCACTTTCCAGCTTCAAGCTGATAGGGGTAGGTTTTAAAACACCTCCAGCCTAAGTAATCTGTTTTTCTTCTCTGCTTTTAGCCTTGTTTTCATTTGTTTGGTTGGCTTTTTCCCTGGTATAGCAATAACTCTACACAGCAGATGCTCAGAAAATACATCACGTGGCATTCCAAAGGATTTGTTCTCCATCTTTAGAGCAAGCTGAAGGTAACGATGATGGGACTTGAGGATGCTGCCACAGAGGCTCCAGGTCCTGCTGACCATCAGAGCTTGTGTGCCATACCACCAATTTCCAGCTCATCACAGCCCTGCACTGAAGACCATGCTACTGGATAATCTGTGCTGCTGCTAACTAGTTTAAGTTATTACAGCAGGAAATTCTATAATCATCCTTCTATTTGTCTGTATATGCAGGGGAAAATTATATTCAAGAGATACCCGGCATGCTATCTTGTGATTTTGACATTACTTCCTTATTATTAGTGCCATTTCTTTTCTAATTTTGAGATCCTTCTTCTAAGAGAAGAACTTCTTTCAACAAACCTCAAAGAATTTTGCAGATACAAAATATCTGTAGAAGTTTTCATAGCATAAACAATAAGAGAAAGCAGCCATTATCTTCCCATGCTGAAGTAGACATTTTGAATAAACTGACACCAGAATGCCTGGCTGTTTCCAAAGCTAAATTAAGAAGGAAAAAGAAAACCCCAAATAACCCAACAAAAAAATTTTAGGTGTTTGCAAAGTGGAGTAAAATACATGGCTTGTGTCCAGTTAGCCTGTGTTCTTCTGTGTACCCAGATAAGATTTTCTTTTAAAGGAGAAGAAAGGGGGAAGTGACTTCATTAATACTTCATATGACTTTTACTGCCAGTATATTCCTTCTTTATATGGACTTTTCTTGCATGATTGACAACCTTGTAAACTACATATCCTGACTTTTTCAGGCTTTTAATTCTTCAAGTAAATGTTAATGCTTTGTATTTTTATCCCTTTATGCCAATGATATAACTCATATAAAACTCCATATATCTAGAAACCTGTCCTTCAATTTCTGCCTTTAAAGTGTCATTGCTGGCACTTTTAGAGCAGAGCAGAAGTTTATGGTAAGTTTTATGTGTGACTTTTTAGGCACAGGGCCAGAGCATAATTTTCTGGATGTCTTAAATAAGCATGTAATACAGAGAAAGGCAAGTTAATCTTCTAAAAATAAAAGCCAAAAAGTACATATTAAACTTTATTCTTGCCTCAGTGAGGTCTAAGTCCTGTAGCAAGTGATTGATTTCTCCAGCTGCTGGAATCTGTCTGCCACTAGTCCCAGGTCTTTGCCCTGTGTTCATCTCAAGCACTTCTTACCTGTTGCATATGCTCACCATTAGCAGCTCAGCCCAGCTCCTAACAGAAAACATGTGGGTTTGGTGAAGTTCTTACTTGCCTGACTCATTATATTTGCTCACAACAGTTAATCTGGACACCTTGTGCTCTGACCAGTGTTGGTTTGACTCCTTTTTTCCTGGTAAAACAAAGAGGAAAAGCAAGTAATGTGCCTATTCCTGAGCCAGGCACTGGCAGATGTTGCTGGTGGCTTCTCTGCTCTTCCTTGCTCAGTGAGGACCTCCAAAGCTGTGTTCCCCTGTTTACCATGTACACATGCCACAACAATGGGAGTCTGGGAAGTTACATGTTTGTGTCAGGAGGTGTCTGACCACAAACACTTGAACCTTTGGAAAGGCTGTCAGGAGCATTGTGTTTTCATTTTTTTTTTGTACCAGAAGAGCCCTCATATCTGATATTATTGAGTAAACTTTTTAAGGCATGGGGAATTATAGGCTAAAGAAGTGCCTGTGCATTTGTATATCCTCAAAAAGTTAAAAAAAAAAAAAAAAAAAAAAGGATTCTCCACTCAATGAAGTCTGAAATAAGGTACTTGCCTAGGAAAGAAAATTTAAAGTGACAACTTATTTTTTATTTTTACGGTTGACATGTGGAGGTTTCATTCCAACACTTAAAAAACCCATTGTTCTGAAGTCACACAGGTATCCTTTCCAAAAATATCTCTTACTGACATTAATACTTCTACCCACATTTTTGGAGTCTCAAGACAGTTCTGTTATTTATTAATTAATGTTGTACTGGGATGTGATGCTTCTTTTGTATCTCCCTGGCTTTCTTCCTCCCCAGATTCATGTAAATCTTGATGGTTTGTAACTGGGGAGAATTAAATCTGCTATTGAAATGGGCTTCCATCCATCCCTAGGAGTGCCATAAAAGTTTAATGTCTTTGTTATTTAGTGTGCTGTATAAGCTAGGAATAAATTTCTGTTTTTCACAACACTGGACTTCTTTAGTTCTGTAGGACTCCTACTCCCTACAGAGTTCCCATGTCCCCTAAATAAACTGGTGCTGTCTTGTGGCTACAAAACTATTCTTCTGGAGACAGACAGTTTCAGAAAGTACACAGTGTGTGTGGTTAATATTCATGGCACATACTTCATTCATAATTTATCATTAACTTACTCAGTTAAATGTCTTCCCAGCGGGTCTGTAACACACCAGTGTAATCCAGTTTCTTTCCCCTACAGCTCTGACCATCTGGAATACTCTTGCCACATGTCTTCACCTCAGCTACACTTTCCCATTTCTTAAAACATGTAAATAAATAGCATCAGACATAAAGTCCTAACATTAGATACCCAATAAAAATGGCTTAGATTTCAGAGTGAAGGCAGCTCCTGAAGTTATCACTGAAATCCATAAGCTTGCCATGATGGCAAGCAATCAGTGAAGAAAGCTGCACATCTTGTGACCCGGAGTCACATGTCCTAAACAAAGCTTAGGTTTATGCTCCTCTGTGTTTAACATTTCCATTAGTATGTTAATGATTTTTGAATCACACCCTCCACTCATCCACATTGAAAGTGCATTGTTCTGCTCTGTGGGGCAGCCTGGCAGCATGTTAGTAGGATTTTCTTTGCCTGCAACTAAACAAAAATTAGATTCCAACCTGCTAGTGGGCATTCAGCTCCCAGGACCAGACTGCTGGGCACCAGAAGTCTCTGAATGCCCAACAGTGAAGATATCTCATCTTCATTACCAGTTGCTTCTCTTTATGGATGTTTTCTCTGCTGCACCAATTGCTTAGTCTGTATTCTTATTCCTAGTAGTTTGTACCTTTTGAAGAACTTTCGGTGCTGCTTTGAACATTGAAGAAAACTTGGAGGAAAATATTTAACCCTTATCTTTTTCATCTAGCTGAAATAATTCATGTTGGTACCAGTGTTTATCTTTAAAGCACTACAATGTTCACTTGACTTCAGAGCAATTTTTAGCACACAATACCTGTTTTTTTTTCCTGTCAGCAGGACTAATGCCCTCTAGGGCACTGGATTTCTCCTCAGCTGGTAAACATTGGTTTGATGACAATGCTGCAAAGACTTCAGTCTATTTTTCTGGTGAAAGGATTAGTCCTCACATTTGGCAGTGGACCTAGAAGTAAAAAATATTTGTCAGAAACTTGTTATGAAGGATAAACATATTTAGGCTTTGGCTTAGCGAAGTCTATGACAGGTGCTGTACTTTTTCACCATCTGTAAATCATATATGTAATGTAATTATGTGTTTTGAGGAATAGAATCTTCCTCCTGACTATTTGACAATTAAATTTGGTTCTTCAAGGTCTTTCTTGCTACAAATGCATAAATCCTACTAGGAATTCATGCCACCACACCTGTGCTTGTTCAAAACCCACCAAAGACTGTGTTCTTTTCCTGCGCAGCTCACCCCGTTTGGGTCTCCTCCCAGATTTCGTGTTGCACAGATGTATTCCAGGTCTTTCCTCTGGTTTTCAGAACAAAAAGTTCATGTTGAAAGTGTTGTAGTGGACCCAAAGAGGCACAGTCACAGGGCTTCCTCAAAATGAAATAAAAACTTGTTTGGATGCATTTGGGAATTCTATTACAGTATTGGCCAGGAGATTTCATTCTTGAACTTCTGAAATATACCCTGGACTCTCCTTCAATAGCTAGTAACAGTGTTCTTAACTTGTACCTCACTACCTTTTGTTTCTTCCTGCTGGCTATAACTTTGTCAGCATAGTATCTTTATTTTAGGGATGGTTTTTGCACATGTGGAATTTTATTGTATGATGACACATTTGGGGCACACTTTGCAATGTCCCTGTGTTTCTTGTAAAAACAGAGGCAAAACCAGCAGTTTCTATAAATTGGAAAAGGAGAACTTTTTCCTCTCTCTTACCTAATTGGAAGTAACAAAAAGGTGCTTTTAATTAAAAATTTGGCATGACTATTTTCAAGTGTACTGTATTTCAGTACAAAGGCACCTAAGCATGAAATACTACATGTTGCAAAGGTACAGAAGAAAACTGGTGGGAGCCTATTTTCAGAGGATATTTCAGCCAACGTAGGCATGGTAATGCTTCAGGGATGCCTGAATTATGGACCTTGGAGCAGCTGGTATTTAACGAGAACTTTCAGCACAAATTTTGTTTCAAATTATTCACAGTCCAATTGAACAGGTGAAGGAGGTTGTCCTGGGGAGTGACCACACATCCTGTGAAGATGCCCAAATGATCTCATTTACTCAATTTTGCTTAGCTGGAACAGGGAACAGAGTATCAGAGCAGAATTATGGAAACGTGGGCAGGACGCAGCATTAAGAAGAGGAACAGTCTAATGGTGTTGATGGTACACAAATAGAAGAGGAAACAGATGGCCTACAAATGCCAAGTTGTAGCCAGAGGAGGTCCTCAGAGACTGGTAAGAGTGGTAGGGACAGCATAAGGAAGACCTGTGCTGGAGTTTCTCAGATTTCAGGCTGCTAGTAATGACTGCATGTTGCCTTAGTCTGCAGAGGAAAGTGTGACCCTTTGCAAGGGGGATCAGGACTGTTTTTTAGAGGGAGAACTGTGGATGCAGCTGGAAGAGGAAGTATGATGGTTACTGGCTGCTCATCACATCCTTCCTCCCAGAGGTTTTCACTTTTTCACAGCTGCCAGCTAAGTTGGTCATGTGGATGACCCCACACCTGGTTAAGCAAAAAGGATCTAGGCTAGGTTAATTAGTTCAAATTGTATGTCTTTGGTAATCTGTCTCATGTTGATTGGAAGTAGCTGGAGAATTCTCCTACAGGGAGCATAGTGGGAGGATAACTTCTAGCAGCAGCAGACTGTAGGAGACTGTAAACTCTGCAGGTGCAGTGCTACTAAGAGAATTCAAGCAATTTGACGGACCAAAGCTGCATCCATGCTTATAGACAAAGTAAAGGAGATAGGAAGTTACTAAGGCTGTCAGGAGAGGGGTGGGTAAGAAAATAACCATTACAGGAGGAAAATAGAGGGTTAAAGTTGGGGAAAATACACATATTACGTCAGTGCAAGATTTTGATGTGTCCCTCACAGGGACAGCTCCTGAGCCTGTGAGAATCCTGGTGCTCTCATGACTTACTGTAGATGTGTATATAATAGATACATATATTTTTCTAAAACTTGGTATGGTAATGTTGTCAATATTAACATAACAATTGGAAACACTTAGGGACTTAATTGGAAACTCAATAACATTTAGCTCCTGTCATCAACTGAAAACTCAACTTTCAGAATTCTCAGCATCTGACTGTGGTTAGAAGTTTCATTACTGTCTACCTGCTCCTCTTGCTGGTTGTGGGAAGCTGTTTCTCATTCTTAGCCTGGCCTGCAAAGCCACCCCAGGTTCTAAAAAAGTGTACAAAGTAATCTGTCATTTACCTAGTCATGGGTGTTCAAGTCCTAATTATCTTCCAAGTATAAGGAGTCACAGGAAAGGAGAGCCAACTCTGCTTTGCTCCATGTGCACACCTTGGTGGGCTTGAATCATCATCGTGCATTGCAGGGGAGACAAGCAGAGAACTGAATGAACCTTTTCTCTAAAGCTACAAATCTTTTGCTAGCTTTTAATCAATTTTTCCTCTTTGACTTCTCCCCCCTCCGAAAAACTTATGGATTAACGTGACCTATTGTATTTATTTGCATTGGACCCTTTTACAAGAAAAGCTATTAAGAGGAAGAACTCAAACTCAGTCCAATTTACCATGTATCCGGAGGCTTAACCAAAGCTATTATTACATGAAAGAATGGAGGAAATTAGGAACAGGGCCTTCAGAATACCAAATGCCAGTACAATTTTTTTTCTTGATTTTCTTTCTGACTAATTTACTCTGTCAGGAATTTGAAAACAATTAGCCACTAAAAAGAAAAAAGGGTGAAATAGTCTTACCTAACTCTTGTGTGCATGCTAAATACTTCCATACTGTATTGCAGGCCTTTTCTGAACTGGAAAATAAAAATCATTTAAAATTGGTTAACATGAACTCTAGTGGTGCTTCTGGAAAAAGACTATCCTTGGTTACTGAAAAACATGATGAGAGTCTCACAGATAACAACAGAGAGAGCTATAAATGCTATGGAGTGATCTCATTTAGATGATATTACTCAGAAGAATATGATTATTGAAAATAAGTATTTGTTTGGGTGACTTTTTCCAAAGGCAAAAAATGGTGAGAAACGTTTTTCGACAGGATATTTTCTTCTGTAAGGTAATAAAAAGTTAAATTAGATTGAAATGATAGTACCTTGAGAGCAGGTAACCTCTTTGTTACTAATTATCTGGTTTATTGGACAGTGGTGTTGTGATTTTGCTTCAGCCTCCATCCCATTTCTTGTAGATCATGTCTTATACAATCTCAACATCTGCACCCACTTTGATCACAGAAGAAAGATTGTGGACTTAATTTAATGTAATGGTAATTGTAGAGAATTCCAGCATGGATAATGATGAGAGCTGGTAGAAGAACATGTTATCCAGGAGTTAAAAAGATGCAGTCTGTTTGAATGCCTCTGCTTTTAAGCTTGATGAAGTATGTGAAAAATCTCATTTCCAGCAAGATTTAATTACATCATGGAAGTCTGCCTCTTTGTATGAAGTTCCAGCTGGAAATGGAAAAGCAAAAGAGCCTGGGAGCTGCCAGCATAGTCCTGACTGTGATGTTAGGAGGCAGTGAGTTTAAATTCTCATGTAACCTTGTGTTTATTCCTTTACTGCAAGGGCAACCAAGTATTTCTGCAAAGACATAGATACCACTCTTCTAAATAAGCCACAGAGGCCTCTGATTCAACAGAATGCTTCCTACATGAAGTCTTTTTCTGCTACTGTTTTTGGGAGTCATTTTGTGAGTGTGTGGCCATTGGGGCAAAAGGAAATGTCAGAAGTTCACCTGTCAACAAATTTTTTCTTTTTCTCTCTGCACTAACTAAAAATACCAAGTACCCTGGACACAACTATGATGCGCTTTTTGTTTTGTTTTGTTTTGTTTTGTGGCTTAGAAACATTGGTTCTTTGGCCTTTGGCTGTTATTTTGCAGTATTATTACTCTTTTTTGGCTGTGTCCAGCCTGCTATTGCCAGACATAGCAGGTTGCAGGTTTCCTTTGAAGAATTCTAGGAATAGTAGGAAAGACTACACATTGCCTCAGCTGGCAATGTAACAAGAGAGAACATAATGTGGTGGTAAGGCTTACTGCAGTGCACTGCATGCTGAGGACTGTCATTTTTCTCTCCCTTGAGAGACTTATTCTACACCCATGCATTCTGTGTGTGTGTGAGGAGAGACTTTCTTATAAAGGGAAATGAGTATTTTAAGGCTCATTTCTACAAACTCTTATTTTTAAGTTATGGACTGAGAGGATGCCCTGAATAGATGATGCACTACAAAATGAAACTGAGACCTGCATCACCACAAGGGTCACCACATGGGCACAGTCTCTGCTGGGTTAGCTTTCTCTGTATCAGCAAGAGTCTTTATATCTGAGCATGGTGGCATCCTGGTGGTGATGCCACATAGCATGTGTGTCTACAAGTCAACAATCTACATTTAAGTGTGGGTAGTAAAAGAAAGACTCTGACAATTCTTAATTGACTGCTAATTTGTGCTTTTTTCATTTTATGCCCAGTAACATTTTGACTGCTGTTTTAGTGACCAGTATATAATTCTTTACCAGCCCAAAATGTTGAACTGAGAGTGGGGGTTACTCATGGCTGACTCAAAAGCAGAGCCTCCTTACAAATGTTACCACTCTGATTCTTTCCATGTATGGTGATGGGGGCTGCCTTTTGAAATTTAAACTGTAGCTATTAGTAGCCTCTGTGTGTATATCAGGTTGATCTGTTTTTTAAAAGATGAAGAGAAATGGTTAAAAATGCAATAGGCCCAGAAATTAAGAAAGTCTGTTATGGAGCCATAGTGCTTCTCAGCTGATGAACTTGGGCATTACTGTTTTTCAGCTGTCAAAGTGCCTGTGTTTTGTGGAAAAAAACCCCAACATGTCATCTTGAGTATTTGCACATCTGCACATCTGAATGATTAAAATATACTGCTGACTTTGCAACCCATCTCCAATGTCTGTTTCAAAATTTCCAAAGAAAAAGTGCAGACAATGTTATCCCCAAACACTTGCTATTTTTATGGTCTATAATGCTCCAGATTAAGATGATTTAAAATTCTTGGGAAAAGGTTTTAATTGTTGTGGCTTCTACAATAATGATATTTATTGCATGAATTCCTAGATTCGACTCTTAAAAGCTTTTAGAACTTTGCCAAATCACCATGGAAAAAAAGAAAAAGCTTTCTAACCATCTAACTACATCAGTGACAACTGACAACTATGGGTCAAAGAATAGAGGGACACCTGGGATCAATTATTAATGTCTGAATTTGATTTTAATCGTCTTTGCATGTGAGTGTGGACTAATTTCTTTGAATTCTGACAGATGTTTTCATTGGCTGCTAAACAACACTGTTCTGATTTATGAAAGGTCGTAACAAATTGTTGCAAAGAGGTTGCAAGATGTTTCTGCAGCTAATTGAATCAAAAATTATTTTCCTTCCTCAAAGTATATCTGGGAACGGTGTGTGACATTTCAGCTTTAAAAAAATATATGAATATACTGTGTCCAGTATTGGGCCTTGAGAAAGTCTCCCTACTTCTCACTTGGCTTAACTGTGTACATGATGTGAATCGGTGTGTGAGCCCAATAAAGGGATACAAAAGGACAAAGCAGAACTCAAAAGGGCCGGAATTCTTCCTGAGTGGTTTGGTATAGAACTGTATTCAACAGGCATAATTTTGCTGTGTATGATCACCAGTATTTTTTAAAAATAGCCTCAGGAGACCAAATAGTGTATGGCAATAAGGATGAATTTTGGGGTATTTTCCTTTAAATTCACTCTGATATGTGTGTCTCAAGAACAGGGAGCATTGTGTGTGTTCCAACCTGTAGGGAGGAAAATGTGTTTCTGTAGAATTCTTGTAAGTAGCAAAAATTTTTGTTTTCTCCCACTTCTGCATGATGCATATATCTCGCACATTTTGCTCCTTTCTCTAAAGACTCTCCATTTCCATCAATGGATTTACTCAGTAAAAACAAACCAGGAGAACCCAGGAGAATGAACTGCATGATTAACATCCGCCCTTTTTTTTCCAAGTTGACATGGGTTATTAATGAAGTACTAGAAATTTATTCTCATTAACTCAGTTTCACTTTTGCTTTGTCCACACACACAGAAGAAGGAAATGTAGATGGAGGCTTAATAAATTTTTACAGTGGTCTGAAATAATCAGTCTGATTGCAAAGGACCCTAATGACTATCTAAAATACCCATCCCGTTCCACAGATCAGTACATAATATAGGACTTTTTTTTTTTTCTTGGTAGTAAGCACTCAGCAGCTCCTACTAAATTATTTGTCATGTAGGTAGTTTCATTTATTTAAAGAATATTTACTGGTTCAAGTAAATTAGGGATAAATTTTTGAATTTCTTCACCCTGTTTATTATATTTCCTTAAATATTAATATTTAAATATTAAAATATTTCCTTAAGTGCTTCCATAAAGGATTATATGAATGATTTCAAATTTTCCTTTAGCAATTTTCTAAAACATATTGTTTATTTTCCTCAGCAGACAAAGTTCAGTTCTTTACCTTTCACTAAAGTAAAGCGTAAGACATTGATATGATGCTGTATTTTTCAAAAATGGAGTAGTTGTGCCAAGTATAGAAAGGAGAGACAGAAACCTCCTCAATCTGAATTCACCAACTGGAAAATAAACTGTTTCTGAATAGCTCTGATGGAGAAACAATCCTTAAAAATGGAAAATAGTCTTTGTTCTTTTATTGCATTTAGTTTACAAGATGAACAAGAACCAACAGGGCAAATAGCATCTCTTAAGCGATTCCATTTGCTTTATGTTTATAGTTCCACAAAAAAATACAAATCCCTTCCTTTGGGAGGATTTATATAACCTCTTACTATCCCTAGAGCAGCTATATTATACAGGATCTTACCCTTTCTTGGCAAAATTTTCTGTGCCTTCGTCCAATAATAAAACAAAGGGTAAAAGAAAAAATGAGCAATTTCTAGAGAATTTGATTCTCAGTTAATAAAGTCTTATTTTAAAAACCTCCTCCAAAGTTTAGAACTCCTACTCCAAAATCATAACTAGAAGTCATGTTAGATATCGGTTTCCACTGTTGATCCATATTTTCCATTTATTCAACAAAATTACTTATGAATTCAGGGTTTTATTAGTAACTTACACATCAGATTATTATTATTCATATAATTGCACGAATTCTACTGTTTTGAGACTTTTTAATTGGCAGCACCTGATGTGTGGTATAAAATCCTGGCAAACCTCCTTTGACTTACCGAGCAGGGTCTCAGTTTTGAGGTGCTAGGTCTGGCCAGGTTCTCTTGCTGAAACAACTTCACAGGTGCTGTGTGGGATGACTGCCCACCCTGCTTGCAGGGGACTTGGAGGGCAGAAAGCCTAATAATGATGATCAGCCCCAAACAAAGCAAAAGTGATGCAAAAAGCCATGGGTGGGGGTGTGGCTGGCCTCTCCCTTTCAGGCTGTGACATTTGTATGGATGTGCAGCCTTGAGGAATTCATGGAGCCCTTTCAGCTGTAGCTCACTGTGCTGGAAAACAGCATTATTTCTTTAGCATGGATTACAACTGGCCTGGAGGCTGGTGGTTTTTCTTAGGTGCAGATCTTATAGCTGTGATCCATCTGTGTGATACCTTTAGACAAGATAACTCTGTGTAGAACATAACCATAAACCTCTCCAAATACGAGCGGGCAGCAGTAGAGTTTATGAGCACCATATGTTAATGGGGCTCTGTGATATGTGTCATCCACCTGGGGCTTGAGTGCTGTGTGAGTTGGTGCTCTGTATCGATCTGAAATCCATCACTTTTGAAACATTTCTGAGGCTGTAAGGGTGAAAAAATGTTGATGTCAATGGTTCTACTCCTGTAAGTATCATGTTCTTTGAACTGATGCCTATTAAATTCTCTGACTCTTCCAAAGCACTCCTGCTCCCTCCTCAAGGAAGGATTAACCTGAATTTGATGAACCAGTGAGCATGTTATTCTTAGGAAATTGTTGCATCCCAGTTACAGAACAGGTTCATCAAATTCCCACAAATTTGTCACATTCAAGATCTTACAACAGGTAAAAATAACTCACTTTCTAGTCAAAGACAAGAATTTATCATTAGTATAATAAAAATCTTCATTGTCCAAAGGATTATTATTAGTCAAGTTACAATATTAGTGACACTTATACATCAAAGTAAATGCAGATAAAATGAGGCATACACACATTTTCTACTATGTATAGAATCATATAAGTTTTATGTGCTTCTTTCTCTGAAGTTATACTTTCCACTCTGGGTCTGGAGGTCAGTGTTTTCAACCTTGTCAGAACTGGTAGTTTCTGGTGAGCTGTCTGCATCCTAAGTATTCCAAATACATCCTTGGGAGAAATCTTTCCCCTTCATTTTAGTTTCTGCTCTCAGGCATCTTTGCATGGTCTACACTTATCTCATTCTTAACTGGTTTGCAGTTCCACATAGCATTCGAATTTATTCTATATGGTGGTTTTGACATATGTTTGACACTTGTTCTTTGCTCTCTTGGTTACCCCTGACTGGTTTCACCCAACTCCTAAGGACCATCCCTCTCCTGGCTAGTCACTGACCACTGGTTGCCAATGGCTTATAGCCCTGGGACATCCAGGGTGATCCTGAGTCCTCACCAACAAGGCTAAGCTTCTGTCCTGGGCCCCCCCACACATTACATTTTTAGTTTGGGATACCAAGCAGGACTTGGTATTGCCATTCACTACCTTAAAGGGAGCCTCATGCCATGCTGTTTCACAAAGCTTATGTGTATCTTCAGATGTGAAAATATAAGGATGTGAGGCTCATCTCAGTGCAGAAGGTTTTCTGGTACAAAAAGTTTTAGAAAACTGTTTGGTATGTCTCAGTTACAGGTGTGTGCTTTAGCAAAGTATAGACCAAATACTAAAGAACAGCCAGTTTCAGTAGTTTTTAAGACTGTCTTCAGCATGCCTTGCTGCCACCCAGTGCTTCTTAGAGTGCCTTGTCTTTGTGTTTTCTGTGGAAGACAATAACAGGTCTGTGATCTGCTGAGATTTCCTCCCAGCTGGGGGAGGAGAGAGGTCCCCACCAGTCCTGTTCCACTAGTTAGACAAAAAAAGTGTGTGTGCTTTGCTTAAATAAAATACTTTCAGCCAAAGAAATCACCAAGGGTAAAAGTGAGGCTTTCAAAAGCACCACAGTATTTTGGATTTTTTAAAAAAATACTATATTTTGATAAATACTGATTAAATGGAAAATTTGATTAATATTTATAGAAAAACTTCTCCCTGAAGTAGTTTGTCCACCATCTCTCTTGAGGAGAAAAATCTGAAAATTAGCTGGCCATGTTGGTTAGCAAAATCTCTTCAACAATATTTCCACTGGTTTAATTAATCTGGTTTCCAGCGCAGCTTCAGCCAGAATGTGGTTAGCCTGCAGTTATTGCAGATGCTTTTTGAGAACAGCAATAGGAAAGCATTTTTGGTATTTAGAAGACCAGTTTGATAGTTTGGAGACCAGGCTAAAAGTCCCTATTCTGCTGCAGTTTTCCAAAGTGCCTTATATCCCTATCTCTAAAATGTGAGTAACAGAACTTTTTCTTTTTAATGACCAATTTTTTTGACTAAAAATTAAAATTATTTATTATGCTGAAAATTACAATCGGAGAAGAATAAAATATTATTGATTGGATTTTTTAATTATTATTATTATTTTATTTTCTGGGACAAAATTTTATTAACTCAGCAGTCTTTCTTTTTTTTTTTTCTGTCTTTTTTTTTTTTTTTTTTTTTTTTTCTCTCCCTCAAGCAATCATTTCATCATTAGGGTTATGATCAAACTTGGACCAACTACGAAGAACCTATTAGGACAGTGAAATTATAAAAATTTCACTAACCCAGGACCTGGAATTCATCGCCACTTATAAACCTTTCAAGAAATACTTTGAGATACATGGGAACTGATGAGACTGTTCTTTAAAGAATAAAATCAAAGATGATGAGTTCTATAGGCAGTATTTAGCTAGTTGTCAGTAATTAGCTTCAGATGAGATTGTTGTCTTTAATGTTTCTTGACTATTCTTGGATGAGTTGGAACATACGATGAAAGTGTAATTACAGCCTTTGATATTTTGGTGGCTGTCTCAATGCATTCCTGGAAGTACTCCAACAGGTTGTTTGGCCAAGTGGTTGGTGGGGTAGCTAGTCTATACAAATAAATAAATAAAGAGAAAACTTTTTAATTGTTGATGCAATAAATGGTCTCTTCACATACATTTTATGATGTGGTATTTTAAGTACATCTAAGCAAAAGTCGATCTAATGAAAGAACAAATGGTTTTTTTTCTTTTATGTGGATTGTGTTACTTATATGCTTATTGTGTTGGGGTTTTTTTTAAGTTTAGGCTTTTTAATGCTAATTATTAAAACAATGAGTTCAGTGTGTCTGGAATGGAGGAAAATGAGCAGTTTAAAGAGTACTGTCTGTGCAAGTGGACTCTGATAGGAAGCCTGTTGGTTTTGTGCTGATGTAAGTACTGCTGCTCAGATTACGTGTGTGCAGCTGCCAATCTGGGCATTAATAACTCTTTTTTTTTTTTAAATCATACGTAATTTCAGACTTTTTTTACAGTTAAGTGGAACAGCAATTCTAAAATAAGGTCTTGAATTTAAAGGCACTTATCATTTGAGATTTCTCTGTCAGACTTATATTTATTGAGGCTTCAAGTAGAATATAAATTTGGAAGCGCGGACTAGGCCTAGTAAACTGTAGAAAGAGACTAAAATATTTTAGAAACTGGGAAAAATAGTGACAGAAACACAAGTAGATATACATGCTGGTATCAGGCAGAAAGAAGCAGGGATAACTATCTCAGAATTTCTTCTGAAGAAGGTCTATGAAGGCAGGGAAGAGATAAGGAATGTCTCCCTGGGTGAGCTTCCTTAGAACAGCATCAGAATATCTAGGAGGTAGATGTGCCCACTTAATAAGTGGGCAACCATCACCTTCTTGTGAAGGACAACTTCAGCTCTTTGGGGGCCAGCAGATGAAGATCTGGAGACCCCACTCAAACTTACTTTTAATTCAGGTACAGTAAGTTGGAATTGTGAACCCATTGAATGCCAACAGATTGAATTGGTTTTCTGGAGACCTTTTCCCATGACATGTTTTCCTTATGCAGCGCTGGATGTCTGTAGAGGAGGGTGGGGTGAAGGCTATCTGCTGTCAGCTGTTTCAGGGATTTTATGGGTACCCTTCCTGTAAAACCTGGAATATCCAAAAAAGCTTGCTTGCATGTTGCTGCAGCCTTGCCTTCTGCACCTTTCACCTCTTCTCACGTTATTGGAAAAACAGTCAGATGCTGAACTAATTTATTTAATCAGGTTCATGTAATGAGAATGTCTGCTTATTACAATATGCAACTTTGTGATAAATCCCTTGAAAATTCTCCATTAGTATTGGAGAATCATGATTTGTGTTGGAAGGGATTTAAAAGATCATCTAGTTCTAACACCCCTGCCATGGCTATGGACGCATTTCACTAGGCTGGGTTGCTCAAAGCCCTGTCCAACCTGGCCTTGAATACAAAGTGAAGAATTTCTTCCTATTTGCTAATATAAACTTTTCTTTCAGTTTAAAGCCATTCACCCTTTATGCACTACTACTACATGCCCTTGTAAATAGTTGCAACTTTTTTGTAGATCCTCTGTGATGAGTTAACTCTGGCTGGATGCCAGGTACCTACCAAAGCCCCTTGTCTCTTTCCTCCTCAATTGGACAGGGGGCAGAAAATATAATAAAAGGCTCATGAGTTTAGGACAGGGAGAGCTCACTCATCAATTACCATCATGGGCAAGACATACTTGATATGGGATTTCATGAGGTCTTAAGGTCAGCCCATGAGCAAGTCTTTCAGTATTAACAAGCAAAATGACCATCTGTATGTAACTGTGGCTTTAGTCTAATGAATTACATGTGTATCCAAATCACACCTGGTTAATTAAACTTACCAACCTTAAGTAAAATAAATTAAAGTTTAAACTCCCCTCCCTGCCCTTAAGTGAAAACCCACGGCCTTCTCCTTCTGTTCCTTCTCTTACCCTCTCTACCACTGGTTTTTCAGCTAAGTTTTGAATACAATATTTTGGAAGATCTATGAACAGTAAATGAAAAGTTCTGAAATATGTTTTCTTAGGGTTTATCTTCCTTAGCTATTTCAAGTTATCATTATCTCATATCTATTCCAGACCTGAAGCTTTTTGTCTGTGTGTAAGTGTGTATAAACATTCTGGTGAGATGTAGAGGAAAGAATTAGGGAAAGCAATCTACAGGTCAGTTTTTTATGGAGAAACCGCATCACTGAGATATATATTAAATGTCATTTGTATATGAGGAAATTTTCAAAGCTCTACAAAACTTCTGTGGTGTTATTTTTAAGCATTGCATTTCATTCAGCATGGGGAGTGAAGTAAACAAAGAAATTAGTAGTTGTAACATTTCTGTATACATTTCAGTTAATGAAAATAGGCTTTTAGTACAGTTTGGCTCAGCATGCTTATTGGGTCTTTTTTTAAATGGGTTTGTCTTATTGAGGATAAATGCGTGCTATTGCATTTTTATTTGCTCACAATATTACTATTTCCATACACATGAAACTAGTTGTTTGAGCACACAAGTGCTGATGAACAAGACACCTCAAATCTCAAATATGTAATAAGATCAAAGAGACAATGCAATTTAAAAGACAATGCCTTAACTGAACACTTACAGTATAAATAATAATTGAATTCATAGGGAAGAAAATCTTACAGTAAGTGCACGCATCAAGATTACATTTGTTTTTCAATGGAACTGGGGGGTCTCATAAATGAGTATGCTTTATCTTAGCAATATATATCGTGGTATCTGTGCTGGATGCCTTTCATTTTTTTCTTGCCTTTTGGTCTGGAAAACGATAAATTATGCACCCTCTGGTATAAATTCTATTTGTGTGTATTTGGCATAACACAAGAATCTTAGAAATGAGTGAACATTTCTCTCACATCTGGAACATGTCTAAATTATCACCAATAACGTTCTCACTACAAATGGCTGAACAAGACAGTAAGGCACTGTGTCAAATTCAGTCCAAATCCTTCTACCATTAAATGAACAACAGCCAAAATGCTGAAGTTATGCAGCTCCTAAAGTTTGTTTAAAAACAAAGCAACCAACAAATTCAGAATAATGGCTAGCTTTTGGCTATGAGTTGACTTGATTTTAAATTGGTTTCAAAAAAGCCTTACCCCCCCTTGCTTAAGCCGTGACATAAGAGATTATGTGTGTTCTGTAACAGCAGCAGCATTTATACCCTGGTATATACTCTGGTTTGTATTCCCCTAAAAGGTGCCTGAGATGTGGTGGCTGTGCTTAGCTGAAGTCGTTCAGCCCATGAATTTACTTAGCATCTGAAAAATGTTCCCCTCTCAAGACGCACAGCCCATGCCTCGCCGAGCATTTCTGCTGCCCCGGGAGCAGGTGGCCAGCACATTGGTGCAAAATGTCCAGCCACACTGCTGGCTTCAATCAGGATCCATTCAGAGCTGACTCATCTGCTACCACGGAGCTCTTGTCAACCTGGCTGCTTTCAACCCAGAAGTGTTAATGTGTATTTACCGCAGTGCAGTTGTCAGTCATTCGCACCAACACCCTCATGGCAAGGGTTTGTTTGCTCCGTGGGGTGAGCAGTGCTGCTGAGGGGATGGGACTGCCTCTTGCAACCTGCAAAACCGAGGACCACGGTTTTGTTTTCTGCATCTGTTCCTTTTCTTTTCCATGGACTGAGTAACAATTTACCACCCAAAGAGATGAAGGGGTATATCCCACGCCTGTTGTGTTTGGATACCAGCAGAAAGATGATATGGTCTGTGGTGAAGTCTTGTGGTTTAGGAAACTGTACTGCCTATTTTATTTTTCCAGCAGGGTAAATCAAAGAAATAAATAGAAAATAAGTGATTTTTTAAAAAAAAAACTTCATTCTTCATAACAAAGGTTGCATTCAAAGTATTTAATGAGTATGGTCTAATACTATGCCCTCCATCCCATCCCCTGTGTGGTTTGTTGCTCCTTTGCATTTTTAAGGAGCAGAGAAATTGGGGGCCAGTTGATTTTGTGGACTTCAGAACATTCTCTGGAAGCCTTTTTACTCCTGCTAGCACCCTGTCTTTCTTGTGTAGATCCATCACAGCTGTTTGTGGCACAGCATCAGCTGCTACTCAGACCCTGTAGTTGAAAGTATGTCCTTCTGCAGCTCAAAGGCAAATTAGTGCATCAACTTAATTCTTATGGGATTGAGGGGCTTGATTACTGTGCTCCTGCCACAGAGGTGATTTAATATCTTTTGGGTCTATGTGGACCAGGGTTGATGGAAGGTCATATTCCAGCTTACTGAGAAACATGCAAGTTTTCACTCTGTTTTTTTTCCCAGCTTAGGCTCTGGTGACACTGATGCAATCCTCACCTTTTATTTCCCTTTCCTGTTCCCCACTCCTGGCTCTTGCAGCTTTGTCTAGACAACAGATATGGATGGTGTGGGAATAATGGGCAAGCGTGTATGTGTGTGCATGCACACACATACATTTTGTATCTTATAAACTTTGTGTTACCTACGTGAAGTACTCCGGCCTGAACGAACAGCTTTAAATCAAAACAGGCTGTGAGAGGGAAACAACAGGAAATGAAAGAATGGCTAAGATAAGGTGTTCAGCTGCTTCAAGTGGTTTAATAAAAGTGTTGCTGGTACCTCTCTTCGTATGTGTCTTGCCTTGCTCATCAGGGCTGGAGCAACGTGGCAGCTGCAAAGCCATTTAACAATGGATTTAGGAGAGAGAGTTGGACAGTGAAAGAAATGTTACCTGAGCAAGTAACCTCACCTCCTGAACCACTGGGAAACACCCCAGCCCATGGCTGCCTGCTGTGCCTTTATGCCCAGATGTCATTTTTGCCTCTGCTCATCATGGAATTGAGGGGGGAATCACTCACTACAGGCAAAGTGAATGGACTTGTGAGCCATCACTGTGTGCTCTGTACTGCTGCAGGAATTGTTGAGAGAGCAGATTTTGCCCATGGATACACCAGGTTTATTTATCTGTTCAAAGCAATCAGCAGTTTTCCTGCTGGCGTTGAGGGTCTGCCTGTAGCCCTGGTTTCATTTCTGTGACACCTTTCCTTTACTGGCTCCGTGAGAAACAGCATTCAGATCTTTTTTTTCTTGTTAGATCATTTGCACACATGCACACACAGAAAATATTGTTTTCTCATTGTGTTGCTTGATTTGAGTCTGCCATGGTTATATCCCTCTAGGTCTGGGTCTCAGAAATACAGAGGGTGAGATAATCTAGTGCCTCCCAATCAAACAAACAAGCCATGTTCAAAACCAGAATTTTTAGCCATTTGTACTTATGTTAGGTAGGGCATGAACTTTAAATATCCTTTCACAGGAACACAAAACTTTCTTAAGCTTCTGCATTTCTGTTGCAAAGGAAAAATGCATTTCTTCAGCTGGCTTTGTCTTCTGCATTGTGTGCAAGGGTGGGAAAACCCAAATGCTGCTAACACAAAACATTCCCCGCACACTCACTTGTTCCCCTGGCAGCAGGATGAGAATGGGAATGAATTGCATATGATTGGCACTGGTCACACTGGTGGCTGTGTCCTACTGGAGGGTACATGGATCTGAAGAGGCCATTACAGGCCTCCTCACCGAGCAGGGCTGCTCACCCAAAAATACAGGAAACACTCTTCTGCCTCATCAAAGGGAAGCAGCACTAGAAGTAAACTAGTAACTGCAGAGTAATCAGGACTAATAGAAAAAACTAGAAATGTTTCTAAGTCTGACTAAGTGCTACTTCTGCATTTCCCTTAGTCTCCTTCTACACCACCTCTCCTGTTCTCCTCTCAGCAGAGCAACTCTCCTAGAGATTCTTCATTGTTTTTCTTTAGCTTGCCTTGCTCTTTGAGTCTGCTTCAACCCAATGTAAGTTATTACTGTTTAACTGCCCACTCTGGTTTTCTGCAGAGCTCTGCTTTCTGTCCAGAGACGTTCTTACCCTGTTTGTAGAATGCCTTGCACAGTGGGGTCCTCTCTAGTGGTGGGCCTCCAGGGCTCAGTGGTAAGGAAAATAATAAAGGCATGATACTTCGTCATAATTTACTTTTATGTTTTTGTCAATAATGGGGTTGTGTAATGAGCAAAAAAGTAGACCAATTACCATGTTTTGATACTCTGATTCTGGATTTTAACAATTAACTGGCAGAAGAGCTATATTAATTCAGGTTATGGGGAAACCACTTGGCTAGCAATATGATCAGACTAAAAGAAGCCAACCTAATGACACCCAGATGCTCCACAAAATCATTGGGTGAGCTGAATATGATTATACAATCATTTCTTCAATCTTAATTAGCCTATGACTAAATGTATTCTTTGATGATCTTCCTTATTGCGTGGTTACATAAAAATTCCTGGAGCTGCAAAAGCTTTTTCCCTTGGCCAAGGTGTAAATCACGCCTAAGCATGGCATTGTCATGCTGTAGGTGTGGCTGCCAGGCTGGATTATTTACCATGGTATAGTTGACTTGCAACTGCTCAGTGTTTTCAAACCAGCTCTTCGCATTGCTACAGCCAGGTGACCTGAGAGATTTATAGCTGTCCTTTCCTCCCAAAGTGCCCTAGATTAGGCGTGGTGAATTATAAGAGTAGCAAATCTAACCCAACATTTTAAAAGACATTATACTGTGGGCTTGGTTGTTTTTTTTGGTTTTGGTAGGGTTTTTTTGGTGGGTTTTTTTTGTTTTGTTTTGTTTTTGTTTTTTGCTTGTTTGTTTGTGGGTTTTTGTTTGGCTGGGTTTTGTTTGTTTTTTGTTTGTTTGTTTTTGGTTTTTTTGTTTGTTTGTTGGTTTTGTTTGTTTGTTTTGTTTTGGGTTTTGGGGTTTTTTTTATGAAATGACCATGATGGTGTTCTCACCTTTCAGGCTATAGTGTGTTATAGTAATGTACCCTTGGTATTCTTCAGCAGTTAAATCAAAAACCTAAACTTAGTTCTAAGCACGTGGAACAAAGGGTAAACAGATTTTAATTACAGGGCTTTTTCACTTTCATGTAAGTACTATCACTCAGTATTTGCTGCCCTCTAGGTGGTATTTAGATTTTTAAATACCCCATCTAGAATTAGTCAGAGATCTAAGTGTAATTCAAACTTACTTCTAGTATTTCAAAATCTCTTAGTTTCTGTGGCACTGCCATCTGGAGGAATTCTATTTTGAAGTTTATTTTTATATATTATCTGGGTTAAAACACACTTTATTTTAGAAAACCAAGAAAATGAATGAACATTCTTGTGACTTCAAAGTATGCATTATTTAGTCACGTACTTCTCATCATTCTGTGCTCAGATCCCCCAATAACTTCATTTAGACATTAGTGCCCATTGACTCACTAAATCTTTGATCTTGTGACTGCTTAAACTGTCAGTGTTTGTACTGAAACCATGTATTTGCTCATTTGGGCACAGTCTCAAGGAATAATTTTTTGTAGTTGCGGTTCTGTTTTTAAAATAAAGGAAAAAAATCCAACGGTTTGGTCAGACGTGACCATAGAAAGGCAACATATGTTGTTGAACAACTTCCTCATCTCTTTGGGCATCTAAACTTGCTACCATCTAAGCAGAGAATATATGACACAGGACTGAAAAACCAAAATCCATGTATTTGGGCTAGATAGATACATTAAGACTGGAACGGAAGAGGATAGAATGTGATGGTCAAAAAAATGGAAAAAACCTTACGTTTTCTTAGGACTTTACAGGAAAACCATCCCTGAGCCAAAGATGTGGAATGACAGAAAAGTGATGAAAGTAGGACTGGGTTGTGGGTTTGTCCCTAGCTGGACATGAAAAGGGCTGAGAGAACATGAGGAGACCCCAGTAGGCTTCCTGAGGATGAACAGTTTTCTTCCCAGCAGGAGGTTACTAATTTTTACCTGGACTACGACTGCATAGTCAATTTTCTTTTATGTTGAGGATGGTGAAACATTGGGACAGGTCCAGAGAAGCTGTGAGTGCCACATCCTTGGAAGTGTTCAAGATCAGGTTGGATGGGGCTCTGAGCAACCTGACCTAGTAAAAGATGTTCCTGTCCATGGGACATTGCTGCCTCCATAAATACAAAGACACAGGTAATCATGAGGTACAAGGAACCAGCTCTTTCCAGAGCCTGCTTTGCAGAGGATCTATGAATGCATGCCTTTTCTCTGATTTTCTTTGAAAAACTGTTCTCTGCAGCCTGCAGGTGACGTGGATAGATGAGGCCTCATTGCACCCATCCAGCTGTTTTGGCTGGGTGTGCCAGCACAGCCCCAGTCCCAGGCCTGCTGGAACTGGAGGAGAGGAGTTCACATGGAGTGAGAGGAATATGCACTGGGAGAGGAATGTTTTCCAAATCGTATTTGCCTATGGCAAGAGGATCCTGGAAAGCTTTTCTCCTCTGCTAGTGTTAATCGCTCTGACTGCTTGCAGAGGAAAACTGAAGTCCCTTTAAACATTATTTTTTTAAGAGGCCAAATAAGCTGCCCTGTTTTTTTTAACATTCTAGCACTCTTATTTGTTCTGGTAGCTCTGTTCTGGTTTAAATAAATTTTTTATGAGCTTGGCTGACCATAAGTGTACACAGTCTTCCAAAAGAGGCCTGGCCAGTGTCTTCTACTGAAACACAAATATTTGTCCCTGCTGGAAAATCCTCAAGGTACATCCAGGCTTAGATGGCATAAACATGTGAGAGTCCCCCTGTCTTTGGAAAATGTAGCCAGATCATTCTGTCCTCTGACATTTCCGTTGGCAGAGGCATCCAAGAGACATCTAGTAATCCTGTTCTTGGTTTTCTGTTTTGTTTTGTTTTGTTTTTTTTAAACTTTTAATTATTTTGGTATCATGTCTATTCCTAAGATGACTGTTTTTTCCCATGGGATATTCCAGCCCTCCACCACACTTATGTAATTGGCAGACTCACTAGCAAATTATTTCTGTTTGTGAAAATGTCACTAAATGAAAAGAGTCATCTCCAAGACTGAACTGTTGAGGAGTTACACTGGTAACTTCTTTTTAGCCTTATAATTTCAGTACTTCCCAACAATTAGTAGTCAAGTCCACTGTCTCTTTTACAGCTCTGTGTTGGAACCCTGGGTGCTGAAAATATCAGGCTTTCTGCTTTGACAGGTGGTGAGCCTTTGACCTGAGGCCATGGGAACGACTTCCAAAATTAATGTGATAGCACTGAGAGCGTGCAGTTGTATAGAGGTGCGTGATGTCACAGGATGAAATACTTAAGGTTTGGGGACACAGAATATAGTAATATAAACAAGGGACAATATGGAGGGATTTGGGTGTTGCCTGAGTTGTTCTTCTTTGCTTTCTTCTTCCTCCTTCTTCTTGGGTTTGGGCGATCTTCTCTACTTGGTTAGTGAAGGCCCTCACTGCAGACATTGAGCGATCTTTAACTGGGTTATAAATAAAAATACCTTAGGTGTCGGGCTTTAATTGGTTTTGCTTATTGCTTAAAAGTCCTTGAAACAAGTTAGAAGGGGCCATTTTCTTGCTTAACAAGAGAGAGCTTACACCGTGTGAGACTGTGACTAAGATAAGATGTAACAAACAACCGAGTCCGAACGAGATACCATGGTGTCTAGCATCTTCTGTCCAGACCTGGCTAGAACTAACACCACAACAGCTCTGGTGCTAATCTCCACTTTCAGCAGTTGAATTAATAACTTCCCATACAGCAACATATCAAATGCTTCAGTGAAGTGCAGTGGATTATATTTTCTGGGCTTTTTTTTTGTGTAGGAAAGGAATCACCTTATCAGATAAGATGAAGTATGCTAGCTGTTTGAAACATGTTTATAAGCTTGGCTGAGGAGCTAAAGGGACTGTACTACTATCTGTGAGATCATGACTTACTGATTTGGGAAAGTTTTTTCTGATTTTTGGATAAGAACTGTGCTCAAGTAGAATATTTTGCATTTTCGTTGTTGCTATTGCCTAAACATTACACGTAATCTGCTTTTATTACATTGTTGAAATTTTACCCTTACAAATATTGGTTATTTCCTTTCATAGAGTTTTTAAATTTGGATATCTATTGGCAATATGATAGTAGCTATTAGTTGAATGGAGGAAAAATATGCAAAGTTTTTAGAAGAGCTTCCTTTAGTTTACTGTGTAGTAAGAAAAAGTCTTTATTATTATTACTTGAACTATAAAATAGCTACTAAAAACCACTTGGCTCCAGTCTCATGGTTTAGCTTCTCTGACACTCTTTCTAAAAATTAGATTTACAGTGTAGCTTTTCATTCACCTGGTTGAGTCATCATACCACACAATTTACTGCTTAAGTGTTTATTAAGGGGCACAGTCTTTGCTTTCAGCCTTTTAACTGAGCATTTTAACAAGGAATATCAGTCTGTTAACAGAGAAAACTTCCACTGAAATATTTAAAAGAACTTATTTCCACTGTGTATCTGGAAATCTTAGTAGCTGTCTGCAATTATCAGCTTCGCAATAAATCATATATCATACTGCCTATTCTTTGAAAAACAAGGGCTTTTTTAATAAGGGTCTGAACAGAGTTATGTCCATGTAATGTAATGCAAATAAAGGAAATACTGCAAGTATATTGATCCTTTCTTTAACAACAAAAACAAAAACAAACAAAAACCCCCAAAACAACAACAACAACAACAACAACAACAACAACAACAACAACAACAACAACAACAACAACAACAACAACAAACCATCACCAGGTAACATGCTGTCGCACTTCAAATGAGCAAAATAAAAATTCCTGTAAATTAACGACCACCAGGTAAATTATTTCTCACAGCAGCAAACTCACAAACTGAAGTCAACCCTGTGACTAGAAACAATTTTCAGTCACAAATATATAATAATGTTTTTGCTTGCAAATGCCATTGTGATTCTGCTAATGTGCAAGACCCAATGATGATTTCCTGAAGAAGAATGGAATAGTTTCTTATATTGTTGAAAATTAGTCTGGATAAATTAGACACCAGTGATTCTCTGTCTTTTTTTTTTTCATCTATGATGAAGTGATATAATGTTTTTCAAGCTGCCAAATCCCTTTTCAAAAGACTGTCAGATTTTCCAAAAACTTTCCTTTTTTTTTTTTGAGTTACATTCTCAGTTTCATGGGAAAACAGTAATGGTTTGCCCAGAGAACTAAAACTGGATGCAATAGGTTTATTCTTGCAAAAACAGCCCTTAACTCTGTGTGTGCATCAGCTTCAGCAAAGGGAACATTGAAACTCCTTGTACACGTTAAGTGTGAAAGCCTATTTGGCTTTTGCAGAAGGTTCCCTCTACATCCACCTCTTGAGATTGAGAAGCTGACATCTGTTTTGGTTTCTTGACCGAGTGTTTTGTTGAGATACAATCAGTAAAGAATATTATTCTTTATCATTTATTCCTAGTGGTAGTTTGCTGAATACAAAAGCACATGCACTTGTCCATATGACTAAATGCTAAAATAGTTAAATATTGAACCACAGAGAATCATTAAACATAAGCAGATGTAATATTTAGAGGTAGACCTGCATATTTCAGGCTGGAAGGTATCTTCTTGTGCGTATGTGTGTGTATGTTTGTTATGGGGAGGCAAATTGTACTTCTCTGGACAGGTTCCTTGCCAGATGTTTCTTACTACCTCAGATGATTGAGGAACCAAAGTACATCTGGCTATTAAAATATCTTTATATGGTTACATGATTTATTTGGAAAGCATGGTTGAAACTAGTAAGTTTACAACTATGTGAATAATTCTTACCAGTTTCTGGATGGAGACAGTAAGCTTTGGAACTTAAACTAGACAATATTGCTGATCTGTGCTTACTTATGAGATGTGTTTGTTTATTTTTAAGATTATTACATTCAGACAGCCTTCTATTTACTTATGCTATTTTGGTATTTTTGCTGAGAGTCAAGAGACTTAAATAAACCCAGAGTCTCTATGGATTATAGTTATGTACTGTTTTATACATGCTGGAAAGCCATAAGCCTTCGGGCTGAGATAACTGCATAATAAACATGTATTTTATGAAATAATACCTTTAACACATGTTGCATAAAAAAAAAAAAGAGGGGGAAGACAGTTCATCTCTGTCTGCCATAACAGACTTCTATCAAAAATAAATTTAAAAGACCTACAGTTGCTCTCCCAGGTTTTGAAGAGAGATGATTTTACTTGATATTTCCATAAAGTATCAAGGAACACTTCTGAATCTATTCAGTGAGCCTAATGGAACTGTGAGATCCAAATGCTAACAATCCTGGCACGCATAGGGAAAGGAGGAGATGTTAATGGGAACATGGAAAGGATCCGTTGTGCTTAAGACCCTGCATTTTGCTGTCAGTGATTGCCATTGATAAAACATTAGTTATTGCTGTGTTTTGTGTTTGCAAAGATGTAATGATATTCAATATTCTTGTACAATTATTTGGCAAGTGTTTGATCAGTAGCCATTACTTCTTAACAGAGTGGCTGAAAAGATGGCCCACAGTTTTTTCCACTCTGAAATACCTGCTGCTTCAGGTGCCAGCTCTGGATTTGCAGGTGTCTAACTTTCTCAGCTTTCCTCAGTATGTTAGAGAGCAGAATGACATGCCATTGTCTCTGAGCAATTACTGATTACTGTTCTCTTTCTGATATCTGGATACTGTCAACAAAATATCCTGTAGTAACACTGTAATTATATATAGCACATAATAGCTTGCATGGTCTCATATCTAACAGCATCATTACAGCTGCAAGGGTGTTATTTTGCCTGGCTCCAATAAGAGATAAAAAAAAAAGTAGAATTTTGTGTTATCGGTCATCTTAGCTACAATTCTTTAAAAAAGGCAGCTCAGCTTTGTTTTTTAGTGCTTAGTTCCCCCTACAGATTCAGGTAAACCTCAGCACAGCTGTTTAAATAGAGATTTTCCTTTAAAGTACTTTTTTAGAAACACAACTTCTCTTCAAGGTGCTGGCTTAAATATTGAAGGAAAAAAACACGTCTTTCTGACCTTATTTGCTTTTGTTATTTTATTTAACCTTTGGCAGTGATATTTGTTGTATTTCTTTCCTGTTCTTCCCCATTTATTTGAAATGCTTTTAAGAAATACTAAGTTTTCAGGCAGATTTCCTGCCCTGTGGATTGATTTCTAATAAGTAACTCAAAAGGCGATCTTTTCCTGCAAGGAAGGTGAAATTTTACTCTTCTGAATAAAAATTTTCTTCAGCTCACATAGCATGCCCTCCAACACTGTCAAACTAGAACCATAAAAAGTAATCCAGACTGTCCAAAAAATGATGTCTGACATTTTGATGCCAAAAGAGAAAATACTGTACCAAAGCTGAGGATATTTTGTATTTTTGACTAATAGGATTTTCTGAAATAATTCCCAGTTCCAAGTAGATGAATGTATTGCCTCATGCTCTCCTTCTCCTCTATGGAATGAGTTTCTTGGTCATACTACAGTATTTACAACAAATTACAGCCTCTCCTCTTGGTGAGAAAAAGAGATTTGCCATGAGAGTGCAGAGCAGCCTGCATAGGAGTGCGGCTGGCAACTTCCACAGGGCACAGTTACACATCTAGGAGCAAAATATTTTACCAGTATAGTTTTACTTCTAGATTTTAATTTGATATGCTTTCTAGTGGCCTGTCAGTATTTTCCCAGGGAAAGATGATAGTTTTTGCAGAAATCTGTCTATTACTTGGAAAAACACACTTCTGTCAGCAAGAGCTTTAAGGCTGAGTGAGTATTTCTCCACTGACAATGTTAGGTTTTGTGTGTCAGTTTCCAAAGTAGACAGCTACACAGGTAATCCTAATGATGAGGAGTATCCACATAGATCCACCCTCAGTATCACACAGCTCACCACACAGCTCTCTCCGATCAACAGGATATAATGCTTTCTTAATTTTAGTGAATTTCAAGATTTTCCTTATTTGTTCTTTCATTTTTAAAGTGACTCTTTGTGGTCTTATTATTTTGTTTGGTTCCTCTGGATGTACAATTTTTCTGTTGGTTCGGGTTAGCAGTCAAGGTGCATGTTTTACAAAAACAGAATTTGAGATGTGTACAAAAGCTATGGCCAGATGGCATTGAGAAATCCAGAACTGCACACATCACCACTGCAACTGCAATCTGTGGGTTTTTGGCAAGGTGATTTCGCAGTGGAAGACACTTTGAGCTTAAATCTAGGGTTTACAATTTGTATATTTCTTCTGAAAGTGCACTTTGATTGATGCAGGGAAAATACACACCATAACCTCTTTGTTTCTCTTTGTTTCTTTATAGGCTCCCTTTTCTCTTTAAGTAATTTTCACTATTTTTTTTTAAATTTACCTCAGTGTTCTCCTGTCATCTTGACTCCTGGCAGGGCAGTTTTGTATGATTGAGCTCTGGAACTTTATACATGAGCATGACTGGAAACCACATTTTCCCAGGATATTGTTCCTGCAGAAATATGCATACCAATTCCATCCTTCTTTACTGTGGATAATCTTGCACTTTTTTTTTTCTTCTTTTCTTTTTTCTTTTTTTCTTTTTTTTTTTCCTCCCTGTAATGGTGATATTGCCAATTTTGATTTGGTTCCTTTCATGGGAAGAGAAAGGAAGAAGAACTCACTGGCCTTGTATAAATATCTGTGCAGGAAAGCAGCAAAAACATCACTCTCCACATCAGTGTGGCTATCTATAACCCAACTCCCCCGATGCCAGCACTCTACCTTATAAAGTTATTTCAGTTATACTGGTGAAGAGCAACTCGATTTCCAGTATAATTACCTGCTGGACTAATTCATGCCTAAACTTATTAACTCCGCTTGGAAAATGTTATGTATGTAGACTAGGTTTCAGATATGTCAATGTCTGGTGGTTGTTTTTAAAGCATAAAAAACCCCACAACCCTGCAGGTTAAGACATACTCAAATAGCTGCCAAAATTCTTCATATGGACAACTGCTAGGTAGTGCTAGGTATAAAATGTTGACAATATTTAGGAAAGCCTGATTTCAGGGAAGTTGGTTTAGGTCCTCATGCACTGTTTACATCCATGGTGCAAGGTGGATACTTCCTCCAAAACTTTTGGTTTGTCTGGGCCGAGGAAGCAACAGGCCAACACTGAGTAGTGATAGCCCCAGCAAGCATTTGCACATCAGCCCTGCACTGATGGCTCTGCCAGGAAGACCTGGATGAGGACAGCTGACCCCCCTTCCCCAGCAGCACCCTATTAGAAGGAACCCAGCTTTCAGCATCCAACCATTGCCTTTGTACTGCATCGTTTTCTTCCCCACTGAGTTTCGGTCCCTTAGGACTGGGGAAACTTCACACCGCGCACAGGCACGGGCTCAATTTAAACAGTCCATTCATTTCACGTTGTAATAACCTGCTCGTGCCCTTGACGCTTCCAGTGAATGGAGAATTGGGACATTATCAGAGACTAGTGAGGATGAAAGGAAATACTTCACCTCGGCTGTGGAAGTACCAGCATCTGTTATATTTTAGCTGTTATCTTTGGCCGGGGACCTATAACTGATCTCACAGCTCAGACAGGAACCATATGCAGAGAGAAACAAATTTTAACCCTCTCCTTGCCCATCGCTCATGGGTGCTCACTGTATGTGTTAATGTGAGAGGCATTAACACTTCCTTATCAGGAAATGTCACCTAAGCAAAGGGCTAATTACTAAATACAGTATTTCTGGTGATGACCAGGAAGAGATGCTTTCTTTGTGTCCACACACAGCAGCAGTATGACCAAAAGACCTTATCCAAATTATTTGGGTGTCTGGCATAAGGTATGGGTAGCTACAACTGCTTCTTTCCAGCTCTGGCTGTGATTTATCTACTGGCTGATGTTTTATTTACAGAGAACACTTGTATCAGTAGTATCCAATGACTAAACCTATTTAAAGAAAATTTGGGTGAAAGGGGATTGGTTAGTTTTGATGTTACATTGGTGGTTTGGGAGGTAACTGAAGCATTCGAAGTTGCTAAATTGGTGGTCCAAGTGTTATAGAAATAATAAAATCAATGGCTTCCCAGAAGCCATTATATATTATTATAGCATTATGTTAATGTTACTAATAATTTCTGAAATATGTGACGGTCCAATGGACTATGGAATTCAAAAATGAAAGAAAAAAAATCAGGATGCTTTCCAGTTAGAGAGACCCAGAAGAATGTTTTATGTTGTACTTTCAAATGTTTATCATAAACGTTTATCATTTTCCCACATCATAAAAGCAAACAAACGAAATCTACTCACCTTCAAATCACTTTACAATTGTCAGTCCATGAGTTTTCTTTACCTTTAGCTTCCTAATATATAGCTGAAGCAAACACCCAGCTGTACCATAAGAGCTTCAAGAAGTGATTTGGGACAAAGAGGACAGGAGGGGGCAAAACCCAAAACAAACAAACAAAAAAACCCTAAAGCTCTTTAAAAGGCAAACCTAATTATCATTGATAGTGTTTTATTTTTTCTGTTGTAGTTTAACATCAGCATTGCATGGTATTTTGAGGTGACTCCATACTACTCTGTCTTAAATGGTCAGGAAAAAAATAAAAAATAAGAAATAAAAAAAATTAATAATAAGAAGAAAAATTAAAAAAAAAAAAAAAAGAAAAAGAAAAAGAAAAAAAAAAGCCAAAGGCAAGCCAAAGAAAATATTAATTTTGAAACTATGAACTGATATCCACAATGAAGTAACTTCTTTGGCAACCACCTGCAGTTGTGCTTATATTGTTCATGCTTAGAGTGAATAGGGAAAGAAAAGATTTTTGATAATTTGAATGAGAAGCAATGATATGAAACACACTGTAAAGAGGTTCCATGTGCAGTGGATTAAAAAGTAAACTTGCTATATTTCCAGTATCATGACTGACACATTCTTTGTCTTGACAGTCTAATCTCTATTTGTACAAATGCCAGATTAGATAACTGGTTCTTGAAGGTTTGTAGCCCTTTGCTACCACTCACAGCTTAAAAAAAAACTTGTAATGCTGTTAGATAAAGTTGTTTTATTTGGAGGATAATACTAAGAGTTCTCAATACATCTTCCCTTCATGTAGCTCTAGAAAATACCATTAAAATTTTAAACATTATACAGCCTATGAAACTACGGTTAAATAAAGCATTACCCTATGCACCATACTATTCTTTTTTGTTAATTCTTATGGGAAAATGTGCTTTCCAGGTGTGTCCCTAATAAAGCAATTGAACACACTATGTGGCATGCCAAATTGCTTTTTGATGAACAAAATTCATCACCAGTTCCCAGCATTTAGGAAATAAATTAGGCAGTTTCAAGTGGTACAAAAGAATCTTTCTCTTGACACTCCTAGTGTAATGTTAGAGTAGTAAATAGATGTGCCTGCCCTTCAGATAGGCTGTCCATAGCCAGTTTTTGCTCACAAGACACTAGCCACAGGGGAAAATGTTTTTTTAAACTTACATTTCAGTATCAGCCATATATGAAATCTAGCATGTCAAAGAAAAAATCATTTCTTCAAATACTACAGGTATTGAGGATTCAGGAGAAGGAAATATGCAGAATCTGAAGAAAAGCAACGTATCGACCATGAAAACAGGCTAAGTAGCCAGTTTCTGCACCTCTGTTTCATTTTGCATAGGTAGAGGAAATAAGCTGTTCTGCTTAAGGTTGCCAAGTGTTCCTCTTCGAAGATCCTTTCGAAAGAGGCTGATTCTTTGCTAAACTTTTGAGTTGGAGTTCCCACCCTTTTCCTCATTTCTTACCTTCCATCCTCTCTGCTCAAGAAAAAGAGAACTTACAAAGCTTAATTCTGTTTTTCCAAAACTTAATTCAAGGTTTTCGAGACTGGATTTTTTCAAGGATGCATTAAGGTAGGACATATTTAGCTTTGACTAAAATGATTGATTCAGCTGCCAACCAAGCTCCTGAGGAGGGTGATCTTTTGAGAAGGTATTAGACATAAATAATGAAAGCAGAGCTAGCAAACATTTTCTCTGCTGACACCCCAGCAGTCTGGCAGAGAAGACAAACTGCTGTACTGAAGCCCAGACAAGTCAGGGGCAAGACAGAGACAGAGTCTCTGGATAGAAAGAATATTGTCTTAATTCCTCCTAATGATTATTTTTAAATGGCAGGAAATTTTAATGTGCTTTTGTAATTCAGCAAGGGAAAGAGGCTGCTGTGTAGAGGTATCAGTGTGACAACATGCAATTGCAAATCCTTTCTGTCCTTGCCATTTTAGATGACTTTTATAAATGGGTCTATGTAATTAAAAAGATTCTCTGAGGAATTGAGAATGAAGGCTCAGGTTGAACCTTAAAAGGTACCTAACACCATTTGAAATCAATCACAGTTAGGTATGTACATTTTCTTGAATTCTCAACTGTGCCCAATCTTGATTAGTCCAAAAATTGTGTCAAGGGAGCAGACAGGAATTTAATTTTGGCTTATCCTAAAGCTAAATAAATAACATAACTACTATATTCAGATATGTTTGTTCCCTTTGTTCACTGTGCTAACATACAGCTCAGTTAAGCCTTAGGATTAAAATAAGTGATCCATGGTATTAATTAACAGATTTATAAATCACTCTGTATGATCAAGCCATTCATAGCTTTCCTGACATATACAGGAAGGTGAGAGCAGTTGCCAGAAATGTATTACAAGTGTAATGAAAGCAAATAGACCAAAATGCTGAGAAATCAAACAAAGTCTTATTAAAAATAACTTCAGTCATGTTTCCAAAAAAAGTAATTATTTGCACAATTCCTATACTCCATACACCTGAAAATTTGGTAATGTTTAACATATGTCAGATTGTAGGTCCAAACCCAAAGTCAGTTGTTGAAGTCTTTGCCCTGGAGGAAAACCATAAATCAGACAGGATATGAGAAATGGTGACTGATTAACACTGCTCAAGGATCAGGAGAGGCAGAGGCACTTCTAGCTGGTAAACTTGCAAAGATGGTTAAAAGTGCACTGTAAAAGTGGCTCCGCCAGTCATTGCACAGCTGTCATGGTGTACGTGCACATAAATTATTAACTCTAAATGATCTTCAGAAATTCAGCCTATCGCGTTTAAAACAGTTCTCCAGGGCTAAGTTCATTAAAAGTCTGAGGTATTTTAAACTGCTTCAGTGGGAATTTTTGCAGCTAATCTCTGCAATTTTCTCTTTGAATCTAGGGACCATCAATGCTGGAAATGTTAGATTGCTTTTGAGATGAAGATTGAAAGCGAAAACTTTACTTAGTACTCATTAGACCACATCTGGTGTAGTGTATCCTGCTTTGGGCTTCAGGACAGAAAGGTGTTAATAGACTAGAGCAAGTTCAGCTGAGGGCCACCAGGATGGCTGGGGCAGTGAGGCAGGAGCCCAGAGTGGCAGCAAAAGGACCTGGGTTTGTTCAGCCTGGGGGAGAGACAGCCCAGAGGATCCCATAGCAGCCCCTGCCTACTGGGGAGCTGTGAGGAAATGCCACCAGCTGCCTTAAGGCAAGAGGAGGAGAGACAGAGGGCATAAATTGAGACGGGGCTGGTTTCTATTTGACCCAGAAAAACGAGTTTTAGTATGACAGCCAAGCCTTTTACTATGACAGCCACTGGACCAGAGATGCCATGTGGTCTCCATTCTTAGATGAGGCCAAATTAGAAGCTTTGGGCAATGTGGTGTGAACCCAGACCCAAGCCTGCTTTGTGTGTCAGGATGGATGGGATAGATGACCTCCCAAAGTTCCTTCCAGCCTGAAAGGCTCTGATCCTGAGCAAGGACAGCAGAACAGAGAGAGGCAGCAAGTAAAGGGTGAACAAAATGACCTAGTAAAACGGGTACCTTGCTAAAACCTGAAAGCTTAATCTATTTATTTTACTTAGTAACCAAAACTGCAGAGTGACATAGTTGATTCTGACCATGACAATCCCCAGGCTACCACAAAAATTGCAGCTCTACAAAGTTTTGCAGTATGTAATGTTGTAATGCCTTGCACTTGTGCAGAACTCCCATCCAGTGATCTCTAACCTTCTACAAACTCAACTAACGAAGACTTCACACAGTCCTTTGAGGCAAAGGATATATTGCTGCTAATTTAATTTCCGCAGACACAGCTTGCAGAAGGCTATCATACCTAAAGTCGTGCTGGCTTTGACTGTAAATTTTTGCAGGGTCAGAGGAAGTGGAACAGATCAGGTGTTCTGAAAGCACAGAATGATGGCCAGTTCTCCACTGAGCAGGCATGGAATATTCTTCTCTTTCTGCCTGTCTTGGAGCAGCTGATACATTGACATTTGAACCCTCCTTACTGCTGAATATTAGGTGTGGGTCTCAGCTTCCTGCTCATTGTCCTTGCAATTGGAAATAATTGGTGGAGCTCAGTTTGTTTCCCACTGATGCTGAACAAAGCCAGGATAGTGCTATGTGGAAGGAAAAAAAAAAAGGTCTCCTTTTTCTTTGGAATCGCAAGAAAATGGTTCTGATACTTGGCCTGCAAATGTCTTAAAGAGAGACAAAAAAATCCATTAGCATGATTTTTTGAAGAGTAAGACTGACTAAAACTGGATAGCTGTGTAGATACAGGATGAGCAGAGCTCCATCCCCTGCTGGTGCTTTTGGCTAACTGCTGGCAGATTATTTCTTCTTGAGCTGGATGAACACAGGCTGTGAATGAAACTGAAATTCACTGTTCCACACCTCAAGTTCGTGTCCTAACCACCAGCCAGTTCCAGTCATGCTAGAATAGAAAACTTCAAATGAGCAACGCCCAATTTGGCTGTGACTAAATGAAATTTAATCAGAAATGTTCCAGCTAGCACTAATCATTGAGCAGAAACGCTGTATAACCAAACTGTGAAATTACTAAATGCTTGTTGGCAATGATATATGAAATCAGCACTAATCTGACAGTGGAAAGGTAAGTTAAACCTGTTAGTTGCTCCTTGATTTCCCCAGCCAACTTCCGTTCCCTAAGAACTACTCAGTGGTTTGTGCAAGATTTTTTTATGTCTGCAACCACCTTTTTAGAGTGTAGTATGCAGGTTTGTCTTTTGTCTGAGCTATTTTTGTAGTCCACCTTGAACAGGGAAAGAAATCAAGTTTTTCATACACTTTGGAATTTTTATTTATTTTATAGATCTGTTTTAATTTGCTTCCACTTGCTTTTTTTTTCCCCTTCACATAGAAGGGAGTATTCCACTGACATCAATGTAACAGCTCTCAATTCTTATAAAATGATCATAAGCCCAGGTAAAACCAAGCTGATGATTTCTGTGGGTGGGCTGGCTGCAGCCGGTGCTGGTGCAATGAGGGTGGAAGCCTTTGGGGCTCCCCCAGCTGAGAGCTGTAGACGTCTTTCCATCTCATCCTTTCCTTCCTCTTGCTTGCCCAATTATTAGGCTTAGCCTCAGGCCCTTGAGAAAAACCCTCACTCCCAGCACGAGATGGTGGTGCAGCACTCTTGCAGGGAATGTTACCATCTGGTGTCAGCAGTTCTTGCTGTCCCAACTCTTGGAGCAATTCATATTTTCCGGACACATGGGTGGCAGGATTTTTTGTGGCTGACTTCTTTTGTCTCCTTAAGCACTCAATCTTCCTTGTGAGCCTCATGGGCAGCGGGCTCTCCAGTCAAAGCGCGGAAACATGGAGGGGGCCTTTCCCACCAGTAAGCTTTTTACAATGGATGTCCATTACTCAAAATAAGGCCGGCAGTTTTATAAGGCCTGCGAGTACACATTTCCTAGCCTGTTTCTTCTTAAATTACCAGGAATGCAAAAATAACCAATAGTTTGACCTCTTAAATCACAAATTGGATAGGCTTACCATTAAAGGACATTGTGAATGTGTTTCCCATTATTTAGTTCATTTGGTGTGTTCAGCAGTGAGCTTTTGGATATTTGGGGTTTGTTTTTTTTTAATTCTTTGCAGGAATCATTTGATAACTTTCTTTCCTGGACTTTGATTAGTTCCTCTGGACCTGCAATAAGGGAAACTGAAGACTTTATAATGAAGGTTGGGTGGAGCTATAATATTCTTGCTGTAAAAATTAATAGGTTCATATTTTAAAGTATGGGTATAATAAATAGAGTGACCTTTTAAAATTAGATCTATCCATCTTTTATATTTAGAGCCTGGAGACAAAATTATACCAGAGAACTGTCCCAAAGTGACACATGCTGTATACAGTTTACCAAAGACTGTTTTTCTGTCTCGGAAGGAAATAATTTTCTGGGAAATTTCTGCAGAGGGTGGGATCTGTAAAAATGCTGCATGTGTGTCTGATCTTATTTCCATTTAAGTTGATTATAATGTCGTGTACTCTTCTTTCAAGTCTTTTTTGAACAATGTAAAATATATCTTACTGCATTTTGTAAAGTTCCTATTTGTCATTCTTATATCTTTTTTAGTTTTAATTTTTTAATTAAGTTTTAACTTTTAATAGACTTAGTCATTGTGGACATTGAATGATGTCCACATGGCAGTAAGGATTTTATGAAGTGTTTGTAAAAAGCTTTTTAGAAGAGTGTTTACAACAAAATTTATGTCTGATACTGGGGGTTTTTTTTAAAAAAAAATCCTTCTTTTTTATCTTTTAAATCCTCTTGCCACTTTTGTTTAGAGTTTTCTCATCTTCAAGTGTAATCAACTGCAGATTGAACAGGAAGGAGTTTTACTGGAAGAAGGAAGTTTCAAATATATTATTGTTACTTCATTTCAGATTAATCAGGGTCTATAAAGGGAGAAACAATGTGTGTTCTCCAAGTCATGTCTGTATTTTGGGTGTGAGCTGGGAGAAATTAAGTGGCTGCATGTTGTTCACACTGTGGTAGTTTTGCTCCTCTGCACTCTACTTGTAGGTAGATTACGATCTCATTTTTACTGTAACCTGCAATGCTCTGCAAAAACTAGAGTTGCCTTTGCTTAGTTAGTGCAAGTGCTTGCTTTTGCAAGTGCTAAAGTGTTTGCTGAGTTGGAGCCTGCTGTCATGCTCGTCCTTCTTGCCTTTGTGTGTGGGTTGAGAGTGTAAGTGTGAGGTCCCCAAGGACTGCCACCTTCTGCCCGTCACACCTTTCATGGAGGAGACATGCTCAGAACCTCTCTGAGGCTGACAGGCTCAGAAGTTCTGGCCAGAACAGGGTAAAGTTTTGCAGTAGTCAGGAGGGGGCATGGTTAGGACATGGAGGTTATTCCACAGCAGCTCAAGTTATTTTCTGGGGGTGGGGAAAGGGTGCCCTTTCCAGCCACTCAGTGGGAAGTGAGCAATCGGGTGTTGTAGGGCTCTGTGTGGTGAGCAAATGGCGTGTGGATCACTCCCTCTCTTGTACACTTTATTATTAACACCACTGCTGTCACTGATTGCTTTCTTATTTCATTGTTGTTTCCAGTAAATTGGTCTTATCTCAACCTGTCTCCTTTACCTTTTGTGCCCCCAATCCTCCTTTCCAGCCCACTGCAGGAGGAAGTGAGCAAGTGGCACGTGGCTTGGAGTGTTTCAGGGGGAACAGTAAATTGGGAAATACCATTCCTAAACCATGACAGAAGGAGACAGATGGCTTCATCATAGCTGTGACTATGATTTAAAATTTTTAAATTCCTACAGCTACTCTGTTTGCAAAAACAGCAAAGTTTTTGCAGCAGAGCAAAAGGCAAACTTCAGCTAGCTGACCAGGCTTTGAAAGTTCAGCTCATAAGACTGAGGGCAAAATCAAGTCTTGAGTTCCAAGGATGAAAAAAGTTTACCTTTATTTTTCATCTGAGGGCATATCAAGTGGCCTGCTGTCAGGCAGAGGAAATGAAAGACGGATGAGACAGACAACTGGAATTGCAGGTGGCTCTACTGGTTTTGTGATGAAACTGTCCTGTGCCTTTGATTCCTTAAAGGGGAGCAGGCAGTATGGAAAACTCTTGCTTCATTTCAGTGTATGAGAAGGTAAAATGTGTTTCATTAAAACAAGATTCTAAATGTGTTTCATTAAAATAAGATTTTGAAGAATACTTGGATGATGACCACTAGATTCTCAAAGATAGTTTAAAGATACGTGCACAGCATTCTGTGAACAGATAAAACATCAACTGTAATTCTTTGGATATATGCACTGTCATACTCTGTTTAAGGTTTTATCAGTAAAGCATATAGAATAAAATTGCTCTCACTAACAGAGCATTGTTCTAAAATGGCTTTGTCTGTCAAACGAAAGTCAGGACCAGGAAAGGTATTTGACTGTGCATCTGCTTTTAATAGAGATATGTGAACAAAACTCACATAATGAATGCTCCTAAAATGTTGTTGGGCTGTTCCTAACTTTTCTTAAGCCAACAAATTTATAGACACATTAGAGTAGATAAACCTAAAGGTTCAGTATTCCACTTAAGTGCTCCCATAGGTTGAAACACTACTGATATCTTATAGAATGAACAATTTCTGTGTAATCAGTCTGTGATCAATTCATTGTAAGATAGTGAACAAAGGACACACATATCTAAGGTGCACAGTGGAAAGAAGCAGTTTATGTATATATACAGAGATGAAGGTCTTTTGCTGCACAGCATTTTCACTAGGTTGCTCTATGTGTTTTTTGTCAAATAATTTGAATTTTCTATTTATTAGTAATTTGGTTAGTCTGTTCACCCTTGTTATACAGTGTGTTCCAATTGCTTGAAGTGCAGGAAAATGCAGCACAAAAAGATAATCTCTGACCCTACGAATATATCATCTTTGCAGAGAAATCCTAAGTACACAGTAGAGGAAAGTAATAAAAGTATATTTGCCTACAGGACAGCAAGTGGTCTCAGCATGCAAGGAACTTAAACCTTGTCAGATTATTTTGGAAGAGCCATCTGTAAAAGTGGGATATGAGCCTTGTGATATGCGTATTCTGAAATCCCGTGTAAATACCAAGGTTTCAGTGCAGCCTGGCTATTCAGGCAGTAAATCTTACAGGGACATCTTTTCTGGCCTGTAATATCTCAGACCATAAGTAGAACTAGAGATTGTCATCCATTGCTGAGAACAGGGTCTGTTGAAAGTAACAACACAGAGTTAATTAATTCCAGGTCTATGCATTGATTCAAATTAATCACGTGAGATCATATATAAACATGAATACATCTGTAGTATATTCAGAAGTATTTACTGTTTTGAAACTTTTTCTCTGAATAGCATCTCTGCCCATTGGAGTTTGCAACATACCTGACTGTACCCATTTTCACCATGTTATAAAGAAGAAGGAATTTTTTGCATCACAGTCCTCACCAGGTTAGTTTCCCTTCTGAAGAAAGATAGCAAGCAGTAGGAAAAAAAATATGCATATGTTATAAAAACAAAATGAGATTTCATTACAGTATTGACTAAATACCTACAGACATGTTTCTTTTTCAAAAAAAAAGCACTTGGGAAAACATTGCAAAAATAAGAAGTAAGTGGGTGGGAAAGGGTCAGGGCTGTGAGTACGAAGCCCCAAATGTAAGCACCAGGAATTAGATTCCTGTTGTATCCAAAAAAAAAAAAAAAAAAGGAAATGGGTTTTTAGGGTCACAATGACAACGTGCACTTCAAAGCATGGCACTGATTTCCTGGGAAGAGTAGAAGTGAAAGCCCAAGGGTTATCTGGTGAAGCAGTGAATTTGTGTTTCAGTCTGAGGAGATAATTTTGGTTAATGTTCCTGGTGACCTGTGAAGCTTCTCTGTCAGTGGAAATGACAAGAGAGGGTAAATGACCTATAGCATCACCTGTCTGCTTTTGATAGCAGATGCTAAAGCACAGCATCTTGTTGGAGAGAGAGAGGCGTGAACTCACATTTTTGCCTCCCAAAATTTTTCCAGCCAAATGTCTGTCATTATCAATACATCTGTCATGCTGATCCTTGTGGGTAAGAGCTAATGGTGGGTGTTCATTTATTTTATGGAACTTGTTTTATTGTGATGTTGGATTTTTTAAAAAGAAACTACTCAACAATTCCCTTTATAGCCAAGCAGCACATTAGTGCATAGAGTAATAGTGCAATCAAATCCTTCTACAAGGAAAGCAATGCTCCTCTTTTTCTAGGAATTTAGCAGCATCCAGTAACCACAGTGATATATGCTAGGTTCATGAATTCTCTCAGGGAGAGAAGGTAAGGGAATAATAACAGATGCTAGGCTGGGTATCCGTCTCTTGTGATAATAAAAACAACATTGAAGGTTTCAAGTGGGAAAGGCCTAAATGCAGAAAGTGTTGGAAGATCTGGTTGAAGATTAGTCTTTAAACCTCACATGGGGGAAAGGGAGGTGAACTATTTTCCATAAATCATCCATATACTTAATTTGATATCAAACATGAACCTTAACATGTGTCATATAATCTGGTTTAATACACGTGGGTCTTATTAAAATTGTGTGAGCCAAGGACTGTGCTGATTTACACACGTTTGAGCAAGTCTTCTGCAAGGCAGCAAAAGTACCTTAAATTAGAGTACCTTCATTTAGAGATAGAATTTAGGACGCTTTTAGCAATTTTAGTAGTAATCCTCAGGAAGGTGCTGACCAGAATCCTGTTGGTGTCATTGGAAAGATTCTTATAGATTTGCAAAGGGAGATTCAATCCCTTAAATGCAAGTGGTTATCTGAGGTGTGGTGATTAAGCAGGCAGAGAAACTCTCCTAGAGCATCTGTGTTTTCTATTGTTTTCCTTTTTTCCTTTCTTTCCATTTTTCTTTTATTTTTTCCTTTTTTCCTTAATTATTTTTGCTTTCTTCTTTCCTTCTTTCTTTCCCTGGCTTCCATATTTTCCTCTTTTCTTTTTCCCATTCTTCTTTCTTTTCTCTTTTTTATCACTGTTTCAGACCAGATGTGAAGTCCTCGGATCTGAGCCGGGAGAAGAAGTTCTTACTTGGAGTGAAGTGTACACCACTGATGCTGTAATATTTGATGTTTGGGACCTGTATCAAAAGTCAGCAGGTTGAGCAGACCACTTCTATTGAATGTGGCTCCCTCAATTTGGGATTATCAGCCCTGCTTCTCTTGCACAGTGTGGGCTCCAGGCTTTGCTTCATCAGCACACTCAGAAGATATCAGTAATTACAGTGTGCTTCATAGGCTGGCAGAGGAATGAAAATAGAAGGGGGGAAAGCCAGTAAAGGAGGATTTCTTGGAAGACAAGGCAGCAGCGAAGCACGATTTGAAGCATCAGCTAAAAGGCAAGCCTTAGAAAAACAGAGTTACTACATCTAAGTATATGAAGAGAGTCCATTTTTATCTAATTGAATTTATATTGGAGTTTTTGGTATCACTATGATCTATATGGTGTGAGTTAGGTCACACATTGGTCATTGTGAGGTGCAGTGTTTAGGGTTTTTTTCCAGTTAAATAGTCCAAAAATGTTGGGAAACTGAACAAGGAGATATGCAAGGAGATGTGATAAACTTCTTAGCTTGAGCGAAGGATGAAGACTCAGTCTGCAAAATATTCTGAAACACAAAGTGCCTGTAAAGTAGTTGTGAAGATATATCAGTTCATAAAAAGGTATCTGTAACAGCTTAAAAATGAAGTGAAAGCAGGAATACAGGAACTGCAGGAATCCCTGCAGGACGAGAAGTGCTAGTTGCGGTTGAATTCAGGAATTTTCAAGCTTCCCTACTCCAGTCAAAGGACAGAAATAAAGGTATTTTTATGCTGACATTTCACAGAATTCCTACAGGAATCCTCATTTAAACAAACAAACAGAAAAAGATGATGATTCTGGCACACTAGAAACATCTTAATCTGACCTAGGAGAAAAGATTCCTGAAGAATCTGGAAAAGACAAAGATCATTTAAATGTAGGAAAATTCTGAACTTGTGTGACCGAGGCACAGGGAACTCAACACTTTTAAATGTGTTAAAAATACAGATGATTTATTGCCATAGTTAGATGTAAGGAAACTTTAATCTTCTGGAATACCAGAGCAGTATTTCTGATTAAACAAAACAAATACATAAAAATAAGGTTTTATCTGCATGATGTATTTGATTAAAAGTAGCCATGTCCTGTTTGAAGCTTCATTTTTTAATTTTACTTCTCACATCTTGAAAGCATTTCAATCCTCTCTATAAATGTTTTGTGGCACTGAGAGTGCTGTGTTTCCCAAGTGTTAATCATAAAGAATAGTTAGTCTTCTGATGGGATATGATCCAATAGTTAACTGAAGGAAGAGGTACAGTTCCATGGAATTTGGCACCAACTGAATCAGGCTCAAGGTGTTGCAAAATTGAACCTTTAGCAAACACCGAACAGTCACTTTGAACTGGGAGAAAAAAGTTATATTCTAATATGTTTCCTCTGGCAGAACAATTTTCTTTATTCCGTAAAAAGTTGCTTCACTGGGATTTTCAACAAAGAGAGGTATTAATATCAGGATTATGGCAATGTCTTACAAATGTGATCAAAAATTACAAATGAAACAATGGGGTTTTGTTTGGTTTTGTTTTGATTTTTGTTTTGGGTTTTTTGTTTGTTTGTTTTTGTTTTTTGGGTTTTTTGGTTTGGTTTTTTGTTTGTTTTTTTCTTCTTTTTTGTGGCTTTTTTGTTTGTTATTGTTTGTTTGTTTGTTTTGTTTTGTTTTTTTGGGGGGGTTGTTGGTTTGGGGATTTTTTTTTGTTTTTTGTTTGTTTGTTTTGGTGTTTTCCCAATGTTGTTTGTTTGTTTTTTTCCTCAGCATCAAATCCAAGACATTAATTGTTCTACTAAATGGCTTGGAACTGCTCCGATCATGCCAATTATTATTGCATGGAGTCATGCAAACATAATTCAGGGGACTTGTGGGATAATAACTTAGTGTGGTTCAGAAAGGCTTAAATAGCAGCATTAGGGTATAGCCATTTTTTCATTGTTTCTGCTGAAAGAAACTGTATTTTAAATTGAAATGGTAACAAAAAATAATGTATTGTACTTACCTTTAAGGTCACTGCCTTGAATAGTTGAACAAAGTATCCACATTTTCTGCCAAAGAGACTGAAGATGAAAATGTAGGAAGATGAGCATCTATATCAGGATGCACTAATTTTAGTAACTTCATTCCTTTTGAGTTAGTAAAAAATTCAATTTCTTCTAAGTAGAGAATATTTGTTTAATAGATTGAACTTTGAAGCAAAACTGATGACCTTAAATATAGGATGCATAGTTTCCTCAGCTGAAGGAGAAATATGTTTTTTTCAGTAGGTCTATGAGTCTTTTATTCAACACAGCGTGCTTTGCTGCCTGCTGTCTTTTCCTGTCTGCATTCTTCATACCCTGTCTAAAAGATGCACAGTCTCATTCTCTTTAATTCCTTCTCAAATACTCCATTCAGTGACTCCCTCTCTTCTACTTGAGTGGCTTTCCATATATCTTTTATCCTTGAGTGATTGGACATGTGTCTGCATTTTGGGTTTAGACACCTAAATTTGCTAAAAATACTGAATTCTTTTCCTTATGTGTAAGCAAAGCAATCATACATGCTGCAAGATCAATGGGAGAATTTTGGTGAAAGCACAGAAAACACAAAAGTGAAAAGTAAAGCGAAAAGTAGATCAAGAAGCTAAGAAAACCTGTGTAAAATTTTCTTTCTTTTTGATAAAAGATTTGTAGCACATACTATTTCCAGTGTATCTAATTTGGCTTTTGAAAGGGGTTTCTGATTTTGGGAGGGGTGTTAAAACTCTCTTCATTGTCCTTATTATATGAAGCACAGCCACAGATGACATTTTGTGTAGTGAAGATTATATATGAATATGAAATTATATGATCACTAACAGATGTAATTCAACCTCAGTATAGTTTTTCTTCCATACTGCACTTAAGTATGAGAAAAAAATATGATGCTGAAGGTATTCTATTCTATGATGGCCATTAGAGAAAAACAAGCTCTGCAAATTTCATGATGGGAAAAAAAAAAAAAACAGCAGTGATTGCCTGTTGCAAAAAGTCTGTTCAACCGCTGATTTTGAATTCTTTTTTCTTGCTGACTATGTCCCCAGGTAAGTCTATTCAGTGGAGGAATTCCTGATTTTTGTAAAAGAAAATTGGAGAAAAAAATCCACTGAATAATATTTTGACTTTGCTAGAGCTGATTGCATCAATGATGGAGTTTAATTTACCTATGTGATTAGTTACACAGATATAAAAAAGGAAAAATACTATTGATTGAGATAGATAAAGTAAAAATACAAATTGATCTCATTTGAGCTGACTGTTGTTGTTGTTTTAGAATACCTTGTCCAGGAATTTGATTTGTATAGAAATTCTGATTGTGTAAATGTGCAATTTAAATTCTCAATATATACTTCTTTCCTTGACTATTGAAAGGCATAAATTTTGCTTAATGTAATCCTCATCCTTATTTGCACTAAAACCATGGACTTAAGTTGACTAAAATTTTAAGCAGTCAAAAATGCTTTTATTTCAATATCTCACTGAAAATGTGATATGTTGGAGATTAACACACAATTTAGGGAGTCATATGGTGGAAGCCTTTTGGAAAAAAATATTTAGGTACAAATGCTGATAAAGATGAAGAAAGTTACTCTGGATGTGTATGTTATAGGAAGGGGGAGAGGTGGAATTTCTGCACATGGAGATTTTTTCTTAATTTGTATCCACGGAGTAGAAATATTTGTAAAGCATAACATCTAGGTAGCTCAAAAATTTTGCAGCAGAGTAGAAATCTCACTGTATTTTTAAATAATGTTTCTTAAAAATGCTGAAATTAAGATATCTTAATGTTGTCTTAGTAAAATCCTCTGTATGGCATTTTAGCCAAGGTAATGCATGCTAAATACAAATTTAAATAATTTTTCATATGTTTTGTGACACATAACTAAAATCAAAATAAATATCAAAATAAAAAACCAACCAAACAAAAACCCCCAAAACAAACAAACAAAACTCTAAAACCCAAGCAAAAACCCCAAAAAAACCAACAAAACAAAAACAAAACAAAACAAAACTTCCCTCTATAATTATACTCTTGAGCAATTTTCTTCTTGTATATGCTTAAATGATTGTTAGTTAGAGGGATTTCAATTTGTTATTTAGATGCAACATGCTTTTTTGGAATTGTTTGTCTACATCATATTAGATATAGTTTTATATTTTCAGAGGGGTAAGCTGTGGCATGCATATACCATCAGTTCAGTAAATTTAACTCTTATTTTATTGCATTCAAGATTGTTCAGCTTGTGAAGCAGAGAAGCTGATAGCTGAATGCACAATTTTGCTGCAAAGGTGTGCGGCTGAAGCCTTTTCCACATAAATCCATTGCACGCTTTCTGAGACAGCGCTTCGGGCTGTTTCCTACGCCAGCCACAGTCCCAGTCCTGTTTCTGATCTTAGACTGAACCTCTGCTGATGACTCACTATTGATGGAATTTTTATTTTGCTTAAAATTATCGTGTGGGGGGAATATTGTCGATTCACATGACCTTAAATTCTGACCTGTGGTTTATGTCCCAGTGCTAGTAGGTTTTGCTTGAGGCACGGAGTTGAGGACTAGAAGGGCCTCAGCTGAGGATGGGAAGGAAAGCATTCCTGCGCTAATTTGGAAAAACTCTTCTCCATCTTTCTGCTTCTCTTATTTAAATTACAAAAATGTGATCAATAACCCTTGACTATCTCATTTTATTTGAGTAATGCTGTATTGGAATACTAATTTTAAAAAAGCAGCATTTAACCCACTTGGGCTCCAGATGTGGGCTCAGGTAGCAGCTCTGTTGGCAGAACTTTCCTACAAAGCTTCCCTCTACATGCTCTATATTGAAGCCCACCTGAGGCTTTGCACAATAATGGCATCTGTAGAGAGCTCCCATCACACCACAGAGCACTAAAGTGATGTTTTCTCTGAGCTTGGTAGGGGCACTAAAAAATGCTTTTTCATCTAGTTGCTTCTGAATTGGTGGTGTTTGCAAATTTGGAACAAAAAGCTTTTTTAGGATTTGATCCAAAAAGATAACATATTATAATGCTGCTTAAAAAACCTAAAATCATTTGTTGCCAAGTTTGAGAAAGAGCCCAGTTAAACCTATTTAAGTCCTCTCTCATATATCATTAGAGATTTACCATTCAAAATCTCTCCATTAATATTATTTATGGACTATTCAAAGTAATATTATTTTATGTTAGGGGGAAATAAAACTTCAGGGATTAAATATTTTACTTGTCAGTGTTCATTCCAGTAAATGTATTTTTCCCTAGGTAAATCCTAGAGTTCTTAGGATAATAGTTTGCACTTGTAAATACTTGTATCTGTGACCCTGATCACTCTTTTCTCATCAAAAATGAAATAATTATATTTCACAAATAGTTCAGCCAGCCAACCTTCGCTAGGTTGTCCCACAGTTCTGTTATGGTTCTGCTGTAACCTGAGGCTGACATCTCATAGTAAAATCAGGAACAGAGCTATGAGGAATTGACTCCTAGAAGATGCTAGCTATGACTTTTTGAAAGCAGAAATAAACTTGGTTCAGCTATATCCCATTCACACTTGATAAGATCCTATAGGTGCACAAGTTCAATTCTGGGTAGTCTGGTAGTAATGAAAATAATCTCTCCTTCTCTTCACAGATTTTAGAGTAACAGTGAATCACCATGCACCATCAGAAAGATGGTTTTGTAGGGAAAATCACTTCTTTCATCTCCATACCTTTCAGTTACTGACACCACTGCTAAGGATTGAGTGATAGTTTTGGCTGTGATTTTTCATAGGTGATGGATAAAGATTTCGTACATCTGCCAGAGTCATCCTGAAGAGAAATGTTGGTTCCTGTGGTACGTGGGATATGAACAGCGACCTTTGTGTACATGTTGTGTTTAGGAGTTATTGCATATGTATATCCTTTGTGCAGGCAAATCTTCCCTGTAAGGCTGTTCTAACGAGACCAACAAGTCCAACCCAGGACTGAGTCTTTTGCACACCACAGGAGGTTGATTCTTGGAAAACCTGATGTGTGCTGCACCCCTTGCACCTTGCAGGTTGCTTGTGAGTGAATCACCTGAGCAGGGCCAAATCCTCTAGGGCTGACTCTGTCAGCCAAGACCCAGCCAAACATCACTGTGCCTACAATTTCAAGCTTCATTCTTTTTCCCATAGTGCTATTTATTTGTCCCCTCTATAGTGTTCCACACTTATCAAATCAAAAATAATGAATGGGTCAGAAAAGCATTTCCCATCTACCTCTGGAAACAAAGAAAGAAGTCAGTTTCTGGCTGATGTCCTTGATTAACCATACAAAGTAAAGCACTCATTGGGCTCGAGACCCAAAAATATGTGGGTTGCTTCATGGATGTGCAGTAGATCTGTGTCAGTGCACAGCACAGAAACAGAAAAATGTAAATTCTAGATTGATTTTATTTTATGCAGGTTACTGAGAGGAAAAACTGTCCTTGAGCTGGATAGGGATCTTTCATCTATTATGTTACTATATATAAGTCATTTTTTCCTTTGCATACTGTGAATGTATTTTGCATCATGGCATATACATTTGTGTTGCTGCGGAAACATAATAATATTATTTTCGTTGTCCTAGGAAAGAAACACAGATGCAACACCTGATGGTGGTTGTTGTACCACCAGTTCAGATGGATATTTATTTTCTTTTCTGTCCAAAAAAATCTTCCATTCCCTCCCGTACCTGAAATAAGAGAGGTTCTTGTGATTATTAGCATTATCTTTAAGGATCCATTCCCACAAAATAGGACAGGCACTTCACGCATGAAAATATTCGGTCTCAGCAGTACAGGCTTTCCAGTTTATGGCACTAGTCCAGGTAAGTCACTTTGGCCCTAGCTTAACATCAAACTTGTGAGAAGTTCCACTGAAATCCATGGGACTGCTCATGTGCTCAAAGTTAAGAGCATATGTAAGTGCTTTGCTGGACTGATGCCGAACTAAAAGTACATGACTGGCCCGTGGCTTAGAGCAAGTGCTTGAGAACTTGAGGAAGTTTGTCACTATTGATTTGGTTTTAAAATGGAAGGGGACCCATTAGCTATCCTTGAGTTTCTGTGTTTCTAGCTACTCAATCATAGAATCACAGAATAAGCTGAGTTGGAGAGGACCCACGAGGCTCATCAAGTCCAACTCCTGGCCCTGTACAGGACACCCCAAGGATCACACCATGTCCCTGAGAGCATTGTCCAAACCTCTTGAACTCTGTCAGGTTGGTGCTGTCACCAATTCCCTGGGGAGCCCGTTCCAGTGGCCAACCACCCTCTGGGGGAAGAACCTTTTCCTGGTATCCAACCTAAACCTCCCCTGACTTAGCTTCATGCCATCCCCTGAAGTCCTGTCACTGGTCCCAAGAGTGAAGATATCAGGGCCTGTTTCCCCTTATGAGGACATTAAAAACCAAAATGAGGTCTCCCCTCAGCCTCCTCTTCTCTAGGCTGAGGTTTTTATCATTTTGGGGGGAAAAAAATGAATTGCGGAGTGAATTTGAGGGGAAGTTGTACACAGGGGCACTGGTTACCTTCTGCCATGGGAATGTGTGGATCTGTGGTGGTTTAACTGCAGCCAGCAGCCAAGCCCCACACAGCCGCTCGCTCACTCCCCCACCAGCGGGACTGGGGAGAGACTTGGAAGGGTAGAAGGTCAAAACCTCGTGGGTTGAGATAAAGACAGTTTAATAGGGAAAGCAAAAGCAGCGCACACAAGAAAAGCAAAATAAGGAATTAATTCAGTGCTTCCCATGGGCAGGCCGGTGTTCAGCCATCTCCAGGAGAGCAGGGCCCCATCACACGCAGCGGTTACTTGGGAAGACAAACGCCATCATTCCAAACACCCCTCCCTTTCTATTTCTTCCTCCCACATTATACACTGAGCCTGATGTCATGTGGTCTGGAATATCCCTTTGGTCAGTTCAGGTCATGTGTCCAGGCTGTGTCTCCTCCCAGACTCCCATGCACCCCAGTCCCCTTGCCAGCGTGGCTGTACAAAAAGGCCTTGGCTCTGTGTAAGCCCTGCTCAGCAATGACAAAAACATCTTTATGTTATCAGCTCTGTGTTTAGCACAAATCCAAAACACAGCCCCCATACCAGCCACTGTGAAGAAAATTAACTCTAGCCCAGCACAGGGTCATAGAGGTGGTTTTCTGAATGTTTCAGCAAAAGTTCAGATTTCCCCTTTTTGCCGCTCTTCTGTGGGAAGGGAAGCACAGGCAAGCATTATTGTCATATTATTTTATTAGCAATGAAGCCCCATATGCAATTTGTAGGTTTTTGACCATGTGCAGTTATACACAAAGTTTTGATTTCTTTTTCTTCCATGTGTCTCCATAAAATCTGTTCTCGCAGAATCATATGATAGAAAAATCACATTTATTTTATAAAGATACCTAGATTTATTTTATAATACTGCATGCAAATGTCAAATGAGTGAATACAATTTCTCAGTAAAATCAGGTTCATAATCTGTTACACATGGTTAAAGAAAAACTTATTTTTCTTAGACCATAGATTTATGTCTTAAGCACGTTTTCTGATCTGTCCATATATAGTTCCTTGTGTTATACTGTTTTATAACTATATTTGAATGCCTGTGGCAAAAACAAAAGCCAAGCATTTCAGCATGTAAGAATATATTTAGTCTATATTTATATATGGACCAAAGTTCCTGGAAGAAAAAGTGGATAGGTTCAAGCATGAGTCCAGTATAATGATAAATTTTGACTCCCTGCGGATTGCTTAGTGCTGACAGAAAAAATACCTTGGAATTCTGCTGACCTTTTTCCCGAAGGACCTGGCCCCAGTTACTCCTAGTTACTGGCTTCATATAGTACTGTCAGTAAGAATAACTGCTCTTCATTCTGTGCAAAACTTTGTAACTTATCCAAAGTAGAGTGTTTGTGCATGAAATAGAAGCAGGTAGGGAGGGAGAGGGAGCGAAGAGGAGCAGCAGGACTTATACTTTGAGAAATTGTTTACTTTACTTTTTGAAAATCACTTCTTCTCCTATTATTCTTCTAGCATTCCTTTCCCAACAATCATTATTGCCTTTTGCTGTACTCTAAGATGAGCAGTGTGCGAAACAGAAGATGGATCATATAGTAGCCCAAGTGTGATTCCTGGAAAAAAGTATATCTGAGAAGAAGTTTTTGTTAGAAACACTGTTCAGTGGGGCCTTCCTTCAGGTGAATGGGCTGACAGACAAGAAGAAAAAAATGAAGAAAGCAGTTAATAAAACCTATAATTCTTAGGGCATACGTGTCCAATTCTTCAGAGACGGTTTGGGTGTGGTGGACATTTCTGGCTTCATTCTCGCTGGACGCGGCGTTGGGTGTCAATAGCACGCAGAGCAGCACATCTGCATTTTCTGGCCTGGGATAGCTTATTTCATTACTACATCCGTTTGTGGGGAGTAGAGAGAGAGAGTGAATCTGCTCCTTAGGGAAGCAAATCCAGTGAAACGCTTGTGCCAGAGCTGTTCTGTGCTCCATGCACGAACTATGTAACCCTCACACTGTGTAATTGAGAGCTGACTGCAGTTCTATTCATGTTAACTAAGGTAGGGTTCTTCATTAATACATTTAAACTTTATTGTGTGGGAGTGAGAAAGTAATCTTCAGAGGAAAAGCAAAGCATTCAGTAAAACCTGAGGATCTGTGCAATGTTCTGCTACCTCTTTATCTGGACAAAGGACATTCCAAGGACGTGGCAGAGGGACTGCCAAGCCTCAGGGCTGGTGCTTCCTGCAGAGTGGAGGTGACCTGCCAGGTGATGAGTCAGACCACCTGAATTAAGGACTTAGCCTCCCCTCAGTGCTGTCAGGAGCTTGGTTTCCTCGTGTAAGCACTTGATTTAGATGCTTCACAGGTATTATGTGTTCCTCTACTATTTCTGAGATGAAGGTTTATTTCTGAAAGTTTTGGATCTACACATGCCGTAAATCAGCGTATCTCAGTATCAAGTTTGATTCTGGATGACATTTCCTCCTATGGACTGCAGTTTAGCACCAAGGCTAAATGTGTTCTTATGCTTATGATGCATTGAAGTAAGTGGAAATCCTGACAGCGCTGAAGCTAAGGGCAAAATCATTTGGCTTCAGTCTATATTCCAGTTACACAAAGATGAATTTAATCTCCTGTTAACTTCTAGGGGCTTGGGGTGCACATCCCCAGAGAGCTCTTACTAGCTCTTCCCTGCTGACCGCCAGTAACTTCTTTCTGATTTTATTATTTTCTCTCTGTCGTAGCTTAACATCTTTACAAAGCCGTCCCACTTTCCATTTGTCATACACCGAAGATCTCTCTCTGTGTCATTCAAGCCTCTCTTTGGAAAAACTTTTCTCTGTGCAGACCCGTCCTAGTAAAACTGTTTCTGTCTGTGGTCTTACGTTCCTACTTCTATGGGAACAGGGAGAGATTCCATGTTTTATTTAGTGAGTGAGATGTGACAGTGGTTTAGACCATAGAGTCTTGAGGCATAAGTCTTTATCTTGCCTCTTGTTGAAATATTAGATACAGTTACAGTTCTCTGCTCTTTTTAATTCTTCTTTCTTTGATTTTCCTTAAAAGTTTCATACCCTCAAGCATCAGATCATGATTCAAATGAACACATAATCTATAAAAAAATATTATTCCAGGAAGGGATTGATTTCCATTATGTTCGAAGCCAATTTTCTGCATGTAGTATGGGAACAAATCAAGATTCAGTGCTTTTGTGATTTATACCTTTTTAATAGCAATAGATTTTGTCAAAAGTATAATTTCATCCTTTATATAATTTTTCTTTTTTTTTCTTTACCAGTAAATGATGAAAATTGCAATATTGAAACAATATAAGCATACGACTGAAATAAAAATGCTCTTTAATACGTTTAAACTTTCCCCAGCCTATTTGGGTAAGAGCCTTATCCTTTATCCTAAGGCAAAAAATGAGGTATTTGTTATAACATGTAGCAGAACATACATGATCTTTTACATCATTGTTGACCATGTAAATAACTATTTCTACTCTGTAAATTGGTCTTCTTGATTATGTTAGTTAGGAAAACATCTGTTTCCATTTTCACATGCTCACTATTTTTTTTTTAATGGTGAAGACCACCATTAGTGTTTACCAGAATTTGATTAGGTATTGCATTGATGAAAACAAATCAATTTGCATGCACGTAAGTCTCACTGGGGCTTGTTGAGTACCAGGATTTATTATTATGATAAAGACAGTGGGTGGGTCTGTTAGGTGAACAGATGTGAGTACAAGAGACCCAAAACTTTGGTTTGGATATTTATTAAGATTTATGTAACTTGACCAGTGTATATTTTAACATAGCTCGTTAACCTATAGTATATTTTATGCAAGTTTTGTAATATAAATGTAAGCACAATTTAAAAGCTGATCTTCAATAATAGTTAATACTGGTAAGAAAAGGGACAAGTTAAAATGAAGAAAAATATTGTAACTTGGATATATAGAAGTGAAGTGATTTTCTAAATGATCAGAGAAATGAAGGATATTTTAGGAAAGGGCTGTTGCCAAAAGAAAAATTTATCTTTAATAGTCTCAAGCCTGAGACTGACAACAGAACTGCAGATTGTCTTCAAGTCTTCTCTGACTGCCTCTGTCTTCTACAAGCTTCCAATGCTTTCTGTCCTTCCCACAAGCTGGGAATTAGTAAGCACAGTATTATCTCACCCAAGGGAGAAGCAACCTGACATTACCTAAAATGAAGAAGAGGGGAGCCTGAATGAATGAACAGTGATGAGCTGAAGGCATGGTGCTTGCAGATGAGTTTAACAGTTGGGCTATTTCTCAGCATGGATGTTATTTATAGCAATGCAGGTAGAGGCATGATCACCTGGGGATTTCATGGGGTTTAACTCAGAGAAGCTTGCTCTGGCCACAGGTTTGGTCTGGATCAAGCATTTGTTTTGCAGGTAATACAGACTGTCACAGGTAACTTGTTAGAGTCACAATGACCAGGATTGCTAATTGGAGATAAAGTTCAGAATATGGTGAATTGTGTGATGGCACAAGTCAGCCATCCTCCCATCTTAGGGTACCCATCTCCATGCTTTGTGGTCCTTGCCGTCCTCCACCTAATATCCAGGAAATGGCTATTAGCTGGCCATTATAAATAAAATTAATATGGGATGAGAATAAACAATGCACTGTGGGACTTATTATTTGTCTTCCAGATGCAGGGGGTGAGGAAAATATGGGAGTTACTGTTTACCTTACAGTACTCGTATTCTGATGGCCACAGTCCAGGCCCTGACTAATGGTTTTGAAATGCTGAGGACAGAAGTTAAACAGGCATCTACATCCCAGACCCCACTAGGGAACCTCTGATTAGTGTGTGGAGGGTGAGAAGCAAGGGAAGCGCTGGAACTTGAAGCCTGGCCAAGAGCATAAAACCCACAGGGCTTGTGGCTATTGCAGGTAATAACAAAGGGACAGTGTCCATAGGAGGGTAGGAGAGACGGTTCAGGGAAGGGCAAGTCAAGAAGGCAGAAGGCTGAGGAGTCAGATGGTCTCTGCTGCACGTTTCAGCCATGGCTTAGGGAAGGCACAGTGGCTGAGCAATGGATCTGCAGTCAGACGTGCCCACAGGGGTGTCCCAGTCCCCGCTGCGCGGGACCGTGCACAGGAGCCGTGGCCGCGGCAAACGGAAGCTCTGAAGAGCCCCAAGTGCCTGTTGAGAAAGCTGATGGGTAAGAACACTAGGAAACCTGGCAAACACTGCTGGCAGTTTATTTTTATAGCTTTGTTGAAACAAGTTTCATGGGTTTCCAGAATGCTGCACTCTTCTCATACTGTCTGATTTCTCGTTATGTTACATAGATTACCTGGGTCTTGGTGTAATTATTCTGCTTAAAAACGTCGTAGAAAAATGACATGCAGGAGTTTGGGACAAATGGAGGTCTTGGGTTGTTTTAGTTTTTAGGTTTTCAAGAAACAAGGTATTGTAGCTGTTCTATCTGAGTAGTGAAGAGAAATTCAAAGAGAAAAGGTAGTAAACTTCAGAAATTGAAGCATTTTATTAGGCCATGAGCAGAGAATTATAGGCTGTGCTGTGAGTACAGACAATTCTCCCATTTAAGTCAAATGACTTAAAATATAATTTTCTACTTAGTGAGACTACAGCACTTGCTGTCAGAGTACAACTTGAGGAGATATCTCATCACCCTCAAAATCCTGGTGAGGAAGTTTCCTTGCTTTTCTTCTTGCAGAGGTTTTACTGATTGTGTTATTTATGAGGGACCAACCAAAGCCAGGCACAGTTTGCTGGACACTGTACAAAGGGTAGGATTAGAGGCAATCTTTCTGCCGTGAAGAGCAGTATAGGAATGGACAAAAGGGGAAGGGAGCATGGCAATAGATAGCCATTAATGTTGTGGTGATAAATGGCATATTAGTTCTCTCCTTTTGGCAGAAGAATATTGTTAAGAGATTAGAAGCACAAGGAACAGGGGAACTTTGTAGGAAATAGGGAAAGAGAAGAAGATAAGAAGGGCTGTGGAGCACTGCAGAGAGACTGAGATGAGATTGGAACAAGCTTGGATCAAGCATCAAGAATGGCTTAAGCCCAGTCTGAATAGAGAGAGTATTTTCAGTTCCTGCTTTAGCTTTTTCTACAGTTTCTCTGCTGGTGTCGGTGCCTGGTTGTTGGCTCTGTGCAGTTTCTTTTGCAAAGGTTCTGTGGCTTGAGTCAGAGGAAATCCTGTCTGAGGGGAACACATTGCCCTTGACAGAGGGTGTCCAAACCCCTGGCATGGTGTGCTGCAGGTGGGGAATGGGCTGTGGCACCAGGACTCCCCCTCCTCTCCTCCAGACTGAGCCCTTGAGATACTACTCTCCCAACCTGAGTCAGGCTTTTAAGCATGCAGAGTGTATCTTGCCCTTGAGTAAGAAGTGTGGCAGTATATGCAGGATTTATAAATATTGCAAAAGTAAATGGCCTCATTTTATACCCAAGTTGTTAGAAGTTTATCAAGAGGATTTAGATTCAAGTTGCAATTCTGAAGGTATGTCTGCTAATGATACCACAGGTACAAGGGTTGCAACAGCAATGTAACAATTACAGCAGTCATAAGAAAAAAATATTAAATGTAAACTCTTGAAAAATTCAGCTTAAAAGCCAGGAGAATTACTAAAATGTTAATGTTTCTGAAAGTCTCACTTAATTCAACATCATCAGATATCTCAGACAAATCAAAAATGCCCCCTATTTTAGGACTGCTATCTTAGGACTTAGGAATACTACATTAAGTGTTTTGTCTGCCAAACACTTACCTTGTAGAAACAAGTACTGGAAAGTTTCTTTGTTTTCCTAGAATTGTAAATTCAATTAAATCATTATAACCATTTTAAATGTCATCTCATTCAAAGACAAGATTAGTTCAGCTTACTGCATATACAGGAAAAAACCACAGTAGAAATCTAGCCCTTGAAATTTTTTATAGTAGATTAAACTAATTTAAAAGCTTAAGCCTTTTTTATTATGCTCAAAATATGTATATTAGATTGTTGGATCTGTGGTTTTAAACCCTGGCTAAGAACATGCCTTGCTTTAGAACAGCTAAGTAGTGTTTTCTTCACCCTGTTTATTGTCTAGTATATTCCAAAACCATTTTACTTATTGTGTTAAAGTGGCTGTCTTTCCTTTCACCAGTCAAAACCATTTCCAAAATATTGTTTCCCAATTTGTGTCTCTAAATACAGATTTTTTAAATTTGTCCTTGGTTTTCCTAGCTCAGATGTGTTTAAAATACAACGAAAAGGTCTCTGAGGGACAAAACTAATACAAGTAGAACTATACTTTTTTCTTAGAAACATGATGTCAGTGTTTGAAAATATTTAAAAGAGGTTAATTTTTTTTTTTAATTGTATAGAAACGTGGTCCTTAAGGCTTTTTTTTTTTTTTCTAATAAAACCACAGGTGCACATGGCTTCTTCCTTTCCTGGGGAGACCCCTTCCCATGTGCTGCGTGATGGCTGGGTTGTGTCACTTTTCTCATCCCAGGGTGGCTGGAGCTGATGGCTCAGCTCCCATGGCCACACCAGCATGCGAGCAGCTCCTTTGAGAGGCACTTGTCAGGAGGAAAGAAGGAATGCACTTCTCCAGCTTATTTCCACCTTGGGTCTCGTTACAGCAAAACTACAACTGCCCATTGGACCGAAGCTGAAAACTCAGCTTCTCTTGGAATAGGTCCAAGACCCCCGGCCAGCGGGTGTGCAGAGCCCTTTACCAGCACATCATCAGGACAGGGTGGAGTCCCTTGGTCGTGGCTGGACTGGGACCAGGGTGCCTCAGGTGAAAGGTTTGAAACTGGCTACACAAGGCACCCTGTTCTTATCACCCTCCTAATTAGTGAATCTGTCTGAACCCTTCCTTCTCACAATCAACTCCTCCACCTGCTTAGCTGGCCAAAGCCGGCACCTGTCCTCACTTCTCCAAGCAGGCTGTTTTTAATTCACAGCCCTCAAGTCTCCCTTCCATCCGTCCAGGGTTACGTTGCTGTATTTTCCAGGCAATAGATAAAAAAAATAAGATTGACGAATGAGTTTAGCATATGACCATCATGCATCAGTTATTAAAAAGAAAGAATAGCTGGAAGGTCCATCTACAGCTTGTTTGCCTTGTCCATATGGGAAATGGAATTTAAATTACCACATTGCTTTAGGAGTAGTTTGTAATCCCAGTATAGTGAAGTCATGTTTTTCATGGGATGGGAACAGCAGATAGTAAGAGTTTCTGCAGTTAGCGTGATATCAAGTGTGAAGGCAAGATACTTTAAAGTATTTTTGTTGTAGATGGAAATGTTCAGATGCAGAACCAGCAGTTCTACCTGCCTGGGAGAACACACTGAGGAACTGGCGTCAGCTTGCTTGTGTTTGCAGTGTGTCTTCCAGGATACCCATAGCTTGATTCACATTCTCTCTGAACAGGTGGAACAGCTTTGCAGAGTCTGTAACAGCATCACCTTTATGCAGAGTATGAAGTTTTCCTTTTTTTTTTTTTTTTTTTTTTTTTTTTTTTTTTTTTAACAGTACTTTTCTAACCTTTTTTAATTTGGAAACTCCTCATTCTTTTTCATCTTACTAACAGCAGGCATACCTCCTTGTTTAAGGTCTCTGAACATGGGAATTTCATGGACCAGAACTTGAAAACTGTTGTAGTGTGAGGCAGGACAATGTTGTTTATTATTTGGCTTTAGGAATTGTTAACAGAATAATCCCATTTGAAATCTGTGTTTCCAATCATATATGGTAATAGAAATAGGAATGATAATAGACCTATAATAGAACTTTAGCTGTGAATTTGCATGCTCTTTTGCTAAGTGCTGTACAAATACACAAGAAAAGTTCAGTCCCAGCACCAAAGGGTGTAGACTTCAGAGACGTGGCTGCAGACAGGTGGGGGAAAAAGTAAAACAAGGCCAAGCTGGTGGTTCAGCTGATGTCAAAGGTGCTTGTGGGTGTCCTGGTTGTCTACAGGGAGTCTCTTCCAGAAACAAAGGGTTAATGAGAGTCAAAACTCTGGCTGAAAAATTAATGATTAGTTAGTGAAGGGGGTATCATCAGGCAGAGCCAGAAGGAGGGAAGGATGCTCAGGAGGGCATGATAGATGTCCCTTGAGGGTCAAGACAGCACTGTACTCTGTTAGAGGTTTGAAGAACAGATCAAGAACCAGATGCAAAGAGAGGCAGTTTAGAAAATGTTCATTAGGTGGGTGCAAAAACTGCACCTTGCTAGCATGAGATATGGGAAGGTTAATATAGATAGGGATAGATCTTCAAATATTGACCTTAGGCAGTATTTGACCCACTCTTCCTGCTGTGCATACACTGCCTAAACCTTTCCTTCCTGTGCACAAAGCATACAATTCATATTCTTTGTTCCTTACTGATCTGAAAGCTACAGGAGTGGTGTGAACTCAGTGTTGAGCTGAGTTTAGGTGTGATATGAGCTCTCCCTCTACCCAGTGGAGAAACAGAGGCAAGCACCGAGCACCAGGCAGTCATCTACAGAAGCAGGCTCTGACGTGAGGCAGATGAATTATTTTTTCAGTGTCTCTTGTCTGTGCAATCTTGTCATGACACTTAACTTTCAGACAGCGAAAATGTGCTGAAAGGAATCCTGTGCCAGGTCTTCTCTTTGACTAAATCCTTTATAAAGTCCTGTACGTTTTTAAGCCCGTAAAATAACAAATTTTAAAATGTAGTAAAATTTTCTAGAAAACAAGAAAAATATCCTTATTAGTGTTGTTATTTTGTTGTTGTTGTTGTTGTTTGTTATTATCATTATTGTTAATACATAATACAAAAGTTTTCTAGTAGACTTTTTCAGTAAAGCTCTTAGGGATATTCCAAACTACCTTTTCTAGAGAAAATGTATTTTCCAATCCTTTTATCAAACAGAAAGGAAGTTACCACCCATTTCTCACTGCTAATATTTCCCTGCTAAGAACTGGAAACCATTCCTGTGACTTAGACAGGGAGGCATGAAGTCTACATTTCTTGTTATCATGTAAGGAAATTTTCTAAATGTTCATGTTATATTGGGTGGGGGGTTTTGTTTGTTTTTTTGCAAAAAAGATACCACACCAATATTGAATACCTGGTTAAGGATAAAATAAAAAAATTGTTCAGCTTGGAAGGGGCTTTAAAGATCACCTCGTTCCAACTCCCCTGCCACAGACAGGGACACTTCCATGATTCCTGCTTGCTCAAAGCCCCATCCAACCCGGTCTTGAACCCCTCCAGGGATGGGGCATCCACAGCTTCCCTGGGCAACCTGTTCCAGTGCTTCACCACTCTCAAAAGAAGGACTTTCTTCCTAATATCTAAACTAAACCTGCCCTCTTTCAGTTTAAAGCCATTCTCTCTTGTCCTATCACTACATGCCCTTGTAAAAAGTCCTTCTCCAGCTTTCTTGTTGGCCCCCTTTAGGTACTGGAAGATGCTGTGAAGTCTCCCCAGAGCCTTCTCTTTTTCAGGCTAAACAATTCCAGCTCTCCCAGCCTGTCTGCAGAGGAGAGGTCCTCCAGCACTCTGAGCATCTTTGTGGTCTCCACTGGCCTCACTCCAACAGGTCCATGGGTTTCTTATGTTGAGGCCCCAGAGCTGGACGGAGTACTCAAAAGGAATTTTTATCTAGAGCTGATCCAGAAATCACTGACAAAATATCTACTTTCTAGCCTCAAATGGAAGCAGTAAGAGTAAAAGAAGATATATTTTCCATCAATTTTGCCACCAGTTCTAGTTCTGATGAGCTTTAAACTACAGTATTTGAGTGGCTCCACAGTTACTAATTTAAGTGTGAATGAAGCTGATTTGAGCTGTTGACCACTTTAGCAGTTTCTGTGAATGTTTCAGTCTCAACAATTTCCCTAGATGCATTGAAATGTGAGGGGTTAGATATGTCATCTTCATCTAGACAGAAAAAAAAATCCAATTAAAACCAAATGGGGATAAGACAGATGTACTTAAACATGCAACAAGTCACCTTCTATCTTAGTGATTTCAAAGTGAAATGACTTTGAGGGAAATATTTGATATCATGTGTGAGCTGTGTTTTAGGACAGCATGCTTGACTGTTTAAATACTCTCAGTAGGTAAAATACAGTAGCTCGTTATGCACATGAATATTATGATGACCTATGTTTCTTTCTAACATGAAGAATTTTTCATTATTGCATCAGGTTAACTTCTTTCAACCTCTCATCACTTTATAGCACTTCATAATCATCTTCATAGTAATTTTATTTCTAAAAAGTCAATGAACCCTCCAGCCTTGAACAAAATCCTTATTCCCCTCCATGAATTTTTTTCCTGCAACTATTTCCTGTAATGCCATTTCTTCTGATCACTGAAGTCTTTTCAGTTCTGCATCGACTTTTTGCTGGGTTTGCTTTTATTTTTCACAGCAAAGGTGACCTGTGACACAAGGACACTTGATAACATTTCTAAAGTGGGGCACCTCAGCTGCTGCCACTGATCTCTGTAGGACTTTCTGCCTTGTGGATCATTGCTAAATCTGTCTCTATATACTCAAAGTGTTTGTATATCAGAAATTTATTTAAGGAAACATTTAGCATGTACTGATATAAACAGGAATTCTAACATTTATTTCAAGCTGTTGCAGGCTTCATCTCACATTTCCCTAGCAGATTGTCTACTTGATTTTTTTAGTGCTCAGTAGAAATTAGAAATGATCATTCAGTTCTGCTTACTTCTACGTTCCATGCAATTACTTTGATTTAAATTCTGAAACTGGGTTAGAGGTGGAATGAACCTGAAACGTCTGAAAATTATAAGGGTTTATCTTTTTTTATAAATGCAGATATGTGAATTAATAATCAAAAATAAAAGTAGATTTGAACTCATGGATTAAAAATAATTTCCTGTGATGTTTTTAGGACATGTCAAATTGCTCTGATAACACAGCTGAGAAGCTCAATAAATATATTTGATCATGAACCTCTTCATCCAGATGGGAAAGGCAACACCAGAGAAGTTGACCCTTATTACCTTATTATAGGTAAGTAATTCCACCTTTTGTTAAAATGAATGCATGCAAAGCAACATTTCTTCATATGAGTGTCTTCCTCTTTGCCTAATTAGAGAGACTGTCATTAATGATGGTAATGACTGTCAACACACAAATTGTATGCACAGGTTTATGGCACCATGATGGGAATTGCCTGTTTACAATCAAATGTTTTCAATAAGTAATTTTCACATGAGTGAAATCCTGTTGCTGTAAATGCCGACAGATATATAGCAGTGCAATGATTAGTTAGTGAGTGGGACATGATGATTAGTTATTACATATATATTTATACTTTTATATTTTTATATTATATTACATAAAATGTTACAGTCTTGGTGTCATTCTGGCATTCAGGTGAGTTGTACTAACACACTGCTCTATTTTTGGTTTGAACTATTGATATAGTCCCTGTACAATACAAGCTGAGTGCTAAATAATTGCACTCTGTGATGGGTGAGTTTTTTTTTAGTTTTCAGCATCAAATTTGGAAAGAAAATTTCTTAATTTGACCTCTTCTGCTTTTTGTGCATTTCACAATATGTTTCACAATATGGTATTCAATTGCAATCACATAAGGGTACATTTCTACAACAGCTTTTAACGTGGGAATCTCAATATGTTTCAGAACTGGTAATTGAATAAACATAAGGAATTCTGTCTGCTGCTGCAAAGCTTCTGAACATTTTTTGATCTGTGTTTTGAGCTGCAAATATCAGGGAAACAAGTTCTGCAATGGCACTTTTTATTGTGAGATTCTAATTGTTGTCAGGCTGGAGACAGTATAAGAATTGTATTTTGGCATTTTCACATCTGACTCTGCTAAAACGAAAAATCCAGAGATGCAGAGAAATCAAAATTCATCTGATGAATTCACAGGTTTTGATACATTTTGAGTTCTCACTGGAAGCTGTGGTAGCAGAGGGAAGGCCTCTTGCTTCAGAGTTGCTTACAGCTATCCTGATGAATTTCTGATGGAGACCAGCTATGACCTGCAGAATGTTCCCTCCATAACCATTGATCTCTACACAGGTTGCAAGGAAGCTCCAGGATATAGAGCACTGGCTTTAAAATAATAGTAAAAAAAATTATAACTTAATCCAATAGGTCTCCAAATTTACAGTATTACCAGCTAGCAGTGTGCTGCATTGGCAAGGACCAATTATCACCCTCTTCTAAACTTCACAGGAGAGTTTTTTTGAAACAGAAGAATTAACTGTCCTTTGAGAGCATATACATTAGGATTTTCTTTCAAGCACTGTTGCAACATCCAACATTGCTCAGATATTGAGAAAAAGACATTGCCCAAATAACTTTGGGTGGTCATTGGATATATTAGTGTGCCGCATTCCAAAATTCCTGGCAAATTTCTTTCAGAACTTTTTGTGTCATTCAGTACTTTCAATGTATCTATATACTTTGATGGCTCCTTTAAAAATTACTGTCACTAAGGAAAGAAACAATACTGGTGAGCCCTACAATTAAAATTGTACTGAATAATTGAATGTTTAATATTTGATTTTTAAAAAAAAAAAAAGAGTTTGCAAGTTTGAGTGAATATTGCTGAGTAAGATACTCGCAGAAATAAACAGCTTATGAAGAATAGAAAATAGGAACAACCACACCATAACAACCACGCTGGTACATATTTCTGATTTGTTAACTGCTCTTCAACCAACTTTGATAGCAGTGGAGAATTACAGTACAAGCTTTGCCAAAGACTTGCCTAAAACTACAATTTGTGTCAAGAAATACTTGTGTGTTAATGGTGTTTTCTTCTTTTTTTTTCTAAATATTTTTTCCTAAAAAGGAAAGTAAAAAAATAAGACTCCCCCCTGTGCTTATTAAAATCTTAGTTTCCTCTAAAAGATTATTTCCTCTGCTTCAGGAAGTTGATAGGCAGCACATCACTTCTAAATCAAGCTGGTACTGCAAAAAGCAGAGTTTATTGGTACCAGACATTTGCAAATAAGTAATTGACACTCATGCTATAACAATAAGCAGTTCCAAAGAAAACCAGGGAGCTGCCAGAACAAACAAATTTGCAAGGAGCTCTATCCAATGCTTTATCCATCAGGGTCAGCCCCACCAGTGGTGGTCAAAATAACAGCTCTGGGACCAGCTGGAGCTGTGTAAAGAGCAGTCATCTCCTGCTTTTGCCTCTTCCTTCCCTCTGCACAAACTGTCAGTGGGATCCCTAGGCACAGGCAGGCTCTGAGCTACAGCAGTGTTATCCAAACAATGTGCCTGAGTCCAAAGCCTCTGGAATTACTGGGATTTGGATACACGGGGGACCAAGGTGAGAGGCATGCTACTTCCAGGGGAAACAGGCTCAACCCTTCAGCTTTTGAGGGACCTGAGCCACTAAAACATGCCTCCCCTCTTTGGGTCAGGATTGTGGGGTCGTGGCTCAGGAGCAAAGAGAGGGTGTTTGCTCTTCCCCTGCTCTTAATTATTATGTGGGATACCAATAATGTTCACAGTGTTTCCAATAACATCTAACTGCATTTTTAAGTAGCTTGCCCCCTGTACCCACCGTTTCAAGCTTTGGGCTGGCTCCCACCCTTGCCACCTTCAGCTTTTACGGTGCTTTTCCTTTACCTCCTGCGTTTTTGCCACAAGCAAGGCTGTGTAAAGCTGGCAGAGCCATGAGAGGGCTGCAGCTGACATCTGGGGCTTCTCAGTAACTCATAGAAGCCATGTAAAGTTGAACCTAAACAAACAGTAAGAATGGATACAGGGTCTGTGTTGCACTGTAAGCACTTTTTGGTAGTGGTGAGCATGTATTAGCTGATAAGGCACTTGAGCTGAAAGTCTTTATCACAGTGAAACACTAGGATTTAAATGAAGGAGAGCAGACCTTGAAGCTAAATCTGTTTTTTCCCTCCCGTCTAATGCAGCAAAAGAGAGATATCAGCAGCTCAGATTGGTGAGCAAGGTAAGAAACCATAACTTTATTATTAGTGTGATTTAAAAACAAAATTAATGATTGCTTTGTGTACACTGTGCCCAGAGCAAAGAAATCCAAAACAATCCTGCTTTCCCTTTATCAGGGACTACAGGTAAGGTTGCCTGGGTGAGGAGGAAGTGTTTCTTTTTCTCCCTCACTGCGGGCAGTTATTTTCAGAAGACGTGACTGACAATTCAAAGAACAAGGTTTCTTTATTTTTTAGAAACATGGTCTTGATGTTAGGTAATTTTCTTAGCAATTAAGTTTTTGAAAGATAGAGCATAGATCTCAAAACTCCTAAAAGCCTGAGCTTAGACCCTCTGTTATATGAGTTTCTGCTGATTTTGACATCCAGGACCTCTTTCTTAAATGGCTTTCCTAGAAGGAAAGCAAATTGGAAGGATGAAAAATATAAATTTTCTTTGATAGCACTTACTTTTTCTAGTGGGGGTGATGATGCAGAGCTCTAAAGTGAAAGCAGAGATGGCTGGTGACAAGGAATAGTTTAGGAATGTCTCTTCTCAGCCTCTGCCCAAGATCTTTCATGGTGTTTGGGGAGGGCTTTTTTGCTGTTGCTGAGACAATGAGCTGGAAAGTCAGAATATGCAGAAGATGGCTTAAATTTCAGTGAATTCTGGTTTAAGTATCAGATGCTGGATGCATGCTGTTGAAAGTGTTGTTATAGAAGCAGATAAATCTATTTTAATTGTTTTCATTAAAAGAAATGTTTAAAATCATAAATACTATAGGTTGCAAACAACATGAGACAAAGCAAATAGTACAGTAATAGATACACACCACATTTATACTGTAAATCAAATACATGTAGTTATAGATTAGAAATCCATTATTTTTAGAAAAGTTAGTAAGCATTTCCAAAGAGATGTTGCATTGTTGAGGCTATTCTAGGCTAATAGGAAAATTATTTGAATTGTTCAGCAATAACATCTTGTGTACTTGTGTCATGACAGCAGATTTTTGAAACATTACTGAACCAAACTCATTCTTAATTCCTGTGATGAGTGACACAGTGAGTGAGAGCAATTATCCCCAAATTTAGCTGTTCTTTTATTCTCAAGCTGATGTATATTTCCACAAAACACTAACTGACTGTCTTCTAAGCAACCAAAGTTCAGTCTTACGAAACTGCTTGCATGCTACTCTGTTCAGCTATGTGGCTCAGTATTTGTGGTGTGCAAGGAACTGCCTGTGCCTATTGTTTTTGTTCCCAGATTAAATCTCTGAAGGCTTTGGCAGTCTCTGTTGAAGTCATTGGGCTCTAAAAATGCTCACAACTTTATTATGTTGATGTTAAAAGCCCTGGAATTTTCAAAGGCCTACCAACCAAATATTGCAAATGACAGTAGCTAAACCTTTTCATTTTATACAATCACTCGTGTGACTTGGAGACCATTCCGCTCTCAAATGTACATCTGTTGGAGCAAAGGTTTGCCAGAAACAACTAAACAGGGGTATCAAGACCATTGCTCAATAACCACAGTCATTATTTTGCAATATTTATTGTGCTCTGCAGGAGTTTTCCTGGGATCAAAACTTGGCTGGTTTTATTAAGAGTATTTGCAGTTATGTCACATGGATTCTTTCATTTTATTAGAGCTGAATGCTGTAAGTTGCCATTTCAGAATTGCTAGTTATAGATTTGCATGCTGTAGCCTCTAGCAAAATGCTGTGCAATTTGAATACCACCTTTATCCATCATGAGTCCCTCTGGTATACATCACTATCCAGGAAATGTGTCTGGATAACTTTCCTACTTGGTTGATTTTTCATTACACAACCAGCTGCATTATTTTCAAAAGGTATTCTTGAGTGTTTAGGTATAAACCAACCCAAGAGAAGCATACAGGTAGTCTCACTTAAACCACTTTTGTATGAGTGATGTATGGGGATGTTAAGGTGACCTTCATGCCTTCGTGTTTTTCTACCAAAACTCAGCCTACACACAGACACAAGTAAAATCAGATATTTTTACTTGCATAGCTGAGATATATGATTTTTTTTTCCAATTGATTTGCATGTCTTTCTGTAAAGAACTACTCTTAAGCAGCAGGTAAGGAAAAGAATATGGGTAAAATATTTGGGGAGGAATGGGAAAGGAAATTTAATATATTTAATCTTATTATACATTTTTCTACATTAAAGTCAACAGGCTGCAAATATATTTTGCTACAAAGCTTTGTGTAAGAAATATCTCTATAAGAAAATACATCTCATTAAACATTTCCTGTAAATAAATTATCCCAAATAACTGTGTTTTGCAAGAGCAAAATGGTGGGTAGGCCAATAAGAAGAGCTAAAAAGTTCTGGGACCCCATTTCTGCAACCCCCCCGCTCATGCTGGTTATCATTTTCTTTTATATGTAGTGACAACGAGAGCACTTGAGCTCTTCTTCTGAGTATGTGCTGTGTCAGTGTAAATAAAACTTGGAAAATTGGTTCCTGGACTTTTTTTTGTATCTTGAAATTTCTGAACCTTATTCCTGTCTCAGTGACATTGGAAAATACTGGAGTAAGAAGAGCTGTTTCCAGTAGGGAAAGAGGTATGTGAAATACTCTTCTGCTCTAGGCTTGAATGAAAGATAAGGGCAATGAAGCTGAGGTCTGTGTTCTAAGTAGGAAGGCTGAGTCAAGTGGTGTAGCTAAGCTAAAGCTTTAAAGCATTCCACAGGTGGAAAAATGTGTCAGGTTATGGTGACGTGGTCTTCAAAGTTAAACTACATACTGGCCTACCCATGTTGTGCAGAACTGAATAAACAGAAACGTTTTTTGTATTATAGAACATCAAAATGGGTAATTATAAATGGGTAATTACAACTTAGCAGTAGGTCAATTATAGAATCAGACTTCTTTAAAGTAATACCAGTCTCTTTACCAAAGTTTATACAAAGGAATATTTGCAAATAAGTAAAATTTAAGAAGTTTGAAAAGACCCGGGAGACAAGTCCTTTTTTTTAACCAGTACACAAACAATGTAGGGTTGGCAGCTGTTTCCACAGTCTATATATTTCTGTCATTCCTGGCAGAACACTCCAGAGTGAGAGGACATCAGTTTCAGGCTGAATAGATGCTGGAGGCTGGTATGCTGTGACATCACATGATGTTTAACAAGTCATTTGTGGTCATGCCATCTTCTTATATCCTCTTCTGTAGGAGAGGAGGTGCTCACAAGACCCAACTCTTCTTTCTTTGCTGTCTTGAGAACAAATCCATTATACTGCTGCAGAGTGCCTTAAAATGTAAAACTTTGAGTTTGTAGCAGTATGCTCAAAACACCTCAACAAATGCTGAGGTGTTATATATATTATATTATAACAGCAACAGAGAAACAACTTTAAAGCTCTTCATGTAAAGGACTTCAACACTCTGCTATTTCTTTTGGAAATGTCTATAATGCAAGAATGCTTAGGTAAGGAAAGTATATTTAAGACTAATGAGGAACTGCCTGTATATAATTCTGCATTCAGCATGCGCACATATTTGCTTCATCTGTTCAACCCAACGTATCTTAGCAGTAAACTGAGGCAAATACAGGTGATTAAGTGCCTTACCATGACATTGAACTACATAAAGCATTTCAATTTACCCATGCATAGGAAACAAAACCCTGCTTAAATGCCTCCTCTTAGATAAACTGCTGCTCTCTTGAAATTTTGAGATGGACAGTTTTCACCTTCTTCATAAGGGCCTGCAAAACGTAGCACTCTTGTCCTGCAGGAGTGCTTCCTTGCTGAAGTGTCAGCCCTGAATAACAGGGCATGTGGACATTCACAGTAACTTTATTTCCATTTCTCACACCTGCAATGTGGCAAAGAATGTGTTGACAGATGAGTCTTCTTGGCATGCACTGCTTCCTACAGGAGTACAATGTATACAATTTCTGTAGAAAATCCTTACCCTGCTGGAGACCCACTGTAGCCCTAACACTGAACCCCTGAAACATCATGGGACGACACAGCAAGGTAAGTGACATTCATTTCCTCTCTACTTGTTTGCATACTAGCATTTCCCACAAACTGTAGAATTATTTACAGGAGAACTGCGCAGTAGGTGAACTCCAGCTACGCTTGTGTTTACCACCAGCTCAAAAAGAAATGCATTTGGTGTGACTTCTACTCATACTCTGTTACTTTAGCCATTACATTTTCATTTGCAGTCCCCTTTTCCCACCATGCCATAATGCATTAAACACATAAAGCCACAGTCACTTAATACTATCTTCCCAATTCTCATTCAGATCTTCTGGCACACATGAAGTCTTGATTTAGAAGAGGAGGTCGCATCTTTCCATACTTTACAAGACAAACCCTTGGCACAGTCACATCGTTGGAAAATCTCCAGTCCATGGGACCCTTTCTTGCGCTGTTTGGTGCACACCTCCCCCTGATGCAACACAGGCTTGCAAATTTTGGTCCAGAAATGGCGAGCACAGCAGTGTCCCTCAATACAGTCTGATGACCGTAGGCAGGGGTCGCCTTCGTGCCCTAAAAAGAGCAAATTATTTTATCTCATGAGAAAACATGAAAATACAAACTTATTCAAATGAAATTCAGTGCAAGCTTATGCAAATGAAACTGAGAAAAAGGAGAAGTGATATTTCCACCTGAGGCTATTTGAAGGGTGCAAACACAAGAGAAGATATTAATTAGGAAGGTTCAAGGGGGTAATGCACGAGACTTGCCATAAGACTTAGTGAGGAGAAATTCTGCTACAGGACTGTAAGCAGAATTACAAGTGTTCAATTACATGGCTGTTACAAGAGGAGGATGTCTGCAGTCTTGCACAACTGATAAAATGATTGTCAGTCCACATCTGAGACAGAGAAGAAAGCAGATGCTGCTTCAATCACAGGAACTGTCAGTTGACATTACATCACTTTCCGAGTCATGCTGTGAACTCTCACAATAGACATTCACTCCCTGTGAAATTACTGCCTATTTCTGGTTTCCACTGCTGTATCTTAACAGCACTAACATGATTCATGACATGAAGGAACAGAGCAGTCCAGTCCAAATGTGATCTTACCTTTTATGTGTGACAGCTTGGATCGGGACCTGCCCAGGTTGTGCCATCCCAAATCCTTGCTTGCATAATGACCATTCTTCTTGTTGCGTGGCCCTTCTAGAGCAGGGATGTGAGGAGTAAGGATGCTTTCAGTTACTGGTATGCAAATACCTGCAAGGAAAAGACAGCCACCCAAAGATTTGAATAAGAGGAAAAGTAGCTGAGAGACATGCACTGACCAGGTCAGGACAGTGAAAACAGTGGGGTTTGGCCTCAGTGATGCTCAGCTCTAATTACACATTCACCTCTGGCACTTAGCCTCACCACAGCTCTGCTTCACTCACTGTCAGACAGTCTCTCTGTCACTCTGGCTTTATGGCCTGAGGCCCTGGAGAGTTCCTTACAGACGTCTCTCTCCAGTGTCCATGGGAATGCAAATAGTATGGTTATAACCCTCCCCAGGGAGAGTAGATTCAAGATTCATTAAGTCTCTGTTGCTTCCTTAAAATATTACTTCTGTGCAGTCTTCCAGTGAATCAAACCACACTGAATATAGAGCTGTGATTTACACCAGCAGCATTTTTGTGTTTCTCCACTACAAACTGTGGAAATGGAGTGGTAGCACCTGAGCCCTAAACATAGAAATACTGTTAGAGAAAACTAAGCAGAGCAGAATGAAGTAGACAATTGAGTTTCCTCAGCTTAGAAAAAGAAGTGCCATCATCCAGGAAAAAACCACTGCTGCTGGGCACACTCGTGGAACCAGCTGGTGTGAAAAGGCTGGTGCTCTGCCTTTTCCAGAGGAGCCCAGGGCTGGCAGCCGTACCGTTGTTGCAGCGGTTCCCGGGGCAGCACATCCCGTCCCGGTGGCAGCGCTTCTTCTTCCTGCGGCACACCATGCAGGCGGAGGTGGCCTGGTGAGGGCTGTGGCAGTACCGCCCCACCTCGCACTCCTTGTCGTTAGTGCAAGGATAGGCCTGGTGGGGAAGAGAAAGGTTTATGGTGAGGAACTCCTTTGCACATGTAATGGGTGCAGCCCATTTAAAAAAAAAAAAAAAAAAAAAAAAAGCCCCAAACGAGCAAAAGCCAGGAAAACAAACTACCACCAAAACCTCCAAAATAAAGCAATAGCTGAGTTCACAATTCACAAGGCTAGGAGGTGCAGCTAGGGGTGCTCCACTGCCACCACACAGCAATGTTTAAGCTCACACAACTACTGGTCATTGCCTAAAAAATAAGAGATAGAACCTGCTTGCTCATGGTTTCACCTTTCCTTGTATGTGCGCACAAGAGATTTCATATTTTTGTGGATTCGAGGACCCAATTCATAGGCAAGAGCTTAAAACTCCATGAGGAACAATCAACACAGACATGAAAGCAAGTAAAAATACTGAAACACACCCTCCAGTAGGTAAAATTTAATTTTAAACTCGGATGAGGCTTTTTACTTGAAGAGTTGTCAGACACACTGGTTTCTTATCATTAAGCTCAGTGTTGTCACAGTGAGTATCTGCATCACACTCAAATGCCTGTAACTGCACCAGTCATCCCTGGCCCACACCAGTGGGACTCCTTGGAAGTGAACAAACCACTGGTCAGCGTTTCACTCTGATAACCTTTCATTGACTTACAGTCTTAGTTTACTCCTTAAACTTGCCATCTGCAGCCTATGGTATGCAGCGTGGAATATATTATAGGACACAAAAGACCTTGCACATACAATTCCCTGCAAGCAGATATAATTCTTCTATATTCATCAAGACCAGCATTACCTCACAGGAAAAACAGACTTTTTGTTTAAAAAAAAAAAGAAAAAAAAAAAAAGTGAAAGAACTGTATTCTCCCATAAAGAAAACTTTGTTCCTACAAAAGGAAAAGAGAGGATTCTTGAAAGAGACATAAGAACATACACTGCCACATTCCAGGGTGCTTTTTGCTGACACAGCTACAACTATGCTATCTGTTTGAATCTAATTTTATTGCCTATTAAATTAATTACAGATTTTTTTTTCTCCATTCCTCAAAATTATTCTTGAGGAGTTTGTTTAAATAAAAAAAGATGACAATAAATTTTGTGCATTTTCTGGAAAATTTGGTTTATGCTTCCTCAATTAATTTTCTCCAGTATTTCAAATAAATTAAACTATTGCTTTTCAAAATGATTTGCAATTAATTGTTTATCCCAAAGAAAAAGCTCAACTGACTAAATTCCAGTGTAGAATGATTCATTTTCTGTAATCATATTTGAAATCAAGACTCATATTGATCTCAGAAAAGAAAAACTTTGAGGCCTTTGAGAATTCACTTTGAAAATTGTTTCTTTAGATGGAGAAACTCTTATCTATCTTCATGCCATTCTGCTGAGAATCACATAAGAAAAAAAGAGGTCTTCTAAGAAAATCAAACAAATTTCTCTCACGTCAGTAGTGGGAGCGGACCCAATGCCATTTCTCATGTGACTTCATGAGTTGCTTTCTTTGTCAAATTTTACTTTACAGTACCAAAAGTGCTGGCTGGGTATTTCCCAAGTGCTGTTGCCTCATTACTTCTTCCCTCCTTTGAGAATTTTTCCAGGGTGCAGCTGTTTGGAGTAATCTGAAGTATGTGGAAGCCTTTTAGCCTTAAGAATGAACATTTCCTCAAGAGGATGAAATCAAAGAAGGCCAGACCTTTTAAGCTAGAAGTACCAATAAGAGACAAATAGAAATACTTTTTTGGTACTCTTAAGGCACAAGCAGATTCTACTTATTCTAGCAAAGTAGAGCTAAAGTGCTCTTTCTTCAATCTCATCACGCCTGTCCCTTATTTTTCCAAAAGTAAAAAATAAAGCTGACTTAAAAATTATTATATAGCTCCCATAAAAGTAAAACTTCTTTGATTTAAATGATACCTTACTAAACTAAGGATCTTAGAATGCAAAAAAAAAAAAAGCTATTTTATATAGGCTTGTGCCTGGTTGTACTGAGTTTGGAAAATACTAACTCTGCTAGCTAGAGGAAATGCAAATAAAAAACAGATGGACCGGCTAAAACCTGGAGATGAAGGCATTTTAGATCCTTGTCTGTCATCAAGACCTTCATAACCGCATCTTTTTTCCAATATGGGCATGTGGCATACACCTGCAACTTGTCAGCAAGAAGCCTACTTGCAGTTTTATTTTGGTTCCTCAAATAGCTTCTTTAAAAAAAACCAGTTCCCTGATCCTGAATGGTGCTAATGAATGCTCTCACATACCATATCTAGTGATTGTTTTACTTTTGGCTTTTAAGCTGAGTGACGTGGAAAAGGTCTTAAGATGCATCTAATTGTCAGCTCTAAGCGCTCTCTCCTTGAGAATGGTAAAAGTAACAAAAGATGGCTTCAAAAGTTGCTGGGGAAATCAACAGAACCCAGCCTTTCTTCCCAATCTAGAGCCATTTCTAAATAAAAATGATACTTTTGAGTACAATAGGCCAAAACTGACCTATGTAAGGCAAATTACTGCAGCACATCAAAAAAATAAGTCTGTTACATGTAACTTAGACAATAACTAGCAGGTCCACTCAAAAGACCAGCTACCAGCCAGCCATACAAGAAACCCTCTTGCAAATGCCTGCTGCCATAAACTGTTTTGATCTGCCAAAATCACTAGCCATTTATAGCCTGGCTATCAATCACAGGGACCTTGAAAAAAAAAAGCCTATATAGCCTTGTGTCTGTTTCTGAGTCACTAGACATTCATTAGAATAGATATAATCCCTGCTCTCAGCAGAGTAATTTCTATTGCTGTGTAGCATTCATTATAGAAACATAAAAAAAAAAAAGACAAAATAATACATTGTGTACTTAGCCTTGGCTAACAGGAGGGAAATGCATCCATAATTATTCCTTTGTTGTCAGTTGAGTCAATCTAGGTATACTTCTTCTTTAAAATACAGGGTAAAGAAAACATACTTGTAAAAATGTGCATGTTAACTATTATCAATACATAAGTCAAGGTTTTCAAAATCTCCTACACCAGAGTGCCTGGAACAGAGTCTTTACGTTCAGAGAATTGTAGAGAACATTTCCTATATACAACACAAAGACCCAGATCAGTCCCAGATGGAGAGGGAAGAAGCAAGCTGTAAACCAGCACTACTTCCCCAGCAATGATAACTAATTCTATTCTATTCTACATCATCCCTTCACATTCTTCAGCTATACATATCATTTTCTGGTTGTAAATCTCCATCTACTAAACACAGCTTTGATATCATGGGAAACCAGATGAAACTGAGATAAAATATGTAGCACTCCCTGAAGCTGCATTTAAACATTATTTTCTTATCCCAGTTACAGGCAATCAAGTCATCTGTAGCATGACATAAACTAGATTTGCCTGTGATAATGAGTCACATTTTCAGAATGTGTTGTCTGATTAAGAGCATTGTTTGCTGACATGTTTTTTCCTCAGCCATTCCAATTAGTTTTGTATAAAATTTACTGTTGAGTACTTGTCCAAAACTGTACAGCAAAGGGATTTTTGCAGTGTTGGAGGATTCAGGCTACATGTTGAAATGGGTGTTGCTTGTGCTGTGCCAAAATGTCACCTGCATCACCGTTAAGACTAACCTTTACCAGTCAGGTCACAAAAACACAGTGTTAAAGCTTTATCTTAGAGAGAGAGAGAATATTCATTCCCTTCTGAATTTATATTCAAAATTCCATGAATACATGATAGAAATACACAAGGAAAATCATGCAGAGGATAGAGGAGAAAAGTTGGGGATTTTTACGAAGAAGTCCTTCCAAGCACTGAAGATCTTCCTTTTTTTATGAACTTCCCGGGAAGGCTGTGTAAGGACCCGACCCCTGACTGTCTACATTTTGTGACTAAGTGGGCAGTGTCATTCTCATGATCTGAGAACCATGCAGCAGTGAGGTTTATGTTTACCTTTGTCTTCCCCTTTTGACAGAGGAGCTCTTAGCCCCTTTTCTCAGTGCAATGACACTTCCTTGATACTTTTGCTGGAGTCATTTGCTATCACACATATTTTATAGGCACCACAGAGTTTCACTGCAAGCTGTAGCAATATTAAGTGGTGAGACTGTTGTGCTAAGAAGTCAAACAGTTTGAGTCTCTCTGTCTGGCACTATAAAACATAATGGAGAAGCACTCCAGGGGGAAAGTAAGACAGACTCTGCAATGTGCTGAAGGGTGAGGAGACTGATGGCAAACATACTTTATTGAGCTTTGGGAGATAAGGTCTTGAATTTCAGCATGGCCTCCAGCAAACATTTGAAGACAATATTCCCAGCCAGTGTCTTAGTCACCATCTGTTCATATTATGATGTCTCATTTGTTTTTATGCTGAAGTACCCCACAGTGTACTAGCTAACCAAGTCAGTGAAAGGCAAGAAGAGTCACTGGCATTTTCACCCAGGCTGTGTCATCACTTATCCAGCACAAGCAGTTGAGGCACTGCTGGCTTCAGACCCACCTTCAACACTGAGAGCTCTGCCTAAATAGCAGCTGTGCCTAAATAGGTGTTTGGATGGAACAGATATCAGTAGCGATTCCCCCAGAAGCAATTAACTTTTTTTTAAACATCATGAAGTCCAAGTGCAGAGTCAGTCCTGGCAGAAAATCATGGCTACTACCACTCCCAGCAGAAGAAACAGCATGGAGGTTGTCCATTAACCTTTCACTGCAGATGCCAAGCAACACTCAGTAAGACAGATGAAGTTTCATATACCACAGAAATAACACTACCACTGCACTTATTGCTCTGCACACTCTGCCAGATTTGGTCCATACAATCATCCCCTGATGATAGTGGGGACTGAGCAGATGAAGAGGAGAAAAGGCACAACGAGTTGTACAGCCAGGAAGTGAGAGCTCACCAGTGCCACCAGGTCAGTCCTTCATCATCCTCTCTCACTTGGCAAAGAGGCAGTAGCTATATTGCAAAGGTGAGACAAGGGACTCAAGGAAATGGACACACACATTGTCCCAGGAATGTTCCTGCTTCCTAGGTACCCATATGTTAGAAAACAAATTTAGGCTCTTACTCAGTCTTGTACACACTATCCCTATTTATTAATATCCTGTACAAATACCTGTGCCACTAGGCTGTGCTACCACACACTGCTCTTCTTCTGCTGTCAAAATCTCTTCTGTATCACTTCTACACAATCTTTTATATTCCTACAATGTCTGTGAGACAGGCTACCACAAATGAATTGGTACTGCAATTACTCACTTTATTACTCACTTGTTACTTAAGGAAAAAGGTTATTTTCTCTATTTCAATTAATCATACTTCTGTAAATTTTAAAATAAAGTCTCTGAGGGAGGTAGAAGCTGACTTCTCTATAGCCAACATGCTGACTAGATGATCAAAACTGTCCTGAACTATAGGCAAGAGGACAGAGTTTCCAACCTCCACTTGAGAGATGAACAAAAGAGCTTTTTTGCCTTTAGTCTTGGGCATATTGCATAATATTCCAAAGCCATCAGGCACAATGAAGCAACCAACTGGCTCAATCATGGTGAGAGTCTCTCCTTCCCATCCTGCTTTGGACAGGACAGAACTATCTTTCAGAGCAAGGACTTGATCCCCATGGAGCAAACATATGAAATAGCCACGGGGGTGCCATGTTTTCTTTTTCTTTTCTCTTTCTCTGAAGAATTAGTAATCCAAATTAAAAGCATGCCAATAAATTAGGAAATGCAAACATATGCTTTAACCAAATAGCCTGCTGTCAAGACTAACTACAAAGAATGCAAGTCATTGTTTGGCTCCCCAGTTGGGCCTGATTCTGAGATGGGATCTCAAATTTATTTTGGCTTTTAACAGATCAACATTGGTGGGACAGTTGTATGCAACATGTGGCCTGTAGAGCTAAATGAATGCATCACATGTGGGATTCGTCCCACTCGCCTCTTTGGAGACAGAGTGAAGATCCTCTCTATGAAGTCTGAGAGAAATCCTAACATGATCTCACAGGATACAAACCTTAGTAACAATGGAAATAAAAGCCCTTTATTCAGCACCACATGAATGTGATAAAGCAGAATGGAGGGGGTAAGAGGGGAATTCAAAGCTTTTTAATAACCAACAAACAAAGAAAACTCCCAGCCCTTTGTGGGTAGGCTTTTTCTCTGCAAGGCAACTAAACTACTTACTGATAGTTTCTCAGTTATATCCAGGAAAATCCACCTTTGACAGACTTCAGCCTAACTTTCTCCTAGCTGCTGAGCAGACATGTAGGTTAAGAATGTAGATGAGAAATGACCATTATTTACTACTACTTTATTATTAATCCCAAACAAGAAAAGAATTTATCAACAGCCATCTGGCATGATGTTGTTTTCCCACAGCACTGCTGATGTTGCTTTTTTCTATTCTTAGCTCAACATAGGCATAGATGATAGCGAGGGATCTCACTGTGTGCAAGCACAAAGCCATGGTTAATTTATCCCACAGAGGAAATCATGCTGTGCTCTCAGACAGCTCCAGACATGGATCCTGTCTCAGACTGAGAAACCAGAAACTCTCAACTCTCAGTGACTGCTGTGGCACAGATCCTTCCTAAAAGAAAAACTTACAGTAGTTGCAATGAAACAGATTTACTTATTTCAGTTGCCATAGCAAGTTTAATGAATCAATTTTTCCTACCAAACCTTCTTCTTGTTAAAATAATATAACTCTTGCCCATTTCTCTGTCAGACCTGAAGAGAAAATCGCTGTCTTCAGCCTCTAGATTAAGTACAAGCACTTTCTTCTAGAGATAATTTATTTTCAACTCTTCAATTTAACACAGCACTGCTGTTACATGAGGTCTGATTCACAGAGTGCTACATCATGGATACATATACTGCAGCTTCCAAAGATCATTCCTTCAAATTGTGTGGGTAATGGTCCCAGAAGCCTGAATTATTAAACAATAAATATTCATGTTTCAAAAGAATTCTCAATCCACTGCTAGACCACCAGGGAAAGAACATTTCTATGACCTGTAGTAGTCCAGCTCTCATGATTTGCTAGAGCCAAAGAAAACTGAGATCTTAACAACCAGAAAACAAACTTCACTGATGTCCCTCTGAACCAACAGGCAAGACTTGCAGGGGTCCTCTTGTAAGTTTTCCTTGTCCAAACAATAATGCCATGGAAAACAACATCCTGTTCTGCAAGCACTAGGCAGTAGTTCAGGGAGATGTGCTCAGGGGGAGTGTGTAGCTGCATCCGGTGGAAAGAGAGTCAAACACCTCCAAATAAACAGGGGAGCTGTGTTGCCCTATTTCACACAGCACTAGTCAGTGTGAGCGGTGACTCTCCCAGTGCAGACAGAAAAAAACTCCAAAGACTCTTCCTGAATGAGATCTCACTCCCATTGTGACCCTATGGGTCTCTCAGCCCACAAAATGAATTTCAACATGCATTTTAGGTCTAGACTATCTAGATAATTCCAACCTGTTATTCCACAACTTAAAAATCTACACCTTCTCTTACAGAAGTTTCCTTACCTACATTTTGTGTCCTACTGGGAGAAGGCAGTGTCTGTTTAAAGCTGGCCTTGGCTTCAGAAGGACATATGGAGGAAAGTAATCTGAAAGACTGCAAGTGGATTGCAAAATTTCTCAGAGGATATTGTTATCTCAGTTAAATCTGCCTTAATTTAGTGCATTTTACATGTGTCACAAAAGTATAAACCCAAATGTTTAACGCACTTTGGATAATCCACCTTAAATCTTATTCGACTTAATTCACTTTCAATTCCTCATCTAGGTAAAACCAGAAATGACTTACATTTCCAAATAACTTAAAGGGCAGCACAGTATGCCCAAAATATGCATAGATGTACATTGTTTATCACAGAACAGTATCAAACTTGCTCCAGAATACAGCATATACATTGTTGTCACTGAGCCAGCACAGCTACGAATCTTCCTATTCTATCCATCCTTAAGACAAATTATCACCCTTAGGTCAATACCAGCATCACTCTGCTGAATCCTGTCTTCTCAAAGAAAACAAATTATGTTTCATGCCTTATTCACAGTGTACATACAGAGGTGCTCGGGTTTTCCCTGCCTACCTCATATTGTGACCATGATATTTCATAGCAGTGTTTCCTCCTTAACATTTGGAGAGATCACGAGCCACCTACTTCTCTTGATTTTGAAGGTGGCTTCCTGCTCTGTAGAACTGGGATCTTACAGAAGACATGATTATAGAAGGCAAAAGAATTTGGGGAACAATTCAGTTTGACCCCAAATCTTACAGACTCTGTCTCAATGTGTCTGATTCATGTTGTCTGGAGAAATACCAGCAGCAGCATCACAACAGAGCATCAAAACAATGCTAGGTAATCTTTGAAGTCAACAGAACTTGAAGAAGTGTAGTTCTGAATCAATGTGACAGGAAGTCTCCAGGTCTTGATTTTATGTCATTTTCAAATGCGTCACCAAAGGCTGCTCAAAGAAGGTTTATTAACATGTGCTTTGTTCTATGTCCAGTCTTTTCAACAGACTGTTCTTGCCGTTTAATCTCAGCCTTTTCCACACCCCTTTTCTGATGGTTTTGCTTTTTAGTTTTGTCTCTAATTGGCTATTTATCATCCATTTCAGCATGAGACTCTTCTGGTTTTTTGATCAACGTGTTTACTGCAATGGATGAGCACTTGGAATACTAAGAATATTATCCAGATGAAAACAGCTAGCAGACGCTATGGCTCCTAAAGTACCAGGCATTAAACTAGAGGGAAATACTCAGATGATGTGATTGGGTGTAGAATAACTCTGCTGGGAACTTGCAGCAAGTTACTCTTCAACACCTGCGCCTGAACATCCACAAATCATGGCACACTGTCAAAGTGGAGCTTTTACTGGGAGCCATCTCTGCAAGCACGTATACAGAGCAAGAAAAATGACAGCTTTACCTTCTGTAGTATTCCTGCTAAGCAAGCAAACTGCCTTTGCTTTCAAACATTCACAAATTCTGGAGAAACGAGGAGGAAAACCTGTCTTGTTGAAGTTAGTACAAAAACTCTCCTTTGTCTGCTACACTGCCTAGAGAGAGAATACTTTCAGGTTATAAACATTTGTGCAGCATCTGCAATCCTCACCCTGGAAATGGCTCTTTAGTATTCCTTATAGAATATGCTTTACATTGCAGAATACAAAGCATTTAAGACACCATTTTTCAAAATGCACTTTCTCTGGTTCTCATATTTAAAAGGACAGCTCTGAAAACATGAGTTTGTGGCAGCTGGAGAGACAGCCAGATGCCATATGTCTGAGAAGGATGAACTGCAGTCTCCACCTCAGCAGACTGCTGACCACAATCTGACATCATTACCGAATATCAGCATTATTGTCTCCTTCCCTGATGGTCATTTATGTGAGAGCACCTGGCTCATATGCCTCTTTCAATCCCCAGTTCTTTCTCTATGTGCCAGAAATCACCATTGTCATCTGATATTCCAAACACCTTCCCTCTTCCTGTTCTACGTGAGCCCCTCTGCAGCCTGATGGCTGTGACTGCTCCATTGCAGGGGGAACTGAGAATGCCAAAGCAACTACAGAGAATTATTGAAATCAAAAATCATCAGTCCAGCTTTAATGTCAGAACAACCAACCAACTTTGGGGCACCTGCACCAGTTCCCACTTTCCAGTTTCTTGTACCACAGATGATTCAGAGGCATTGCCACAGAAGTCCGTGAGTTTTAAGGAAAAAGAAAAAAAAACAAATAAAGTTAGTATTTCTTTAGTTTTTGCAATTGGTCTGCATAAGTGAGACTGAGAAACAGGACAAGTAAATAATGCAGCTTGGGGCTTTCCTTTTCATAGCAACAGGAAGAATTAGAGTACAAGAATGCAGCTCCTCATCCTGACTGATTCTAGGAGCAGTTGTGCTTGGATGAGGAGTCAGCAGTGCTTATGCAGTGGGACTACCTGCAAAAAACCAGCTGTCCTGGGAAAACACTTGGTCACAGCCCCCTGAGGGCACAGGCAACGTCTGTGAAGTGCTTAGGCTCATACTGCTGCTCAGCTGACTCCTCAGTAAGAGTAAAATGAAAAATTGTAATACTAGGCTATTAAGACAAATTATCACAGTTTACTCAAAGAAGGCCAAAGATGACAAAGAGAAAGGATCCCTGAAAGCTTCATTAAAAATGCCATTGTACTCTTATTATATGATTAAGTTGCAACTGCCTACCAAACTTCAGTCTGTGGTAAATAACGTAGCAATCAAGGTTTCAACACTATTCACCCTTTTCCCCCCTTTTCTTTTAAAATGCTCCTGGTTAATTTTGCACAAACAAGAAAACAGGAACAGCACAGCAAGGCAAGAATAGCTTGTGAGTAAAACCAGATGAAGACTAACATATTTACATAGTGTAATGACTTCACTATTAATTCAAACAAACCCAGACCCCAATTCTCAGAAGAGAGAGCAAGCACATGCAGTCCAGGAGGCAAGAACAGGGTGGCTTCGGTCTACATTTATGTCTGCAACCCCTGAGTTAGGAGAGACTGCTCTTAGTTTCAGTCTGCAATAGTCACTGGGGGACCATCTTTCATTCCAGACACTCTACTTTGACTACACCCTCTTCTGGCTCTTCTGGATTTTATGGGCCCCTTTCCATTTTCAAGCAAGACTTCCTTCAGTGGTAGGGACCATAACACAAAAGAGACAGAACAGTAGGGTTTCAGAAAATATCTAATCTGTAGGGAAAAAAAACCCCCACATCTAATCTAAGAGAATTGAAAGAAAAAAAGAGAAGGGAAAAAAAGAAGAAGAATGCTACACAATTTCTGAATCAAGCCAAAATGGACATTGTTCTATTCTAGTCATTGTCAGCAAGCAATTACCTACAATTCTGGCATATAACATGAAATTAGTTCTAAATCTGTTCTCCACCCTCAAAATAAACTGTTCTGCTGCTGAGACATGCATTTATCCTCTTCCCTGCTACCTTTCATCCTATCTTCTGACCTTGTGTTTTCAAGCATTCTCTTCTTGTCTGAAAATAATATTCTTTATGTGGAGTTACAGAATCTCTTTTGTTCCTAGATGTCTTGGATGTTGGTCAACAAAAAGTCATTAAAAAGTTTAATCCCCTATGTTTGGCACTACATCAGACTGAGAGCAATTTCTTTGTAACAGCCTTTGGAATAAATAAGCATTAAAGCGGGGGGGGTGCTTTTTCCTTATACTGGTCACCCACACTTTATAGTGGGTGGCCCTTTCGTTTATCCCATTACTATATTTCCACTTCTAAAGCTAAGCCAGATGCAGCAACCTGATACTACTTTTTAGTTCTTGCAACTTTATTGTAGTGAAAACTTCCGTGTGTATCTGATTCTTGTTAGGAAAGGCAAAGAAGCAGGAACCATGGTAATATTGCACCACCTTCTTGACAACTTCTATTCTGCATGAGCTGCATTCCCCAGGGTACTGCACGCTTTGTTAGCAGGCATTTTTCACATTGATGTGCCCTGGATTGCAAACATAGTCATCCTAGATCTGAACTCTCCTTGTTGGCATTGTAACCTCGCCCAGAGGGAGCATCTAGGTACTATGTTTTCCTAAAATTGTACAGGATCAGTTCCTTATCTGCTAGATAGCCTACACAGCAAAACCAACAAGGGCAGAAGGGATTTCAAGTGTTTTATTTCATTAGTTTTATCTGCCTTTTGTCTTTTCTTTCTTTTAAGCAGATGGACCCAAGCTAGTGGGGTATAAATGGCCTGCTGTGCAAAGGCCACGTAAGAAGTACACAGTACAGAAATAACTCATTTAAATGGATGATTGTTTCTTTTTTTCTGAATTTGTATCCTTCTTTTCAGATGTACTAAATATAAACAACAGCGACTGTAACAATTATCTCCTTTACAGAGAGACACAAACACAAATCAAGATGGCCAGCCTAGTAGGAAAAACTGTATCCTACTTTTGAGTGATACCCATGGAAACGTATTTTAGAGAAATAACTTGATTTTTAAAAGCATATTTTACAGACAAACTTAGTCTATTTAACAAATATCTTTTAGAGCATGGGTACGTGCAGAGTTCTCCTTGAACTTCAAGCTGAAACTAAACATTGTGATTATGACAAAAGAAGATTTCCTTCCTATTTTTTACTACAGTGTTTGCTGGAAGATATGGAGATATGACTTATTGTTTCCCTATACTTCACATGACACTAAAAATATTTATAGCTAAGTAGTTCAATTAGCAGTAGTGAAGTTATTCAGATGTTTGATGTTATTTACATGTTTATATTTTTTGATAATATATGCATATTTCTAATAGATTATTGTACACAAAGTGCAAGTCATCTGTTGGGCAACAGATTATTTTCCTACATGACAAGGAGGCAGAAAAAGACTAAACTGACATGAATTCAAAGTACTTCATCACAGAAAAGTAATGAACAAAAGGTGGTTTTCCTTAGTCATGAGAAGGTTATTTCCCAAGTCAAGCAATTCCTTTTCAGTTTCCTGCTCTTCTAAATCTTCAGGAGACAGGACTGCTCAGAATACATTGGAATTAAAACAACAAGACAGCACATTTCCTTTTGGGCCATTTCTTTAGCTCTGATGAGCTCTTGGCCCTGAGGATCTCTCTCCACCTGCACTGAACCAACTCGTATGTCAGTGGTGGTTACACACCTGCTCTGCTGAAAGAGCTGCAAAACCCACTAGGCAGCTCTTTGCATACCCAAGTGACGACATGCACCTGAGTGTTTGCATGTTTTGTGAAAAGACACGGGGAAAAAACCCAAAACAAGACAGAAAATGACCCCTTCACCACAGACCACTCGTTCTCAAAACAGGCACAATTCCCATTGTCTTAAGAAGTTTTTCCCAATGAGGGAAATCAGCCCATAAAGTAACTAAGTACCACTGTTTAAAAGTTAGAGTGTGTTCTAACTCTAGTGGATTTTCCTTGAAACCAAGTCAAAGGTTCATATGAGATAGGAGCAACCAGCACTTTGCCTACTCAGAGGATCTCTCTAAACTGAGGAACTGGGGCACAGCCTTGCTGCTACTTTCTGCCTGAAAACACACAATTGGTCATTTGGGTGCATGGCTCTCATTTAATCAAAAGAACCTCACTTAAGCATGTCATTTCAGGACTTGGCTTGATGGCAAGTCAGTACTTATCTTAAAGGCTTAACAGCCAGGAGATAATATATTTTAGAGAGGTAAACTTTGTCAGTATAAATAAATGACCAGTCAAAATTCTTGGTTTGAGGGTGTCAGGCTATCTTCAGCTGCAACAACAGGGTATATTAATTACTGAATACCTAGCTCAAGCTTTAGATAGCACATAGTGTACTTACAAAGATTTAATCTAAGTATATTTGTCCAGGTTTATTCAATAAAAGAGATTTTTCCCTAGTTAAACCATTGCAATCAGGCTGAAGCCTACAGGCAGACTATGAAAAAGCATGAGCATGGATACTGAGAAATCCCTCAGCAAAACATGTCATAAGTGTACTGTCCATCATTTGGGCCCATGCATACTCCAGAATATCTCCTGAACATAAAATACAACTACATTGCTATTTTGATGTTTTTTCTAACATGTTCTGAGAGAACATAATCATTTTTCTCCAAAACATCACTTTTCAAATATTTTCTTATTTTTCCTTATCTTGTATTAACAAGACTTACCATGTTTGATCATGAGACCTGGGGGAAAAAAAAGGAAGAAGATCATCCTAGTGCAATTAGTCCATTTTTCTTCTAACAGAGGACAGAGTTGGTCTACACACACACCCTTGCAATCACTGACCCAGTCCTCCGCTGTAGTTTTAAGTCTTCATTATAAAATGCAGTGATGGGAGATGGAAGGCACTGACAAATATCAGCATTAGCAGCAGTGAAACAATTTGTCACACCACTAAGACCCAGCCATTTATAGAGTGATGGCCAGTAAGGGAGTACATGATAAGAGCAAAATACAAATGCCTGGATCCTCCCCAGCACCTCTTTCAGCTATTTATACAAACATTTGCTGACTTTCTTCCTTCATTTCTTTTCAGTGTCAGCTGCTTTTTACTGATGGCTAAGCCACAGTTGTTTACAATACACCAAAAATCAAAGTTAATGATCTTAGAGTCTTCAAGTCAAAGTACATCTGGTCTGGAAAGAAGACTCTGTCTTAGGCCAAACTTCCATGTAAATACACACACATCTAAGTGGAAAAACACCCTGTGTGTTACAGATTTGCTGAGGAACGTGCAGTAGTACCCTTATCATTCCTATCGAGTGTAACTCAAGAAAGACTTTTGAGAAGTTCAAAAGAAAAGCAGCAAGCTGCGGTTTAAATGAGACTCCATTAGGCAGAGCTCTGCTCATGACTCTCCCAGATCACTGTTTTTATTAGCAAGCTACATGAATAAAAGTAAAACTATTTGTACAGTGCTCACCAGGCTGGGTGCAGGCACCCATCTTGCCAGACAGCTTTTAGATGTTGAATCCAGCACTGCTATCTGCTCTGTGAGAAAAAAACCCTGATGTAAACAAATGGAAATTTTGTATCTGGCCAAAAAAGGGGCTTTCCCAGCCAAAATCAGAATCAAGTTTTAAAGTTATTTGGTAAATCAAAAGGCTAAAAAGCCATGATCTTGTAATCTCTCCCTAATGTGAGTAGTCCTCACAGTGATCACCTGGTTTCACTGAGCTTGACAATAGATTTACTCATTACAGACTTAGCTCATGAGAAAAGGTTTGAAGATCTAGTCATCAATACATGAGAGAAGAAAAATTACGAAATGTAAAATTTCTGCTTGTTGGAAGCATTCATTTTCAGTTATTTTAAAGCAACTTGGACACACTTTTGAAAAGAGGCAATGCCTTGTTTTGATCACAGAAAAGCTAAGACCATGGCTGTCAATTTTTCTGAAACACCATATCCACTCATCCATGTACTGAGTAATGTCATGGTCTGACAATGTCCACCAAAATCCATTTGGTACATCTGAAATTAAACTCTTACAAAGCTTAAATAATCTGATTTGCAGACAAACCTAGTCCCTGAATATATGTCGTTAGAGCAGTACGTCATTCAGAAAAAACAGCTATAGAGCACTCCATAAATCTACTTCTGCTTCCTCAGTCCCAGTTTCAGAGTTAAGATTCCAGTCCAGTACTACAGAACAAACACATCTGAGAGAATAAATGAGATCACAGGCTTGATCCTAAGTCTTTCTCCATTGGCAATTACGGCTGACACAGTACTTCTATTCAGGATGCCTCATACAGCCACCAAACCAACAGACTATGACTTCAAGTAGCTACCAAGTGTCCCACACACGTGACCCCGTTCCTTCTGATGGGATTGCTGATTGAAGGATGCGTCTCCCAAGCACAAACACAGCAAAGAAACGCTGCTAATAACACCTAATCTTCCCTAAGGTGCAAGAAGTGGGTAAAGTCATACTTAATTTTCTGCCATTCAATTAACTGCCGAACCTTATTTGCAACAATCAGGAAATAACACGCCTCAATAAATATGTTATGTGTAAAAAATTTTTTACTGAAGAGTTTGCAAGAAGCAGGACTGTTGAAAGGCTACCAACAGTCTGATATGGATTCTCAGAGAAGAATCATCAAGCAACACAAGCAGGAAAAAACTTCCTAAAAAAAGAAAAAAAAAAAAGTTGCTTTTTTAAAATGGTTTTGGGAATAAGATATTAGCAAAAGGATAAATAGCAACAAGAAGTGCTAAGAAGCAGATATATAGATACAATTTAGAGGCTGCTCTGCACCCAAAACCAGGGCTGGTGAGTACTCCAAGCAGGCCAGGCTATCACAGGTTCTATGTGAACGCTGATGTGTTCAGCATTCCTAGGGAGGGAAACATACACAGGCTACCATGCTTGAAAAATGTACTGGCTACATGCACTTGCTAAGACATATAAGAAAAGCATTGATGAGTTCATTTTAAACATTCCTTCACTTACCTAGATATATGTCACATGACTATATAGCAGAGATGTAACATGGGATGATGCTGGCATATGACAAATGATAACAGAATATACCAAACAAGTACTTAATTTGCAAGTATCATTATAACTGTGCTATATCTGCTTATAATTTTTTCTAGTCAGGGGCAGTGGAGAAACCTTGCTTAGAGATGAGGACCTGCATTGTTTTAAGCAAAGCAGAAATTGGAATTCAGTGCAAATGCCAAAAAAGTTCAAATCTAGCTCTATATTGGATTTACAAAGAGATGAATGAAGTCCAAAGCCTTTTAGGATATGTCAACAAATCAAATTGAAAACACAGCTATTCCACCAAGAAATCTGTATGTACTTACATATTGCATATTGGTATACCTGCCGTGGAAGAATTTGGTTTAGCTATCCTAGTTAGGAAACTCTTAATTTAAGTTTTATTTGCTTCTCCCTTTTGAAAACAGTATACTATTTTCCTCTTTTTCTTTTACGGGCCACCAAATAACATGTGACCAAATGTACCTATTTAGTGAAAATGGGTTCCATTAGTATGTAATCTTATACTTGCATTGTTTTCTTCTGAAGGAAAATAATGGGGAACAGGTGGTGATGCTTAGCATCAGGCTCCTGTTTCTAGAATTACAATCTACTGGGAGCCACCAGCAATCTCTGAAAGCTGTCATAAGTGCTCGGAACTAGTAAGATCCAGAGCACACTCAATACATTAAAGCTTCTTTTTGAAAATTTAAGTAGGTGTGACAGGAGAAAACTGGCTAAAGGGTGCAGGGATTCTAACGTGTCCCTGCAAAGGGTCATGATTTCCTTCTGCATCCCACAATAAATAACTCAAGCTGGCCTCCATTTCCACAGCAGAAATTAGACATTTAAAAAATTCAAATAGGTACCATATGCACTATAAACCTTTCTGGTTTAGCATTCAAATGCAGACTCATTCCAATTGTTGGAAAATATGGGATTTAAATTCTGCTAGAAGAACTTCAAACAGCTGTTCCTTTACACTTATTTATTCTTTTCTCGGTGCCACAAAAACAGCGGTGCCAATAAATATCTCCTTGATGTTTTTTGAAAGCCTACTGGAGTCACACAGCATAAATAGTTTTACCCAGTGAGTCACAAAACCACACATCAAATGAGCACTTCTTTGTTTTATCAATCCCATCCTTACCTTACCAAGTAGGAAGTGGTTTAGAAATAATTTGATATAACTGAGTTTTCCAACGAGTTTTCTTGATAAACACAAGGCAGAAAAAACAGCTAACAGATCTATCTAGACAAGCAAACAAGCATTATAGCCATGTTTTAAGGTGTGGCTCTGAAGCTGAGGGGTAGGACAAAGACAACATATACTTGTAGGGCAGTTTCAACTGACATACAACTTTATAAAAACAGACACTGAAGGCTGTCTGACATTCCTAACTACTGCTAGAGGTCAGATATGCCAAGATGCACACTTATAAGAGGAAAAAATTAAGGTTTGTTTTTGTGCCATTTTGGTTTAAAATTATAGGAATTAAAAGAATATAAAGTTATTTGGAAGGCCAGATTTGCTGTTGGTAGAAATTTGTAATTTCCCACTAGTTTCCACAGGAAGATGACAAGTAGTACCAAGGAATCAGATTCTACTTAACAATACAGATTTCTTGCAGTTATATGAGATCAATGTTACATTTATTATTACTGTGGTTATTTTTGAGGGGGAACCTCGGTTAAAGCAGTCCCTTCAAGCTGAAATTAGTTTCAACAGTGCTTCTTTAACCAAAGAAACACTAACTTTGTGCTACAAATGTCTTAATTATTCTTTCCACCTGAAATTAGGTTGCTGAAATAAGGGATAATGTTAAATTGTGCCATCAGTTCCATCTAAAATCAGCTGTTTTCTGAATTTCCTTAACTCAGTAAATATTTCCCCTCAAATTATCACACCTATTAACCTGAATCCAGACAGTAATCTTCTCTAGCATGTGCATAAGCAGCAAAGTTCTTGACCAAAAGGCAATCACAAAATTATTGCTATTGGTAATGAGTGAACCAGAAAGAGTGCATGGCCTGATCCCAGGAAATCTCCAAGAGATAGAATAATTCTCATCCTATTTGTGAACTGACTAAATTTAAACTTTGGAAAACAATAAACATGAAAACATATTATGCCATTTTTAAAGCAACCTATTTTATAATAATTTTATTTTCAAACTCCAACCTTACCTTCAAAACTATTTAGAAAAGGAAATTTGCTATGCTTTGAGCATTGAATAGGACTGAACAATTAATTTTAAAATCATGAATAATTTCATTTTCAAAAGACCTAACTTAAAAAAAACAAAAAAAAACAAAAAACCAAAAAAACCACAAATATTTTCCACTAACAGGAACTGAAGTTTTTGGGTCTTTATCAATACTTCTTGAACTTCTTTTATAGTGTTTTCCCTTTTCCTGACTAGAGACTGCAAAAGCAGTTCTAACAACACAGTATGGGTAAACCCCCCTACCCCAGACAAAAAACTATAAACTTCCTGCTTAATCCACATATGATAAATGGTCTTCGTTTATACACACATAAGTACAGATACATAAGTCATATTAAAAAATATCAAATTAGCATATGCTATATACAGTAGGAAAATTATAGATATTGTCTTCACCACTCCTAAAATTATGTCCTTGGGTAAAATTTTCTAAGTATTTTAAAGGTAGAAATGCTTTAGTTACCTTCTTAAAATGTTTTTCTGACTGATCACTTGCTAAAACAATTGAAGCACAAATTCACCTTAGCCTGAAGCAAAAGATACTGGATTTAGCTCTTCTAAATTATTTTATTTTTGAAAATTTATTATTTTCAAATAATTATTTTATCGTTGAAATTTCCTTCTAATTCAGATGACTAGCGCAGGTGGAAAAAAATCAGTGCAACTCAGGAAAAATTATATTTTCCAACTCATAATAGCTTGCAGTGATTTTTTTTTTCAGAAAAGAATCCTTGGATTTCAAATTTCACATGGTTGCATTTGACAGGATAACCGGCCCTTAAATCCTTACAATACTTTTCCTCCCTCCATCCTCAATAAGATACCACTACTACTAAAGAAAGCTCCATGGAAGAAGTGAGTTCTTTTCCTTGCAAAAAAAACCAAGGCAGCAATGATTAATTTACCAAGAAACTACAATATTAGAGCAAAAGATAAACATGGAACTATGTGTCTGAGCTTCCTAAAAGACTAATTTTTGTTTGCCTTTCAGACATAATGATTTTACCATCTTTCTTCAAAGAACAGAAATCTTCATTTTCAAAACAAAGTCTTGAAAGATGAGCCTGTCCTGAATCGTTCTGAACTAGCTGGTGGATGGTCAATATGCATTAACCTTTTATAATTCAAGAGGGATAATGTTCATGGTACCATGATTTCAACAGTTTGCTGACAAACAAACTTTTTAAATTCTGCCCAGATTGCATTTCCCTGTAAGCAGAACATCAGTACCTTGTGGCAGCACACTTTGCAGACAAACTGCATTGTATAACATATGACACAGTTGCTCACCCTCCTTGGTTTGTAGAGTCTGGATCCAATTTTCAAATGAAAGATCACTTTGCTGAACATTTATTTTTCCTGTGGAATTACTGTTTGGTGAATAGGCTGCTTTCAGCCTTGGGGGTTATTTATTTAGATTTTCATTCTCTTCAAAATGCTGGTGGAAAATGTTTGTCTGCTGGAGGGGTACCATATGCTTCTGATCTGAAGATTGACTGACTCCTACTGCGTAAAAAGTGAGTGAGCAAGTAGAAACACAGACAGAAGATTGAATGATCATTAAATATCTAAATGAACTGGGAATTACAGTCCCAGTTTGAATGGTCTGTCAGATGAATTGAGTTCCAGTCTAATTCAGAGTCCTGGGAGCCTAAATTTCCATGCTCTCGAGAGTTTAATATAATATCAGAAAGAGATGGATGAGAGAGCATGAAAGCTGAGAAGGATACAAAATGAATGCAGCATAACCTGCTGATTCAAGAGCAAATGCAGGTTCCCAAAACAAACAAACTTCTTTTCTGCAATAAATACTCGTCTGCTTAGAATCTGTACCAATTGTGAAAACTGCATTTTTTTTTCACTTTGAACAATTAAAAGGAAAAAAACAGATTCTTTTTATTCCAAGAATTTTTATGTTTGGTATGCATCTTTAAAAATAAAAACATTCCAAGGCAAGTTTAGAAAAATTACTGTTTAAAGTCATATTGACTTAAGCAGGATCATATTCAGTCTGTGCACTTCCTATTAAACTTTATGGCAATTAATTTCTGCTGTGTTTCTCTTCTCTAAAAATACTCCCCATTGCGTAAATGTTCAGATTGGTCATCTATGTTATCATCTTCCAAACGTTTTTAATTCCTTAAAATGTCATGTATTTGTTTCAAAGAGGAGCAGTTTACATGATGGGGAATTTCAGATGGCATACATGGACAGGTTTTTGGAATCAATGCCGTAGAAATTTTGCATAACTGATGACTGAGCCAACCAAATATTATGTTTGAAGTCCAACCAGTAAAGCGTTTGTGGCCCTTGTAAATACTATTTCACACAGCCATTGAAAACACTCTGCTCAGATAGCTAACACGCCCTGTGCACAGAAACAGCAGAATGAACAAGTACACACCATCAGCTGGGATGTTTTTTCACCAGCAAAAAGGGTGTCTGAGATTTTAGCAAGCAGACAAGTTCAGGATAGCAAGTTCCTTTCCACATCTGCTTTAGAGAAGGGAGCAGACTGGACGTGGTCACATCTACCAGAATTCATGTACTGCATTAGCCATAAATGCATCCAGTATCTTCCCATCAATCAACTGGTCACACCTTGCTCTCAAGCACAGTGGAGAGGCAGCAGCTCTGCCAAGTTTTTTACTGAATCTGGAAGGTTGGAATCCAAGTTTGAATGCCAAAGTATTTAAACATGTGTGTTAACCATCGCTTTTAACTCTTTTGGAGTTTGCAGGTGGAAGAGGAGATCAAAGGAAGGTTTTAAAAATTTTTTTTTTTAATACTATCAATGCTCATTAAGTCAGAGATGGTAATACTATCAATGCTCATTAAGTCAGAGATGGTGACCAGAGACTGCTGCAAGGGGAAAACAGAGGGAACGCAATATTTTGTGAACTCCAGCTTTTGCCTGATGGAGAGAAGGATCTGGTGAAAGCAGGGAAAGACATGCACACAAACACACACATACCAGCACTTGTAACACTGTGAATTCTATTTAGGCTCCTAAAATCTCTGGTCAAATCGACTTCAAAGATAAAACAGGAGATTATTGAAGTTTGACTTTAATCCTGAGTTGCTCTTTGTCCTCAGCTTTTTGTATATATTTGTAGACAGGGCCAGCCAACCCTATACTTCCCCAGCATTAGAGTAGTTTCCATCAAAACTGTAACAACTTTGGAAACAGTGGACTTTTTAAAAATTCGGAGATACTCAGTCTCCTGTGTATCATGATAATTTCCAAGGGAAGAATTTACTCATTAGCAAAATACATGAGGAAATTAGAAAGAGAATCAAAAAGAAACCACCCCCACCTCAACCCCACAAATCTTCATTCTGAGAAATGAATGACTTGAAAATGTTACCCTTTTTGGAAAGTATTTACTTCTGTCACTGATTAAATTTTAGCAAAAATCATTGAAAAGTCTCCCCTGACTTGTGTATCCTACAAGATTTGTAAATCTGTTCTAAGTCTTCTTTGCCTCTTTCTTCTTTTTTCCATTTCCTGTTCATTGTAGTCATGTTTTCCATTTGCTGCAGTAATCTCTTTGGACTATTCAACATTTTGACTAAAAATGTGGATAACAAAGCCACACTGGCATTCATAGGAGTGCTAACACTGATGTCCACGGGCATTGGAGAGGATAAGAAAATCAGTGCCCACTGTCACAGACCCAAGGATTGGGTTCATCTCAGTAGTTAAGTTTTTGCATAATATTTGTATCTGCACATCCTAACAGAAGTACACAAAACAGAAATGCTTACATTGAACCAGATATGCCTAATCCTGATAAACTGAGGCAACAAGCTGAGCTACTTATGATACTGATAAAAAAAAAATAGGTTGATTAAAAATTATTAACTGCATAAGTACATAAAAGTTGCTATAACCTATCAGAGAAAAGTGGCCAGGCCAGCATCCAGCTAGATGCAAATACTCAGAATAATTACAATATAGACAAGCACAGGACTTCTCCCAGTTGCATTCTCCCAGCTTCAGCCAACAGTGTATCACTCAGACACATCTGAGGCTGGAAGTTCAGTACCTACCATTGCAATCTCTCATCTCTGTGTCTGTCTCCTCTTCATTTGAGCAGTTCCCACATACGGCTCCCTGTGGCAATGAGCTCCACAATATGAAAAAGTAGTTCTTGGCTGTCTGATAATTTCACACTGTCTGCTCTTGGCTCTTCTTCTACAGCAAACACTGAGCAATTGCTCCCCACTCACCTTCCTCTGACTCTTCACTACTTTATTTCTCTCCATCCTGTCCTCCCATGGTCATCCTTTTTCCAAACTGGGTCTTTGCATTCTGTTTGCCTTCTCCTGTGTTTAAGCAATGCTGATGTTATGATCATCCCTGCTGTTCTCCTCCACTTAATCCTGACTGGTTTTGTATCTTTTACTCAGAACCATGAGATTGGAACCAGTTTAAAAATGCCCTCTGGATTTTTTATTTTTTTTTTCATTTCCTGATATTCCACTTGGATTTTTTTAATATGTTTTTACTATTTAATTTTTGTCTCTCTGCTGCTGCTTCACTGTGAAAGATAGCTAAATTGACTATAAATTGCAGGTTATCACTGTGTGTGCCAAATTGCCATCACATTATGCGATATATATTGTTTTACACTATGAGAAATGGAATTCTACCCATGACATTTATCTCTCAGGTGGTCAGTATAATGGCATTTACTGCAACTCCTTGTGGTCCACTTAAGTTTTTACTGCTGTGAATAAATGTTTGTAAAAATTTCTGTGCCCATTTCCCAGAACATTTGCCAATAAGTTGAACAGCATCAGTCCTGAAAGGCTTATGTGAAACTTTGCTCATAGCTTCCCTGTACAGTGAAATGTTTAATCCTGCTTATTTTTGATCAATTATCAGTTATTCTAATCAGTCATTAAATGGGTTATACCTTGGCAATTCCGTTTCTTTAAAGTTTTTATACTTGAGCTACAGCTCCATCAGCACAAGTATTTGAAGAGCAAAGATGGGGTAATTTGATTTTGATCTGTCATTAGTCTGGCAAAAAAAATGTTAAATCCTTTTGAAAGATTAGCTTTGATATTATACTCGCAAATATGATTCAAGCTGTGTATTGAGAGAGTGTTTTCTGAGGTAGGCTGGGAGAAAGAGGGAAGCCTCAGCCTCACACATTATCAGGACAGAAGAGCAGGAGACCATTTTTTGTTCTGAAAAATACTGAGGGGAAACATGCCATTAAAATGAACTTTAGAAGAAGCAAATGTTCACAAATGCCCTCTAGAAGCTACTCTTTAAATTGATTTCCCTACAATAGGGTCACTTAGGGTGGAAGGGCATCAAAAGTAAAAGCAGTGACCATTTACTAACAAATGGTCAAAGCACACAAAGCACACAAGAACAAACACTTCCAGTGAATCCAAGACATCAGGAGCAGCTGAGCAGCTGAGCTGCCCATACTGCAGGGACAGAGCCAGTCCTTGTACTGAAAGGGCATGAACTTTGTCCATGGCTGCTCTTGTCTGCTCAGACTGTTCAGCAGTGTGGATCACCCTGCCTGAATTTCACTCCTGCACCACCTCAGCATCCTTCAAGCACTCCAGCTGCTGTCTCACAGAAACTGGCCGGCCCTTTTATCAAGGGGTAAATTTCAAATTTGAAGGGCTACATTGCAAAAGTAAAACAACAACCCCTCCCCCCAAAAATGAAACAAAAAACCTATTCATACATACACACACAAATGCACAAACTCAACAACTTCAGAACCAAATACTGACCAGCTGACAGAAGGAGCACTGGAGGTCAAACCAAGGAAAGAGAGAAAATCAAATCCAGAAACTGTCAGTCTGTGTTGTGCAATCTGTTTTCACAGAATCAGCTAAATCTGAACTCGTGAATTCCACTTCAGCTCTTGCTCCTACCAGCCCCATATCCACGGTATCTGGGAAATGACTTAAACACGACTCTGGAGAACAGCATGGGACCGGTGCTTCCAAAAGGCCAAAGCCAATACGTTCACATTCAGAGACATGTGCCAGGGTAGCTGTCCCAGCTGCACAACACATGATGTGTCAACTGCTTTACATAGGGTGGGTCAGGAAGAGCCTCATTAAAGACAAGCACTACAGCTCTCCTTTTGCAACATCTCTGCCTCCTTGTCCAGCTTTACAGAAAAAAACCAACCAATCAAACAAACAAACAAAAAACCCACCAACCTGCTGGTTTAAGAAAAAAGTTACTCTGGATGAAGATTGTAACCCAGAGAGAAGGGCCAGCATCTAACGTCTGCTACATTAGATAAGATCTGTTACTGATCTTTTACATAATTATTACAACATTGAGGGAACAGCATAAATTATTCTGATTTAACTTTTCTGTAATAATAATTATAACAAATTATTCTGATGACTAAACTCGGGCTACCTTACATAGGTGATGATAGGGAAGAGAGGTCCTTGTCCCTCAGCACTGAGTCTCAGACAGATCACTTCCTCTGAATTTCTCTTGTACATGGAAAAGACCATGATCCCACTCCCTAAATGCATGCAGAACCTAATTCCCATTGAAAACATTCAGGGAGTTAGGTACATAAAAACATTTCAGACTCATCCTATCAGTAAACAGGGCCAAAGCTTTGAAATGGCTTTCTGTGCAGAAGTGTGTGGCATTTCTTGGATAAGAAGGGCAATAAAGCAGCACATTTTGCAGAGAGCTGAAGTGTAGCATTTCTGGGCAGCATGAACTTGCATCTGTGGCCAAATTCCTTTGGTGCATCTGCTGGAAAACAGTGCTGGAGGGGAATGAGTTACATCACTTTTGTTTGGGTACTGAATTGTCACCACCATTATGGATTCTACCCTCGGTGTACCTGAAAGCTGTTCCAAACAAATTAAGATATCCTCACATGGCTTTTAAAGAAAGCAATGTGTTTTCTCTCATTTTAGCCATCCTTGACCCTTCTGACACTTGAACTGTAAAACAGACTTCAATTTCACCAAACTTAAAAGAGGCAAGGGCACCCCAGATCTGGAACTCACACCCCACTATCACATCTGTTCATACATGTCTCCATTGACTTCTAGTCATTTAAAACCTTTAAAACAGAGTCAAGGCAGTGCTATCCTACTCGCCTGTGTGCACCTATTGGAGGAGGATTTTGTGGGTAACTCTCCAGAACAAGTCTGACAGTGGATACCCCCTCCATTGTCAAATGGCATCTTGGCTAACAAGGACTGTCTGTGGCACAAGCTTGTTCAGAAAAATCAGAGATTTTCAGAGTGCTAATCCCTCTTACACAGACAATCTGCAGCCCATTTGCTGTTCTGTTTTGGCTTTATTTTTTAACAGGGCCTTAAAACATATTTTTCCTTAAAATGACAACGTTCTTTTCTGCCCTCTTTGTTCATGGGGCTTTGTGCCTCATAAACAGTTTAAGAGTTCCCTTCACACCTGCAGTGCACATGTGTGCCTCAGATAAAGACTCTCTTATCTATTCTTCACTGATAACTTGAGAAGATAGTGCTTAAGAAAAGGCATCATTCTTGTAACTGTAATGGACAAAACCAAACCCAAGTCCCAAACCCACAGCAGTGACAGTGAGGCCAGCATGTCTGGGGAAGGAAAGATCCTCAAAGTTAGAGCAGAGAGGCTGAGAGGTAGGCAAGCAGACCTGCACCTCCTTTCCAGGTGGCAAATCCTGCTCAAAGACACAAGCATGCCTCCTGTACTATCTCAAGGTTTTGCTCCATCTTTTATTGACCTTCCTGGGCTCTGTGTTCCTTATTTGAAAAATCATGCCAAAAATGCTTCCCAGTTAGCATAAGCTGAGCTATGCCAAAGCTGTGCTGCTACTCAAAACCCTCTTGCTCAGGAAATGCCCCCCCATGGACTTGTTTCCTCAGCAGGAGGTGGACCAACATGCAATGGATTGCAGTGCCGTGACTTGTCAGCTGCCTCATGCTGTTATAGCTCTGCTTGTGCTGACATCACTGACCAGCCCCAGCAGAGGAAAACCCTAAGCCAGACTAACCACAGAACAGTTTGGGACTAGCAGGACTTTCCTATCCTCTTGCAGCTTAGACATCAGTACAAAGTCTGAGGGAAATTTTTCTCTGCAGAGAAAACCTTAATCTTCTGGTTAGACAACATCACACACTACAATTTGATACTTAATAAACTGTTGTGAAGCTATAATACAAGTATTCACTTGGTCACTTATCCTTTTAGCAATAAAAAACAATTGGGACTGAAGTTCAGTAGCAATTTGTTGCAGCTGCTGTGGCCAGGACCCCCTCAGAAAGTAATTTCCAGAGGATTCTTCTTGTTAAAAAGCCATTTTCCTGGCGAGGAGTGGGATGTCTGGAAGATAGCAATGGGGACAAATCCAAGCACAGAAGTTTACAAGCATTCCTAAAGAGCATTTAAAAAACTCTATTTATTTAAACAATTACAGAAACATTGTATGTAGCTAAGCAGTTTAGTACTACCACCAAACTATAAATAGACTTCTAAGCCTAGGCAGTTTTCCTCTTTACCTGTAAGATGACATGAGGCAGCATCAACATTTGGCTCCACATGGAGAAAGTGCGGAGAGTGGATGGCAACCTCCACTGTTTTCATGGTCCTTCCTTGGTTCCCAAAATTTCCATTCCTCAATTCTGACCTATACCCACTCTCTCACCCTACTACAGGAATTGGTTATGAAAAAATATAAAAATGGAAATTTAGTTTTGTTGGGAGTAACAGCAACTGGTTTGAAAGAACGACGTTCAGTCTTGCTGGGCAACCCCATAGTGATCAGCTCACACAGAGTGGCTGGTTATGTGAGCCAGATGATGTCATTATTGCTACCTGAGTGGATGATGAACTGAAATTTAAGAATGGCAGGTTTGGTAAAACATGACCAGTGATATGTCCTGTCTTCCCTCCCTCCTTAAGAACGACAGGGAGATGACGTCTGAAAAAGAAAGGAAGGAATCAAACATCCAGTACTCCTACCAAAGGGAGGAGTGGGCAACCTAAAACCCCAGAAGATAGAGAGAAACACAAACTTTTAATTTTTAAGGTAGAAAACAGCATCCTGAGTCCACAACAAACTGGGTAGGAGGGCCCTGTGCTCTCATTCTCAAGCCAAAAGAAAAGAAACAAAGAAATACAGCAAGTACACTGTGGTATGTACTAATCCTGACAGGTCAGGCCACAGCAGAATGCCCAGTTTAGTATCTTTTCAGACTGTCAAGAAGAGGTGCATAATTTTCTGTAGGAACACATAGCAAAAAACCCCAAAAACTACCCCAATTCAGGAAGCTACCTTGCATCCTGCAAAAGGAAAAGTAAAGGAGATCTTCCCCCATCAGATGCCCTACTTTCCGTGATGCTGTTCCAGTTTAGAACGAGATTCCAAGAAGAAAAGTTTCCTGCTGCAACATCAACGTATTGTGTTCACAGTTCCTTTAAGAGATCTCCACTGTAGTCATCTCAGATTGCAGAGAGGAGATCATGCTGACAGCAAGTCACTGCTTTACTCAAGGCAAGCTGCCAAAACACGTAGAACTGAACCCTGTCCTCTCATTCACTGGACCGATAAATATGGTTTTAAAAGCATGCACAGCCTGGTTCACACTTACATGATGCAGAGAGAATGAGGCAGAAGGCTTGCAGAGTGAAGCAACACCTCATTCCCAAGCATGTGCAGAGCAGTCTCCCTTTGCTTGCTGCTAAAAATGCTAAACCAGTGCCATTTGCACTACACATGTGCAACATGCAACGTCTCAAAGATTCATTACTATGCATATGAAAATTCAATCATATCAAAGCTCAGCTTTAAGAAAGTCCCAAGGGGGTGAACCGTGTGCTTATGTGCTTTGAGGGGGGAAAACCCAAAAACTTACAAGCTTTTTTTTTTTCTTTTTTGTAGCATTGCTCTGCTCTTTCCGTTAGTAAGAACAAAATAGCTGCTGAATGAGTGAACTCCATGTTCCCACTCCATGTGTGTTTATATCCATTTATTTTCATAACTCAAGTTCTGTTTGTGTGAACACAAATGTATAAATCATGGATGGATTTAAGGCCGATCTCAAAAAAGCTGTAACCAAAATGAACAAAACTCATTATTTTTTTAAAGGCTGCTGTGATTTAGTATTATGCTGTCCTTTAGTATTAACATATGTATCCTTTTAAGCCATCTCTCTCTCTCTCTAACACTACTTTCTGTAGCCCATTCTAGAGCAAAGGATTCTGCAATTAGCTTGGAAGTACCATAAATTATCTATTTCCACATCTCATTACAATTTGAAAATTACTTGATGTTCATTGATGAACAATTTCCATTAGAATAAATTTGACCTTCAACCAAAAAGGAAAAAAGTTATGCTGAAGAAAAGTGATGGTTTGGGGACACACACTGCCAGTGCACATCCTATACTTGGAAAAAAAAAACAAAAACAAAAACAAACAAACCAAAAAAACCAACAACAACAAAAAAACCACCCCACCAAGATAGAGTTCATGGTCTCTGATGAAAATAAAAACCTTTGCAGGCAAAATTCATTTTAAGAGTATCAAAGCAAACCTTCTGATCTTCTTGGCTTTTGTATTGGCCTTTCACATGGATATGAAGCTCATAGTAGCTTCCTATAGGTTTCAACCTAAATGTACTAGAAACACTGCCTAGAACACAACAGTAAAAGGCAAAGATTTCCTAAGAACTATCTTCAGTTCACTTAAAAAAAAAAAAAAAAAAAAAAAAAAAAAAAATTCTTAATACACTTGGAATTTTACCAGTGCAGGAAAAGCAGAATGGTGGCTTCTAGCTCTCTCCACCATGTCTGTGGTGTCCTACAAACTTCAGCTCCTTAAATCCATCATAAACATTTCCTGACTGTGGTGCCAAAACCAACACAAAGCTCTGCAGCATCAGGACAGGAGACGTGGTGACAAGCCCCATGGCAATGATGGGCCAAGCAGGGGCTGCTGGCTCCAGGTGTGTCCCACCACACCCTGATTCCTGCCAGCCACAACCCGTGCATGCATGCAGGCAGTAGCATGGACATGGTAGGGACCTTGGCAAGCACATGCAGGAGGGAAGCTCTCTGCTTTGCAGGTGTTCTCCAAATTAACATTTGTACATATATATAAAACTTTTTGGCCATACTTAAAAAAATAGCAGATATACAAAACCTGGAGAGAAAAGCCGTGCTGGAAAACCAAACAGAAGCAGAAGCTTCATGGGGCTCCTCCTCTGCAGGGCTAAATTCCTCCTGAATGACATTTCCAGGGTGAGGCATTTGTAAGTACAAGTGTAAAAGGACCAAAGGCTCTACTGACAAGCCATGAGATACGAAGTGCTTGCAAGAGACATCCGGTGTTGAGATAATTAAGATCAAAATTAAACTTGTGCTATATTTGCATCTGCAAAGCATCAGTTAATCAAACATAATGAGTTAATCAGAGTCACTTTTCTGAGGGGAAAATGTAATCATGCTTCATCATCTTCTGCGTTGTCATTAAGCTCTGACAGACTTTCCATACAGAAATTGACTCTTCCTAAGTACTTGCACACCCAGCAGCACATCAGAGTTCTAGAAATTTTCTAGGCATTGTTGCAAAGCTAATAGGAAATACTTGTAGGAAAGCTGCTTTATAGGAGCTTGTGTTTTATGTTATGACATCAGTTAATAATAACAATAGGAAGGGGACACCAAGCATGACCCAGGAAGGAGATAATACTCTGCACCTCATTTTTTTGCAATTAAGAGAGAAGCCAGTAGGTTATTTAGCAAGACTGCTGCCAGTAAACCGGTATGTCACCCAGATTTCTAACACCAAACAGCAAGAGCAAAGAATTAATTCTCTGGTGGCCTCTGCAGATTTAGCAATTCTGAGTTTTTTGGTGGTTTTGGTGTTTTGTTGTTTTTTTTGGTTTTTTGGGGTTTTTTTTGGGGGGGGGGGGGGTTTGTGGGTTTTTTTGTGGGATTTTTTTTTTAATTAAAAAAATAAAAGGCAGCTATTGCTGGATGTAATTTCTAGTTATTTTAATTAATTTATTTTTAATCCCATGAAGAAATAATTTTTACTGTCTTGGTTGCTAGCTATTTAAGATATTGTGGTTGCATTTTTGGTGTCTTTGGTACATTTTATTGTTACATTGTCAGGGCACTGCATTCAATTACTACGTCTCATGCTGTTTTACTTGCTACGAAGCATCATCCAAACATTTTCTAGCGAGTCCTTGTGGGCAACTATGTCCTGTCCAAGAAACACATGTATGTCCATGCGTTAATAGGTATGAGATCAGTATCAAATTAGTCATTTGAATAAATGCCTCTTTGGTTTGGCTTCTGTGGTCTCAAACCTCTTAGCTCAAGTTGCAATAGGATTTTTAAAAAAATAAACACATCTTTGACATTAAACCGAGTACATTTGGAATACTAAGGCTTATCTGATAGCTGTTGTCTGTTGTGCCTCTGCAGCGCTAAAACTTATCCTAGCTCCTCTCTCCCTTTTCCAGACCTATTATCTCTTAGTCAGCCCCACAGATGTGCCAGTTCCCTCTACTGGATGTCCCAGTTCTTCCCTTCATTGCTACTGCTCCCATCATGTTCATGGGGAAGGGACAGTCTCGATGGGAAGCACAAACCCAAACAGCTACGCAGCAGCAAAGGGACAAAGGGAATGAGAGACACATCTTGCTGGGGAATGAGCTGAAACAACAGCTTGTGGCCAGGAGATGGGAAGGGGAGAAGATAATAGCACCCACAGACTAGAAAAGGAAAACAGCTGGAAATAAAGTTTGGTAGGTCACAGCCTACCAGATTATTAAAGGTGGTTGAGTGTGAAGACGTGCAAACCCCAGCACTGACAGAGGGGACACATCTCAGAGGAGAGTGGGGACTAAAACCCAGAGTCAAGAAGTCTAAAAGACGGTGAAGTGAATTAAAGAGGCTACAAAGTCATCAACCAGGAATCCGTGGAATGGCTATGCTTTTCAAGCACCGTCCAATATGTTCTATTTTTCGTTTCAGGTTGTGTCTCTGTAGTTGAGCTAGAGCATTCCCACTCATGTGGGAGACCTTGCCCAAACACAGTGCAAGCTATAGCTAACATAGATAAAAATTAATCTATTTTCGCTGTCAGTTATGACCCTGTTCACTGTATCATTTTACCTGGAGAGGGGATGCATCCAGAACACTTTCACAGACAGGTCACAGAACAGAGGTGTTGGATGTCCCTAGAAGCATTTCTCTAAATCAAGTTTTGAAAGGAAATAAATAGCTGACAGTATATAATCCTGATCCCCTCAAAGTAACCTAGATTAGCATGCACTGTACACTACTATTTTTGAGCATATTTTTCCCTTGTGCAAACGCTGTAGATACTTTCTGATTCTCTGTGAAATTGGGGAAACATTAACAGTTTGCAGAAAAGGAAAAACTGCAGTGACAGTAAAGAACAGTGAAGAGAATGAAATCTCACTGATTTAGCACATCAGTGCTGCTCATTCTCTGCTGATCCAAGGCAGTAAAGGGAATAAGAATAGAAAATAAATAATATTCCTCAGAAAGACATAAAAATGTTAAGTCTTACTGAAATCCACATTTACCCCGCCAGTCTCTCTTCAAGCTGGATCAGCTTGCTTTGCTCATGTGAGTATTTTCATTAATTTAAACTGGAACTTTGCCTGACAAAAGAGTGCTGGATCTTCCCTTTCTGGGCAGAAGCACTGTAACTACCAGCTGAAAAACATCAACACTCCAGATAAGCCATGAACTATTGTATCGGTTGATTTATTGCTGATTAAACATTCCCAAGTTGCTCCTAGTCCTGAGAATTAACATAATTGAAAAGCAAATAGGTTGTAGGCTGATGGTCCTTTCATCAGTTTCGGTGATTTCCACCACGTGTATGTGCAGAGCTGGAAGCACAGCTCAGAGCCCTCACAACAGCAAAATTCTGTTAATTTTTCTTTAACATGCTTATCCTTGGTCCTTACTAAAACTATTTCCTAGTTGTAAACAAGACACTCAACTCACCATCTAATGTTGCCACGATATAAAAGATACTCTTACTGTTGAGACATTACAAATTCCATTAATTCAACAGATTGTTTTAGAAAGAAAAGCATAGGCCTGCTCTTTTGCAAGTGGCATGGTAAACTTCGGTGCAAAGTCCCATAATCTAAACAAAATTAAGCACTAACCTAATATGAGAGTACTTTAAAAAAGATTTTGAAAATGCCATGTCTTAATTGGTTGATATGCGTGACACCGCTGTTAAAAAACACAGTGGTTTACCAGCCCTACAGCTGGAAGTACCACCAAAGAGAAAACATTTTCACAGAAGATACTCCATTTCCTCTTCTCTTCCCTTTTTTCTTTTCTTTCCTTTTTTCTTTTCCTTTTTTCTTTTCTTTCCTTTTTTCTTTCCTCACTTTTCTTTCTCCTCTCTTTTCCTCTCTTTCATTTCCTTTTCCTTGTCTTTTCCCCTTTTTTTCTTCTTAGAGCAATTCTACATTAACTGTGTTGCTTCAGGCAGACGGCCAAAAGTAGCATCTAGAATTATTGGGAGCAAATCTGTATCATTTTCACATACATCTGTGTGAGGCCACGCAGGATCTGGGGACAGAATCTCAGGGATAGAGGGTAAATTCAGCGCTGACAGCCCTTGATGGGAGGTCAGACTTCACTCCCTGGGAGTCACAGCCACCAATACTCTGGGGCTTTTTGCTTATGCTACAAACATGACATCTTAACATGCATGATGTATCCTCTACCACTACAGATACTTACAATGCTGTCTTCACTTGAAGTGTGCCTTGTGAGTTCACGCCAGTAACTAGAGGTGCCCAGAAATCCAAGCCCAGGCTGGCAAGTCGGGGACAAATCTTGCAAATACAACTGGTGGGCAGCACAAATTGTTTTTCAGGAACTGGGTGAATTATAATTAATTATTCTCGACATTGAGCTGAATATACAGTGAAAGCACTGAGGATGTTGTACACGGGAAGGTGGCAAAACATCCCCAAAAGGCAAAGGCTGGGCAGCACAGACTCACAAAACTCATGAGACTGATAACACTCAGTGGGAAAATACAACCTGTATTTTGACATTTTGCAAATACGTTGAAAACAAAAGAAAATCCAAGGAGAACACAAAAGAAGTTGCACTGGGCACCTCTATCTCCTCAAGGTGATTCAACACAGTATTGTAATAGTAACTACTAAAATGTGAACTAGAGACGAGCACAGCACTTTATTAATGTGAAACTTCATCACGACATGTCTTGCTAAACTTTGCTTAGAGGTAAGGAGAGGCAACCAAATTCTGGGTAAATTACAAAGCAGTTGAGTGGCTAGGGAAAGAAAGCTTGGAGGAGTTTAAAAACAAATTTCTCACACACAAAAAACAAAACTACCACTACTGTAACTATGCCAGCACGCAAAACCAACATTATAACATTCAATTATTAGGAAGCTGATGTGAAACACTTTAGCAAATTCAGTGGATTACTTGAATTTTCAGCTTCTGTGCTGCTATAAGGAAAATTTAAGCAAATACAGACCCTTCAGGCATTGAGTATTTTGCCTTTTTAGTGCTGAATGTTGGCAGCTCTCGTGCTGCTACACTGTTGCTTACAAAAAGCAGCTGTATTTAGAGATACTAATAATACCCAATAAAATCTATATTTTCTGAAGAAGTCTACCTCTTTCAACATCCCAACATGCAACATTCATGCCACCCAAGTCAAGACTTGAGAGGGAACAACAGGACTGATGGCTTAAAATGCTGCTTTAGAGTTTAGCACAAAGATAGTTGAATGAAGATTACTTTCTATCAGACTTCCAAGTTTCCAGGCAGGGTAGAGAGGAAAGAAGACTGCACAAGCAAGTCAGGGTCTTTTTTTTTTTTTTTTTCCATAACCTTCTTTTTTTTTTCTATAACCTTTTTTATCTTCTCTACGTTCAAACTCTCATAACCAAACAAAACTTCACAACCACTGGAGCATATTCTGGATGAGGAACCTAGATTTTGTTTTCTGTCTTATTAAACAAATGACTGTACTTAAACTATATCACAGCATGCTTTTTTATTCTCACCAAGGATCAAGATACCAGAGATCAACTTGCGAGGTGTGGTTGCTAAAACCAAGCTTGCTACACTGCTGTGAATTTTTACTTCATGTTCAAATTTTCCTCATCTATTCAAATTAAACCCATTTACTGTCTTGAGAGTTAACAAGAAATTTCTTCATTTGCTTCTGGCAGCCTTTTGAAGGAATCAAACAAAGAAATGCTAAAGATAATTGTTTTTTAGATTGCTCTTTCTTCCATCAGTTATTAACCCTACAGAGAAAAATGAATGGTTTAAACCTCCCACTTGCACAGTTCTTAACATCTATTATGAGATGATATTGTCACAGGCAAGCCCAATGAAATAAATAAAGTAATTTAGCACATTAAAGCTCTGAAAACAATGTGAGGGGGAGGACTAGCAGTTATTTACATACAGCACACAGATGGACAGACACTCGAGCAATGAAGCAATGTCCTACCTCTCCTTGCCGGTGATAGTGCTTGGGAGGTTTTCCCATCTGCTCTAGCATTTTGCCCTTCTTACTGCTAGCAAGCATCAGTCCCTGGTGGATGCCTGCAGATCTGTTGGTTGCCTGAGTTGGAGCCTCCCCCATCAGGGTGGACTTGATGGAGTTCACCTTGGAGCTGGAGCTGTCTAGCTGGGAGCTCTCCACGATCAGGACCGCGGCTAGTAAGAGGAGACAGCAGGAGCACTTATTCCACATCAGCACGATCATCTCCCCTCCCCCAAAAGGATTATCTCTTTTCCTTTTTTTCTTTTTTTTTTCTTTTTTTTTTTTTTTTTTTTTTTTGAGGGAGGCAATGAAAACAGAAGAGAGGGAGAGAGGGAGAAAAAAAAGTTTTTGAAAATATCAAAATATCTCCCGAAGTTGTTAAGGAAGCAATGGATTTCAAATCCACTCAAGGAACTGCTGTTCTGAGACACGGGAGAAAAATATTTTTTTTAAAAAGAATCCCCTAGGAAAAAAAAAAAAAAATGTGTCAAGTCTATAGGCAGTGAGCAACTGTCAGGTCTGTGATGTCTTTTTCCTCCGAGTCTTCAAGAAGTCCAGGTAGTTCTCTAGAAACTGAGAGCGATAAGCTGCGAGGAAACTGCACCCGGGCAGCTCCCCGCCAGCGCAGGCACCGGCACGTTTGCTAAAGTTTCAGAGGAAGAGTGAGCGAGTTACTTCCCCCCACTCCTTCTCTTGCTGCTCAGGCCAGCAGAGAGGAAACTCAAACCAGATCCAATCCAAGCAGCACCGGCAAAAGCTGGGCTTAGTTTTCGCTCACTCTCTCTCCCCCCTTTACTTTTTATTCCCCTCCTCCTTTTTCTGTCTTTTGCCTTAGCCTCTGCAGTCAGCAGGAGTGAAAGCGCCCGGTCTCCTCCTACTCATCCTCCTCCTCCTTCTCCTCCTCCTCCTCTCCTCCTCCTGCAGCCCGGCCGGTGCGGGGCGAGGGGTTCTGGGCATCTGGCGGCGGGGGAGCCCCGGGACCCGGGAGGGGAGGCAGAGCCTCCCTCGGGCTTCCTGCGCTGCTGCCCCTCGCCCTCCGTGATCTCCAGGTCTCTCGCTGGCCCCTCCGCAGCCCGCGATCCCCATCCCCGGGGGGGACACTTCCGTCCCCTCCGTCCCCTCTTCCCCCAGCCCGGCGGGTTCCCTCTCTCCGGCGGGGTCAGCCCGGGCCGGGCGTGCCCCGCTCCCGGCTGCGGCTCCTGCCGTGCCCAGCCCGGCTCGGGGGCTCAGCCCCGCTGTGCCCCCTCCCCGACACCGGGCTGCCGCACCGGGACGCGTGGCGAGGTGCTCTAGCTCCCCGAAAGGCTCGGACACGCCAAGCCCGTCATTCCCGCAGAGCTGGGGGAGCGTGGGACCGGCAAGCGAGCCCTGCCGAACCTGCTGCCCGAGCCAGCGATGTCCGCCGGCCAGGTTAAGGAAGGGCACGTCCAGCAGAGAAGGCTGCGCTGCACTCTCCCACACCTGACCCTTCTCAGCGCCACAGTGCCAGCAGCAACACAAGACACTTTCTTTGCATCCACCTTCTCCATTTCCTTGGCATGAGCACACATCCAGTTGTAATAAAAGCCCCAGTGCTACAAACTACACCCACACCATCCAATGCATCACCTCGCAGCAGCACCAAAACAGTGCGTTTCAGAAACAGGAAGGTACAGAGGGACAAAGAGCATAAAATTAGCAGAATGATGCAGCTCTTAACTTTTCCCTGCAAAACATCTAGAATGAAGCAGAGAACATCACCATAAGGCACTTGTTTACTGGCATGGAGCAGCTACAAGCCCTTGTCTTTCCCCTGGACATGTGGAAGTGGGGTGCAGGGAACAAAAGATGGTGAGGGGAACAGCGTTCTTGCTGTCCCACGTGTTCTTGTATGAGCATTACCTTGTCTGGGAACAGTGGAGAGAAGTTTCATGCTTTTCCCCTCTTCCAGAGGGTCTCTCCTCTAATCAATCATTTCCTCTTACTTTAGCCCTTTCCGTAGCAGAAGGGGTGGAACAAGGAATGTGCACTTTGAATTAACCTAAATTAACAGCTGTGCAAACGGCAGTTGCCAAGGCAAGAAAAACCAGAGAGAAGCCAGGCACCCTTGGGATCTCCAGTGCTGCTGCTCTCTCGCAGTGAGCAGAAGCCCTCCTGGGGACTTGGGAGCTCCCTGCAGGAATGCCCCAGGAACCACACCACCTTGGATAAAGGTTTTTCAAATATTGTCCAGCTAGCATCATGTGACTGCTAACCCATGTGTCCTAACCTCATGGGTTGTATAATATTAAACAGAGCATCTTGTGAAGAATGGAGTCATTTTTGTCTTCATCCACAGCTCAAACCTTAGAATTGTTTGAGAGGATTAAATCCATCTCCTGGGGCAGTTTTTTGGTTTTTTTATCTTTCTTATCAAATGATCTCTTACTTTAGGGGATTACTACTATTTTATTTTTTTTTAAGTAACAACTGAAATGACATGTCAGTGCCAAGACTGAGTTTTAAACTCTTCTACAGAATATGGCACTTGCTCTGACTCTGGCTTCAGATGAGTTCATGATTACTGCGTTTGAAACTGGAAGAAATTTTATTTGACTTGATTTCAAAAACTTAGGTTCAGAATTGATTTCTTTTTTTTTTCGGTACTCAACTTGGCTGTCTTGGTTTGGAAAGATATCTGCCAGGGAAAGCTGGAGTTTCTCTTAGAATGGGGAATGTAAACCCCTCACCCCCACCAAACTATAATTTTGCAATTAAGGGCTTTCAGGCAAAGATTTGGGAATAGGAATAACAGTTCTTTACTAGGAATATTAACAATACAAATGTAGTAGAAAAACAAAACCACCTAACCAAAACAAGCAAACAAACCAACATGCAATCCTCGAAAACCCTGACAGAGTCAGAGCTACAACCTGACACCCTGTTGGTCAGGGTGTTGAAAGAAGTCCAAAGGTGAGTCCTCCTGGAGTGGCAGATGTGGTTCTGGTGGAGTAGAGATGATCCTGTAAAACAAGGGTCCAGTGGTGGTGAGAAGGGTCCAGTCTTCCTCCCCAAAATCAGGTGAAGCTGGATGCCTTGTGTTCCTACATCTCAGTTTTTATCCAGGTAGGAATGGCTGGCTCCCCCCACTGGGTGGAGCATCTCACAATAGGATGATGGAACGTGAATGTACTGCTTTGGGGAGGGTATAGTTTGGGGGTGACTGATGGCCCATTAGCAGAACATATCCCCCTGGAGGGAGGACAAAGAGATAAGAAACACTGCCCCACCTGGCTTTAACAGTTGGCCCATTATCAGAAGGCATTCACCCCCCCTCCTCCCAGAGTTAAAAGAGAGAAAGAAAAAAAAAAAAGAAAAAAAAAATCTCCCCAACTGCTTTCAACAAATGAAATAGAATACACATTTTTGGTTTCACAACCCAAGACATTGGCAAAGAGCAGAGAATGAAAAAAACCCACCCAAATTCTTCTTCTACATAGCATTTCCTTTTTTTTTTTTATCTTTGTGCATCTTCAAATAAACTAAAATTACCTTTCTGACTTCATCCTTGGTAATGCTAGAAGACATTTTTAAGGAAATGTTTCTGAAAAATCAGAAAGAAATTTGCAATTTCACAGGAAAGATATATAAGCCAGACTTTTTTGATTGGTTTTGACTTGGCTTTTGACACCCAGCCCTCATGGTGCTTCAGCCCTCCCAAACCCAAAAGCAAAGAGCTATCTGTGCCCACAGGAAAAGCTCTAATAAGAATACACCAAAAGCTCTAACAGGAATAAGAAAAGCTCTTCCTCTTACCCAGGAAGGAACACAAATTTTTCTGTGAGTGGTAGAGTATTATCCACCAGAGTTTCTTGGAATAAGGAAAGATTATAAAGAGAACAAAATAATTTGATGAGACATGCAAAGAGAATTCATGACAATAAAAACACAATACAATGACCTCATGCAAATATCATACAGCTCTTCTTGAAATAAATGGACATGGATGATATTAAAAGAGGCACACAGCACCTAAAGGATCAGATAATAAGTAGACTCTGTCTAAATGAATTAAATATGTCTATTAATAATACCTTATTAAAAATTTTACTTACGTTAATAAATGGAAAATGCAAGCCTCATTACAAGTCTTTAGATGTAAGTCTAACGAAGTCCTTGTACATCCATAACATTTAGAAATTTGAAGCAAACTAGTAAGGAATGATCAAAGCTTTTCAGCTATCTCAGAACAGATGCTCCAAACTCATCTTGTCAATCAGTCCAGATTCAGTGAAATATGAAGTTCATCAGTCAGTTGTATTCAACTAAGTTTCCAGGCATTAATTTAAATGTAGTGGGAATAGAAATGGGTAACTTTCCAACAGGGCAAGACCTATCTTGTGACTCACTGCTCTGAAGGAAGATATTTTACAGCATCTCTGAGGAAAAGGGAGCAGATTTTGCTTTATTACCCTGACAGCCATTTCCCTCCAGAGGAAGCAACAACCCACTTCACTGCAGGGCAGCTGCTGCCAGACCAACAGGATGCTCAAGAACACAGAAAGCAGAAGTAGATGGCCAGGACACTAAATCTGTGTTGGGGAGGAGTTTTTATTTTTCTCCCTTAACAAAAGCATGATACATGGGTATACTTGTAGAGAAACAAGTTATTTGGTTGTTTGATAGGGAGTTTTGGGGGGTTTTTTTCCACCCAATTTTAGCTAGCATTCAACCCATGCATTTTCTACCTCAAACCGGTCAAATACTGACTTCCAAACCAACATGTAAATTTCCTGTGCTCCTCATTGCAGCAGCCCTGATGTACCTCAGAGTCTGTACACGGACTTATTTCACAATATCCACTTAAATAAGGCAGTATGGAGGCAAAAATATCAAGAAGCATCTCTGCTTTTCAGATCTATGACTGTGCCACTGCAACCTAGGTTTTGAGAAACATCAAGAACTTCTGAAACATTAAAATGCCATGGGGCACATTGTGTTCCTCCACAGGGCTCCTCTACCAGAGAACCAGGCACAAAAAACCGTGGCCTAGTGCACAGAGTGCACGAAGCAGAGGTTGTCAAACAACAGATCACACAGAAACACAGTTTACCTCTGAGTTCTCCACCAAGTTTGGATGCCTGTTCTGGAGAAGCTGAGGCCCACATATTTTGTATGTGGTTAGTCAAACCACCCAGAGAAATTCAGTATTTTGTGCCCAAAAGGACTCTTTGCAAGTAACCATACAGAATAATGGAAGCAGCACTACCCAAAAAAACAGAGTCAATGGCAAATCCTACATCACATGTGGGAAGGTCATGAGAAATCTCTCACCAAGAACCATCCTGCAGGGAATCTGCTCCTCACCATTGCATAAATAACCACAAATCTTCCTGGGCTCCTCCAGAGGTGGGATTTATCCCTCGCCCCAGGGTATGTTCCACATTAACTGCTGTTTCCTCCTGAAGAATTCCAGTAGGCAGAAAGAGAGGCTGAGCTGGTTACAAGCCGGGCACAGCAGCTCGACAGCCAAGAGGGCCAGGCTCCTTAAACGCCAGTGAGACCTCCAGTGCAAACACTGAGAATTGCATCAGCGGGCCACAAGTGGTCAGTTCTCCTTTCATGATAAAAACCACATTTACTTCAATACAGAAATGTGTATTTGTATCTCTTTGGAGCTAAACTAGCATGCTTTCTATAAGAAACATAGGGGTTTTCATTTGTCTCACTTGCACCCACGAAGAGGAGAAACACCACAGAGATTCTCTTAAGGTTTAACCAGGTATTCATACCCTGAGCAAATATTGGAGGATTAAATGGTTCAAACACACACTTCCATTTCAGAAATGCTTTGGTGTTTCTTTTAATTAAACTTGTTTATAAATTTATGAGAGAATTGAGTGGCCTTAAGCAAACAAAGGTTTTGTAGAATTTTTCCAGTTATACAACTATTCTTGACAAAAAAGGCATAAAATTTATTTAAATTTGAGGAATTTTCATTCAAAAACATCAATATTTTAATTCCTTTTCTACTCTCTCTTTGTTTTTCTTTGCTAGGGAGTTCCATTAAGTTAATTGTAGGCCTTTTTCATTTTTTTCTTGGAAGGAGAATAGGATTTGGTGGGGAGAGGGTGTCAGGAGAGACATGGGAAAGAAAAGCAACCTTTTGTCCTCTTGCTTTACCCTCCTTTGACTCTGAAAGTTTTAAAAGACAAAATATTTGGAAAGGGCAGAATCTAGCAGAAGTCAAGACAAAAGCAAGAAATGAAGGAACGCAAGAAATTAATAAACTTAATTTAACGACAAAAGGGAAATAGGATGTAATGAGGAGGTAATATATGTATATATGAGGAGGTAATAGGATGTAAATAACTTTACCTGACCTCCTCCAAAGGGGCAAAATTACACATTGTAGATGTAAAGTATTATGGGTCTGATTACAATCCCGTGTATTTTACAGCATCTATATTTTAAGACACGTGACTTTAGTTGAACCCTTTTTGATTTACACCAGCTTTAGTCAAGTCTCATGTCCTATGTTTTTCTTTCCCTTAAACAAACAAAATTACCTGTTCTTCAAATTAAATCTGGTTTTAATTCTATATAAAGCATTTAGGAATACTTGTCATACGAAAGACATTCTATTACACAGAGGTGTATTGTTTTTTGTTATTATTTTTTAGGTTTACCAGCTGCACTGAATTTCCATTGCCCCTCACATAAACTCTAACAATTTGGATATGACCAAATCTCTCCTAGCGTTGCTCCTGGGGCCTACTCTGTCTTTTATTTAATTTCTGACTAAAAAATTCAATCAGGACCATCAAACAATAACTAGTTTTTGCTAAGGCTACAGCTCAACAATTATGATTTTTTAAAGTACATTTAAGGGTCTCTTCCTTTCTGCTCTCTCCTCCTTCTCTCCTTGGCAATGACTTTTGGTTTCATTGATTTCCTTTTTTCACCATTTTTATATTTAGCTCACAACCAAACCTCTCAACAGAAAAGGCTTAGCACAGCAGTAGAAGAGCAAGAGTGTGCAGACTCTGGTGGTGGAATGGGGACCAAGGGCAACAGGACGCCCTCACTCCAGCACTTCCACCAAATGTCTCCTGGCCTGGGACTGTGGCCCCAGCAATGCACTTGAAGGACAAGCTGGGGCCTGAAGCCATGACATGGATGTCCAGAAATCCACAGAAATACAGCCCATGGCCACCACAACCCCCTTCTCCACAGGTGACATTTCCATATTACCATCAGGGAAGCACCTCATTAGAGCTTAGGCCGTGTTGCACTGAAGTCCACAGGTGGGACTCCTGCCCCAGGAACTGTCTCCCTGCTCCTCCTCCTCTTTCCCTCTTGACAGATGGTGTGTGAACGCCGCAGCCATAACCCTGTGAGCCAAGAGTGCCGTGGAGACCCTGCTGCAGGTGCTGGGACAGACGGCCAGGGGAGTAAAACTCCTCCTCCTCTGCCTTCATCCCTTCGGAGTCCGTGCGGTGGGACCGCTGTCGGTGCCCGCGGGGCGGCGCAGGGAGGCGCCGGCAGCGGTGGCATTCCCAGCAGGGAGAGCAGGCCGGCCAGCCGGCAGCGGTGGCATTCCCAGCAGGGAGAGCAGGACAGCCAGCCGGCAGCGGTGGCATTCCCAGCAGGGAGAGCAGGCCGGCCGGCCGGCAGCGGTGGCATTCCCAGCAGGGAGAGCAGGCCGGCCAGCCGGCAGCGGTGGCATTCCCAGCAGGGAGAGCAGGACAGCCGGCAGCGGTGGCATTCCCAGCAGGGAGAGCAGGCCAGCCGGCCGGCAGCGGTGGCATTCCCAGCAGGGAGAGCAGGACAGCCGGCCGGCAGCGGTGGCATTCCCAGCACGGAGAGCAGGCCGGGCAGCACCACAAGGCCCCTGGCAGGGGCTCGACGCCGGCCGCGGAGCATCCCCTCGCTGACGTCGTGCCTGGCCACATCAAGCAGCCCCAGCTCACCTCTTCCTCTGCAAAGGTTCCCCTCGCCCCCAAGCTGTCAGCAAGCACAGCCACTGGTGTAATTGCCGCCTGACCCGGCTCCAGCTGCAGCCCGAGCAGCAGGCACAACCGCAGCCCGGAGAGGGGCAGGCTCACAGCGTGCAACCCCGGCCACGGAGACAGGAGGAGAAATATCACAGCCTTTGATTTCTGTATTTTTGGGTCTAATTCCTAACACCATGATCCTCGTGAGCAGGAAGGCAAATGATGCAATAAAACTGTTTTGAAATCATTATTTATATTTTTTTTCTCCTCCTGATATTTTTTGAAAGAGTACTGAATGTTACAGTTATTCCTCATAAATAACTCCTTTTTCTGATTAAAACAGTCCAGGATGGTGTCAGAGTTAATTCACAACATAGTGTGCTGTAACCAGCTTGGTTGCTCGCAGTCCAGGATTTCAATCAGCCTCTCTGACCGCAATTAACCCTTTGGACTGTGGATAACCAACTTCTTGGAAGGATGACAAAGCAAAGGGAAGCACTCCCAGCCCACCAAAATTAATAACCACTGATAAGCATTGCTTCAAAAGCCAATGCAGTAATAAGTCATCTTAGATTATTTCAATGCATTTCACTATTTTCTCCAAAACACCTTCCCCATGTCAGTGAACTAAACACCACCCGACCACACTCCCAAAACCGCATGTATTTTAGCACTGATCAGACAAAGAAGTTCTTTGCAAAAGGAAAGTTTCAGCAAAACACAATGAAGGTGCAGTCACACCCCTAGGAGGCTAGAAGCTAAACCCCCCATCTCCCTGACAGGAGCTGATGGGGGCCAGCCACATCTGCAGAGCAAGAGGAGCAGCAATGGCCAGGCAGTGTTTCCCCGTGTTCCTGCCATGTGTGTGAGCAGGAATGCTGCTGGCCCCACCAGAACCTTCCCCAGCACCAGGAGCTGTGGGGAGGATGTACGTGAGCTACACTGGGAATGCTCAGCACGTGGTTTTCCAGAGGATCACAACTCACAAACCAAAACATGAATCCGCGGTAGCTCAGAAAGACGGCTGGCTTGATATGGAAATAGCTGAAATTTCAGCCTCTCTCCCTCCCCCAACTGCATATGTCAAAGAGTTGTTACAACAAGAAAAATATCTATAATTAGCAAGCCGACATACACCCATTTTCTTTGCAATATTTTTAGCAATATTGAGCCAAGTTACTCAAACTTTCCAAAGAAAAATAACCGTAAGGAAAATTCCCTTCTCTGGAATGAAAGTCACTAAAAAATTATGAGGTTGAAAAGGGTTAGAATGGAAACCATTGTGCAACCTTAGCTATAATAAGGACTGAAAAAACTGATTGTTGTTTATTACATTTATTTCATGTTGTCTGATAAACAGATTTCATGTTGTCTTCAGCAGTCACAGCTGAAGACTGCATAAAAAGACCAAATGTAAAAATATCTTCGTTCATATGCTTTGGCTTTCAAGCCTACCTTAAATAAATGGTTTTGGAGCTAGGATGGTGTATCTAGAGGCTGTAATAAATATCCCACTCTCAGGGTAACAGCAGACCCTCTGCTTTGTAAAAAATTAAGGTTGCTTCCTTCTCTGTATGACTGTTCAATTTACGCCCTGTCTTTATTAAAAAAAATCAAACACCCCCCCCAAAAAAAATCCAAACCAAAAGATAAAGAGATAAATATTTTAAAATAAGCTTCGTTACACATCCCTCCTCTCCCCCCCTCCCCCCTCCACCCCACCAGTTTTTGTAGCACAAATATATTGCTTCAGAATCAGGAGATAACACGACAGGTCAAAAAGTCCTTGTCCACAATATAAGAATTTATGCCAAATGGTTAGTTCATTAAATAGACTCAAAATCTGTCCTACTAATAGGTTAATACAACTGTATTTGATTTTTCTGCTTGCATAGCAGAGAAGAAAGAGCCTCAAGGTAGCACTAAAAATACCATATCTATCCATCACAGAAAGTGGGCAGCAATAAAATAAGGAGTTCAGTCCATATTGTTTTAAAGACATTGTCTATATAGCTGCTAAATAAATAAAGTAGGAGCAAAATGCAGGATTATGGTACATTTTTCTCCATAAAATCTTTGAAGATGGTAAATTAGGATAGCTATTTCGTGAACTATGCAGGCTTCATTCCTGGCTTAATGCACAGGTGATGGAGAGCAACTGTGAAGCTCAATGGTTACGGGTCAGAACAACATGCTGCAGTTTTCTTCTTGCCAGTGTATATTTATACTCAGCTCCCTGGCTGTAGTTATTTCCCCATTTTCTCTTGGTGTAAGAAAAAGACAAATACAGGTGAGAAGGGGAAGAAAAGGGAGGCTCTCCTCTTTGGTGTGCAGCCCAGTTTGCTAGCGAGAAGGGAGCTTGCTTAACTGCTCAAAGCACAAATAATCCTGGGAGCATCTAAATTTACTCCCATTGTGGCATTTTGGTAACCCAGCCTCACTCCAGCCTTTGGTAATTCAAAGACAATGACTATGTAAACCTCAGCCTAAGCTTCCTTCCCAAGGCTTGGCTCCTTCTATCACTGTGCTCCAGAGCCTGCTCTGCCCCAGAGTTTTCTAGCTGAAAGAGTTAACTGAACCATTTTGCCAGCCTTACTCAGCATAACTTTTCTGGGTCTTAGAAGAAGTTAGCACTTGAACCTCAGCTGGTGGCTCAGAGACCCCTGCTAAATGAATTCCTGGTTTAAGTGCATTGACACTGATGGAGTTAGAAGAGGAACAAAACTGGTCCTTTGCCTTATTTGCTGTTATCCACAATAGGCAGCTCTATTTTTCTAAATAACAAGTACCAGAATACTGAATATATTAGCTGCCAAGAAATGCAGAACAAACAGACTTACATGTTTTTCCCTTTATTTCCATCATCTGACCTTTGCTTTTTATGTCTTAGGAGCAAGCTGCAACTTTATTTACATGTATAATCTAGATGAAATGCTAGTTTGTGTGTAGAAAGCTATGTAGACTTTGGTCTCTGAATTTGGCTTTCCTTTTTTGTTCGGAGCATAACATAATAAATTAATGGAAACATGGAAATGTTAGGTTTTAGAATTATTTTCATTTCAAGTTTCTGATTCTTTCAGCCCAGACTTGATCCAGATCCAGACTTCCCTAGAGGTTTGAAGTATTAGTTCATAGTCTAAAATATAAACTTGTGTCCTGACACAGAAGGTACTAAAATCACTCATTTTGCCCAGTTCAATAATAATAGCTTTGGAATCCCCATGAGAAGATTGACTGTAATAAAAGGTGCTACCAGCCATCTCAATTTTGTATATAGTATCAGTAGAGAGAAAATTAATTATTTAAATAGTGGAATTCAAATTATTAGGAAGAGAGCAAAACCTTATAGAGAAACAGAGTAAATACTCCAAGAGTCAACATGAAAAAGTTAACCAGATAATAAGTATGACTTATGGGGGATGAGAAGAGCTTAAACAGAATCACAGACTGGTTTGGGCTGAACAATCCTAATTCTCTCATCCTTTCCTCATAAGAGAGGTGCTCCATCCCTCTGATCAACTTGGTGGCCCCTCCTTTGGACTTGTTCCAACAGGTCCATGTCCTTCCTGTGTTGGGGACCCCAGAGATGGACACAGCACTGCAGGTGGTGTCCCCAAGGTTTCAAACCTGCAGCTGAATACATTGACTCTGGTTTTCTTCACCAGTCTGATCAACTTTGGATGTTTAACTTACATTTTCCAAATCTCCAGTTTTTTACTTCTATGTATCTGCCTAGACTTGGCTCTGATTGCTAGTGAGAAAGAATCTCTCACTTCTACCCCATACTTTATGCCTAGGCTATGCAATCTTCCCAATTTCACATACCAAATGAAAAACAATATGGCACTGATACATGCTAAATCTTAGTCTTCCTTGCTTAGGAATTTTTCATAAAACAACAGGAAGTAGCCCACAACATTGAAACAAGAGGAATGATGAATAAAAAAAATAAAGTGCTAACTTCTACTTATAGTTCTTATTAAAGCAACGCATCAATTCTGACAGAAATATTTAAATTCTGTGTAGCTTTACTGAGAAAATCTTTTATATCCATGCCTCCATATATCACAAGAATGCTGTTGTGATAAAAGCATAATACTTTATCTAAAACTGAACAAGAGAAGGTTCTTCACAGGGATTCTGTGCATAATCAAAGAAAAAATAATTTGGGTTTACTGATGTATCTGTTTTTTTTGTTTGTTTGTTTGTTTTTTAACATTCATATGGTTTTATTCTGTGAGGTTTTTTGTTATCTCTGTCCCCACCAGTTTACAGATGATCATCAACTCAGTATCTCTGGGGCAGGAGCAGGGAGCTTCTGTGTGGAAATAACACCCTTCCAAATTGCATGGTACTATTCATTAGTTCATGGCTAAGAGACCGTTCTTTTCATTTGCTACCACACACAACCCACATGGTCAGCAACAAACCATCAAAGCAGTCCAAAAGGTTACTTCCAGAGCTAGGTATTTTTCAGAAAGGGATGTAAAAAAATCTAACAAACCAAAGGAGCAAGAATCTAAGCCACTTTTGAGGGGACACCATTTACAACTCAAGAGCAACAGTGACATTAACTGTAAGGCAAGAGCTCAGCACGAAGCGTCTGGGTGGTGGAACTCTGCTGTTTCAATGAAAGCCTGTTACCATGCATTCATTATCAAAGAGAGAAAAATCCCTCCCATAAATAATAATAAAAAAATAATCAAGATGATTAAAAGCTTACTCACATGCAACATCTCTCTGACTTTAGTATTATTACCTCTCAGCTCCTAAACATTGAATTTACAGGTCACCAGCTGGTCACAGCAGCTTTTAATAGCTTTTTCATTCTCCAGCAACAGTGCCACCCCAGTTTTGACTTGGAGGTTGTATTATTTTTTTGATTGCATTGATTAAAATAAGAAGATATTTAATCTATTCTAGTTCAAATTCTTCATATGATCTTAGGAAATAGGACCATATTTTCAATACTGTATTTAAAAATAGCTCTAGAAAACATACATTCCTATAGGCCCAGTGCTTTTCTCAAGGTGGAAAAGACGAGTAATGCTTCCAGAAGACAAGTACAGTAGCTGGGGATGTGGTACAGCAAACTTAAAATCAGTTTAAAATCAGTTAAATGCTGAAGTTCAGAAAATTTTGTTTTAAAATGCTCCTGGGAGCAGGAACGCAGTCTCAAAAAGCAGCTCCCCATCAAAACTGGCACATATGTCTCTACATCTTTTACAGCCTCTAGGAACTGTTGAGCAGACCTCCCATCAGCCTGTCAGATACTGAACTTCCCAAGACAAATGAAACTATCTCAGTTTTGCAAAACTTGTAAAGCAAGAACTTATGTAACCTGCTTTTTCAAAACACACGTGCTGCAAATACAGATATTGACTGTACTGACATTTCTCCATTACAGTTTAAAATAACATCCTGTGTGATGCCTATATGCTGAGCTGTTAGCTCAGTTTTGAATTTTCTAAACACTGGGTTTGCTTTCAAAGAAAAACACTCCGGTTTCTGTACAATACATGAGAGCACACTGGCTCTTCAGCTGGGAAACAAAGTTAAGAATGTGTGGGCTTTGGCTTCAAAATTAACCATGCTTTAGTAATCTAGTATACTAAACTGTTTCTTATTAATGTATCATGCAAATACTCTCCAGTCCTCCCACAAGACTGACACTTTCCCAACATATCAATAGCAAATGTTCTGTGAAATGCAACTTTTCTGATGTAGGCCACCCTGACTTTCAGTGTGATCTCAACCCACCATCCAAATCTTCATGGCAGATGCAGAATGGGGTTCTTTAGTACGGGAAACAATATAGAAAAAAAAAGTTTTGTTGTTACTTTGATACATCAAATTTATTTTCTTCAGCAAAGAAGCTGCTTTTTTTTTTTAAACTCTTTTTTTTCTTCATTATGGCTGAACAGCATCAGGTTTGTTGTTTTCTCAGAGTCAGAATGTAAGGTAATGTCGGGAGATGGTTGGCATCAGCCCTTCATTAGTGTAACTAGCTGATTTTACATACAATTTTGAAGTGCCTCAGCTTAACCCCAGCTGTCTTAATGCAGATGAGATGGAGGATATTCCCAGGGACTTTTGTTACATGACAAATATGCTCTGCAGAGGCTCTGCCACCACTTCCCCATCTCCCAGGGCAGATTTTTATTTGACATTGCTGTTGCCAAGCCACCTGCCAGATTCACATCCCTTCTCTGGGTGGCAGATGTGACAAGGTGAGCACAGGGCAATGTCTCATTAACCAACAAGAGCTATTTGTGAGCTGCAGCAGAAAGAGGTGAACCTGCCCTGCTAGCCAAGAGGCTTTGTGGTTTGCCCCAACAGTTGCCCCACCTTGGCTGCTACCAGCACCAGTGTGATCCTTGTTTCAAAGCCACCAGCCTGCAGCCCAGGGATCACCACAGGTTGTGGCTCAAACAGGAGGTCATTCAAAATGCCATATGAAGGGTATGAGAGGAGTATATAGCCATTGATATTTGGTTTTCATATGTTTGTGCTTTACATCTTTTTATGCTACAGTTGAAGCCACAGCGTGATCTACTCTCCTCTGACTCGGCCATCTTCCAGGAGCTTTCTGTAGGCACTGCTGAAATAGAGAACCTTGAGAAACGATAAAGGAGGGTAATGCGTTCTGATTTTTAGCTTTTTATCTCCCTTCTGCTCTTAACATGCTCTGTTCAGATGCACTATGGTTTTCCCCCATGAAACTCAGAGTTATCACTTCACAAAGGCTACATTAACAGTGCAGGAGACAAAAGCCATGTGAGCTGTGCGAAGGCAGATCTGGGGTGATGCAGTGGCTGAGCAGAGGAGTGAGCTCAGAAAAATAACAGTGCATACATCAGGGGTGGAAGGTAAATTAAAGAGCTTTGAAAGCTTAGGTGGGGCTGGATGCTGACCAGACACTGGTACCCAGAGCACACAAAAAACCAGAGAGCAGTGCCATGATAGTGATGTGGCTCAGGGAGAAAAAATTAGCAGCTGTGTTTCAACTGAACTGCATTTCAGAGGGGAGCTGACAGGTTGCAGTGGCCACTCATGGACCACACAAACATTTCAACACTTGCCTCTTTAGACATGGATGGGAGATGCAACAAAAAAACCTCAGCAAACAGTGAAGTTAGAGTTTTTCTGCAATGCTCTTCACTGCCTAGTCCTATAGAATTCCAGGACTCTTAGAGTTTTGAGATGATGAGGAACAATGTTTTGGAAAAACACCAGCCACTGCTCAACAAAGTTCTGTTTGTACTACTAAGAGCTTGAGCTAAACCAAAAGCTAAGTGAAGTAGCCCAGAATTCAGCCCAGGAGTCCTGAAGCAATGCCCTCTGCATATTTCATCCTGCATCCATTCTTAACTGATAGGTGCTATACCTGTGTCCTCTTACTGCAGTAAATGCAAACTTGCTACACTTATAAAGGACAAAGAGCTTTGCACTCAGGCTTGATGTGAGACCCAACAGAAAAATGAGGGGGAAACTGGTTTTGCTAAACTTATTTGGATTATGCCTTTTTTTTACCCCCAAAATTGAAAACAACTGGAAATACTTTGGAAATTCAGGAGATTTAGGTGTTGTTTATACAGCAAATGAAAAGAACTGACCTAAATGCCTCTATATTTTAAAGCTCCAAGGTAGGGGCATATTAAAAATAACCAGGTTCTCTAGTTTCTATTGCCTACAGAAAACTTAAATCTAAAATAATTGTTTTTAAAAATTGATTTCCTTTAACATATGTACAAGATTAAGTGGTTACAAATAGAAATGCTAGATATTCTGAAATATTTATGGCAAATATCTGAGTTGCTTATTCTGGCAGCTTCTATAAGAAGGGATCATTATGGTATCTACATTTTTTTTCTCCCAGAGAAACAGCAGGAAAAAACAGTAAGAAAAAAAGAATAGGATAAAATGAATTCAGAGTAAATTGCAGCACATACCTCTGCTTCCGTTCCCTGGTAAAGAAAAGCCATTATATGCCTACTGCAAGACTAATCTAAACTTCTTTTCCAAACAATGGACTCAAGTGAGCAATTGAAATAAGTGGGTGCAATTCTTAACATTTTCTTTTTTCAGTGCAGCAATATCGGGTTCATACTTTTTTTTTTTTTCTCCCCCTTCCCCCCCTTATTTAATAAGAATTCTTTGTCTTCAGGATTCGAAAGCACGGCCACATGCCCTCTAGTGAGCTACACAACAACTGCATCTCGGTAGGTGGAGAGTGCTCACCTCACTTGAGATGCTTCTTTACACTATCATGTGTTGTTTTCCTCACAAATGTATTTGTCGTGTTTTATGTTCAAGCCTTCTGCACCTTCTAGTTTTCTGAGAGTTCCCTTTTTGAGTCCAGGAAACGAAATGTTCTGAATTAGGGAATAGAAATACTTAGTCCAGTGAGCAGCATTTAAAGCAAAGCTAGACTTGGAGACCACTGAAGGCCTGTTGCTTCAGATGGGTATCAAAGGCACAGTGTATCAAGAACATTTTCCTAAGAGTTTTCATATTTCTTTGAGGAAAAGAAAAAGATTTCTAACCTAATAAATAAATGCCCAGAAGCTGTAAGAAATGTACTACTACACACAGTACCACCATATCTTGGACATGCTCTTCCCTGTTTTGGAAATAATCTCTCCCTCCTTACACACCACTGAGTGAAGTGGACCAAGGGACGTCTCTGAATGTCTTACAGTGTGAGGACCTGGGCAAGGATCTTCTGGATCATGTCCTTTCAGGAGGGCTCCTCCGTCCCCTTTTAAGCAGTAGCTATTTGGAAATGGTGCCCTGCCGGTGTTGAGGAAATTGTGCTTCAGCAAGCAGGTTTGTCCCATGCCAACACTTGACTGGAGGACACTCAGTCACCTTCTTCAGGGGGCTCTCAGATTCTTGGAGATATTTCACAGGTCACATGTGCCTCCTGTGCCACAGATGGGCAGCTCCCCTTTAAAGCCACGCTCTTGTTCTAGGTAGATAACCCAGCTCCTAGCCAGCAGCTGCAGCATTCACATGAGCAAAGTTTCACATGTGCTTGAAACTTTACAGGATTGGATTAAAACACAGGGTCACCCAAAGTTTACTGCAGCTTCTCTTTTGCTCATTTGTGCCCCTGCAATGCTTCATTACCCACATGCTTGCTCTGTCATAATCCATAATATTTGGCCTGATGCTAATAAAGCCTGATTCATATGAAAAGAATAAGAATTGCTGTTGCTACTGCCAGTGGTAATAATGAAGTATCCTATTCCCATGATACAAATTAGAGATGCACGGAACATGGGGTTCCTGTTTTATGATTACCATTCTCCATAATTATTAAAAATTGCAGTACAGTTATACCAAAATCAGCAACAAATAGAAAGAGAGGGAAATTTCAAATTAATCCTAGATATGCTCAAAAGTGACATAATACATCAGAAAAATGAACTTCTGACTTACAGATTTTATATTACATTTGGAATCCCAGTCTCATCTGAAAAGTATAAAATGCCTTTTTGAAATGTTAATTTAATTTTTTTGTGACAAATGAGGAACTGTTGTATCCAGTTATGCAACACAAGTAACTGTCACTCCCTCCTTTGCCATTTTACCAGCTTCATACCAAAAAACAGCATAGCAAATATCTTTTCCAGTTGTTAGACTTTGGCATATTTTCCAGCTATTAACTTGTGACCTATACATTTATCCCAAGTCCTCCTTCAGCCATGTTAGGTTCAGCTTTGCATTTAGCAAGTGGCTTGAATGTATTTCAGCCTGACATTATGGGCTAACCAATCCAAAGAGATGCATCAGTCCTAAAATCCCCTTTCCACTGGGAGTTCCTGCAGATTATAAATATGATTTTAATATGAGTCCATATCCTTTATACAAGAGTTTGCTTGGAAGTTACTACTGCTGTCTGAAAATCTTGTCATCCCAACTGGAGTAGGATCTGGAATTTCTCCATGTTGGGCAACAATAAATGTTCTTCATATGAAGATGTTTATCTGGATGCAGCAAGGCAGTTATTCCAGGGGAAATTACGGCTGACAACATAAAAAAGTCTGGTTAGTAATCCAAGTGACATCTTGGGATATGTAAAAGATTAAGTAACAATGTCTGGAATGGACTAGATCAAGACAAATCCAAGTTCAATGGGAACTTAAGCAACTAAAAGTGCACTAAATAATCTCAGGAATCCATCTAAAGATTCAAGATGAAAAGAAACCCATTCCTTTGCTTATATTCCCTTGGTCTGGTTCAGTCTTGCTGTTGATGGATGCCTATCTCTTTAGTCAATGTCTAGCCTGTCTCTTTAGCCAATACTTTATAGCAATAAGACATTTTATTTGTATGAATAAAATTTACTAGCCACAAAGTCTGATCCTTACCGAATATGGTCTCCTTTCCTTGTATAGCCCATCATGGTTCATAACCAAAGGGATAAAAACCCACAAAGTTTTACTGCTCATATTAGAAACCCTCACAAGAGATTAATGTTTATTCCCAGAGCTTTCATCCAGAAGCAGAGATCAGAATGTGTTCAGGGGAAAGTACAACTATGTTTATACCTGATAGGAAAGAAAAGCTTCTCTCCTGTATTAAAAATGGTCAATCAAATTTTCCTAACTTCCATATATCTCTACTAAACTAGAAAGTTCATAATCCTGAGATAACTCAGGGACATGGAAATCTTCTCAAGAGAGCCTTGACCTGGTGTTTTCACACATCATTTTCACAAATACCTACTTATTTTTAATATCAGTTTTGTTGCCTCACCTTTCTACCTAAGCAAAAGCAAGATTTTGGAATTTGACACTGCCTGCCTATTAAATTTGTGTGCAAATGTTATTTTCACACTGAAAATTTCACCTAAACCTGAAGTCAACATAATATGGCAAAATAATTCAGTTACAAACTGCGAAATAATACAACCCAACAACTACTATTCATCCCTCCCCATCTGAAACCTTGTATCCCAGCCCTTCTCATTAATTCAATATTTAGTTATCTTCTAGAACCACCTCCCCACAGTTGTAAAACACTTATGGGGATGATAATTAAACCAACCTGAGCCTATTAAGCATAATCAACTTGGTAACTGAGATAACTCAGTCTCCACTTCCAAAATAAACAAGCCAGGTAGTTGCATTTGGAATCCAAGTAGAAGACATGACATACAGCTCCTCCCAAGAGGACTAAATTATGTTACTCCCTGTGTTCAAGTCTGTATATAATTTAACTGCTTGAAGGTAAATAAGAGCTTGGGGATCTTATGGACTGGTCCATTAAAAAGAGGCATTTTCTGAAAATTTGTAAGCAATGTTAGAACATTTGTCCCCTCCACCAACTGTTTCAAGAACTGTTGAGCTGATTAGAGATGATGCTGGCACAGGCTTACATGGTGCCCTCTGGACAGGAGAGATCATAAGAGCAGATGCTGTGCATTTCCGTGTTACGTCCCAAAAGCATTCCTGCCTGTCTCATGGTGTAGGGCAGGAAAATCTCTGAAAACACCCTCCCAGGCAATAAAGGATAATGAAATGTGCTTCAAAAGAAGTTAAGCAGAGCTCTGAAGACGGAACAAGAAAGCAGTCTGCATACACAAAACTTGCACTGTGTCATAAATCTAATGCATGTCTCTCATTCCGACTGAACTGCCACGCTCTTGCTCTAATGAAGTACAAGGCCAACGCATTGTACCCACCTTCACTAAAGCCAGCAATAAAGCTCTGTGTGTGTCTCTGCGCAGCATCAAAACAGATTTCACATTATTGTTTTAAATAGCAAGAGCACTGCATGGAAAGATGTCTGTATTTTCTTAATAGCTGTAACCACAGTACATAGCACATGTCAAAATTCTGAAAAGAGAACAGATTCCCAACGCTTTGTACAATGTATACAGTTTCTTTGCTTTGATGTCTTTGCTTCTTTATTGTATTAAATTATCTGGATTTTAAAAAAGAAAAGAAAAAAAAAGAAGGTTGTCTTTTGTCTTGTTACGGAACTGTCAAACATTATTTGAGCTAAGAGAACAGCCGGGGCCTCCATAACAGTTTTGGGGAAGGGAGGAAGAAAGAAAGAAAATTGTAAAGTATTTGCATGGTTAGGTATTTCAGCCATGAGGACTACAGTGGGACAGCACTGTTCTAAGAGTTACTGTAGGTGACTTTTAAAATCCATCCGTAAAGGGATCTACCCCATCACTCCTCAGGGAAGTCCTGCATCCCTTCACAGTACCCTTTTCTGCAGTTCTCCTACATGTCCTACATTTCCCAGAGGGACAGCATGGAGGATGATGGCAAGTATCTCTGGTCACTGCTTTGGGGATGCAAGTGATATTTCTTGCATGCTTTTTCTAACAAACAAGCATGACAGAGAGAAATGATCCATTTATATATATATATATATTTTTTTTTTTTTTTAATATGGAAAAAGGGGAAAATGCCTGCCAACAGGAATTATATTGCTCTGCTGATGTTTTTTCTTTACCTGGAGCATCCTTGAAATCAGTACCAGCTGTTGCAGAGAAGGATTCTGGTGCCCTAAACAGAGATTTATAACTTCAGGAGAAGGAATAAGTGAGAGGAGCACAGAAACCTCATAGAGAAAGGATTTTGCTGCCATGGCAGAGAGCTGTACATCAAATAGACCTGTCTCTGCAGAGGAGCTGAAAGAGCTCCTTCAAATCACTCAGCAACTGTAGAGTTGGATAAAAAGTGTGGCCCTTTGAAGTCAAAGGCAAAACTCCAGGTGACTTTAGGCTGGCCACAGTTTCAGCTTTGAACTCAAATTTGAATGCAAATTTAACAAATCACCAGGCATAATATGATTCAGGTTCTTATAAAATAATCACGGCACTGGAGCAGAGGTCTCCCTGGTCCTTTGCTCTGGCTTTTTCAAAGGGAGTTTCCACATGCTCTGCTTGTTACACAGCTCAATACAGGCACATTTCAGCCTGTAACCCTGAAAATAGTCAGCTTTCATTAAAATGAGTGTTTCTTTTTGTAAAAACAGTCCCTAAAGTTTATATTAACAGATCTGGGATCTACCGGTCTGGCTTGAGATCCTCTAGACCCTGGACACTCACAAATCTCTGTCTATAACATCAGAAATGTTAAAATGCTAGCAGATTATGATATATTCCCATTTTGAGGTCAAAAGAAGGAGAAATAAGAGTTTAAATGGAAAAATGTTAGTGGAAGTGATGTGAGCTTACTTGTCTGCAATTGATCATGTTTAATAAACGTTGATCACATATTTCTTGATTTAGACTCAATGGCTAATACAAGCAGGAAAAAATGGGTGTTTCTCTAACCTCCATGTGCTGCTTCTGAGCCATAAACAAAGTCTGACAAAGAGAGGAAATGAAGAAGGTCAATATTTAGTCCTGTAGTACAAGCAAAGCAGAGGCTGCAGGCAAGAGAGTGCAAATTTGCATTGCAGGGTAAATGAGTTCCCAGAGGGCTCCATGAAGCAATGCCTGGACCACTCACAGCTGAGGTCCAGCCTGTTGCTCTCCTTAGTGGACACAAAGCATGCATTTGTTTCGTAGTTTCTTACATAAAATCATTGGTATGTAGAATAAATGGAGCTAGAAGGATGATCACTAGACACATAACATCCAGAAAGCTCTAGCACTTCTCCCCTTTAATGCCAATACTTGGAAAATTCTCATTAAGGCAAAGAATTCACTCATAAAGACTCATAGGAATGCAGACCAATTTCATGGGTTACATGCTCTGTATTTAATTAAAGTCCACAAGCACAGTAGCAAGGTCCTTACTAACCCTAAAAAAATAGTTCAGGTGGCACATGAGATAGGGCAAGTCTCTGAATGTTGGTGGGGCAGAGCAGGAACAATGAAATTGGCTTTGATAGCTAAGCCACCATGCTATAGACCTATTCACTGAAAATCCAGCCCCAGATTTTCAATTTTTAGCATCAGGGTCAGCTTAGGCAACTCCTTCCTCATGCTACCTTCTTCCCATGCCATCTTTCAGCTGAGCTGGTTCAGCTTTCCATAGGACCTTGTGAAAAACCAGGAAAAGAAAATAAATTTACACAAATAAGAACAGTTAGGAATGTTTACAAAAATAATCTTACACAAATGAATGCAGGAAAAGGGTTATTGTAGGCCAGGGCTGCCTAATGATGTCATTTGCCATGCCAGCAGCATCAGCAGTACTGTGGGCCAGCAGAAGAAACTGCTGGGGTCAGAAGGCCAAGCAATGGGTTGTACAGGGAAGGCTGGCTGTGATCAGAGGCTCTCAGCCAGGTTAATGCTTGTTACCACTGATAAATCCAGTCCCATGAATACCACTGGAAGCCGAGCTGCGAGTGCTGTGAAGATGTTTAGCACGGCTTAGGAAAAACTCAAGATGAAAATTCATAGGTCTAGCTTTAAGAGATGATGGATCCTCACCCTGGTGGCAATTCTGACTACACCTGATTACATGCTTTGCTATGTCAGCTGCCACCCATAGCTGCATGTACAGACAAAAAAAAAAAAAAAAAAAAAAAAAAAAAAAAAAAAGGCAGGAAAAAAGGTTTAAATGCATTTCTTAAGGTGTGTTAGACTAGAACTGCCAGAACTGACCATACCTGGGTGCCATAATTTGCCAACAGAAAGCACAATAATTTTTTTTTCACTTGGCTGCTAAATAAAAATTGTTTGACTAGACTTTTAATAAGGCCAAGAATTACATAACCTCTTTTAGTAAGAAGCATATTTAAATGGAGGTTTGAAAAAACAGTGCAGGTTTCTTCTAATATGCTTTCCCTTTTGAATTGCAAGAATTTGACACCCCTGCAACCTCATGTAACAGAGTCTGGTTTTATGTTTATGGCTAACACTTGAGAGGTCTTGACTTTATTTGTTATTGGAATAAAGTTACTAATACATTCATTCACCTGAAGAAGTCATGTAAATACTGCCTTGTAACTTCACATATAACTTCATCCAAACAGAGGCACTTGAGGTTTAACAACCATTTTATTTGCCATTAAAAATTTAAAAATAGCTTATGGCAGCTCACACAGAGTGTTTTAGTCTCCTGAAGATACAAAAAAAAAAACCCTCAGCAAAAGCCAACAAAGTGAGCAGTTATCATAGAATCATAGAATTTCCTGAGTTGAAAGGGACCCACAAGATCATAGAGCCCAACATTGTACAGCACAGCCCCAAAAATCATGACATGTTTCTAAAGGCCTTTTCCAAATACCTTGGAAAAGGCTTTTAGAAGCTCAGATGGGCCTGGTGCTCAACCAAGTCATGGTACATCATTGCAATGACACGAAGCTGACTTCACAGCAGCAGTGTTAAGCATTTAAAATCAGCTCTTAACGAACACAATTGCTGAATCGAATGTTTTTCTGCTGCTATACTTAGAAGATGGAGACAACAGCCGTGGGGAAATTCCAAGCTGCAAAATCACCCTTGGTGGTTTTGGCCTCAGCCACATCCTGCTCCAAGGTATAGGATGGAAGCTGAGTGCTCTTGCAGTGAGGGAGGCAGGAGACAGCTGGAGAACAAACCATCTTTTCTCACAGTGAGGAAGAATACCAGCAGGGACACCACATGGCATGCTCCAGCCTGCACGTAGGTAAACTGCTGGGGTTTTCACACACAAACAGAAAAACAGGACAGCAGCTGCCTCTGTAATTTCAAATATTAGAAAAGCAACCAAAAATGAGTATTTGTCCCATGATTTGAGAAATTGTGACACTTGCAATACCAGCAATTTTGCCCAGAGCTTATGTAGGGATGCACACAACTGTGGGAGCTCATCCCTTGAGGAATTGGAGGTAAAATGCCTTAGCCATCATTTTAACCAAACAAAGCAATACATGGCATATTCCCTTCCTACAATCACTTCCCAAAACTCAGTAATCTCCAAGTCCCACGCTCTAGCATCATGGGGAGGGAAACAAGAAAGACTGGTTTTACTCTCTGAAACACCCTAGGTTTCAGTGATGTTTAATACCTGAGACAAGGAAAACCATCACGGAAGCAGCATCATTTAAAGAAACCTCTCACTTATATCTCTCACTTCAAATGAGTCAGCAGTGCCCTTGTGGCCAGGAGGGCTGATGGTATCCTGGGGTGCATCAGGAAGAGAGTGACCAGCAGGTTGAGGAGGGTGATCCTTCTTTACTCAGTGCTGGTGAGGCACATTTGGAGTGCTGTGTCCAACTCTGGGCTCCTGAGTACAAGAGAGGCAAGGAAATCCTGGAGCAGGTCCAGTGGAGGGCCACAAAGAGATCTGGAGTCTGGAGCATCTCTCTTATGAGGAGAGATTGTGGCAGCTGGGCCTTTCATGGGGCCCAGATTTCGGGTCTGGACTTCTCCAGAAGGCTGAGAGGGGATCTCATCAATGCTTATGAATACCTCAAAGAAGGTGCCAAGAGGATGGTGCCAGACTCTTTTCAGTGGTTCACAGTGAAAGGACAAAGAGAAATGGCCATAAACTAAAATGCAAGGAATTTCACTTCAACGTGAGGACAAACTCCTTTACACTGAGGATGGCAGAGCACTAGACCAGGCTGCCCAGGGAGGTCATGGAGTCCCTCTCTGGAGACATTCAAAACCCACCTGGACACATTCCTGTGTCACCTGCTCTAGATGGCCCTGCCTTGGCAGGGATTAGACTAAATGATATCCAGGGATCCTATCTTAACAATTCTGTGATTGTGTGAAATCTCCTGTTGGTTTGTTTTGTTTTACAGAAAGCACACAGCCTATTTGGAAGTAAGATCTCTGTATGGTAAATGTTTATCCTGTTACTGCTCAATCATTTCCACTCCCATTGTTCACACTCTGCTACCCTTTTAAATAAATAGTTCTGTCACATATGGATAAAATGTATACATTCTTTTTTAGAGGGAAGTCAGAACAGGGATCACAGTATGAAGATTGCACAATGAAGTCCTTCCTACTTATTAAAACATTCCCAGCTTTGCTTTGTCTTTTCTTACCTATTTGATTCTTCCTGCAATTGTACTCATTAAAATAGTGTTAATGTCCTGACTTGTTTGTTTTCCTTCTATTCCATCACATTTCTACTGCAAAACACATCTCTCTGGGATTGCTTAACTCTTATTTAGGGTTAGAGCTACCTTACCTCCAACATTTCCCTCTGTCTTGCTCTGAGCTTCCGTCTCTTAACGTGACTGTGTTTACATGCAGCAGAATGGAGGAACTGACATAAAACATGAATGGCAATGTGACAAACTTTTCTTCAGAAAGAAAAGAAAGTCTTTAAACCATATAAATTAAAATCTAATGCTTGGGACTGGGAACACATTTATCAATAACACACATGGGAGCTATACAGGAGCTCTGCCACAGGAAGAGGGCATCAAACCCTAGATTGCATGGATTTTTCAGATTTTCATGGCAGATTTCATTTGATCAAAAAATTTAAATGTACACCTCAGGTTTAGTTCAGCATCACCTTTCAGACCTGCTTGTGAATGTCACATTCTGAAACCAAGGTATTTCTATAAAGTTAGGGCTCAACAGCTGAGTGTTTGTAGAGATGTTTTCAATTATAACATTGAGTCCAGCCGTTTAAAGCCAAGACTCCTAATTTACAACAGTACTTGTTAATTTACAACACTGAGCTTGTATAACGTTTAAGTAAACACTGCACTTCTGGATGACAGAAAGCTAAACAATGAAATAAAACTTCAGAAACATATCTACTCCTGCAGTTTTCAAAGAGCTTCCAGTTCTCCAAAAACAAACAGCTCCCAGCTGCCTGACATTTATACTCATGCATCCTGCACTGCTACATATGTAGAGAGAAAGGGATCAGCAACCTAAATGCTTTTCACTCAGAAGATCCATCAAATCAAATTTTAAGGTAAATTCTGCTTTCATCCAGTGTATTTAATTTTGTTTTGTGAAGGGAGGGAAATGTCAAGAAGAAAATAAACACTAAGAATAAACATGAAACTTGCTTTAATTTTACTACTGAAGAGCTAACTCAGTCCTCAATTCTTTGTTCCAATTAAGCTAAATAGTTGTCCTTCTAACAAGCATTCCAGCTGAAGACAGCCCCCTCAACTTTCAGCTTTCTGTGGCTGAAACACGTCAAATTGCAAGCTCTTCTTCCTAACCATCCATTGCCTCAACTCCTTTTCCACTAAAATTACAAAAACGTTTCAGCTACCCAAACTTTTTCTTCTCTAAAATGCTACTCTCATCTTCTGACTCTTGCCAACACCTCAATACTAGAGCTAATCAAGCAAGTAGAAGCTGCTCAGATTGTCAGTTTTCCAGAAAAAATATCTTCAATCTATTTTTCTAAAAGTCCACAATAAGACAACAATGAAAACAGACTACTTTTCACTGAGTTATTGCAAGTTAAATACTCTTCATTTAAAACAAACATTGGACTGAAAACCTTATTTTTAACTAAACCATTCCAAAAGCCTGCTGTTCAAAAAACTCTACAGATGACCCCCTTTAAGGTCCTACTTGGTTTTCCCCTCAAGTCTATAAAATCAGAGCTTTCAGAACTTTTGAGCTTTGTCCTCAAATAAAGAAGTTTGGAGAACATTTCAATATGGAAGCCCTCGAAGGGGTAAGAATGCCGAAAATGTGTTTCACAACAGTCTTCCATGCTACAGAGTATGAAGAAAGGACTCAGAGACTGGAAAAGCTGAGGCATGTTCAAAGAAGCTGAGAGCCTGAGGGCAGATTTTGCAAAGCCTAAATAATGACTTCAATAGCACTGGTGAGCCACGGAATAGGACCAAGAGCATCAAAGGCCCCTTAGGGAGAAATGGGACAGGACAGTGGCTTCACAATGGTTTTGTGAATATGCACTGTTCAGGATCTATAATACCATAACTAATTAAAAAGGGTTTAATAGACATTATTCTCTGGGGTGGTGGGAGGGTGTGTCATGTTACCAACAACATTTTATCCTTTGGGAATATTCTGCATATTTGCAAGCAGAAATTTGAGTAACAACCTAGGAAAATGCCCTCCAGACTCACTACCAGGTCTCTGGAGCAATCTAGCTAGAAACATATACAGCCTCATCCAGAGAAAGGGCAAGATCAACAATTCCCTCAAATTAATGGGATTTTTGAGTGTTCAGCATCCCACAGCTGGCTAAGCCCTTTATGAAGCAGTAATTGCAGACAGTTCTCTGATTAGGGTGGGGAGAGAAACTTGGGCTTGGCCACTGGAATAGTACTCTGTCCAAACGCCCATTCAGCTACTGTCTGAAGACAGAAATCCTGACCGTAATTGCGTGTTCATTTTTGAAGAGAAAAGTCTCAAGGACCCCAGTGGGATTATGCCTTTGTTAGCTGGGACTTCAGCCTCTGAATTATTACTGATTATTACTGATAAACACATTCAAAAATTAACAGGGATACCCTCCAGCAAGATCAAGTATAGAACAAGTACAGCTTTAAATTTAACATGTCAAATTCAATTCCCTCCAAAACAAACAAACAAACCAAACAAACATCACAACCCAGAAACAAGAAAGGTAGAATATTACCTCATCACAATTTCTTGAACAGGAATGAAAAGCAAGCACTGAGAGCTAAAAGCACTGCTGTGAGACGGGAAGTTTGAAGCAGAGGGAAACTTGAAAAAGGAAGGGTGCAATGCTACTAAATGTAAATGTTAGTATTTTACAGATATAGATTAATCAGACATGAATCTGTGTCACATAAACCAATTTTCTCTCCTGTAACAGGATACAGGAGATGCAGCAGATGTTATACTGTTCTTAGCAGAGCAAGTCTTTTAATACTGTCTTTGACATTTTCATAAGCCACCAGGGGAGACAGACTAGAGGAAGCACTGTATTCAAGGAGTTCTTACTAGTGGCTTACTAACTGGAAATATGCACACACATATATGTCTGTGTGTGTGTCTATATAGATGTAGCCAAGGAACCTGCCCTCAGTTAGATATTTCCAGTATTTTTACTAATGGCTTGATTTATAACTTTATTCAGTGAATTAAATAAATGCTCTGAGTGGAAAAGGGCTACAAGGACACTGAAGACAACAACGAGCTTTCATAACAATGCTGATAAATGTTGAGAAATACTCCTGTTTAAAAATAACCCAACATCCACTCAGGGTTGTGACTAAAGAATGGAAAAGGCATATTACTATGCTTTTTTTTTTCTTTCTTTTTTTATTTTTAATTTAGCAGAAAAAGAACATGAAAGAGCATACAGCTGATAAAGTGTACCCGCAGTTGGACACACAAAGCAAGGAGCCTAAAAAAATGGCCAGGAAAATATATCATCTTCTTAATTAGTGAGAACTCATAACAACCCATGGGGCTTCAAGCAATATCAGAGCAACACAAACGTGAATGCTAAATGAGAGCTAAAATTAAAGAAAGAGGCATGATACATATCTGTGTTGTCCTTCTTGCCTACTTGTTTTCATGCTTGTTATTATGTCCTGTAAGCTCAGGAAGAAACTGCATCATCCAGTTCCTTGTATTTTGCCCAGGGTTGACCCAAGGTCACACAAAAGAGGGTGCTGTGGGTGAAAGGCTGGGAACAGCTGATATAACATTGCGTCGGGGTGCCACTCGCCATACAGAGAAGAGGCTCAGTATGAAAACGTGGCACAGCGAATTCCACCACTCCTACCTCCCACAGGGAACAGCACTTCCATCAGCCCAGCCTCTCTCCTCACTTGCCCTCCCTTGGGCTCCAAACACACTGCCAGTATGCATATTCCACATTCCTCTGGCATATAAGAGATATTAATACATTCCTAGCATGGCATTCAGGGAAAACAGTATGCCCAAGAGAAGAAATTATACTCCCAACTCTCTCAAAGTGAATTACAGTTCATCATTATCAGGAGATACAGGCAACACAAAGGAAGAAACACTCACAGGTAATAAAGACAAAGTGTGGCTCATGAAACTGGAATTGAGAATATCTTGTTTGAATGGCAGGTTTTAATTTACACCTCCTGAAAGCACCAACAAACTTTGGAGACTTGCACTAGTGCTGAATCCTGGGGATGTCAATGGGGCTGCGACAGTCTGACTTGTCCAAGCTGCATGCCCTAAGTGTCTGCTTAGATAAAGAACCCATGGATCTTTAACTTCTACTGACTGACAGAAGAATGTCCTCTTGCATTAAATCAAAAGGGGGTTTGTATCACTTTGTGGCATAATTTGGTTATCAAGTGTTGGACACAGGCCCAGCCGCTGGAATGAGAGCGGAGCAGTGCAAGGGTTTGTCATCACAGCTCTCAGGGAAGCCGTGAATCTGCTGAATTGCTGTGTGACTCTTGTAACACCAAACTGAACTGCACAGCTTAGCAAAATAAAACATTTCAGGCAGATTACTTTTACAGTTGCCTTACCTTCGCCTTTGCACAATAAATATCTCTTTGCTGTTTCATAGTTATATGAGAAGGTTTTAGGTCATACAGAAATGTATGAAACCTGGTTTAAGGAAGAGGGTTCATTGTCACAGGCTATGGAACAAGGCTCTGATAAGGTCCCTTCCAAATCTGTTGTTATGTTGGAATTTTGCTATTGAACACAATGCAAATAGGACTTGGATTCAAATGAGGGGATTTTCTATGACACCCAAGACTGTGTCTGGTAGTGGTCAGGATTCTTCCTTTCCTGCCTCTGTAGTTTCTCTGGTAGCAACTGCTGAATCTCATTGACTTTCCATTCTTATTTCCAGGTAACACAGTATGACAGAGGTTCCCACACCAAACACCTCAGGCATATTTCCCTTCTCATCTAAAGGGGGTTTCTTCTAGACTGCAGTAACAGCCTTTTCTTAACAGAATATAATCTGCCTCTTAGAAAACACAGGAAACAGAAAATTGCTTGAAAAGTACAGTATAAAAAATTATAAGAATAATAAAACGGATGTAACTACAGTTTATCTTTCATGTTTCAATATTCCATTCAAAACTGATTGGAAAAACCTGCTCATTAACAGCAGTTATTCTAAAAACAACAGCATTTGCAACTTATAACCACTTGAGTTAAGGAACTAGAGATTTTTACGAGCATGATTTTGACTTTGTGGATTCCTAAGTGGTTTCCCAATATTTAAAAAAAAAAAACCAAAAAACTACCGAGGAACTCGTTAACTCTATAAAGAAAAGTAATAGTATTCAATGCAAATAAATACAATTTTCATCTCATTTATCAAAACACAGACAGCAGTGGACGGACCGAGCATATATGATATGACAATAGTTTACTCATTTCCCTAATGCATCCCAGCCAGTGTGAGAAAAGCCTTCTGAGGCCCCACAACAAAAACTCTGTGTGATTTCTCACTCAGAAAACCCTAGCACAACAAAATGAGCCTTCCAATGTGACCCAGAGGACACCAACGAAAGTTCTTGGCAAAACGATAAAAGATTGAATTTCCAAAGCTATGGCCCTCTCAACAGCATAGATTAGATTTTTGATTAAACCAACTATGAGATCATCTCCAGCACAGAGCTAACAACTGCTATATTGTCATGCCAGGAGTATGTTGTTATTCACACTAGGGCAGGAAGACTTTCTACTTAACACTTAATTTATTTTTATTTAAACATTACATAGCTGTAACATAAAACAAGAAGAACCTGGTGCTGATGGGTGTGATGATCTCTGCACTCCTGCTCTCTACATCCAAAATGGCTTTTGGTCTTTTCAGGCATACCTAAAAAACACAGTCATTCCACCAAAGGAATGAGGTGATTTCTGAAGAAACATATTCCCAAAGTATTCAAAACTAGTTGCAGATAAAATTTGCACGTAGTTCAAAAAAATACTCATTCTTTCATGCTGTTTGTTATCTTGATTAAAATCATCCTTGGGACAGATATTTTTAATAAAATTGTCTTATTATCTTAACTAAGGGGTTTAAATAGCATATTTTTTTATTGAAGTTCTCTTTCTACTAAGAGACTGCCATAGGCGGTAGTGTAACAGTCCTTAGAGAAATCACCAACCACAGTTAGTTTTAAAGATGTAAAGAAAAATATTCTTCACAATCAAAAGTACAGCTGAGTAGGAAAAAGCTAAACAAAACTTTGAAGTCTTAAACTGAATAGAAGATAAAACATGAATGAATCTGGACTGAACTTATTCTCCTACAGCCTTCCAGTGATGTGCACAGAGCAGCAAATCAGACGTGGCATGATCCAAGAAATATAATGATCATTTATCCTACTGTTAATTTCCAAGAAATAGTGCTGCTGTTTCAGAACATTAGGCAGCAATAATCCAAAGACATAATTTCACATTTAAACCCCATAATTTCTTAACTTTGTAGCTGATACCTGTTAAAAATTTGACAAAAGGGCTAGAGAATCTGTTTCATGCTAATGTGTTTTCATCCATTTTCATCTCAGATCTTAAAAAAACCCCAGGGTTTGTGCAGCTCAAAGTATGTTTCAAGTGAGGGCAGAGGCATCTTTGAGAGGCAGGATGTTTTTTGAGCAGATATTCTCAGAGTTGCTGCACACTAACCCTATTGCAAACTTGTGCAGGTGGCACAAGATTAGGAAACGGAATGGATTTAGCAAACAATGTACACTAACAGACATCTGCACCCTTACTACAGATAAAGAGTCATGAATGATATTTGTCTCTCAGGATTTTTCTGTTAATTTGCTGTAATCATAGCTATTTCTCTCTTGTGCAAGAAATGCAACTTTGATTTAGAGCAAACTACAGGTGAGAGCCTGAAAGAGCATCCAAATCACTGAACCTCTATTACCTCAGCTTCCACGAGATTTAGATTCAGAATCTTAAAGCCATGACACCCTTCACTTTGAAGAAGAACACACCAACAATTAAGATTCTGTTCAGATGCACAAAGTCTCCTACAGCTCTAAAAACTCACTTAACAATCCAATTATGGGTGGAAAATAAAAGATATACTGCATTTTGTCCAACAAGAGCAGGAATGCAGCAGTATTGAAACAGCTTCCTGGATGTGATCAGGCACCATATGATGAGTAGTTAATGTCAAGTACCTGTACCCCAAAGAAGGTTTGATCATCTAAGAATGACTCACAGGACTTTGGAAACTGGAAATATACACTGCCTCATCAGCATTTAATACCATCTCCAAATAGTAAAGTAAAATAGATTCAAGGCGGACAGAGGAATTGAAAGGGGACTAGTGATGATGTCAGCATTGCTAACTGCAGCATCTAAATCGGTTTTATTTGATCCCTTTCCCATAAGTTATCTGGGCTGGCACAGAAAAGCTCTGTAGTGTTTCAAGTTGTGATACTTCAAAGCTCCGTGCAGTAGCAACCAAAGAGCACAAAAACATAAACTTTGATCAGCAGCTTCAGCTCAGGATGACGAAGCAACCACGGATCAGAGACTGACCCTTGTAACTGCCTTCACCCTTGCATGAAGAGCCTCTTCCCAGTGGCCAGACTGTCTGCAGAAGATACCTTTTACAAATCTCCACCAGGATCAAAATTCATTTTAATTCTTGTTCTCATGGTGCTTTTTCCTGCAGAGAACCTGGTCTCTGGGAAAGACACTAATATTTTACTTAACACCCTCCTGTGGAGTGACCACTGAACTAATCACATACAAATGTGAATTACCATTGCTAAAGCAAAAAAGCAAGAGATGGAACTCTTCAATCAAAACCTCACAAATCAGTAAAAGAAATAAGCAAACAAAAAATGTCAGTCACAAATATTACTGTTCCAGGTAGGAGCTGCAACTAATTTTAAGTACGTGTTCAAAAGAAATTTATCATTTTCTTTACTCAGAACAGTGCAAGTAAATGGCTTCTGAGAAGCTGATGTTCACAGATAGCCAGTAATTCCATTTTAATTCATCACAATCAATGATAAAGAAAAAAAGTATCAGAATAATCAGGTGTCTCTTTTTTCCTAATTATTTTTCATTAAATTGATTAAGCAGCTTAAAGAAAATACTGTATTTGTTCATATTAGAAAACTCAAATCATATCTAAGGATGCTCCTTGCATAAGATTCTATGGCTATTTACAGTTACACTTGAAATGTATTTATGCTCTTTAGAAATTGTGTCTATTTTGCCCTCAGAAAGAGACTGTAAGACAAATATTCAATATGTTCTTCAGCAAGACCTCTAAACCAACGAATAGGAATTTCAAGCTGATTTTTAAAGCTTGGTCCTGTGGACACTTGTTCTGAAGGACAGTGGGTGTCAGGAGAGCACCTGTGTGAAATTCCTGCTTGATGATGCTCCCACGTGGCTGCAGCTGCTGCTTCTTTTAATTTTATTTTTTTTTAACCCTGCTGATGAGGGTAACTTGCTGCAGAGGCACCTAGCCTGAGCTGGGACTTTGCACATTTCAGACCATTAGCCTATGGGGAGAGTAAAGAAGGAAATCCCTTCTTTGTTGGTTTCATGCTGCAGCAATGCAACTATATCCTAATTTTTAAGTCTGTGTTACTCCCAGTAACATTAACTAAATATATTCCAGTAACATTAGCCAAAAAGACACTAGCTGTTGTTTGGGTTTTTGTTTTGCGGTTTTTGTTTATTTGTTGGTTTAGGGCTTTTTTAGAGGCCCAAGGCTTATTTGCAAAGAAGCTGTACAATTTTGTATCTAACTTTGCATGGAAGATGTCTCCCAAAATATAGGGGAATGGATCAAGGGTTAAAATACTGGATGAAAACCTTTAAGAAAAATGAGTGCCCACAAGTTACTATAATTCAAACGTAAAACGTATTTCTTCTCAATAGAAATAGATTTCTGCTACATCCCAAAGAAAACCATACAGTATTTCCTAAAACAAATAGTAAGCTAACCACCTTCATGGTTAAGTTACTCTTTCTTGATTAAACCTACAAGTCATCATAAATTACATTTTATTAATAAAAAGATTGCAAGAGCAAAGATTTTGCTGAAACCACACTATGATTTTTGTACTCCGTATACAAATAATTTTTCAACCATGAAATAAAGGAAATGTGAAATTCCAAAGTTCACCGTTAACTCCACCTCACATATTAAAATTCCATGTCTCTGTTCCCACACTGACTTGAGGCAGGAGAGCCATGCAAAGCCAGGCACATGCACTCCCCATGGAGTGTTGTACTCACATAACAACTTTGAAGTGAACAGGCTAAAAGTAATTCATGGTTGCTGCATTTATACTTTTTTTTCTTTTACTGTAAACACTTATTTGAACACTAAATTGGCAATTCAACATCACTCAAAGAAAGCAACACCTCAATCTTATGAGGATATAATCCCTAATTTCCTCATTCTTCATTCATAGAATCACAGAATAACCTGTGCTGGAAGGATCATCGAGTCCAGCTCCGGGCCCTGCACAGGACACCCCAAGAATCACACCAGGTCCTTGAGGGCATTGTCCAAACCCTTCTTGAACTGTCAGGCTTGGTGCTGGGACCACTTCTCTGGGAAGCCTGTTCCAGTGCCTAACAAACCTCTGGATGAGGCTCCTGCCTTTTCCTAATATCCAATCAAATTCCCAATAATCTATGAAATTTAATTTTATTTTGTTAGGTTTTAGTTCTTTAAGTAGGAATGGATTATGCAGGCCAGTAGTGTTGTTTGCGTTTTGGCACTTCCAGGACTGCGAGGCTTTCTTGCAGCTCTTGCACGTCTCTCGTTGGGTCTGGATTACAGAATCACAGCACAAGGTGAGTTGGAAGGGACGCACAAGGATCACCGAATTCAACTCCTGGCCCTGCCAGCACCAGGGCCAAGAATGACAGCATGTGCCTGAGAGCGTGGCCTTGAACTTCTTGGACTCTGTCAGCCTTGGTGCCGTGACCACTTCCCTGGGGAGGCTGTTCAGTGCCCAGCCATCCTCTGGGAGCAGGACCTCTTTCCAACATCCAGCATCAACTGTCCCTGACACAACTGCAGGCCATTCCTTCAAGTCCTGCCCCTGCTCACCAGACAGAAGAAATTCCTTTGCTTTGGCCTGTCCAAGGAGTCACAAGGCACACCACCAACCTTCCCTGAGTGTCCCTAAACCACTGGGGATCCTGACAGCCGGGATCCTGTCAACAGCGGCGGCTCCCACTGATTGATTTGACAAGACTGCCGCTCTCCACGTTGTCTTTCCCGGCGGCGGGCGATGCCGCTGGCGCCGTCGCGGAGCGGGCGATGCCGCGGGCCGGGCCCCGGGGCCGGGACGGTTCGGCCGCCCCGGGGCCGCCGCGGCGCGCAGGCAGCAGCGCCACCTGCTGGCGGCGGCGGGAAGGGCAGCGCTGCCCCCGGCCCCGGGCACAGGAGCCGGGATTCCCGCCGCGGGAAGGGCGGCTGCGGGAAGCGGGGCAAGCTTCCCTGCTTCTGCCCCTCGGCTCTAGCAATAGCCTCCCGAGACCTCGCCATAATGTATTTCTTATCCCTGGCAAAAAAAAACAACTTGAGTCAGCTCAGCGGCTTCCTAGAGCAAAGCTGATGTGGACGGTCGACCTGAACTGCAGGGGGGAAACGCTAAAGATGGAACGAGTGGACAGGGCTTTCTGCATGCGGGAAACTGGATGCCAGAAGTTCGATAATGCTGAAATTTGTCCTAGATTAGTCTTAGACCAAGGCCAAGCCATTTGACTAACTCTGCATCATCACTGTAGAGCCATTTTGTTGACACCGATTCCGGCTGTAAAGGAGTGCTCAGAGATTTACGTGTGCCTCTTCAATGAATTTCCAGCTAGCACCTAAACGAGCTCTGTCTCTGTTTCAGCTCCTTACCAGCAGAGCACCCAGCCTTGCGAGACATGATGTGGTCTCAAATGCTGATGGTGATGCAGTCGTCAAAAGGACTTAAACCTCGCACAAAAGGGCCAACTCTTCTTGTTAGAAAGAAGTACAAGATTAGTGGGCACAACTGCTGTCATTCCCATATATTTTTATTCTCCGTTTCCATATCTTCTACTGCAACTCTGCTGCAACATCAGTGAGATTTTTCTCGTGCAGAGTCTAGACAGATACTACATATTTGAAATAGCATGAGGAAATTGGAATGAGGTTTGTTTACCAGCCTGCAGTTCTATGTCCTTGTCTGAACCAAACTGCTCACGCTTCTGAGCATCAGGCATTGCTGCTCATCAGAAAGTTCTCTCTCCAGACAAGACACATTGCTCTCAATTGAAAAGAGTTACCAAACACATTTGAAACAGAACAAAGTTGGAACAAGCTAACAAAAGAAATACAGCAATTATTCAAGATCTCACAAATCAGCTCACTTGCTTTCTTCAAAAGGAAGGTTAGAGAGGAATACGTTGATGTTCTTGCATGTCTATTTGAGCAGAAGAGGATAAAGGCTATTGAAACCAGATAAAATACAAGATTCAGCAGCTGAATCTGTAAAAATTCAGGTTAGAAATCTGAAGTGTATTTTTTCAGAGTGAAAGGCAAACCATTTAGCCAGCCAATACACAACCATCATTGACTGTCACTCAAAGCCTTCAATTCAACACTGAATATTCTTCAAAAATACATATTCTATGGTCCCACACAGACCCTGAAATATCATAGAAAACATAAATTAATCATCTATGGCCTGAATTGTGCAAAGAGCCCGACTAGATGATTTTAACATTCTTTTGTCTCTCAGAATTTCAAAATAGTTTGTATTTTAATACTGAGCATGTGAACAATTCCTTTTCTACTTAGTAATTTCGTTGACTTCAACAGGACAACTGCATGGCTTAAATTTGAGCATGGAATTATGTGTTATATTGACAGGACCCCAATTAGAATCGTTACCAATGTTTTTGTCTAAGGAAAGTTTGTCATACAGCAGCTAAAAAGCCTATAGCTTTCTCAAGAAGAATAGGAAACATTGCCCAGTTCTTAATGACTCTCAGGGAAACCCTCTTTAGAGATGTGGATCTGCCTAACAGCTGAAAGGAAACCACTCTTTACAGAATCTGTTATAATCAGACATTCAAAATACTTTAAAAATAAAAGAAACTTGGAAAGTTAAATGATGTTTCCATTCATCTGACTTCATTCCAAGCCTGTATTGCCTATTACCCATCAGCTGGATTGTATTTGAGACTCATTTCAACTAGTTAGCAATGTTTAGAGGTCAATATAATTTTTGACCTGATGCATTAAAAAGGGGAGATTTATAAACAGTATTGACTAGCTCATACCTAAGACATCACATCAAAACTATGCCATGCTTTTTCTCAAATTCCTTCTCGCTTTCTTCAAGTCTTTTAAAGAGTACGTCATTTTATGCTACATAAGTCTCTCATTAAGGGCCTTGGAGCTCTTTAAAGGTTTTCTCTCTTATCTACAAATTTCACCCCTAAGTAGGAACTGATCTGCCCCAGGCTGGAGTCCAAGTACCATGTTTTACACCCCACATCTTGCAGGGGAGTCCCACAGTTGCCACAGCCACTTTCTGTGCACAATACCAAAATCCAAATTGCCTGCCCTTTCAGGGCACCTGCTACTGCAACATAACTAAAAAGCAAAACTAAAAAAGTCCAAGCATATACTTAGAAGTCACTTCATCAGGAAAACACAGTTTTCAAACCTGTATTTCTGTTATTTTAAATACTTCTCTATGCAGCTCGCAGCACCTTTAAGGAGGCATAGAAAAAGCAGCAAGGCATGACAGTAAATATGAGGGGGGGTGCATGTGCATGTATTCAAATACATAAAAGCCCCATGCCAAAAATGTCAGGAAGGGTGAGGAGGAAGGCCTTCTAGTTTTCCTTGTAGTAGAAGTGTGAAGAATAGATTCCAGTCACTTTGCAGAAAGATCCTGCCTAGTACTGCAGTATCTGAGGTGGATTTCACATTGAAAGCAAGAATTCAAATCCTTTGCCTGGCACACATACATGTATGTATATATAGACCTGAGCACGTGTAACACTTACACACAACATGTGTGCTTTTTTTGTATTCACAGGACATTCTGCATAGATTTTCTGCTCTCCTTGCCTGAAAGCTGACCAGACACCTGGGAACATCTACACACTGACCTCAGCAAACTTTGCACAGGTCTCTCAAAAAGCTCTATGGGACAATCCAAATTCCAGAATTACATTGCTTTGAGTGATTTCCAAGAAGGCAAACGAGAAATGAGGTTTTTTCCTTCCTTGATCACAGAGAATTCTGAACCTTTGGGGAAAGCCTTTGAACTTCCATTAAATGTGATCTGTTTAATGTTTGGATCTGCCGAAGGAGAGGCAGTCAGATAAACTGGGCCAATGTTGAAATGGACTTGCTTCCAACACCTCTACAGTGTAATCACAACTCCCTGAGCACCTCTGTAGATAATTATTGGATTAGACATTCAAAGAGGTGATTGGCAAACAGAAATCAGACAAATAAAGACAATCTCCCCTTTTTTCAAGGCATCCAAAGGTATTCAGACCTACAACAAAGGGGCTTTATGTGCTCCACTGCCTACCATAAGTATTAAACTCTTCATGGCTGATGTCTTTGGAGCTGGAAACTGTTGGCAAAACATTTCTTGTCTTTGTCTCAGTCTAGGAAAATGAGAATTTTTTTCTGTATTAAAGTACTCTGAAATGAGTCACCTAAAGCAGCATAACCTGCCATCTCCATTTGGTAACAATAGAGCAGACATCAATTTTCAATCTTATCAGGAGTCACCAGTCCCTAAGTATTAGTGGCGCCTACTGAATTTTATCCAGGGACCTAACAGAAAACATCTGTTCTTTTACTTCACAGCAAATCAATAGATTAAATCAACATTCTCTTTTCTCCTTTATTCTGTTCATTAAAGGCATAGGTTTTCTTTCATTTTTCTTCTATTTCTTTTAATAACTCACTTCTCCTTGCAAGTCAAATCCTAGTATATTATAGAGATTTCTATGTCTCTTTCTGGGCTTACTTGGGGAGACATGTATCTATGCTCTAGCAAAAGACAAGCAGAAGAAATTATTTTTGAGGGACATATTTACAAAGGGCTTGGTAGAATTATACCTAGTATTTGGACCAAAGCCCAGCAATACTTAAAAAAGGAACCCCAAATATTGTTTACTGCCTTTTCTGCCTTCTTCCAAGTCTAATTCATGTTACAAAATGAGATGCCGTAACTAAAAAATCCACCTCTAACCTCGTACATTTCACCAAAGTGCTAAAGCATCACTGCTGTCAAGTAAGATGTGCTTTATAGAGTCACCCACATTATAACACTTACTTAGTTCAGTTTTGAATCTGTGAATTATCTGTGATGAACTATCTGTGTTTGCACACATCATGCCGTCAGTTTGTATCATCCCACCGCTAGCGTACGTCAGGTTTGCACCAGAACATTCTAAACAGTACAGCCCAATATCCAGTGTGCTTATAAATGAAAAGCACTCTTCACTTAAGTAGTAGGCAAAATTAGGCACTTCTGGATTAAGAGGGAGTGAGACATTAAGGCAGAAATGACCAAAAACCAGGCCTGATAAATGTCATTCTGCTGTAAACAAGAGTATTAATATTAATTTTTTTTTACCAAGATAGCAGAACTGAGATCTTTTTTCCACTTGCACAAATGTTAATGTCTAAATATAGCCAAAGTATTAAACATTTTTTTCCTGAATAAACATCTCCAAGTAATAATCTTTAGCATTAAAATGGAGGAAAAATCCCTTATGTGCAGAGTTTTCTCCTTTTCTTTTACCTGTGGAGGTCTCACATAGTTTATGCAGTCGAATATAAAGCCACAATATGATGAAGTGTAAGTGAACATACCTACTTTTGCTCCAATAGGTAAATGTAAATAAAACACTGGAAGGCCATGTTTGACTTGAGCTGAAATGATGTTATATTTGTGGTACACATTACAAAGGTGTTATGAGAAGTGTGTGAGAGTTTTATTTCTTTGTGTATGAGAAGCTGATAAACAGAGCTGGTGCACAATAAAGCAGTATACACAAGTATATGAAATGCTTTAAATCATCCAGCAAGGATAAATCCCTGCCTGATCTAGATAACAAGGGTTCCATTGGAAAACTCCATAGCACATTGTGTATGTAGCACAACCTGGCAGCAGCTCCTGCATAAAACCAGAAACATGGAAGCGAGGCAGAATTGCATCCAGGGCTGTACAACAATTGGAATCAAGCTTTTTGCCCCACGTCGTGACTGAATTCAGTCACAGTAAATCAAAACTCGTTTTTGGGATCTGTAGCAAACACACAATATAGCAACCTCAGAAACACCTCCTTCAGGATTTTTCTGTCAATTTAGTGCAGCACCACAAGCACCTTGTCACTGGGACTATTGGCTGTCAGTGAACTGCAGCTTGAGGGAACTTCCCCCCACAGTTTGAGGTGAGGATTAGGAGAATTTTCTCTGGGAAAAAGAAAATTATTACTGGAAATTAATTTAATATGGTTTCAAGGGAAAAATAGGTGGAAATAAAGAAACACTTCTTATGATAAGAGAAGAAGAAGAAAGAAGCAGTGAGAGGAAAAGAATAAGAGAAGTGGCAAGCAAAACTTAGTCTAGAGTGGTGCAATGGCTGAGCACTCCAGACTTGGGAAACCTTGTCAGTCAGGAAGGGAACTGATTTGACTGTCATCTGATGAATGACAGAACAGCCAAGTTGCTCAAAATTGGGATAGTGTCACTTTCTATCTGAGTTCCTGTGAAGAAAGCAGTTGAGGTTTTTCTTGAGATTTCTCTTTTTTAGCTATTAAAAAACTTTATTGCTACTGAATAAAAATCATAAGAGATATGGGGACCAAAAAAAACCTGACACAAAACTCCATAAAATAATTAGACCTACCCAAATGCCGACATCAAGTGTGTAAAAGTCATTGATAGTTCTCTGTCTCATGGGAAACAGAGACTGATGAAACACAGCTGTGTTCACAGCAATTGATGGCATACATCATCATTTCCACAGCATTCACATTAAATTACTTAGCAGCTATAGTGCCAGTATAGATTATGGGATAACCCAGTTCTTTCTTTTAATCTCAGGCATCTGGGGTTTCAGGGTCAGAGGAACCTTTCTTCCTTCCCCCTCCCCCCTTTTTTTTAAGTCAAGATAGATAAAGTAGTAATACCAAAGGCATGAGAATACCAAGTCTCCTCTAAGCAATATGTATTCACATTGCATTCAAAAATAACTTTTAGAGTAATCCTAAATTTTAATATATATTAATATCCAACCGCAGGAGCACAGGAAAAAGGAGAGAAGCTTAGACTAACAAGAAGTTCAAAAAACATCCTGTAAAAGTATTGGCAATGCAGCATCCTTCTATATGAACCACAGCTGTGCAACTTGCCTATTTTCATTACATTACCAGAGCCAGGAGCCTCATACCCTCAAACAACTGGCTGAAGTGACAGAAGGTCCAAATGATCCCTTCTAACCAGAACTAGATGGTACTTAAATGCAAGATCATTCTGGGCCATATGAAGTTGATCCTGGAATCACAACTGAGATACTTAAATACAGGAACTCTAAGCTCAAAGAGACTTGGCTGAAATCCAGCTGATGTGATTAAACTGGGCAAATGCTGGGCTTGCCAGTTCAAGGATTCAAAGGTAGCCTCTGTAGCTAAAGAACCTTTACTTTGAAATCAGATGCCACAACTAATAAGCACTATGATTCCATGTTGTTTTTTTTTTTTAAAAAAAAAAAGCTACTGAATGTGCATTTAAACAGAAGGCCAGACTAAGAAAAAGAAAATGCTGTATTTGCAGGTTATTGTTCTCAAAAACTGAACTCACCATGGTATCTAACAGAACAATAATATAAAGAAGCAGCAAGGAAGTAAAGAGAATGTCTTCCAAAACTGGCAATGGGTAGTTTAATCTAAACCACAGTGTAAAATATGAATAATAAAAATAACAAATTTGGGATATTCCCTGGACTAATCTCTATAAACTGGAAGTGGCCCCAGGAAACCATAAGAGTAAAGCCACTTGACCATGTTATTGGTTTTATGAAAATACATTCCAGAAAACCCACAACTCAGACCTATACACATTTCCATGGCATAGAGATCCCTTTATGTTCTGTAAAATTCGAGTTTCCCACCATTTTATTTTACTAAAGTTTGAGGTGATTGTTACATTACAGTGTTATTTTTTTCCTGACTCCGGTTGTTGAGGTTTTTTACTTGTTATCAGATCCACTTGCAATAACATTTTTGTAAACTATTTAGGAAAGGTCATAAACTCCCTAGTTTAACTACTAGCTGGTTCAGTAATAAAGAATTATTATAATAAATAATTCCACCTAAAGTGAATGAAAGTTGAAGATCACTAAAGAAGTTTATCACTCAAAGCATATTGTTGTTTGGTCATTCTATTTGTGTAAAGGGAGTTCACATTTATGAGTTTCATCACAGTATCAAGTTACAACTGTCCTGAGCCTAACAATTTTAAAACATTCCATATCAAATAAGTAAATACTCTGAAGTCCTATTCAGCATCACACGATTCATTTCCTCAGTCACCCAAACAAAAATAAATAAACAAAACCCACCAGAACATATTGTATTTCTTGAAACTTTGTTTCAAGGTATTGTTGATAGCACCAAATGTCTGTGGCCTCACTGCTTACAGGTTGTGTTATATTTATTTCCAGGGAAAAAAAAAAAAAAAAAAGTAAAAAATTGCATAGCACAGCTACAGTTTGAACCTGAGATCTGACAATATCCCACTCCAATTTTTATTCTGAACTGAGAGCCTTTTGGTGCTCCACTACCTCAGTTAGGAAGCTGCAATAATAAATCCAGCACAAGCATATCTCAACAAACAGCTCCTTCAGCCAAGGATGACCAGATGGCACCTACTTTGCACAGTTCATCACCTACTGTAGTCAGTCTGCTTGTAACAAGACAGAACCAGGTAGCAAATAAGAGAGGAAAGAGGAGCAGGAGTCCAGTCTTTTGGGATGTCTCAGAGAGAAACAAATGCTATTTTTTCCCCTTAGCCAGTATCATACAGGAAACTACTGCAAAAGGGCAGGACTGCTGAGGGAGGAAACACAAGCAATTCTTTCAGGCCAGCTGAGATATTCTCCGAATAGGAAGACAGTGTCTACCTGGAATGTACTCTGAATGTTGGGGTTTTTTTCCAGTCTTAATCACCTGGACAAAATCATATACTGCAACTCATCAATTCAAGGCAATGCTTCATCTGCCTTAGCCTGCCTCAATTGTCCCAGAGCATTCACAAACCCAAATGGTCTAGAGCAGCCAGAACACATTCCATCACCCCTTGAGAACAAAATAAACTCATTGACCTATTGTAGCTGCTTGCACATATACACAAAGCCAGTTCTGCACAGCTTTCCTCAGAGAGAGAGGAAGCAGCCTGGACCATTTCCCAGGCTGGGTGGTAAGTTTTTACACTCCCCAGTTTAGCCAGTTTCAATGTGTCACAAGGACTTTTCTGTTTTCTGTCAAGGCCAGATGTCTTTTTCTTTTTTTCCTTTATTTTCAACGTTTGGGAAAACACCTCACTTTGCTAGGAACTTCATGCAAATATTTCCCTACCTGAAATATTTGTCCTGTGTAAAAGGGTGCTTTTCAAGTCCCTAAATCCCTGTTCTAATCAGGGCTCCCATGATTTGGTTTGTGCAAGTGGTAATTAAGCCTTATTGCACTGTGATAAAGCCGTTCAGTAGTCACACAACTCCATAGCAGCCTTGTTTATGGCTGGTTTTAAGTGTGACTCTTTGCTCCGTTGGTCAGATGCAATTGCAGAGCCTGGGAAAAAGTGATGTATAGCAGTGGGCTGTATTTTTCCTTCTAATTAATTTTTGATCCTCTGGTGAGCTGGAGCAGAATGTGTATTGGCTGTTTTAGCTAGGCTTGGGCTGGGCCCCAATATTAGAGATATTGATTAAAAAGAGCAAATTATTTTCTGCATCCATTTCTTGTGTTTCCATGTGAAACAACAGGATAAAAAATTAAACATAACTGACTGAGGGTTCATACCTAAGAGTAATTTCTCTATGCCTTCAGCGTCTCTATGCTAGCAATTAATTTCAATTTCATCTTCAATGCTGTTATTCCAAGGACTGAAGTCACCACAACCAATTCAATCTATGTTTGACCACCCTGGCAGGAAACTCCTTTAAAGCTCTTTGCAAAAAGTGCTAGAAAAATTGGGAAGACCATTTGCCTTTCATCTCTTTTTGCATCAATAACAGTGCCTTTCCATGCTCCACAGGATCAAGTACTTGCCTAAGAAGTTACTGTATTTCTTGAATAGCTCTAGCTTCATCTTCCTACACCGTGTGCCTTCTGTATCATGTGCCTACATGCCTCAGGTGAGCACAGGAGTCACAACACCTCCTCACCTCCTGCTGGAACAAGCCCACAACTTGTTCAAACACAGAACATGAAAAAGGCATGCAAAAGTTGAGCACCACTGCTGTGAGTGGCCACCAGCAGCATGTATTCTCTCCACACACTACATCTTGCACACCTTAAGCTGCATCCTTGACAAACAAGTCATTCCAGTGGTTCCATCTATTTTATTCTCCCTTCCTGAAAAGGAGGTATGGAAGCAGGTGACACTCTACAGGACTATTTTTGATATGCAAATCTCTTCATTTGGACAGCTCACTTGGGTGGGCTGTCTCCAAGATGGGAAAATCCCCAAGACCAGCTCTGGAGAGGCCAGCAGTGCTTACACAGGGAGCAAGACAGCAGCAATGGATATTACAGTAACTGCACTGGAAAATTCCCCCTCCTCCCCTGAGCATCTGTTCTGCATGTGTTGAACAGATCTTCTTTGTCTCTTGTCCAGCAACATGTGAACGAACTCGAGTTCCCTCAGGGAATGCAGGGATACAAGAGAAGTCAGCATAAAGATTTGTGCTGGAAGGATAAAAGATAACAGCCTGTCAAACTGCAGACCTTTAAAGCTTAACACTTTCTTTCAAATTTGCTCTCACACTGCTATCTACTGCCAAAATATTACGAGTTTGTGACCCCAACTTACATTTACTGCTTCTTATCAAGACATTTCAGATGAAAAAAAAAAGTGGGAAAAGTAGACTATATAAACAGAAAAATTTAATTGGTTAATTTGTATCACAGAATATCATGAGATCTGCTCAGTTTTTAGCAATCACAGCTATGCAAAACAGCCTGTGGACTCAGGCAAACATTTTCTTTGGTGACTTCTTTGCAGAAGTGATTTTATTACTTTCCACACGTGCAAACCTTCCTCAGCCCCCCAAAAAGTTTAAATTCAAGGTTTAATCCTGATATATTCCAAATGCCAACACACCACATCTTGCATAATTGAATATCCCAGCCACCTAGTCATGTAAACTTGATATAATTTCATGTAGAGTCAAAGAGTAATTCAAGATCACTTAAAAACCACTAACTAAAATATTTGAGGTTTATCTAGATCAGGATGTCCCCACAACAGCACTGTGCAAATTTTCCCAAGTTTCCTGTAATAGAGTTGGCTTCAGAAAAGTACATTTAAGTCAGAGCAAAAAAATCATTGAAAGAAAGAACTTCTATTAACAGCACAGTATTGTAACAAGACTATGTTGGTTTAAGATCCCAAGTCCTTAAATAAGATATTTGGTTGGTAGCATTTGTCTATATTGTCCTCCTGGAGTCAGCCTCATGCTTCAAATTTCCAATGCAGACAAATTTACCTGTTTTCAGACTATAGCACATGCTAAAGCATTAGCATTTCAGATTCTGATTTGAGTAATTGACACAGTTTCTGTAAACAGTTTTAATCGGGGAAGAAAAAAAATGAAAGCTGATCTTTTGTCACTCCCTGAAAAGAAAGGAGGCAAATGCACATCCTGAGGGATATAAACTATGTACTGAGGTGAAAATCTTCAGCTACTTCACCAAAGAATTGGGAAAACTAATACACATGCCTGAGGTGTAGAAATGGTGGCACAAATTTTTACAATTACCAGATATTTGAATCAATGAATATACTTGAATTTAACTCTATAGTGCAGCTGTATTTAAATGTTGGTCCAGTCACTTCTCAGCTGGCAGCTTAAACAACTCTGAGACAGATTATATATTTCAGAGCCTGGGAGGCATCTTGCTTCAGTGAAGTGGTATTTCATTAGATGTAATGCAAATTATCAGTACAAGAAGCACTCCTGAGGGGAAAAAAAAAAAAAAAAAAAAAAAAAAAAAAAAAAAAAAAAAAAAAAAAAAAAAAAAAGCCATCAAGACAAAAGGGGAATTTGGGAGAAAGACGATTTGGAGAGCTGAGGTGGCAAATCAAGGAAGTAATGCTCCCTCCATGCCCTTATTTCTAGCTGTCCCCTCCATTATTTGGCTTCACACTCAGGATTTCCACGGGATGGCATTGGCAAATAAGACACATTGGTGTTGCTGGGAATCATCCCTCTACTTGCTTTGTCTGCACCTGGAGCCTGCACCAGCTGTGTGAGAGACTAAAAGGCTGGCTGCTTCTCACACACCATTTCTGGAGAAGGTGGGTGTAGTACAGCAGTACCAGTTCCTAGAGAATCACCTGTGGGCCCCCTGGCACACCCACAGAGTAGCCAGCGTGTGTCTGAAATCACCTGGATCTTCCAATCCTCAACCTGCTTGTTTCCTCCGTGTAACTCTCTCCCCACTAAGGCCACCCAGGAGCTGACTAACAGGAAAATCTATTAGCTGCTGCTCACCTGGTCTGGATTTTAAAAGGTCAACAAGAGGGTACATTTCCTATTATGAATCCCCCATGCTCCCCAGTCCCAAGGACTGTTCCATTACTGCGTTTCTTGTTGAGTATAGATCCACATTTTGATAGCGCACATGATGGAAACTCTCTCAGCTTTCTGGAATTCATCACAACCTTGATCCACTCCAAGCATACTGGTAAGCATGAAACAACAGAAAGAGCCTTCCCACTGTCACCTTGGATTTGTCATTAAATGTGGAATATTATGGGAAAACCTTCAAGAGGTGAAATAGATACCTTCCAAACTGGCAAAATAAGCAAAACATCACTTCATCATGTTAACAAACTCTCAGGTGTCTCCCCACACCATTTATACTGACTTGCAGCTAGCTACAGTGATCCTGTCAGAACCACTATCAAGGGTCAAAACCATTCAACAAAAAATTCCAGTAATTTTGATATGATTGCAGTTGCAGATAATGTATTTTATCACACTGTGATAAAGCATGCATCTTAGCAGGATATATGCCATCCACTTAGCCTGCAGTGCATCTTTTAGTACAGCGTGGATGGTTAAATTTAGCAAATTGTACCAGCTCACTGAAGTCTGCCCAATGGAAGTTCTCAGGTCTGTTATACCACCTATGCTCTATTTCATCTGCAGTATGATCAAGACTGCTCTCTGAATACTTGAAACACAGCCATTGGCTCATGGTCTGAAGTAAAATATAGGTATTGCTGTAATTTAAAATGTGCTAGTTAGAATATGTTTCTAAGTTTAATATGTATGTTAGTTAATATATATGCAGTGCAGTGTGCATTGGCAGAAACCCAGCAGGGAATTCTTGACAATTCCTGCACAGCTAGAATCATCAATTTTAAGTGATCTGCATGGTGAGTTAGATAAAATGTGTAATACAGTAGCCATATAAAAAGAGTGAATAACTGATTCAGCAACTATTCCTCTTGCAATCATTTTTGTTATTAAAAAATAAAAGTATTGCTGCAAGGCTTCTTTTGTTGGCTATTTTTCTGTGGTATAAAAGCACTAAAATCAACAATTTCTGCTCCTCAGTAGTAAAAGTAGGGTCCTATGTATCCACATATCAATACTGTAACATTTGAAGATTCTGAGTCTTGGCTAAAATGAGTCCATCTGTTGTTCTTCAAGTAAGATATTCCCATAAAATACAGATGCAATAAGAGATGTACACTTGCAGTCTCATGGCTTGGGGTTTAAGTAAAAAAATTAAACCTTCTGCCTTGAAGAAAAAAATATCTGAGGCAAACCAAAGAAGCACAAATGTCTTCATCTTTTGATGTTGCCAGATCAAGCCTACTTTGCTGGCATGTTCAGAATCAAAAGAAACATCCTGATAATGAGACATAGTGTTTTTGTGATCTTTTTTGATTTCCTGTATTAGTATTAATGAAATAAAGAAGGCAACATCTGAAGTCTAAGGTCTTCATTCTTGCATAGCACATAAAAAAATCCTTTGTGGTCAAAAGAAAACTTTTTAAAAAAAGAGATGTTTCTTACACACCCCTCAGACAAAAACCGTATAAACTTGTTTTGTGATATGCAAACCTCTTTCTCATTAAGTTTACTGTTCTCTACTTGCTTTCCTCGTCTGTTTACTAATGTTCCATTTATGGGAAAATCCACTTAAAGGTTTAGGCCATTGCTCACATCCTCAGAACCTGAAGCTGACATGACACATAGGTATATACTGACCAATACACAATCGGATTTTCACCTGTGTGTATATTTATGATCCTTCCTTAGGAGGAAGTCTTAACAACTCTCTAACTCTTTGACCTCCTGGAAAATTTGTTTTGGGAAAAATAAAATTTAATTAGTCATCTATATCAGATGTGGTTTTCTTTTCCTGAGTGTCAGCAGTGAAAACCGTCTTCCTCTCAAGTAAAAGAGAGTCAGAATATGACCTTGGCAAGTTCCATTGCTCTGTATATCACCCCTGAGCTAATTTCAGAGGAGTCGCTATTTCTGGTTTCTATTCATTCCTGCCATGATGAAAACACAACTGTTCCAATTTTAAGAACAGAAACTAAACACAGAAATTTAAAAACTGTTTCAACAAAATATTTTTATAAATGTTGAGTTTTCAATGCACCAAAGGACGTAGACATGTGCATAATTTTAAAGACAGGATTTGATGGCATTGGTTTAAAACAGAATAATTCCCAAACTGGTATATACAATATATATACATATATATTGTATATACCAGTTTGGAAATATATATACCAGTATATATACCAGTTTTTGTGTGTGTATATATATATACACATATATATACATATATACAACTTTCCTCTGATGTGAGTCAGAAAGACACCTTCTTGGAGTTCAATTTAATAAGATACAGGAAATATGTGCTTAAGGGAAGTACCTTCTGAGTTGGCCAAAGAAGGCAGCCAGTCCTGGCACAGAGGAATTCCTCGTTGTTTAATGAGTTTATCTATGCTGGAGAAAGAAATCACTGCTTTGTATGCAGTTTGAGAAAAAGGGTTCTGAGTGCTACCATGATCTGGAGGAAGTGTGTGAGCCTCCTGTTAGCCATCCAGGATGTCACAGAAAGAAATGGGGCCACAGGCAGTTTTCAGTCTGGAGCTCTCTTTGAATGTACAAGTCAGCAATAACAGGCCCAAAGAACCTGTGATCTCTGTGATCGCACCTACTCTGCCAGGAAATTAAAATCACCCGGGCAAAGTCACCCTCTCCAAGCACATTTCAACTAGTAGAAGTATTCTGTGTCAGTTTGATCCATTACAATGCCTACCAATTACATATTTGAGCCTATATTAGGGACCCTAAAATTTGATTTGCCATCTTATTTAACCACTTCTCATTTTTGCTCCTTCTTGATCTCCTATACCTATCAGCTTTGAAGTCTGATATGATTCTGAGCAGAGTACAGACTTTGCAAAGATCAAATTGGAAAAAAAAAACCTCGTGCACTTTTTATGATCATGTAAATTATCCCCACATAGGTTTATATATTCTTATGAAGCATGAGACACACAAGATACAAGAATAGATGCCAGTTAAAACTGCCTCACTGAACTTAAAAAACAAGTCTAAGGGTTTATAGAGAATCTGCAAATTGTTCATGTTATGTTCTCTAAGAAAGGTATTTTTCACTTAGATATGAAAATAGTATTACAGTAGTAATAAATGTTATAAGACCAATGACTGGACCAGAACTTGCTGAAAAAGCAGCATCTCTCTTTATACTTTCAGTTTAGTTACTTCATCCTTCCTATTAAAGTCTTACTTTTGAGTATCTAATTTCTCAAAGCTCCTGCCTGCATAAACATTTCAGCTTCTTATTAATATAGCTGAGCTTATTTCTTTTTATCTTAATATATTCAGTACCTCAGAAGGCGCCACAGCTGGAATGCAGCTCTTGGATATGATCTTAAGTGCTTCAAAGGGAACGAGAGAGGTCAGCATGCCTGAAAGAAAAGATATCGCCACTGTCAAGGACCAAAGAGATTGTGACAAGATGAGAATACAAAAGTTAATATAGAAAACCGGGGACAGAACCATAGATGTTCTAGTGGTAGCACAGTTAAAATTCTTTGCTTTCCAAAAAGGAACCATGGAGCATATTCAAAAACCAGAAAAAGCCTTCCCAAGAGGCAAATGAAGTCTGATAACTCACTGCAGGGCTATAGCAAAGAGATTCCTTACAGAGATACAAAGCAGCTTAGGTAAAACAAAAGCACTTTGCAAATCAGTATTATTTCTCAGAAACAGCCCACACTTTTTTTGGCAAGCTAAAAGGTTATCAAGTTCTGGCATATTTGAATAGTTAATTGGGCTGCTGGTGTGTGTGTGTGTGTGTGTGTGTTCAGCTACATGGGAAGTAGTGAAGTACCATAGGAAAATGCTTCTTGCAAAAGAAACAAAATGCATCAGTTTTTTCAAAGTAATATTAGTAAATCAGTGTAAATTAAATCAGCATTCGCCCCCAGCTGGTTCAGAGGAAACAAAATTCTAAACTTACTAAGAAAGTTCAAAGGAAATACAGAAAGGAAAAGGTCTAATGAAAAGGAATGTTTATATGGAGTTTCAAATAGTTTGTGTCCATATACAAATATTTGTTCAGGGATTATTGTTAATGAAAATTCTTCTTATGGAGTTCAGCCTTCGTGACATCTTTCAATTTTCCTGAAGTTAGTCACATCCAGAAAAAGCAAGCATTCCAGATGTTTTTATGGTGCAGACAGACATCTTACAGGTAAGGTCACCTCATCCATTTCAGTTTTGTATATTGTAAGCCACATTGTTCTTGTCCCAGTCATTTCCCTACCCACAAGAAGCTGAGCCCATTTCAGGTAAATAGTAAAAAGCAATGAAGACCCCCAAATTTCACACATTAACTTTATGTAGTCCAAATACCCACATACTCAGACATTAAATCACCATCCCCGGCATGTGCAACAAAATTTCACATCCCTCTGTGAAAACTTCATGTAACAAATGCTGAAATTAATGGGCAAGTGCAATGGCAGGCTGACAAAAATTGGTCAAGAATAGACAAGACAGGAGAGTAATTTTGTCACTGAGTGAATCAAGGTATCATCAGTCATGAGGACTTAGCACATGCAGGAACCTGCAACTGGCACCATCACTAATTGCAATTGCAGCAAAGGATTCCTTAGAGACCTCAGTGGCAACATAAAAATCTATATATTTCAAAATTTTCTTTTACAACAGGTATTGTTGATTAGTTATCAAATACTATTTTTGGAGGGGGATGTCCTTCTCCAATAGTGATGCACTGGTGCTAAAGAAGTACCACCCAGAGTCCAAATGCAGAACACATCCAAAGCTTCTGTCAAGGCTCTTTGCCTCATGACAAATCAATACTTGCTTCTCACATGATGACTCAGGAGATACTGAATGGACACTCTTGTTTTACCCCCATCCTGTTGAGACATAGGCTTTAAAGAATATAGGATTTTAGAGAAATTAAGATTTTAGTTAGAAATAAGTCTTATGGTTGTTGAAGTTAATTAAAAGCTTTGTAGTTAGCTAAGGAAGACTAAGCTTGAGTTAACTTTTTCCAAATAACTGATTGCTTGTCAACTTTATGTTTGCTTAGCTGTGCTTGCAACAATAAATAAGAAACCTGATAAATAGGCTTAGGGACACAGGACAATTACAGAGACTCCCCAATCCTGAAACTTATTGAAAGTCACTGTACCTAAGGAAATGGGAGTCCTACCAACACCCATTTGTCACCATTTGCATTGAAAAGGTAGAAAGTTCAAGGTGATGAAGAGTCATTTTACTTCCTCATTTTAAACCCACTCCTCTTAAATGAGACCACTGACCCATTTCAAAGGACAAACCACGCATGCTTAATTGCTTTTTTGCTAATTACCATACAAAGCGGGGAATGGGATGTACCAAGGTTATGAATATGCATTTGTATTTCGGATATTCAACAGTTTTGTAAATAAAATGGCTTTGTGATTTTCTGGAAGGTGCGGTGTGCTTTTGGGGAGCTATCCCACATGCTGCCCAGCGCTGCAATAAACATACACTTTCTAACTTCAAACTGTTAGAGAGTTTTTGTCCGTCTCAGTTGGATATCGGCATTAGGTCGATATTCTTATTTTTAATAAATCACTGTCTCCTTCTAAGGGAGAGTAACAGAAGTGAGCAAATGGCCAACACAGTCAAAAGGTGAATGAAGACTGCAAAGCCTCCCATCACAGATAATACAGATATTGCCAGCAAAGGTTACTCAGGCATCATTGCTGCTTGCAGAGGATGGGAGCTATCAGAACTGGCACTGAACCATCAGAAGAGAGGAAGCCTGGAAACAGCTCCAAAAGTAACCTTTGTGAGGCCTTGCAGATTCCCCTCCTGCAAGCAATTTCTGTGAGCAGAACATTCCAAGTGCTGCAAATTCATGGGCCAGGTCCTTCTGAATGGTGTGACTGCTAAAATAAATCTGATTTTTTCACCACAGCCCATTTAATTTCTTTTCTTCTTTGGATTTGAACCTCAAGATAACTAGAAAATGCAAATGTCACTTTTCATTTATGCCAGAGACTGAGCCTTTTCCTCAGTGTATCTTGACTTGTGTTTTTTTAAAAATACAAGCTCGAAAGACTGAGGGTTAAAAACCGGTATTGCAAAATGTCACAGAATTCAGCACTGAAATTGCAAGGGTTCCTAATCTTTGTTTTGAATTAATTTGGACAAAGTAATTTAGGTTTGATATTACAGTGTTTACAGGTTTGATTTTACAGATTTTCACATGCTCTTTAACAAAATTTCAGTTCTTGATTTTATTTCAGTTAATTGCAACCTTGAAATCTATATTAATTTGGGAGGGCCATAGAGAATTAAACCCCTCCAAGCCTCTGGTTCTCACACTGAGAATCAATGCATCTATGCAGCTTTTTCCTGATTGACATCAGAACTGTCTGGCTCTTACATTGCAATTACTGTCATAGTTTTGAAGGCAATGTTAGTAAATAAGGCAGATTGCTGCAAACAAGTTTGCATTCTCTAGTTGCAAGCATCACAGTAATTTCTTGAAAAGAAGAGCAGAGTGTTTTCTAGCACAACAGTGGAGCAAAGGTTGAATAACAGATGGCCAAATTCCTCTACCAGTTCATTTAAAATAATATTTTTGCAGCATTTCAGCTTTGCTTGTTGACTTTCCACTTGAGTATTGATCACAGTTGACTGCACTTTGTTCATAGTATGTTGATCATATCCTGCACTCAGGCTGTCCCTCTGAAGTGAAACATACAGAATAATCCAATACAATAACCCATTTGAATTGATGAGTCCTTTGTAAAAGAAGCCAAATCACAAGATCAGAGCTCTGTGATTGCATAGAAGGGCAACAAGTGACATAGGTTATTTACTGATTGATACTTCCCTATACTAATAGCACAGCTTCTATTGGAAAACATCTGGAAACATTACAGTACAATAGTTCTTTTAAAATAATGAGGTCTATCAATCATTTGTATGACCAATGAATGTGAAAGACCTTCATGTTGTCCATAAAACAGCCAGACCTGAAGCTACTCACTCATGACTGGTGATTTTGCTTTGGCCAGGACAAACAGGTATCTGCAGAGCAGCTGCTGTAATCATAACAGAGAGTATCTTCTCCAAATGGATGCATGTGCCAAGACTAGGAAGTGCACAATGTGGAAAATAGCTCACCAAAGAAGAGAACAAAGCCACAACTACAAAGGTAAATAAGTCAAAGAGACTTAGCTCAGTAAGATTTACAGATCTTGAGCATGACTTCAACCCTAAATGCTAACAAAAATCAGTCATTGGTTGTTTAATTATTTTTTTTCTGTTATGCAACTTCAAAGAATACAGGTAAGTCATGGTCTTATTAATTCTCTCTCAGCACAAACCAGATAAGACTAATGTGTAAGAAGGGTATGCTGCCATATAAGATAAGTAAAGACAGACCTGGAATAAGGGAAGTGGAATTCAGCTTTTTAAGGACCTACTGCTCAGCAGAGGCAGCGAGATTTCAGTAAAAGAAGCACAAATGCTTGCACTACTCATTGTAGTAATGCTTCGTTCGGCAAAGAGAAGGCAACAGATCTATCAAGTCTTCCCAGCTGTTTCTGCTCTCCACTGTTGCTGAACTGGTCAGTCTCACACCTCCTGCTCACATTGCATTCTGGTGAGCATGAGCAGTGCAAGAATGAGAAGCTAGAGAAGGGGAGGGGGAAATAGCACAGATAACAAGGGGGAGAAAATGACAGTGAGAAATTCTTGCAGTTGCAGAAAGGGGCAGAAAAATTAGAGTCTGATGTGGCTCTGCATTGCTTGGGGCAAGTCAAATACACCTAGGTTTTTAGCTGGAGAATTTTCCAACGTCTGGGGTTCAATCTCAAATTTCACAGATTAGATCCAAACTACTCAGACTTGTGCAACGCTAGACACTTCTACTCATATGAAGGCATCAAATCAAAGGTCTGAATTTCCTTTGCATCTCCTACCAAGTGCAATTATTTCAAATTGCTGGTATTAAGCATATGTGGAAAAGCAGTTACTTGTATCCAAAATATGGTCAATTGCCTCTTTCCATACATTTTCCCAGGAAAACTGAAATATGGCAAGTATTTCTCATTTACAATCCAAAATACCATTTCAAGAGGTCCTTTTGCCTAGAACCTTCAGTTTAGGCAGCTTTTAAGTTTGGTTCAGAATCCTTTACTACTTCACTATTATTCTGGTTTCTGTTCAACCTCAGCTTTTGTCATTAGCTTTTCCTTTCTTTGTCTAGGTGCAGAGAAAACTATTGAGTGGCCAGTTGCATTTCTGAAAATGTAACAGAAGCAATTTTAGAGTAATCAAAGCTACATGAGAAATGCACTGACTTCTATCAACCTCCAATCTACCATTTCAGCAACATTGTTGTAAGACTGTATTGCTCACTATTCCAATAATTTAGTCCCTTCTATTAAAAAGTTATTCCAAGGCTCATAGAAGAAAATGAGGGAATTTGGTAGAACAGTGCAAATTATGAATGCTGAGTGAAGCTGTGGAGAGTACAGAATACTCCCAGACATGCAGAAGACTAAGACTAAAAATAAACAACATCTGATCATCAATTTCTCTATTTTTCACCCAGTTTGGGGGGGGGAGAAAGGTCTGCTATCAGCCATTTATGATAATAACATATAACATTATCACGAACAACAGGAGTTTGCAAAAGGAGTGTTGGTAAGGAATATGTTTCTTAAGCAGGCAACTGCCTGTACAAGTACATGCTCTACAAACCAATACATTAAAAGTAGCTATTTATAAGCAGAGAGATTAATTATGTTAATTTTTCACATACATTACAAGACAGTTTCTGAAGCCCAGACTGAGGAGAAGGGTGAATGCTGAGTCTGAGGCCAGATGGAATATTGCCCTTTCAGATCACTGCAGAAAAAGTGCCTTTTGCCATATAAATAAACAGGGGGAAAGAAAACAAGCCTAATTATACCAACCTTTCTAAGAAACATTTCCAAAAATACTTATTGGCCTTATCCGGAGTGGAAAGTTTCAGAGGGAGCACCAGAGGTGTTTTATTTTAGCTTGGCATGAGTAGGGAAATTATTAGGAATGATTTCTGAGTGTGGCAAAGGCAGCTGCTTCTCAAAGACATGGTTTAAGGGTTCTACATAAAGCCGTAAACCCTCAGAGAGACTCATAAAGAGCTGGAATGGTTTCATTTGAATTTAAGAACTTTTTTTTTTTTTAAAGAGCCAGTTGGATACTGTTGTAACAGAGCTCAAGGCAATGTCATTAAGACAATAGTGGGAATACAGTGATCAGTTGCTCCCAACTCTTACCATGTTCAAGGGTAGGCACTCTAAAATTCCTATTAAGATATCCCAAATCGAAAGATTTCAACTAAGAAGAGCAGAAAACTTCCCAAGGATTATAAACTCCCTAAGATCTAGGAAATGTATTTTCTGTATATTAACTGTTCAGAAACAGGCAGAAATATTTCAGAAGAAGAAAAAAGTTAAATGCCTCATGAAATCTTACCGGACTCATTTTGCAACTACAAAAAACATCCCTGATGCGTATGAACTTTGGGTGGGGACTCAGAGAGATAAAAAAGCTGGTGGGTCAGCCACAAAGAGCTCTTTGGACTAGACAGAGGTAACTTTTCCCTTTAGGGGAGTCACACTGGCCAGCACAGAAATGGAATAAAAGGCCAATACACCAGCAGAAAGTTTCTCTATTTTCAACAGGAAATTCTCCATCAAATATAAACAAGGAGAAATGAAAAACTGATAACTCTGTTGCTGAAAGTGTTTTGGCCATTTGTGATGCTGACACAAGCAAAGATGCTTCAGGAAGTACAGCTCAGGTCTGTTCTGCATGTCAACAGGGCACCTTGCACCTAGGGTAACAGATCAGCATTTAATATTTGAAAGACTGCTGATGAAGATGGGGCTTCACCAACATGTATTCAACGTGCATCTCACATCCATCAAAAATCCCAATTCCTCTGCTTTAAAATTTCCAGCACATATTTTCAGCTTCTTTTCCAGTGTGCACACACAATGTTTATGGATTACTAGGAAAATTCCTCCATGGCAGTCAGCAACAATACTGCTTTCTGTCACCTTTATCATTCTTTAAACCCTTGCATACTGTACCTGCATTCTCCAAGCCTGTAGGACTATGTAACACACTTCTAATCTAAAGAAAAAAATACAATTCATCAAGAAAACAAAACCAGAGGTCCCATACATTTCAGAGATTTATCCCAGTCCAGCACTCCTGCACAGTGCAGTAGAACCATTCATCCTCATATTTCACAGAAAGATGAAAGATTGTGGTTTCCACAAAGTGCAGGTGTCAACAAATGTCATCTCTTGCAAGCAGGAAGGAAATCATAGCTCCTGGACATAAAATATTTCACTGCAAATACTCTCTCCTATATAAAGCAAGGAGATTTTAGTTGAAATATGTCAAAAAGCACTAGAATTGTTGTCCAAGGAGTATGAAATTACCGATAATATTTAGCCACATGAATTCAGTAAATATTACAATACGAACTTCAGAGAAGATCACATTCAGAAACAAAGAGAGCCTTTATCAGTAGGAAACATCAAGATGAGGAATAAATATTTTTACAGTTATATTTTCAGGTACATTGCAAGCGTACCTCACTTTGCATCAGGTCATTAGGCAAGGAGCTTGCTGTTTCAAAACCAGGTTTGCAACATTTTTCATCAGATAATTTTGAATATAAAAAATTTAAATCTTCATGTCTGATATCATAATAACAGAATTACTCTTTGAGTATTACAACTGCATCCTATCCCACCATTTGCAGCTCCTCATTTGGTTTCAGCAAGCAGTGGAGCTGGCTTGAAGATCTGGGGAGTCACTGATTTTCCTCTCTTTTGAGAAAGTCTAGAATTCCCCTACTCTAAGGGAATACTATGTAACAGTTTAAAGAATTATCTGAAAACTACCTTATTTTTTTCTTAAAAGCAGAGAGAACAAAATAAATTAATTAACCATTAATAAATTTAAAACCATATATTTGCCTGAGTGTCCCTTTTATGTTAAGGATGAGGATTGAATAGGATTAGGCATATCAACTGCTGAACTTGTACACTGTGACCCCAATGGCCATGATGAGCTTCCTACTGCTAATTACAAGTCGGTGATTTTCCTCTCAAAATTATGTTTCTCCAGAAAGAGAAAAAGCAGTCTGGCTATATTTTATGCTAGCACTCAATCCCAAGTCACTGGTTTTATTTTCAGACTATTCGTTAGAGAATTAACCCTCCCCTGTTTTCCTTCAGGACAGATAATAAGTAACTGTTCATACAATGGTGGTAATAATAACCAATTTCTCTGGCTCTGCCAAAATGAAATATGTCTGTAATTTCCTATTTTCTGAGTCCTCTTTTTCTCCTGTCTATCCAAAGCATCAGCATCAGCTTTCTTCACTGCTTTGTTTCACAGTTGAGACTCTGCCAAGATTCATCATTTCCTGCTTACACTGCAATCTAAACCAGACCTTTTAATCAGATTCTCTGTTATGAATATCTTTCCTTTTCACTTTTACCTAAGACTCATGAGCCCAGAGAATTAGAGAAGTGATGGTTTGTTTCCATCTTCTCCTCTCATTTCCTTTCTTGTATCACATATTCAAACATGATTTAAAGGTGAATATAAACAAAAATACAAAGAGTGTATCTGAGTTCATACCATTCTTATAGGCATATAAGAGGCCCTGTCTTAAGGCAGTTTCTTTACAGAAATTTCTAACAAGGATCAGTTGAAGCTATCAGTTCAATATAGAATATATCAGCTACAGTTCCCAAACCAAAAGACCAATATTTCACATAGAAGTATATTAAAAAGTAGGCTGGTACTTTTTAGAAAACATTTTTCCCAAATTCCTTTGCTAGTAGGAAAAGAGAGAGAAATATGATTTCACCATAATTTCATTGTTACAATTATCAAGTAAGATAGGAAAATAAATGTAGTTATTATAAGCTCTGAGCAGCAGATTTTCTTATAATATTAATTATTTTTCATGGAATAGAAGGAAAGAAATTGTCTGTATTCCACATACAACAGTTTAAACAAAAAAAAAATTTGAAACCATTGGCATAAATCCCTCCTATGTTGGCTTCTGTTATTCTCAGTAAAACACAGTCATAGGTCTGCTGTCAGCTTCTGTCTTGTATTACTGGTTAATAAATATGCACTAAAACGATATTGTTAACACAACATGTATCACAGTTGTGGATTCTTTAAAAAGCACAAACTGGTATATCTGTCATTAGCCCAACAGGAATGGCAGGTGTGATTTTCCACTGCTAGGATAGTAGTCCACAAGTATATAAGTTGTCATGTAATTAACTGCAGACAACATGGGGTTAACAGAAAAAAGTCCTCTAACGTTCTTCATCTTATAAAGTCACATGTTAGCAGCTCTATCTCCTATTAACTTCCAAAAGTCAGCATTAATTTCCAGGTTTCTTACTTTAATAATTTTAGTGATTGAATAGTTTGGGAGATTGGCTAGAGCTCAGTGTACACAGCCCTTTCCATTCACAGCAAGCCTACCCTGTGACTCAGAGCAGTGCTTATCTGGAAGTTAACTTCCTTCTGCATGGCTGGGGGACTCAGAGACCCAGCATCAAATGGGCTGAGAGAAAATTCATACTGCATTCGAGATCAGACTACACTCCATATGTAGTCCATCTAACTAATACACGTGCTTACAGCTGCAGAGTCAGGAGCAGGGTGTTAGTCCCAACCAACAAGCCAGGCAACAGTTTGAGATACATCTCAGACTGCTATGTGGGTAAATCCTGAGCTCACACCCTCTTGTTGCTGCCTTTATCCCACATCATAGAGAAAAACTTTACAGTTCCTTACATATTTTATTCTTGTTAATAAAACTGTTGCTGTTTATGTTCACTGTGTAAATGTTTCATGCTCCTGTTTTTATTGCTTTAAGAATACTATGTCCCTATCCTCCACTTGCAAGTTTCACAGATTATTTTTTTCAACTTTGCTACAAGGGGAACTCCACAGTCAGAAGATGGGTATTTGAAAGGAGCTGGAGCCTAAATGATTTCTGTGCCTCTCACAGCTCAATTTCCAGAGGAAGCTGGAAGAGGTGATGTTTGTTAACTGCTGAATGCTACAGAGAAAGACTCTAGGACTCTCTCCCTAACACCACAGTAATTTCTAAACACAAAATCCTTGTGTATCACAGACTCAGTTCTCTATTCTCATAGTTCATTGTCTAGCTCCCTAGAGAAAGAAAACAAGACAATAACTGCATGTATAAAAGGACAATTTTTCTGAATAAGCAACAAGTTTTGCATTGAAACATCTCAAGGTTGCTTTCTAAGTCTATTGAATGCTCTTTGAACTGCAACCCTCTTGCTTGTAATCATTTTGGAAAAGCACAATAAACTAACCTTGGGGTTTCTCCTCACCCCATTCATAAGAGATTATTAGCAATTAGTACTCTAAACAATCCACAATTTTATGGCATGCTGTAGAAACATTCTGCATCTGACCCCACCATGCAATATACAGTAGGCAGCATGTTACCAGTGGCCTGGAAGGGACATGAGACCAAAAAGTGAGAGGCTGGTCTCTGGAAGGCTGATACTACTAGCAAATATCAACAAAATGGTTAAGGATGCAAAGTCCCTTGATGTTTTAAAAACACCCAGACTCCTCAAGACTTGCTTAAAAGGGAGGAAAGAAATCAGGCATTCCTAAGTAATCTGGCTTTCCCAGCTGTTTGAATGGATTTGTCTGTTTCTACATTCTGAATTTGTCCATTCGCCCTTAAGGTATCCTGTGTTCCTTCAGGGCTTGCTGATCATAAAAAATGGAAATGCACTACTATGTAGGAAACAATTAGGTGATAGGACAGGAGCAGTTAAGCTAGAAGTTCTTATCTACATCAAGAAATTACTTTTGTAAGAGAAAGGAGATTTCAAATTATTATTGTCGAACTCAATTATTTTTACAAGGGTTTTTTTGAGACAAAGAGTTTTTTAACTGGTTAGAGTATTAAATAGTTCAGGTTATAATGAACAACATATCCTGACCCTAAAGAAATGTATCACATAATAAATAAACCAAATTACATAAAAGGATGAAATGGTTGTTTGAAAATGCTTTTCATATCAAAGCCAACATAAATGCCAAGAAGCATTTACATCTTCTGCAAGGTGCATGAGAAAACCATTAATTTACTTAAAACAATTATTTCACATGTAAAAAGTACAGCATTCACAGAGTTCAATACATTAATTAATTCCCACAATTAAATGTCTTAATATCAGCTGGCAAAAACTTTTTTCATGTCAAAGCCTGTATAAATACACAGGAGTCCCACAGATACCACAGCTTTATCAGATAACGATTTAGTCCAGATTTATTTACTTGCTAAATACACCAGAAATTATACCTGAGACATGGTAAAGTCATGCCATTGCATTGGTCTTTTTTATCTTCATTAAGCACTCTCACAGCTGCTATTCATTCACAAACCTTTACTGGCCTAATCCCAGAAGTTCCCAATGCTATCTTATTTTGGTAATTTCTAGAAAAAAATTACTCAGGCATAAGTTAATTTTACAAGCAGATGTGTTTCACCTAATGAAAAGGTTTGGCCAATAGATATGGATTACTTTGATAATAATAGTTTGGTATGTCAAAGTAAAATGTCTTGTAAGATCCATGGCACCTATAATAGATGTTATTGGCTTGCAGTTCCAAAACTTTGCATTGTCTTCCCTAAAGAATTAGCTAAAATTTACACTCTATTCAGTGATGAAACAGCTTAAATTGTCTGGCTCAAGCTGACAATAGTTTAAAAAGAGTCTTTTCCACAGTTCTTGACTTGTCAACTTGGTCTAGAGGTGGAAGATCTTAGTCACACTGTGTTGGTCCCTTGCTGTGTTTAAAAGTTTTTTGACAAAAAGATGATGTAGAATGAGTGCTAAAACCTCTGTGATGTTAGGCCAATCACCTAACACAACTCAACTAAACTCTGGTACTTAGGAAATGATAAACATTTCTGGGGCATAGATCCTCTCCTGAGATCTCACCTGAGGAAGGTCCCTGAGGCAACTTCATCACTTAAGCTAAAACTTTTCTGTAACTCTATGCTTGAAGAAGAACCTGAATCGTTCTCCTCTGTGCCACTTACTTTTTTCGATGGCACTGCACACATAGACAGTCAGACATGCAAACTGGCCCCATACAGGATTAAAACACCATTTTTCTTTATTCACTATGTTTTGATATGTTTGAGAAAGTCCACTGATGACGTGAAACCATCCCAAATACTTAGAATTAGTTCTCAGAATGAGAGAGTTGCTTCAACCCACTCCACCTCACTGTCTTTGACCTTGTTCAACAAAACCACCTCCCATCCTGTAAGCATGCTTCTATCTTCCCTCATTCTGCTGAAAGTATTTTTTGAATCTCCTCTAGCCCCTCTTACAACATCTGGCTTCTTTGTTCTGCCTTTATTAATTTTCCACTACTTCAAAACTCCTGCCTGCAGATAGGAAGCAAAAAAGCCTTGGCTTTCTGAGCCCATTGTCACAAGCTATTTCCGTCTCAACAACTAAATTCCACAAGGTATCCCTCGTCTGCAGGGAATGTGGTTAAGCCCTGGTCAGAAGCACCAGAAACACATTCAAAAGAGATTTTTAAAAAATTAAAGTCTTCTAACTCCATGAGGTCAACCAGAATGCACTAGATACACACGGATTCTGCAAAGTTATCAAAATCATAAATACCCATATGTGGGAAAGTTCAGCCCAGAAATGGTTGCACACCTGTGAGAAATGTCACTGATTTCCTTCCCAAAGTTTTTGAAAGCTTTATTCATGTGGGCATGAATTAACACCAAATCATAAATAATGCATAGAGAAAGACACTTTAAATAAATTATTTGGAAACAACTTATAAGCCCAAAGCTTTTGCTTGAAACATTCTCTCAGCAATTTCAAACCAAAGAAAAAGTGCATAAAAATCCATGCCTTGCACTTAAATAGACTGCAATCTGAAAAAAAGCAATGTTTGCATATTATTTACTACAAAAGGACCATCGTTCTCCTGATAAAACTCCTGAAAGACTTAGTGAACTCTTACGCCTTTTCAGTTTCCTCCTTATGGAACAGGGAGCATTTTTTTTATGCTTTAAGCAAACTACAGAAGGATGAAAAATTAGACTATCTGCATGGACATAAATACACAAAGAATGTTTTTAAGGTAGAGTGCACAACATCCATCCAAGCAGAAAGTGATTTATGTCTGTAGGTAACCTGTGTTAATGCCAGTGTGACATCCAGCTATAGATAAGTGCACCTCACTCAGCTGCAGCATCATGTACCTATAGGAAACAGCCAAATCAGGCACATGTGCCTGGCTGGGACACTGGAATGTGGATAGTGATGAATCCTGATGTATAGAGTGTTCATTCAACTCCTCAAGGATGCATGGGAGAGAAATATGAATTTCTAATGCAATATATTATTGTTGTATATTAAAAACATATTTCCAGCATTCACAAACTATTGTAAATATAATAAGCCTGCCATTTTTAAATAATATGAGTAATGCATTGACAATGCTGAATGACACATGTGCTTCCTATAGACAGAAATAAAACATAATTGACAAACATTCTTAACTGTCTCCCTGATCCCTCTACAGCTGGCCAAGCAATGATTGAAATTAGTGGAACAGAACTGGAGTACATAGAGGTGTATAGATGTGATACCATGAAAAAAAATGGAATAGTACATATGGCTCTTTTTGCCAGCTAAGAATTATATGGGTACTCAATAATATCGATGTAATTGTCAAGAAGTATGACTACATACATGCATTCTAAATATCTCTGGAGAGCTTCAGTAATGACAGGGGATAAATATTCGTAAAAAGAGACTCTGAAAGAAGAAGTTCTGTGCTTTTCAAAAATTCTCCTAAAAATACAAAACTTTAGAAATGTGATATTCTTATTTTTCACTCTTACGGGAGAAAAAGCTCGAGTGGGAAAAAGAAAAAAAAAAAAAAAGAAGGGTTTGGTGGGTTTTTTGTTGTTGTTTTTGTTTGTTTGTTTGTTTGTTGTTTTTTTTCTGGAATAGTACATCTATTTGGGCCAGAGCAGACTTTCATAAAGATTAATGAAGGAGTGGAGAAGGAGGTTAAAACAGATTAGATGTGTTTTAATAGACATAAGGCAGACAAAGGAATACATTTTGAATGATGAAGACAATACAGCTCACCACCAGTTCTTTTGGTGCTGAGAGAATATTTGAAGGAAAGACTTGGAATCATATCATTGAAGTGGCAAACTACACCTCATAATCCACAGTATGAAGTGGGAATGAAAATAAATGACGAGGGTGAGAGGTGAGCACATATTAAGGTGCAGAATTTACACCTAGAGTTTTGCAAGCTCCAGGTCTTGGTGTTTAGGTACCAGTTGCAACTGGTTCCTTAAAAAATATAAAAGCAATATGAATAATTTGCTAAATAACTCTTCTGAAAAGAGATTATTTCCTCAGCATTATTTTTATACCACATTCTTTATAATGATATAAAGTGCTAGTTAAAAGGAAACAAGAAAAATAAAAAGTCAACCCTCCAAAAAACCAAAAACCAAAAAGAAAAAAAAAAGAAAACCCTCAAAATCAACCAGATGAAGAAACACCTGCCAGAATACAGGAAAAAAAGTGAAAAATATCCCTTATTTTTGGCAGGGGGATATGAAGAAAAATGAGGGTTATTATTCAGATGATTAAATTAAAAATAAAAAACAAACCACACAACCCTGCTGCTCTTTTCTCACCTTTGAACATACCACTTTCTTCACTAACATTTAGATTTGAAACAGAAATCCAAAATTAACTGGATAGTAAGCTCATCATAAAGAGAGCATTACTTTATTAATATTCAGTACCAAAGGGTAAAATTTTGGCATGGGATTTTTTTCCCTACTTGGTTTTCTGTGGAGCTGATAAACATTTAGAATCCCTGAAATCTGGCTGCAAATCTTGGTCACATGCTCACCCACCCTGCTCTTGATGAACCTGCAGTGTGCTCATTCCCAGACAGAGGCTCACAACATGCTGGTAATTTTGGGTGATCACGGACAGACACCCAAGTTTATATGGAAAAAAAAAAAATGGTGTATCATATACACCAGGATTGCCCAAATAAAATACCCTAAGCTTTCCATTTTATGACTTAAGATTAAGTGATCACACACAACTGTGTAAGTGCTACATTACTGTACCAATTACACTATGTCAATGTTATTTTTCACATAAACAGTGTTGATGGAAATGTATACCGCAGCCCTGAGGCTGCAGATATGTGCAAACTCCCAAATGGAGCTTTTTTTTAATTCACATTGCTGTTTGATTAATTTGATGTTTGGTTCTTTTTTTTTTTTTTTTTTTTTTTCTCTCCAGTATTTTTATTTGTGTCCAGTATTTTTATTTGTGCTTGAAGTACAACCCCAGCCATAAAGAAATATTATTATATGAGAAAAGAATTAGCTCAGGGAGGAAGATGATTACATAAAAGACATCACTGTTGTAAACTAAAGTGTTTGATTACAGGCATTTTATATCTGGGAGCTAGAATCTTCATAGCTGAAAGCTAACTTTAAAAAAATGTTCTTGGAAAAAGCAGTAAGATAAAGTGAATTGAGATTCTGTTCTTTCTATTGCTGCCTTCTATTGCACCTTTGTGGTGCACAAAGAAAGCCTAACAAGTAAGCATCTATTGAGGTCATTCAACTCTATAATCACTTTTGTTACCACAAAATTAAAAAAAATGTCAAACTATGAATTTTTATTTATTTTTATTTTGAAAAATGTTAGTTAGTGTAATTTTTTCTCTTATTAATGTATCCTTAGGTGCTATAACAGTCTCTGCAATAAATGAATGTCAGTAAGTATGTTGAAATTTGGATTAGATCCCATATCAAGCACTTCACCTGATTTTGATTTTGATTAAGAGGAAACAATTGATTTATGACTTTGGTTTCATATATGGTTTTAGTGTCATATCACATGAAGATCAAAATGCTACATTCAGTTTTATTGCAGTGTATACTTAGGATGTGACTCTGAAATGGAGGATTGGACCCAAAATCCAGTAGATATGTATCCTAACATTTACAGTCACCAGCACCTCATAGAGCAGGCTGGTCCAAAATCCCAAGTGTATATGGGATAAGTGTGTGCCCACGAGATGGGCAGATAACAAATAACAGCTCTGGACACCCACAGGTGGTATCGGCAGCATCTACTCCTCTGTCTCAGCTCTAAGACAAAATCTAAACTTAGGAACCATTTGCACTCTGATTTCTTTCTTCCTCTCTTGTACTCAGATATCTGAACCAACAGTAGAAAGGCCTGAAGCCCACTCCTGCTGAAGATGGAGTTTCAGAGACTTTAACAGACTTAAAATATTTTCTATAGAAGAGGAATGTTTTCTGCCTACTATAAAGGAGAAAAAAAAAAAAAAGTTAATTACCAAATAAGTAGGGAAATCGACCCATTAGACTGAGAGGATTTAAACTTATACTTCCCACCTCCCAGCAAAGTGTTGTAACATCTAAGTTAGAGGCTAATAGGAAAAAAATGCCATCTAGCCACCTTGTCAACCTGGAAGTCTGTTCAATAAAGAACATTTCCAGAAGGTTGACATGCAAATAGAAAAAAACAATAACTGAGCATACAGATAGCAGTGCTGTGTCCTGGTCAAGGTTCATGCTCCCAGGATCTTTTCATCTATTTACTCTTTCATACAAAATTGCAAATAATCTCTGGAACATGGAACAGAACAAACAGAACTTTTACAGTTACTAAAACCAGTTCAGAAAATTTATTTTTCATCTATATAAAACATTCCATTCCTTTTTTGACTCTCACTCAATTCCTGCTTTCCTTGACTTATTATGGTGGAGTTCCCAGTCTAACCACACATTCTGTTGCTATTTCTTTTCATCAGTTTTGAATTTGCTTCCTTGAATTGCCATGAATGTGTCCTTGTTGCACTACTCTCTCTGAAACCTTTTTTTTTACAGTTTTATGGCAGCTTTTCCCCTCTTGTCTAGGGAAACAATTCTAGCCTTTCCATTTGAATTTCTTTTACTTGCATGAGTAATTTTTTCCACAAGATAACTAGCTCAAAGAATTATTCTAAATGATACAGGATCATATGTTTCTATAAAGGCTTTTAATATTTTCCATATGATACTTCACCCTTATACATTCTAGCATATAACTTAAATTTTAAAACACAGCTGCACACTTAACTGCCTACAGTGACATCTTGATGTCCCTAGACCAACTAACACAAGCTATTAATACATGTATTAAATGCAGCTACACCTTGTTTTAATTCTCTGGAGAATAGGACATATTAAGTATTGGACCAGATTCATTACTTAATCCATTCATGCCTATATTTCTTGTGTGTTGTATTTTTCTTCATCTCCTCAGAAATTAAATTTTACCACTTTGTATAGTACAACCACACTTTGCTTGATGGTCTCTGTCATTGAATTCAGTTGAAAAAACATAATGTCAGCTGGTTATGCTGAATATACATTCATTAGGAAGTGTAAATGGAAAGGGAAGGACAGTCAATTAATCCTCATTTTTGTGTAGGCTGAAAATGTTTAATTAAAAGCAGAAATCTGCTACGGAATAAAGCTGCTCCAGAAAACAGAATAGCTGAATCCCAAAAGTAATAGAACTGTGTTCCTTGTACACTGGAAACACACAGAGTAGGAGGACTCGAGGGATAAAAGAATGGTTTGTGCCACTCTGGAACTATTCAATCGTCAAAGAAATTCCTCAGGAGCCATTACAATTGTGTTTGCTGACCCTCTTCCACAGGGCAACTAAACAAAGAATCAGGCTAATAAATTATGTAAAGCATATTCAGCTGAAATTCCATGTTCAAAGATACAGGAAAAACACAAACATTCAATGGAAAATGGTGAATGACATGAAACCCACTACAAAGAGGGAAGACCCACTTATTCCTCAGCTGCTATTGCCCGACAAAGTCTTTGGAGAAGGGGTTTTGATCTAATACCTAGGAAGTATAAATAGGTCTCGAGTTCAGAGAAAGTGAAACAGAAGGAACTAGTGCCAAGTCTGCCCTTTGGAGTCCTGGAGCACCTGCAATAAATGTCTTGTACAAAGTGCAAAATGAGGCCTAACTTGTCCTCCCTGCTACATTGATAAGTGGAGAACAACAAGAGCTCTGGGCTGAACTGGGAAATAACTGTGTGTATTTTTGCAACAGCTGGTTTTGTAAAAGTTTGAGGAAAGGCTTGGAAGAAAGTGAGGGGTTTTTATGTCTGACTTCAGCTGCTAATGGCAGTTTTCACAAAATCTCCATTGCCAAAAGCCAAAGCTTTAACAGAGGATGTACGAATTCTGGCTAGAATAAAAACTCTATGGCACCTTTAGGCATCACTCTTATAACCATGAATACTATTTTAACATGCTCTCAAAAGCAGAAATAAATGTTTTGCTTGCAACTAATTTTTGCAACTATACCACAGTCAAGACAGTGCCCCGAAATTATGTATACTTAGAACAGCCATCATACATGAGAATTTTCTACACCCTCTGTGATGAATGAAGTGCCTGACGTATCCCTGACCTATCAGAAGATGTGTAAAAGATCTATGGGAAAGATGTGTAAAAGAAAATTATTCAGTCAACTGGTGGAATTTACAGATCCATAAATGCCATTAAACAAGCTGCTACTCTTCAGAACACCACGTGTGCTGCTATGGATTCAAGTCCGTGACACGGAATTAGATGAACAGCAAAAAATTTTGGAAGCATGTTTCTTGGGGTAGATTGCTAAAGCCAGATTCTACTTGTGTTATTTTCCTTGTGAAGTGGTTAGTCATCTGACACGCAGATAAGTGGAACACAAACTAATAAATCAAACTACTGAAAAATATAGTAAGTGAAGTACTGAAAAATATATAGGAAAACATATGTGAAAAAATATGTAAGGCAAACAAGTGTAAGGTGCCCAAGAAGATAATCTGAAGAGAATGCACTCAGATTAATGTCTAAAGAGGGTACAAGACCATGTGCTATTTTACCTGAGCAACTCAATTAAAATTTGGACTAAACAGGCAGGCAAGACAACAGGCTTAGTTACAAGCAACCTGGTACTTGGGTCCTATGCTCCATTTTATTACTCTACCATAAATACTGAAGTAAAGTGTCCATTCTCTTCTCTTTCCAAGCACTCACCCAATCACATTTGTGATGCCCTGCAACTTCAGTTTCTTGTGCCATGACTTGATTCTGCTCATCCACCCTCACAACCTTCTTGCTTATTTTTCCCCCCATTGTTCCTCATTAACGGAGACCAAGCAGGTCTGTTTTCAAGGAAATGTTTCTGGTACAGGCCTGGAACTGACCAAAATGAGGCCATTTATTTCAGAACATAAATCTGAAAAAAATCATAAAATTTAGCTTTATAATATTTTTTCCCAATACTTTTGACCAGATGTGGTCCTAAGCAGCAGAAGCCAAATATCAGTTCTCGTGCTTAGGAATATAATACAAGACTTTGATTTTCAGATCCATCTCTAGTAAATTATTTGTTGCACTCATTTCCCTCAAAGTAGCATCAAAGAGGATCCAGTAGCACCAGAGAGGATCTCCGATAGCAAAGTAAAAAATCTGTGCACAAGATAAGTAATCTCCAGTTCAGTTGTTGAACAATTACTGTTGCAATAACCAAGGAGAGGAACAGATCTGAGAACAATAATATTCAGGTCTCAAGATAAAGATGAAGAAAACATCAGTATGTGTCTTAGACTCATCCTCTTCAGTCAGAGAAGCATCCACATTTGTTCTTGGCTTTTCATTACTCGTATCCTGTGATGCGTACACATCCAAGCAGATCTTTTTTTTTCTGAAGACAATATGCCATTTATTAATGGAAAAGCAGAGACTTCTTAGTAAGGGAGGTTTCACTGCTTCCCAAGTCTTCCTGAATTCTCATCTTTGTAGATACAGTATTCTTTGAAAAAAAAGGAAATAAACAGCTTCAAGGACAATGGACTTAAGCTGTTGCATTGCCTCGATTTGACAAAAACATTTGATGAATCATTAGTAGTTTTAATTCTTTTTTTCATTGTGACTGGTAATTAGGTAGACTGAACAGCAAAATGGACCTAGAGCTGTTCATCAGACATCTTAAGATAGCACTAAAGTGTATCCCTTGTGTAAGTTGTTACACAATAATTAAAGCATTTGAGGAATACAGGTGATGCTAAGAGAATGGTTCCAAAGAAACTGGAATGTTGCCATTTCCATACATTTGGGGTGGCATTCAAACAAACTGGAACATCAGTCAATCCAAAGGAATCAAACAATTAGAGGTGGTTGTGGATCTTCAATAATTTAGGTTATTTGATGCAGAGATTCTTAGAGAAAGAAAATTATGTATAGATTACTTTTGTCACTGAAAATTATGTAAATCTAATGACCTTCTGTACTGCAGATTAAAACAGTTTCTTGAAAAATACAAATGGAATCTTCTTATTTCACGAAATGATATAATATTATTTCTTGAACAAAAGATAAGTGTTTTAATCAAACAATAGAAGACAATAACCTGGTAAGAATTTATTAGAATATCCTGTATGTCAGTTATAGAGCATGGTTAGCCCAGGAGTTCCAGGCTGGCTGCTTTGCATTTTGTAAGTGGGCTAAATTTTGTAAAGGATTATTTCTCACCCTAAGCAGGTTGTTTCAAATAACTAGGCCTTACAACAGGCAGCAGAACAGATGTCTCAGTGCCTAATCACACTTCTGTGCTCTGCAGAAGGATGGTTGGGAAATGTTTTCTTGGCAATACTTTCCATTCAACCTGCCACTGTTAATTGAAGGACGTGCTATTTCATTATGTCTCTCTTCCTGGCAGCCTGCACAGTAATTGCACACAGTAGCTAGAGACAAGTGGAATAAAAATCCTGGAATTGTGAATAGGAAAGATGAACAATTTGTAAATTAATCTCCTCTTCTCATGCTAACCGACAGCTGAAATACTTAGGAAAAAAAAAAAAAGTTTTATACCAGTCCTGTTTCTCTGCATACTGAATAATGTCAACCTATTATGAATGGTTTTGTACTATTCAAATAGTAAATGAGCTCCAGCTCCTTCCTGGAGTTCATTATTATATAAACTTGACTTTTATGGGGGTCCAAAGGAAAATAAAAGGATTTTTGAGGAAGATATGCCAAATTCATCTGGAGATCAGTGTGCTTTATTCCCCTGCTCCAATTGTACATGACAATGAAGAAGAAACTCCTAGATCAATCCCAAAATGTGGTTTGTTAGTGAGGTTGGACTGCTTACAACATGTAGCATGCAAGTCATAACTGAGAGAGTAAGAAGAAAAACACAGCCCACAGAATGTGGACACAAAAACTGGTTTTTTCCTTACTATAAAAGTCAATCCTATTATTGCCATGACAGCTGCTATTTTTTCTTTTGTTTTTCTGAACCAAATCTTCAGAAAGATCAAACTACTGATGTTTAACTGCAAGCAACATCTAATTTTTTTTTTTTTTTAGTAGAAAAAGGGTTCTTGTTAAAATGCAGGAACATTTTCTCACTTCAGTATCTAGATAATTAATACACATGAGGAGCAGAGTTCTTCAGAAAAGCCAGGTCTGCTAGTCAAAACCAAAAATCCTTGGCAGAGGCTACATAAGAGGGTTACTAATAGTGTATACCAGGAGTTACGGTCGCCTTTCCCAATAATATTAAAGGAGATATTAAAGGAGTGTTCCTAGCTCAAGCACTGGGGCTAATATTCTGAAAACTAGCACAGTTAATTAACTGTGGCATAAATAAGGCACTTTTAACCATTGAACATGTACAATTAGTGAACTCTCAGGAATTAGGTTTACAAAGTTGTTACATGCATAAATAACTGCATATTCACTGTGAGAACGATGGCAAGCAACACTGAAAAATCTGGAACTCCTAAAATCTACAAATTAGATGATAATTCAACTGTTATTGTTATTTATTTTAATTGATGATTTTCTAAATATAAAATTTGAGACCAAGGTTGGAACTCAGGTCAACGTATCCCCAGTCACACAAGATTTCTTCAGAACACATTTTTTAGAGCTCTTATTTAAATAAAGGAAAACCTCTGACAGGGTTTAATCAGGAGAAACTACTTCACAGTATGAAATACATCTCATCACTAGGACTTCTTTTCCCCCTACCACTGGGATTCTTTTGGGTTTTTTTCCCCAGAAGATGTTTTGGCTAGAATTTTTCAGTTTCACTTTCCCCAGTTATGGTTCACTTTTATCCAAGTCTGACTTCCTCACTCTCCCTGAAGTGTTCATGTAACAAATCCAAATCTGGTTCCAGGTGCTTCATGTGGGAGAGAGGGTGCAAGAAACAGGTGGATTCATAGTCCTGATGTGCAGCAGTATGGACAGAGGTTCTGAAACTAACATGAACTTCGTGCAAACAAGCAAAGAAGATAGAGACATATTCACATTAAAACTAAGAAATAGCCATTTTGATCTTTTTAACAAAAAACTGAAGAGTTATGCCCTGCAGGAGCCGTGTGTGTTCTCCTAACAGCTGTCCATTTAGACTCAGATCCAGCTCACTTGTGAAAAGCTGCTGTTTCAGTCAGTTCCCAATAAAAGCACAACACATCCTTTATATGATGGGATGCACAAGAAACATTCCCATACCCCACGTAATTTCCTTGAACACAGGGATTTCTGCTTCCCACATCTAAAGTGGTCATGTCTTAGAAATGTTAAGATTACCAAAGAGAAAACTGCACTTCATGTATTTTTTAAGCAGATACATTTGTTGGCATGATACAGGACAGTTTGCAAGAAGGCAGAATTTAACTCCAGAGTAATGGGCCACATTACCCTGGGAGCCTGAGACAGAGCCAGTGCCTGGAGAACATAACATTTCAGCATGAAGTATAGCACATGATGATTCTTACTCTTTTTCCCAACCTTAAGCCTACATTAAAAGGAATAACCAGAGATAAGAGGACTCTACGTAGCTAATATACAATATAATATGTATTTTAAAGCAAGTTATTTTAGGTACTTTCCATCTAATATGGCCCTCTCTGTGAGCACCAACCTCAGATATTCAGCACTGTGTCAAGGGTTATTTATGCTGAAGCCAAAGTCCATGAAGATAAGACAACTTCAAGTACTTTATAAAAATTTTATCGAATTACAGGATCCTGAATTCAATCTATTAACACACTAAAGATGCAGTCTTGAAGAGATTAAATGTCATTTATGTCTCACCTGGAATAAATTTTAAAAATTGTTAGAGTGTGTTAATTCAGTACTTCAGCAAATTAAAGCAGGAACAACTATAAAAAATGAGGAGGAGGAATAATTTCAATAGACACAGGATATGATTTGCAGTGCCATGAAGCAGTAAAAAACTTTCTGCATTTCCAAAATTAGGACCACCAACAGGAGAAACACATGGGATGCAAGTTAGGAACTTACAGAGCAACTGACATATTAATGCATTCTCATACAGGAACTAATCAGATACACAAATAAAACAGGAGAGATTTGTGAAGATCAGACCACAGACAAAACGCTTCTTTACCAAGAACCACAAAACACTTCAGAAGAAAATACACAAATAAATAAACACAACCATGGGGGTTCTCTGACTTATGGCATCTGGTTGTTGTTCTTAAGAGATATGATGCACTTCTGTAAATCTCTCACAGTACTTGAATGCAGCTACTGGCAGGAGCAGAAGGATTCAGAACATGACCCAGCCTTGCAAATCTACAGAATGCTTTCATCACCTTTTCCTATATCAGCATGATGTGCAGGACTGTAGGGTTATGCATGGAGTTAAAACCCTTTTTAGTGTCACTCAGAGGTCCTTCTCACTGGCTCTGCGGTATTTTACCGATTCTGTCTTGAAGAGCTGTACAGAAAACAACCTCGAAATCAACTTGGACCTCCCTTTCTACTGCTGGGGAAATTCACAAAACAATATTACAGCATCAAAAAACCTAAAGACCACCCCAATTTTACACTGACTCTCATCAAGACCCCCTCAATGTTTGATGGCATATACAATTACGAGATCAGACAAGACCCATGAAGGATTCATAAAATGAATGTATAGCAGTATGAAGCCATTCAGTAGAAGCAGATGTATCAACAACATAAATACAGCTGTTTGAAAAAATAAGACAGATTTTTCTCATTTCTGACCTGTAAGCTTTACCTGCCAAAATACGTTTCTAAAGCACCAAAGGAACTAAAGGACACTGGTGATCAAGAGAGTAGCAAAAGAAAAGGACAGATAGAGTCTTCCAAGTCATGAGCATGAACAAGACTGTAAGTGGGAAAACTAGAGAATCAGTAGACTTCTCTCAAAACTAAAATAGGGTTGTGACTAGCACAGCATCACAGATACTATTAAAGACCCCTTAATACAACTTTTCTGCATTAACAAGATTCAGAACAACCTCAGAAAAAGTCTTTTTCTGTTAATGCAACTTTGATTCAAAGCAATTGGAAAAAACTCTGTGGTTTCTAGAGCTATTTAGTCTAACCAAATGTGGGCAGATCCTGCTGATAATAGAATGATTTAACTGAAATGAATTTCTATAATCAAAAATAAACTAGGCTAGAGAGCTCCAGACCAGTCTGAATGAAAGAAAACTTTAAAAAACATCAATTATTTGTTGCAGCATAGTTAAATATTAATGCATCCTCTTTATACTCCTTCCAATCAATCACTTTAAAAATGTCAAAAGATGGGGTGAGAAAGGAAATAGAGTGTAATGTCTGGCTAACTTCCCCTCTGTGTTATATCCAAACACTGAAAAGGCCCAAATAACTTACACAGATGTAAGAGGACAAAACCTGAACTTCAGAAATGAATAGCAAAATCCACGTTTAGGTCAGACTTCAGCCCCTTTTTACTGTCCTACTGGAGCAAGTCCTAAGAACAGCTGCCTAATTCAGTTCTGTGGCACAAAGAGAAAGAGCCACCTTTCCGCCACCCCACAGGAATCACAGGGGAAGTAAACAAAAGCAATAGTAGAAACCAACAGACCTCTCCTGGCACACGGGTGAAGCCTCTCCCCACAGCTCAGCCTCCCACACAGCACTGCTGCAGCTGAAAGTCCTGAAAGAAGGTGGGGAACTTCAGCCCTCCCCAGCTGAACTCTGTCCAGCCTGACATCCAAAGGCACCCGGTTGCTGTCTTTGTAAACATTCTAGACATCCCTTCTGTGCTCAGACTAGGGTAGTTCCCCATCTTCCCCCACCTTCCTAACCCAAGGCTACGCATCCTGAGAGCTCCCAAGAGAGGGAGAAGACTGAGCAGGAGGGTTTAAGGAGGTCGGTGCAGGATGCTATTCTCTCCAGTATTACCTGCTGGGAGGTGTCATACAACTCCTACACTTCAGAAGCCCTGGCAGATTCTCAGAGATGCTCATAATCTGGTCAGCCTACTTCAGCTTGCTGGTCACATCACATTTGCAGAAGACAGATTCTTCAAAGCATTCCTTACCCTGTGAGCTATTTGGCAAAAGGAGAATGATGACAACCCTTCTTCCTCTGGCTAGTCTGAGAAGCCTCTATTTCCTTTGCTCTTTGGATGTTCTGACCAAAATAATAATGAAAAAAAAAGAGTATATTTAACTGTTCCAAAGCTCTTTTCTTTCACCTGCAATATCTAGGTACAATCTAAAGTCAATGAAGACATTTACAAGGCATTTTCAAATATATATGTTTTGTCATTTATATCTACTATGTACAAGTACTGAACAGATTAGCCTATACTTTCCTAGTTTTCATGTTTGGGACTGTGTGTTCCAGCAATGTTCCCAATAACAGCCAGTGCTCCTGAAATCCTTCCACATGTAGAGCAGCCAGCTTGTCCTTCCACAGTCAAGTCATAGGAAAGAAGGCACCTGTGACATGAACTTTTTGTTTAGCCAAGAAAAATTCTTCAATTCCAGTCTGCCATTTGTCTCTGGCCATTGGGACAAGCTGCAACTTTGTTCCACAAGGCATTCTGAAGTTGCCGGCAGCAAATGGTCAGGGATACCCCTGGAATGGAGACTAAAGTACAACATAAGAGGAGTTTTATTGCACTGCCTTCAGCAGTGTTGTCCACACAGAAACCACTTCCTCGTCATTTACTGCCTGACAAAATCTGAGGGGGAAACATCTCCCTGATGTAGGTCCCTGACTGTAGAAGCATCACCAGGACTCAGCTGATGACCTCAAAAAAAGGAAAAGATTATTTAAAAGGTTTGCAGAAGTACAAAGAAATGCAAAAATGAAGGAAGAAATGGAAACTAAAGATGTTTGAAAGAGGAGAGTAAGAGAATAAGAATAAAAGCAGTAATAATGCTTAGATTAGACCATTGAAACTTCACCTGCAGTGGAGTGGAGAAACTACTCTCTTTTGTCACAGACTAAAGTTTCTTGTACCAGCTTACATATTCAGTTTTCTATGGCCATTTACAACCAATAAACATCTCCTTACCCTGAAGGATCTTCTGATGTAAAAATTACATTTGTTGAGTCTCCACTAACACTGAAAATGACTGCCTTCTGGAGTACATGGAAATTGAAAATCCCTTCAGTTAAAACACTTTAGCAGTAAAACAGGGCACATCCTTTCTCAAGTGTAATTTCTGCAAAATGACTTTTTTTTCCCAAACACACAAATGCTTGAGCAATACTCTCATACTGAGCAGTGAGGACAAGCTAGGTTCTTAGAGAGATGCAACTGTTCACTGAGAAAGGAGTCATTATTGTCTTTCTATGTTTCCAGTGTTATCTATCATCCTTAATGGTTTCCTTAAAACCATTTTTGTGCAGACATTACCATTAATAATAAGCTTCCTCCTAGCCCAGTTTACAAGAATTCAAAATTATTTAACTACAGTCATTATTATTAATATGGGACACCACACAGGTGCATAAAATTTGAGCTGAGCTGAGCTGAGCCTTCTTTGGGCTTTCCATCTTCTCAGTGACATTATGCCTGAACCAGACAAAGAGGCATTTTATATTAGCTCCTCTTCTATTTCAAGGAGAAAAAATAAGTAGCATTTACATAATGTTGCACTGTCTCATAATAGACATTTAACAGTACATTTTGCAGGATATATTATTTGGTTTTAACTTGATGTTGCAGCCAGTTGTACATACTTTTCCCTGAAATTATAATGAAAAAGACTTCCTTTGGGGATTTTGACTTATTTCCATTAATTTAATCTAAATTTTTCAAGCCATCTATTTTACACTCTTTTCAAATAACACAGCAAATGTAAAGCTTTCTTTGCTAGAGATGCCAGTGTTTTTCCAGTATAGAGACTCCATCTTACAGTAGAATCCATGTAACATATAGACAATTAAATTATTTTTGTCTCATTCCTTCAATGTCCAAAGTTCACATCTCATACAGGATGACAGCTGCATTATTAATTTTCTCCATAATCTGTACACATCTCCATAAATACAAACACTCATTCATATAAGATACAACAAAGCAAACAGACACACCTTAATTTGTACCCAGTTTACCATATTTATTAGTCAGAATTGACACAGTCATCATAATCCTAAAATCTAGTAAATGCTTTGAACAAGATGAACTTAGTTCCTGGTCTATCTGCCTGTCATGGTTTAAGCCCAGTTGGAAATTAAGCACCATGCAGCCACTCACTCAACCTCCCTCTCTCCCCCCAACCTCAGTGGATTGGGAAGAGGAATCCAAGGAAAACTTGTAAGCTGAAGTAAGATTAGTGTCATAACTGACAATAAAGTAAAATACAGTAATAATGGCAAATGACAGTAATATTGGTAATAAAATGGGGAAAACCAGCAATGCACAATGCAATTGCTCACCACCCACTGACCAATGCCAGACTCCCTTCCCAGACCCAGGCTGGCTGCACTTCCAGGGAGCTGCCCCCAGCACGAGGTGGTGTGGAATATCCCACTGGTCAGTTTGGGTCACCTGTCCCAGCTCTGCTCCCTCCCTGTTTCTTTTGTGTACCTCCTCACTGGCAGAGCACGAGCCAAGGAAAAATGTCCTTGACTCAGGATAAATGTGACTAAGCAAAAACCCCAAACCTCAGTGAGTTATCAACACCATTCTCATTCTGAATCCAAAACATGGCACTGTAACAGCTACTGAAAGGAAATTAACTCTGCCCTAGCTGAAACCAGGACACTGCCACAAGTCTTCAGATCAATGTTTTTTGTTCTTGTAATCACGCTGTAATTTTCAAATGTGTTTTTTCTCTTCTGCTCTAAAGAAGATCCTTACAAAGCAACAGTGAAAACTGAGTATGGATTACATATCTCCCTTTTATGATATGATTATCCATAAAACTATCCTGTAATTTGTGAACTGCTCCATCATACAAGTTTTTAACACTATCCAACCCTGAACAATGCTGGAATAGAAACAAGTAGAAATTTCCTGGTTTCTGGAACAGTAGGAAAAGGAAGGTATAGCCTTGACACAATTCCCTGGAAAGCAGAGGTATGAATCACTCCTTGATACAGAAAAGGCAGGAAACTCCTTGGCATTCTAGACATAAGGCTGATTCTGAAATAGATCCAATCACTAGAGGTTAACTGTAAAACCATAGGGGTAAAAAACCAACAGCATTCCTTTCAAATGGACAGGATGAGATAGATGAGGTATTAAAACAAAATCCATAGCTAAACAATTCTTAAGAGGTTTTGCTGCTTGGAAGGTAGGTGGGTTGCTACAGAATACAAGACACCAATTATGGAAGATGGATATTTTTGACAGTGAAACTCGAACAGACCCAATCAGAAATAGTTTGCTGGGGTTTTTTTAATAGAAAAATCCAGAAGTATTGACATCCACTTTAAAAGGAGTACAATTTGGAAGGAAACTGTCTTTTTGTAGTTGTTTGAATCTCAAGCCCAAAACCGTTAACCTGGAAAATCTTAAGGAAATTGGCAGGTATTTTTGACCTTAGAATTAGAAATCTTGTTTCCATCTGAAACATGCAGGTTCGAGGTCTTTAAGCCCCCATGAATACTGTCATGAAATGAAGATAATACTTGGAATGCTTCTAGTAATGAATGAGATTACCAATTATTTCACCTAGGTGCCTTAAAAATTCCATTAAAAGATGAAAAGTCTTACAGGTAACAAAGGTTGCAGTGGGTGAGACAGGACATTCACTGAGAGCATTAGACCAAGTTCTGTGTCTTTCTTTTAAGTCTGAAGTTTCTCAAAACCCAGACCTCTTCAGAAACCTCTATTGCACTTTCTGACTCTCTACACTCCCATCCCTGGGGAACATCACTCAGCCTTCTTCCTACAGCCATCAATGAGTTTGTAACTTCACTGTCCCATGTTACACAGTGATACAAATATATTTATTTGGCCAAATATTCCATGCAATAGGGTGGGGGTTTTTTTCCATCTTCATCAAAAGCACCAGATGTGGAATGCTGCCAGAGACAAGACATTGGATCAGGTAAACATGATTCCCTGAGGTGAACAAGGAATTTTCTTAGGTACATCTGTAGTCCTGCTTTCTGTTTCAGGAAAAAATACTGGGTGCTGCTCCTCCCAAAGCCCTCAGTATTTAACTGTCTGATTATAATATTTCACCTAGATGAAAACACTTCAGAGAAGCAAAAGGAAAATCATAGCCAGGAATGTTATGCAGGACAGTCATGCACAGAAGATGTAGAGCCTGTCAAAGTGCTCACATCTCCAAAAACTGGCTCTGTGTTTAATAGGAGGAATTTCAAAACTGCTTCCTGAATAAGTTTGAGACTATTTCCTTGCTGAGAGAATTGAGAGGAGACTGAATGTGCATGATGTATCTAAACCACTCTCAGAAAAAAAAAATATTGGCTATGAATTCCATCAGGAAGTGTTCTTTTCTGAGATGAGAGAATTGCTGACTACCTACGTCAATTTCTTCAAATGAAAGAGATGTTTTACAGGTTTTATGTTGATACAAAATATCTGAGGTTTTCTTACATTCCTCAACCTACATTTTAAAAAATTCTTTACATGTATTGTCTCTTTCAAATATTGTGTTTTCATATTACTTCATCACAGCTGGAGTTAAAGATAATAAAGATAATACAAAACCCTACTATTTATTCTTCAGCCAGTGGTATGGCAGGTGTGAAACTGGGTGAATTTGGACCTATTACCAAGTGTTCATCTCCCCTCCAAATCATCCTAGCCTGTTAAAAAGCTAGCAGGCTCTAACAAAATAGCATCTGTACCGACTGATTATAGAGTTGGTATCCCAATAATCATATGCAGAAAAAGAATTTTCTAATGGTCAGCATTAGCCAAGAAAGTCTGAGTACATGGCAAAGATGTAAAGCACTCTTGATCTTACAGATTTAAATGGAAATTTATATCAATTGAATTCTTGGGATCAGGGCAATCACTAAGTTTGATGTCATCATACTATTTTCCCCCCAGGCTGGACTGTGAAAGACTATGGCAAAAGTTCTTCTGCCTCACAGAAAACTAAGGAATATAGTGCTCACTTAAGTATCTGTCACAACAGGATCCTCAAATATTGCTTTTTTCCTGCCTTGAATTAATCTCCTGCTTGGTCTAAGTTCTTTATACAAAGTGGTTGGATTTGAAAAGGGATATTTGAGTGAATTGTATCTCCTGTGATAAAGCAGAGTTATGGAAAAATATTTAAAAATTTCCTTCTAAGCTGGGACTTCATGAAATCAGTCCAATCTACTTACTATGAATCCATGAGGCTACACCAAGCAGTGTCTCCTCATCTTCATCTTTCCAGGCTCCTGCCAACTTGTGGTCCTACCTCCATTCACACATAGCACGTACCCAGTATCCTTGCTGGATACTCTGAGATGGCAGAGAGCCAGATAAGTAGCTGGAGGTGTTGTTGCTACAGGTAGAGAGAATTCATGATCACCAATTGTTTGGAAATAAGAATGGTCTCATTTGGGAATGCAGCCCATGTGACAGCACTTGCCATGAATGCATCCTATTTTGCAGCTTATGTGCAAACACTGTACATAGTACTGCAGAGTTTAAAAAAAAAAAAAAAAAAAAGTTGTCTTGATGAAACCCTGCTAACTGAAAAAAACCGCAACAAAATAATGGACTTGCTTTCCCAGAGTGTTTGACAATGGAACAATTTCTGTGGAGTTGATTTCTTAGATAGGGTGGATGCTTTCCATTTCCTCAAAAACCCTAATGGCTTAATGGTTTAAGCATTATTCATTCCTTTCTGGATTGGGCTGGTAACAGCCTAGTAATGTGAGATCTATTAAGATTCTCCAAAAAAATCCTGGATTTTGCATTGTTTGAACTCTTAATTACAAATTCATTTGGGCTGAATAATATCCATTATATGCGTGGATATTTTGATGTGGAAAATCCCATTAATAAAGAATAACATCTGAGACCCTGAAATATGCAGAGAGCTTTTTTTGTAATCCCCAGAGTACAGAAAGCCTTGAATGCTTACCAAAGAGGGTGATGCACGTCTATTCTGTCTCCTAAAAACACTTCCTCTTTCAGATTTACAGTCACTGAGAACACAGAGCAATTTTGATCAAAAGAAGCAGCAGCAGCTGTAAGGGAAAAGTGTTCATTTCTGATTGCCTCATCTGGACTAGAAGGGGGTAGTAGAATAATTTTATTATACCAGATGCAGTGGAGGGCTTTATTTCATTTAATCTGGAGAACAGAGGAATTTGTCACATAGAGAAAATTAAAATAATCTTGTTCTTCTTACCACCACCCAGGCATGATAGTTGGCTGAGCTCACAGAAGAAGCTGGAGTTTATGATGACTATTTACTAACTTTCTCCTGCATGACTGTCCTAAGAGAGCTGGTATTTTTCTACACTCCAGAGACATCTTCTGTTGAAAAGTTATTTTTGTTTGGTATTTGCTGGAGAGCATTTGTTTTGGGAATGTGAGCTTCTGGGATTTGTGGTAGGCTCAAAGTTTCAACTGTACACCATATAATACTATTTTTTCCTTAGAAAAGACTTTATGTTGGAATTTATTAACACTTAGAACATTCTGTATGCTGAAGCCTTTCTTGACTGGCAATGTGCACTGATTACAAAAGACAGGCACAGAATTTGGGGCCTGGGTGATTTTTAAATTCTATATCCTTTCAGTAATAGAACATGCATAATGCCATTTATTTGTTTGAATTTGGTTTTGAGGGTTGTATATTCTATAAATATATTTACATCATTAATTCAATACTATGGCTCTAGGTGAAGTGCTTTTTGAGCAGGAGCTCTGTGCAAAGTTACTAGAGTCATCCTTTTTTTTTTTTTTTTTTTTTTTTTTTTTTTTTTTTTTTTTTTTTTTTGACAAATAGATTTCAAATCCTACTCTTGTGACATGCTAATATATTGCAGCTTCTCAGGACAAAGGGTAATATCTATACAGAATGGAAAGCAGAAGACGAGAATCAAGCCTGATACTTACCAATGCAGGAAGACCAGGAAAAGGTATTACACCCATTCTCTAAAATATAGAAAAGGAAAAGCAAAGGTTATTAATTCCTTTTCCTCTAAAAGGAGAATGACAAGCTATAACTTGTTTTCGATGGACAATTGACCTTTCCAATTAACATATATTAACATATATTTTCCAACAATGCAGACAGGAAATTGGGGTTCAGGTCCCTTCAGGTGGAGTCTCCAATGTCTTGATACCAGGCTGCCTCCTTCAAAGCATGAGAGAGGACACAGGGGTAAGTATGGCAAAGTCAGATACAAAAAGGTATTGTGTGTCCCCAGTCTGAAAGTACACAGAGCAGAAGTACCAGACAAATCAAATCTTGTAAAACATGCTTGGCCATATACCAGATATCTGATATCTTTCTGGAAAAAAATCAGACTTTAAGATGATGACTGTGTAATGACCTTAAATGGTTCTCAGGAGGTAATTACACAACACCTAGTGAAAAGAAGAAATATTTTTGCAGACGGGTTGTCTAGAAGTCAGACTCTTGACTGAATTCATCTCTGTCACCCACCAGCAGAAACTCTCTTACTACTGTGTATGTTTCTACTACACATTTCTCCTGTTTTCTGGTGACTTGACTATAGGACTAGAAACCAGCACTTGTGACAGAAATGAAATGTAAACTAGAGGTAAAAATCTCTTTGACATACAATAAAAAAAATACACTCTCACACAAAACATATTTAAACATAATTCTTTCTAACTTTTTTTTATACCTCAATTTTCAAGAATAATCCTGCAATGCACTATTATTTTATAGCTGGAATCCTCTTTGTTATTATGGCTAATGTCATAGGAGTCACTTCATTTTTTGTATCTTTACAGCACTTACAGTTTGCTCCATTTCCTTTTTTTTCAAGGCCTTGGAGGTGAAGCATGACTACAGGGGCTTTGTAAATACCTGGGACAGCACCAGGGTGGACATTGGATAGACATTCCTGTCAGTGCTTTTGTCATTGACCCTGCTTGCAAATTATTTTTTTAGACCCAGAAAGAGAGATCATCTTCTCTCTTCACCCTTTTTCAAAGAGATGTCTAATTTCATTCCCTTAGGGCTTCTCTATTAGCATTTACTTCTTCCCACCTGTTATTACAGAACATCCTCATTAAAACGGTGGGAGGGAATTACCAAGCACTGGGAGGCAGTGAGTGCTAATTGAAAGAACAGAAAGCTACTACCAAAAAAAATCAAAAAAACTTGTGAAATACGCATTCATGGTGCAGACTGTTCTGTGCCTGAGGAATTGCATCTACTTTCTCCATTAACTGCACAGAGAGCCAAAGCCTATCAGGTCTGCATTAATAATGCTGAAAATCATGCATTCGGGCCTTAAATATCTGAGCTGCCTAACCCTGTTTTAGTCACTAGAGGAGGCAGTCAGTATAAAAGCACTGCCAAATTCTTTGTGTTCTGATAAACAGGGTAAAATAAAGCCATGCTGTTGCTAGATTGAGCTGCAAAGATAGCAGTGTGATCCTGAAAGCCTTTTCTGCTTGGCACTGGAGAACCAATTGCCTTTCCTAAATAAAAACAAACAAAAATATAAATAGCATCACAAAAGCTTACTGTAATTCAGTAATGCCATTAGCTTATGTGTAAAAAGCTACAACATTTTCTGCTCATCCATAGCTTAATTATTTTCTTCTGTGGATTTCCATCACTGCATGTAATTTTTTTCGTTATAATTGAGTGTATCTGTTAGGTATGCAGTTTCCTATACTTGAAAGGTCCCCCTGCTAAGAATAGGACATTAGGAATAGTAACCACATCCTTTCCTGGATCACGGAGCGAATAACCAATCTCTACCCAATCTAACTTCACCGACGCCAAAACCTCCTTCCTTCCTTCGTATGATTTATTCCCCATCTCTCCCGTTTCGTGAACCACTTGCAGAGGCTGATGGTGCCCGGGCACGTTCCCCGGCGTGGGCAGAGCCCGTGGCGCTGGGAAAAGGGCGAATTCCAGGGGCTGGGGCGCCATCTGCTGCGGCCGCGGGGCTCGGCGCGCCCGGCAGCCGGGAGGAGGGAGGGCGGCGCTCCCGGCCGGCTCCAGGGGCACCGAGTTAGAAGTAACCTTCTGTAACCTTCTGTGGCCTGCACAGCTTTATTTTTTTTTTTTTTTTTTTTTTTTTTCCTTCCAGGGACAAAGCGTCAAAGCGAAAGTATTCAAACAATGTCCACTAGGTTAATGAATGAACAGGGCACCTTCAAAAAAGAAAAGAAAAAAAAAAAAAAAAAAAAAAAAAAAACCACAAACAAGACAAAACAAAACAAAAAAAAAAAAAACCCCCACACTAGCAATTTCTTCAGCTGAGACAATTGAAGATATTCCATGCTGGGTATGCATTTGGTTCTCACTTTCATTTCTGCTGGGAACCTGAATGAAGCCACTGATTTCTGCTGGGAACCTGAATGAAGCCACTGATGAAGAAGACTCATTACAAATGTTTTTGTGCCTCAATGAAAAAGAGAGGAGCTACAGAGAACTTGTTTAAACAGGGGCAGAAGGTAAGTTCAAACTAGTGACAAGAAGAGGTGCAGTCCTTGCCGGGGGGGGGACTCCACTTAGAGGAGGGTCTCCCAGGGTTGTCATGTGTAGTTCCCATTTCTCTAATTAGACATATGACCCATGGAGAGAAAAATGAAACTGATTCAGATGAGAATACGAGGTAGACTGGAATGGGATTTCCAGTGCTCCTACAGGAAGAGGAAAGCAGGTCATGATAAATTGTTTTAAGCACCCAGATAAAGATGGAAGAGGCAACCATAGACTTATTTTGAATTAGCTTTCTGACATGCTCAGAATGCTTTAATCTCTGGTAAACAGGCTTGAGAACAAGTACTGACTCATCACTGCATCCCACTCAGAGAATCAGCATTCTATCCCATCACTTCATGTTTATACCTCAGATTCTCTCCTGAGAGTGGAGGAATCCCATGTGCCTTGTTCCAGTCCCCTGCCAGTGGATAAATTTCATTCTGCCAAGCAAATGTGCCTTGTATCCCTATGCATGGAGAAGCAGCTTTCACAGCTGCCTCAGAAAGAGTTGTTTGTCCTGCTCTTTAGGCTCTGAGGAGAATACTTGTTTGTCTGACTAGCTTTTCCCAAGCCCCAAAAGACCCATCATCAATCCTCAGGGGGTGAGCAGCAGTGGCTCTGGTTAATGACATCAGAGCTGAGGAACAGGCTGTCCTACCTGCTGGAGAGCTCATCCAGCAAACCACTCCTGGCTACCACAGATGTTAAAGCTTTACAGCCACATTTGTTCTGCCCTCCCAGCAGCAAGCTCACACAGCGTGGGAGTCTGGAGAGCCATGGGGGACTGATCCATTAGCAGTGCAGAGGATGCAATAAAGAATGTCCAAAGGACTGCTACTGTGCCATTCTGCGCCCTGTTCAGCCCACCCCAGCTTCGTGGCTGCACAGCAAGGAAAGAAACAAACCAAAAAAACACACTTGGTGCTCCAGCTGCATGCTTCTTTGTGATGCATTTAATCCAGGGACCGAATTGCTGGTTTTCAGTACTGATGGTGTTTTATGTTTCTGAAAATACATTTTAAACAATTGCAAAGTGAGCTCTCTGTACGTATGAGTCTGGTTTATGCTATTTCACACCACATTTAAAAGCCTTACAAGATAGGTAGGTGGGAGAAGGTCTAAAAACATATACCCTGGTTTGCATTTGCAGGAAAAGAAAGTTCACAATTTCTAATGGTATTTGAGTCGTTTGTTTCAGGTGGATTTATGTCTTCTTTACAATTCACTTTCATTGGATATCTTAATAAAAACTTTAATGGCAGACAAAGACACAAAACAAAGACTGACAAAAAAAGAGTACAAAAAGCGTGCCTAATGTATTTTAAAGTGTCTGTCCCAAATGTCAGTGCTGTAAAAAGTACTTTAAGCCTTGGTCTGAATACCACTGAAGTCTATGGAGATCATGACGAAGGGTCTAAGACAAAGCTAAGGGGATATCATAATTCACGCTATTATTAATTTGTATCACAGTAATACTTAGGAGCCTCATATGTCATCAACAAACTTTTTTTTGAGTAAGGGATCATACACACAGAAAAAACCTGTCCCCCATATTAAGGACAAATAATCTCTGCTTGAAGTATACGTTGCATACTTGCTACAAATTGCTTCTGAACAAGCTACAAGGCAAACTACTCTGCAGACATGGTTTGGTGAATAATGCTGAACAATGAATAAGTTCCAGAAAATTGCAAGCAGAAACACACAGCACAAACCAGATAATTTTTTCCTCATGTTTTGTTCATCCATCTCTCCCAGCAGGTACTTCTGGGGCAGGTTGCCATGGGTGGTGTTGATTTATTTGATTAATAAATGTCTGTTCACTTACTAAGCAACCACTGGAATAAAGTCTCCCTGCAATAAAATTATTTTATATATTATGGTAAATTAAATTGAGTCTTTTAATGCCTCAGGCAATAATGTATTTTTAGAAATCATGTTACCATCACATAATTTTAATGTAACTAGATCCATCTTCAAATACTTTCCAAAATAAAATGAGATAGAATTATAATGGGCTACATCTGGTAAGAGAAAAATTCTTCTCTTCCATCCATATTAGGACACTACCTTCAGGGCTTCAAGTATGACACAGGGCATACTCCCTATCAGCTAAGCATGGTACAGAAGTCAAGCCATAAATCCAGTGCAATAGGATGTTTTAGCATTAAGAGCACTTGCAGCACTTACTGTCCAACACGCTGAACTTCAGCAAAGTCACCTGAAAATCTTTTACTTTATGGTGTTCTTTCCATAAAGATACAGTGGTATATCACAGACTAGAGAGAAAAAAAAAACACATCAACATTTTAAAACCAAAACATTTTGGGGAAGAAAGTTGTATTGAAACTAATTTGCTGCACATTTTACACACACAACACAAAACGGAGTTTTTACAACAACATATGGAAAGTATCTAAATCAGTAAGACAATGACTTTCATAAATCACTCTAGGTTCCAACTTTATATTATGTCATGTTCCCTCTCTCATGGGATATTCACTGCATCTCAAACAAACTCATGGTTATGTGTGCACTGTATTCCTAACTTTATAGGGAATGATGTCATATCAACACACAGAGCATATGTAAAATGAAGAGTAAACACTGCTTTACAGGACTCCAACCAGATGAACCCACACACTCCCTAACACTTCCCTTTGGCTTGAGGGATTCTTTTTCTTTCCTTTTCACATGATTTATTAAATGGATTCACCAAAACTTTGGGAGATTCCTCTTTAGACTTTATTTTTGCAGCAAAACACGGTGCATTGCAGTGTCCGAGAATAACGTGGACATGGGACAGAAATCCCATGTCCCTAATCTCAGGTACATAAAGGCCTCAGGCTCATACAAGACAAAGTACAATTCCCAATGAATACGATGAAGATTTATGGGATTTTGATCAAAAGCCTGTTAAAATTCAGTTTAGACAGCTGCTTGTGACTAGACCTACCTTTCCTTCAGGTCACAGAAAGGTTTACTGGACAAACTCAATTTTTAGTATCAGCTAGTTTCATCTTCAAAAGATACATCTGTGCATGTTTCTCTCCTAAAAAAAAAAAAAAAAAAAAAAAAAAAAAAAAAAAAAAGGTATATATATGACAAGTCAATGGTCCAGTTTTATCTCCTGTTGTCAATAAATGTCTACCTGTTCATACTGTTTGTATGGTCTCAAATGACCATCTAAAACTAACAGAACTTTGCTCAGTGATTTTAGATAATAAAAATGTAGTTTTAATTTATTTCTATTAAATCATCCTTTAGTGAAGTTTTAGTGAAGGCAAGATACAACAAAAGCAGAAATTTTACAGTGCTGGTGTTGAACATACATATATTTGAATATTACATGATTTCAGAATTTTTATTGTTGAACACATAACAAGAATATAATCCTTTGACAGGATGCTTGACCTACTACTACTACTACTACTACTACTTCTTCTTTAGTTATCTGTGAACTCACAGAACTTTGTCTGGAATACTGTCACACAATAAACACAAAATCTTAAAACTCAGCTCACATGAGGATCATGCTTCAGGAGGAATCACATATCCATCTGTATAGTTCAGTTGAATGTGGTAAAATAAACGTTCTTTTTCCATCCCTTTAAGATATTTATTAATTAATGGTGTCATCAATTTGCTTCAACGTTTAAATCTGCATGGTTCAAACCTCCTTTGACTCTAGCAACCACAGATTTTTAAAAGTGATTAGAACAAAATGCCATTTCTACTAAAATGCTAGCTGTTTACTTCTAATGACCTGGATTTGAATCACTTTTTATTTGAAATTGTTATGCAGTTGCCAGAATTTAAAGAGAAAAAAATGTGTTGTCAGGCTGCATTCTAGAGATGATTCTGTTTTCCACCCCAAGACCACAGATTCTCATAAAATAGCATTTGTCCTCCTTTTCAAATCCCGGGCAAAGTGAAAAACATCAAAGCTCAGACAAAAAAAATATATACTATATTCATCTTTAATTTAAGATGAAATTCGGACATACAGTATATAGGCAAAGCACAGCCACATTGTAATAAAGGCAAATCAATAAACCACAACTATACAGTGCAGGTAGCTGCAAAGAGAAAAGAAAAAAATACCAGTGCTATTTCCTAAGTAAGATATGGTGTCTTTTACTTTACTGGCAGTAAAAAATGCAGGTTCCTCCAAGTGTGACATTATCTGTCCCATATTCCCAGATCAGCTTTCTGGAGGTAAGCAACAGCTTCATTGGAAATTTCATGCATTCTCCCAGTAGGAGTACACAGGTGAGTGGACAAACACTATGTACAGTTAGTGGACATAAAACCAGCCACTTGGAAATAAAAATTCTTGTTCATGCAGGTGCATATAAATGATGTTCTGAAGTATAGCTTTGAAATTCATGCTACAGATCTGCCTCTCTGGCTTTTGTATGTAGAGCCAAATTGAATTCCTTGGATTACTTCCTTTGCCCTCATTAACTTGTGTCAGCTTACACCATAAAGAATGAGCTAATTTTCCCCTTTTTAACCTAACATAGATGAACTTTTCTATATATCAGATCACTCAAATATATGAATTAATTCAGTAACTAAAATGTAGATGTTGGCTTTACATTGCTAAAGGGTACATATATAAGAAACATTGTATTAATTTTTTTTATTGCATTTAAATTAATGGAACGAGAAGATTCTTATTTAAGTCACGACTAAATAAAATTACTCTGGTTTTCTGATGTTTCCCTTCATTGAGACTAGCCACATTAGTGCTGCAAATTTATCACTTCTTCTTGGAATGTCTCTTTTGCATCCTTTACTGCTGATGGATGTGACAGAAGAGCTGGATGAGGACTTTCTCCATCAGCTCCTCCGCTGAGTACTCAAGTTCAATGAGCAATGTCACTTCTTCCCCTAAAGTGGAGGTACCAGAAAAATTCCTGGATGTAAGAACTGTAAATAAGGAGATCTTTGTAAGGAGGTCATGCCAATAGTTCCACAGTCAAAAGGTAAGGGTTTCCTTTAAACCACAACCCTAACATTGGATTGTTACATTCCTGTAACAGAGGGAAGGAAAGGCGCCTTTCCATTTGAAGTATCTCTTGTCCACACTGTATCCAGAGGATGATATTTATCACAAAACTATCAGACAAACAGTTTTTTAACACTAGGACACTGAAAAATCTGAAAATTTTGAGTTCTGGGAATGCTGTTTGAAAGTTACACTACCTCTCTCTTATTTCTCTCCCCTCTTTCCTATTCAAAAGAGAAATAATTCAGAGATTTAAAAATTCCTATGCAAATGAGCCCTCAATGGACACAGAGGGCTATTTCCAAAAAAATTAATAATTTGGATATATGTGAAATGATTGGCACAGAGTTCAAGAGCTTTCCTGACACAAGTGGTGAAAATTACAGTCTTTGCCATGCCTTGTGTAAGTTTTTCATATTTTTGTTAACTTTTCATTATGGAAATAAACTATATTATATAACCAGCATCTCAGCTTGTAAACCTGTCACTGATTTTTTTATTTCCCACAAGATTAAAAAAAAAAGAACCACCGATGATTCAAGTGATCAAAACCAAACATACTGAATAAAGTCTAAAAAATTAGCCCAAGCTCTATAGTTTTTGGACAAACTTGCAGGGCAGTTACTACGTGGTAAGTATTTGCTGAGCAGTGGGTGTGATCAAAAGGATCTGTACCCATAGACACAAAGGACAAGTTTCAGACAATCATTGCTAATTGTCTCAAACAAAATAAAATAAACAAGTGAACGAAAAAAAACCCAACAAACCAATTTTCTTTAAAGACAATAACCCAAAACTATCAGGAGAAAAAGTTGTGGACTTAAAATGCCCTCACATACATCCATTTTCTCTCAAAATAAATGCAAACCACAAAATATCACATTGCACATTCAAATAATAAGCTTCTTGACCTTGTACTTCTATGCTACCTCAGGCCATTAACAAGCACCCTCATTAAACCATCCCTCAGCAGCAGCATCTGGCAAGTTTTACAGAGTTCTGTAATAAAAACAAGAAGGGGTTGATCAATTTACTTGTCACTTAAAAATAAATCCAATTCATTCTGGGATTAACAGCAGAACTTTTAGGCCAAAGAATTTTGCCAGCGGAGATATACAAAATAAATACTTGCAAATCAGAGTTCTAATGAACTTTAAGTCCTAATTTTCATTATAGAGAAACTACTATATTTAAAAAACACATATTTCCTTGAGTATCACAGAATCAAAAAGGATTTCCTCAATGAATGGTTGTTTTTGGTATTTTAGATGAACTATATTTTAGTCTTTTTTTTAAGCCTGTGTTTGGCCATAAAGTTAAAACTCTCTCCAGTTAAGCATGAAACATGCTCACTGAACTTGTAGGCTCTTGATAGCCTTCTTAGAGAGGTGTCAACCTCATGTGAATTTCTGATGCAATTAAGTTCTCACTACATCTAGATTAGTAAACTATTCAGTCATTTTTATTATTTTAGTGCCAAAATGACATTTTAGTAAAAATAGAGGCATTTCTTAACAAAAATGCTTAGGCAAAACAGAATTAAGGCTGAGAATACATTGTTCTTTAAAATACACATCTCTTACATGTAAAGAAATCTAGAAATCTGTATTTAAGCTCCTTATCTCTCCACCTGTAACTTTGCTGTGTTTCAAACTGTTTATGCCAACTCTCTCTGCTCAACAGACAAGCCAACTCCCTATCCCAGCTTCTGACTTCCACACTGGACAGCAGATTACTCTTTTAGTGCCTTCAAACACCGAAGGGAGCATGATGTCTGGAGCCAGCCTGCTCTAGTGGAAGTAGTATGGATGGGACAGACCAAAATTTGACGTTGGATTCAGTTTGAAGATGCAGGTTTACACTGAACTTAACTGCAGGCATAAAGCATTTTCAAAGAGATGAAGAGTAAATCTCTGCTCAAACTACTTGGATATCTTCATCTACATGCCAAGAGATTTCAGAGCCAAGAAGAAAAAACATGCCAGAGTTAAATAGAAATGAAACTGGCTACATAACTTGTGTAGTTTTTGCATTTTTCTCTCACCGTCTTTGCTGCTGATTGCTACCATTTGGTTTCAGCTGCCTTGGGCACTGCTCCATTCAGTTCAAAATTAATTCTCACAGTGACCAAAATTCTTCTGTACTGGGGTCCCCAGTCTGTTTTGAGAGATCCAATGCATTCAGATAATCATCTGCACTTTTTACAGCTATCCAAACTAGAACAAACCTCTGGATATTTTGAGATTCACTCATCACCATGTTATTAATTCTTACACACTCAGTGTTACCACTATAAATTAAACAAACTTTGTTACCTATTGTCATGTATATCCATGAAATACAAAATAAAGTAGAGTGCAGAGAACACAGCTGCACTCACTTTAGTTCTAGGGGTCTATACATTTGTGTCGGATTCCATGAACTCTAATTCCATTGAAATACGCTTCCTCTTGTTCATGGTCAGAAATCTTGCTCACTCATTCATTTTTTTTAACATACTGCATTAGGGGACAGATGGTGGATGGAAGCTTTATCTTGAAACTGCCTGTCTGTCCCAAGAGCTGAACAATGGTTCATAGCACATTACAAACAGCAGTTTGATGGAAACAGGGTGACTTCCTAGCCTAGTGGTAATGTAACATTTACCTCAGATTGCTCAGCTACGAGCATTAAATTAAAAAATCCAACAACAGTCTTTTCATTTTCCATTATTTTGCCATGCTGAGACATGATACTACGTAGCTTCAGCAAGGACTGTTACACACATAAACACAAAGCTAAATGTGATTGGTAAGTAGGACATGGATCTCAGGGAAGGCTGGTCTGGCAGGGGGAAGCCCAGCTGAACAGTCAAGTTAGTTTTGTCTCAAACGCAGAACAAGATCCCAGATGGGTGTACAGCTAATCATGTCACCTTAAAGCATGGTAGGTGGGTCAGCACCCAAAACCCTTAAAATTGTCCTCTCATCCACTTCTCTCTTGCCTGTGGGAGCAAGGTGCACCTGGGAGCAGCCGAGGTGGCACTTTGCCCTGTCCCCTGCTGCAGATGGGGCAGTTTGAGGAGGGATGTGGGCAGCGAGGCTGGGAGCCACACAGGCATGCCCAGGTCAGGGACCACCCATCAGCTTGTTCACATGGAGAGCTGCAAGGGCATGGCACTGACCTGAAGAACACTTCAGAAGTAAACCAGCAATTTTGAGAGGGAAGGGAGGGAGTTGTTTTGGGATAGAGGTTTTCTGTGTGTTTGGTGGGTTGATGTTTGTTTGCTTGTTTAAAAGTGAAACTTCATGTATAGGAAGCAATGATTTAATACTCCTGTATCAAGTCAAGAGGCCCAAATCTGTTGACTTCTTAGTAGCATCATCAATTTACCCTGACCAAGAATTATATAAATTTATTTTTATTAAAACTGTAGTAGCTTGAGCTACAGAATTCCTCTTTTACCCTGCAATCTTATTCTAATTGCTCATTGTTGGGTCCTTTAAAATATTACCCATCTGGAGTTTTTTACTCTCCTCCTATTTCTAACCAAGATGACAAAATTAACCCTAGTCGAAGAGAGCTGTATTTTTACAGTAAGTAAATACAAAAGGCTCTGAAGGTCTAAAAAAATGTTATAAAAATTAAGGTACACATGCCTATATCATCTAAATTTGACATTCTTTTGTATGCTAGCTTATTGGCTCAGACATGGAAACTACTTTTAAAAAGTAGAAGCAGTTTCAAAGTAGGGATGTCATAACTGCAGACACAGAAACTCGTTTCAGTCTCACTGAATTTTGTGGCAGTGATTGGCTTGATCTTGAGGTGTTGCATGTACAGTAAAAGTGGACTGAAAGCAACTGAGACTGGTTTAGATCTAAAAAAGTTAGGAGATCTTCACTGGACCCACCCTAAAAAACAAACAACTGGAAGACTGAACTTTATTGTGAAAGGAACACAATGCAATTCTCATAACCTCACTTTAACTTTATTCAGATTTGACAAACACTCCCTTTTATTTTTCAGCAATATTAAATATGCAATAAATTAAAACAGATATTTGGAGGTGCTTGCATTATTTCATGAGGGTATCCATTAACAGCATCTAAAAATAAGGCTATATCTTGTTGCATTTCATTCTCTTGAAAGAAAATATCAACATTCTTTAGGCTTAACAGCTTTTTCTCAACCTCTCATAAGATCAATGGTAATGATAACAACAGTAATAATAAAGCTTACCCTCATTTTCTCTTGCTCCTCCAAACTAAAAGAAAATATTACATTAGCCTCCTCCTGAACTCTGTGGCTGGTGAAAATAGCCAGGACATGTCTCTAAAATTTTATTCCTTACAATTGCATCAATAGTACTTTTATGGTTGTAATAAATTGTTTTGTCTGAGACAGTTTTAATAAGAATAGATCTCCTTCCAATCTTATTGTAGATAGCATAAATAAAACGTCCTCTATTCTATACAAATTAGGTTTTTTACAATTAAGAAACTTAAGACTCCATAACAAATGAAGATATGTTCCTTCACTTATTCACAAGACAAATATTTTGGAAGAATATCCAGATAAAAGTGGAAACACGTCTATTTTTCAAGGTTATTTATAGATACAAATGAATATGCTCCATTTGAATTACTTATGCATTCTGTATGATCTGTGTCTAATTTAAAACATAAAATCACTAGCATTCCAACTCAGCTCTTTTCCATTCCCTTGAACACAGGACCCTGCTCAGAAACTGAGCAGGAGCAACTGTGACTTATTAGGGATTTCTAAAACATACCTGGCAGAAAGATTTAAAAAAAATTCACGACCATACTCATTGTTAGAGATAGATGCAGGAATCCATTCTTCATTGTTTCCGAAGGTTGTGGGTCATACTAAGCCTTCTTCATCCAGAGATTTTCCTTCTCCATTTTTCTGGGAAAAAAAATCTCATTAGCACCAATAGTTTTTTCACACTATGTAGTTACATTAAAAACAGAAGAAAATGAAAACCCTATGAAATATATTTTCCTTTCACAAAAAAAAAGGTTAAAAAACCCTTACCAATTTTGATTTCTTCAGCATATTTGCAGCCTGTAACAGAAATGACATGGACTTGATTGTCTGAAAACTAGAACACACTGGAAACTTGCAGACTCTTAGCAAGGCATTCAGAATCACTTTGGGAAACCAAAAGCCTTTGCATTCAGCGCCTCCAAAGTAAAACCTGTAAGACAAGACAGTGCAACTGCAACTAATCTGAGACACCACGATTGGTCTTTTTAAGGTGCAACTCTTCCATTCAAATTCTGAGGTGGGAATTATTCATGAGGATGGATGCAAAGAATTTCTCCGTGATTAGATTGCAATAACCTGATGAAGACTGCATGGTGAGTGCATGATCAATATTTATCTGCAATCCAAGCATACAGAAACAATAAGTCTATCTCTCAGTGTTGTAAAAGGCATAACAGACTCACTCACTGGAAGAAAACAGAAATGATTTTTGGCATTTGAATTTGGTTTTTATGTTCAGTTAACAAGGATACTGCTTTTTATTTCTACATAGATATCTCCAGAACAGACATTTAAAAAACAGATGGCCACAAAGAACGCTACACTCTGTTTAACCAGTATATTCTGACAATAAAAACACGTTTAGAGCAACTGCCACTAAGTCAGTGCTTGTCTAATAACTTCATGTGGGATCTAATCAAAGTTACAGTGCTAGGTAGCAGTAGTAGATAACATACCTACTACAGATTGAATACCAGGAATACCAGCAGCAAAAATTGCCAGAACAGAAGGGGTTTTTTTCCTACCATTCACTGTTGGAATGTTGTTTCACTCTCAGAAAATGGCTCATGGCACATTTTTGTCTTTGTATTAAACTACGGAGCTACATTATGGAGTTCATCTCGTCTTCTAAAACCATGCTTTTTTTGTGCAAACAAAAACTAATTGTATAACATGAACACTGTAGCCAAGAGTGGTAAAGCAACCTCTGGGAGGTCCAAACTGTGTAAGGAAAGGGACAAGCAATTGCTCCATTGCAGAAGGAGGCTTGCTTATCTCACCTCTAGCATGTCAGTCTTTATAGTTGTTATTTTATCCATGTTTCTTTTTTCCAATGCTGTATGAACACAGGTCCAAAAGCTCAAAATTTTATGCCAGGCACAATTCTAGCCAGACCTAATGAAGGCACACCTGGAGAATGCATTCACCTGCTTTATCTTTCTCACCTTTCTTCTCCCTCTGTCTCTCTCTTAAAGTTCTATTCTTGTCACGTTCATCTCTTCTTCCTGGGCTGCACATTACATCTGCTCTGCTGTGCTGTCCTTAGCTGAAGAACATTCTATTTTCAGCAGCTTCCATCAGGCCAAACCTCAGCTGAGTACAGGCACAAAAGAAATTTGGAAAGTGCAATTGGTTGTGCAATACACAACCAAGAGTGTGAATCCAAAAGAATAGTTTTCTGGTAGTATAAGGCCAGAAAATAAAGAGGAAGCAAACATTCCAATGAGACAATAAGGATGAGAGAAAGGCCTGGTGGGGGAAAAATGAGAAAACACCCCAAATCTACTAAAACCTGATCTTATTTCTCTGTCACAATGGGCAAATTTGCCAGGGGTGGTGCTTTTAGTGACTGTTCAGACATTGCTGAGCAGTTGAAAACTTAGTATCTGGTTGGATTAAATGGGGGTGTGCGGGGTAGGGAGGGTGTGAATTCTCAGTTAAACTTTGACATTTTATCCTAACAAAAAATTAAGACATATTAATTTAGAAAATAATAAAACAAGCAATTTAACCATGCAGAAAATCAAAAGACTATGTTTTGGGAGTATCTACTAATACTTCCCAACATTTTGCACTATTTACACAGTCATAAGAAATTAAAACAAGAAATTAAAAACTAGAAAGGAGAACTAAACGTCTTCAACTGAGACTCGAAAGCGAAGAGTACAAACAGAAGAAAAATACAGTTGGTAATATTCTATCAAGAGAGTATTTTCATGTGAAACTATTGAAGCAACATATCATAACTTTGGTTTTTGGAAGCAAAGTTATAAGCGTAAACTGTAAAGAATATTCTTCTGCCATGGGCGAAGAACAAAGTAAAAGAGTGAAGTGTTTAAAAGATGGATGTAATGAAACTATCATCAGATTAGACTGTGGCCTTTTTATCATCCACTACTTCAGAAATCAAGGATAATGTGAAGCAACATTTAAGAATTAAAAAGAAAAAATATTTCTAATTAGTCCTTCAAGAGACAGTGAAAGTATATATGTGTATTTTTTAATTAATCTTGGGATCTTGATAAGTGCTCCAAAAATCTTGTCTTTTATGTACTACATTCACTATGTAGTACATAGAAGACAAGATACCAGTAGGCCAGATATCTTGAGAGGACTCCAGGGCACTAAACTTACATTGATTAACTTAATACAGAGCTAATAGTAGTCCTCTGCCTTTTCTAAATTTCATGTCCAAATGAACATGTACATGTACAATGACTTTCAGAATCCTTGATAGTCAATCTAAGACCCTAAAAAAGTGGGTTTTTTCTTCTTAGTCCTTCTTTCCAGGCTGTCTTAATACATTTGTGTACAGTTGACAGTTACTGAACCTACAAAGGTAACACATACCAGTTGATAGTGTTTGAGAAAGGAATACTCTAAACAAAGACACAAAGAATTATTTCTTATTCCAGAAAATGCATGGATGAAACAGATAAGGAATTTTACAACATCTCTGATTTCGTTCTACATCACATTCAGTTTAAACCTTGAGCAAGAGCAAGGCACCTTTAAAGGCTTAAAACCAAAGTATTAGTGTCAGCATTAGAAAAAAACATCAAACTGCACTACTCATGTGGGGTCCTGCAGTATTAAATGCCACTCAAATAAGCCTTGTCTACACACTCCAGAAGTCCTTAATGATGATGACAATAGGTATAGTAAAATACAGCAGTTACAAGGATGACAGGCTTTCGAGACAGACAGTCCTGAATTTCCTAGTAGCCTGCTTCCTTTCAGATTATATTTATTTCTTTTATGGGAAATATATAGTGATGCATTTTGGACTACAACATGCAGGTCATACCCAAAACAGGGGCTGACAATCAGGAGAAAACCAACTTCTCAGAGCTATGCTGTGACTTAAGAAACTGTTATGCCTGTCAGATGAATTAAGAAGGGAATGCAGGAGAGATACAAGACAGGATCTCACCTCTGTATGAGACAAAGCACAAGGGCACAAGCCACCTCATCCACTTTTGGTATCCATGTTTTCTCTACATTTTTCAGAATTGCTCATAAAGGCACAAGTAAAACTGAAAGCAGCTTTTTTTTCTTTCCTAATCTGAAGTAGAATACAGCTATGAGACGAATCAACATTTTTGGCCAATTTTAGCACATCATACAGTATCTCTAGCCGCTGTTCTCTGAGATCTTGCTCCATCATGCTCTTGAGCTTTTCTCAGTGACCTGACCACATTCATGCTGACCACATGAATCACTTACTGACCTTCAATCATGCCTGTCCCTGCCACTGAAGAAGGATTTCTATGTTCAAGTTTTGTAAAACACTGGGGAGAGCTTATTGTCTTGGTTTGGAAAGACAGGTATCTGCCAGGGAAACTGGAGTTGCCCTAGAATGGAGAATGTAAACCCCTCACCACCACTACCCCCCCCACCAAATTATGAATATACAATCAAGGGCTTTCAGGCAAAGAGTTTGGGAATAGGAATAACAGTTCTTTACTGGGAATATTAACAATACAAATGTAGCAGAAAACAAAACAACCCAACCAAAACAAGTAAACAAACAAACAACAATTTTGGAAAACCCTGACAGAGTCAGGACCACAACCTGACACCCTGTTGGTCAGGGTATTGGAAGCAGTCCCAAAATGAGTCCTCCTTCAGTGGCAGATGGGGTTCTGGTGAGGTAAAGATGATCTTTTAGAAAAAGAGGTCCAGTGATGGTAACAAGGGTCCAGTGGTTATGGGAAGGGTCTGGTGGTGGTAAATGGGGTCCAGTGGTGGTGGGAAGGGTCCAGTGGTAAAAGAGGTCCAGTCTTCCTCTCAGAAAATCGGGCGAAGCTAGAAGTGTTCCTGTCCTGTGTCTGAGTTTTTATCCAGGTAGAAACTGCCTGCCCCCATGCCCCCACTGCCAGGGGGGATGTGATGTATCTCACAATAGGATGATGGAAATGCAGATGCACCGCTCTGGGAGGGGGGATGGCCTGGGGAAGTGCTAATGGCCCATTATCTGAAGGCGTCAGACCTCTTTCCCCTTGAGTTACCAGAGATAAAGAAAAGCATCTCCCCAACTGCTTTTTAACAAGATGAAAATAGAATATACAACCCCTGGCTCCACAACCCAGGACACTTATCTATACTGATGTGTAGGCACACATTAACATATATTTGTGTAGTAACAGAACGTGTCAGAAGGCAATACTGAACAATGTCCATCAAATTTTGTTCAGTTATGAAAAGTTCTTTGTTCTAATCCATGTTAAGATACCTAATTAAAAGGTTTGATTTCAAATTCCTGTAGTAAAATTAAATTAAAATTAAGCATTTTAATCAGATGCCTGTGTCTGTAATAAAATTATTTTGTTTGGAAAAGACCTTTAAGTTCATCAAGTCCAACTGTAAACCTAACACTGCCAAATCCACCACTAAACCATCTCCTAAGTGCCGTATCAATATGTCTTTTAAATACCTCCAGAGATGATGACTCCACCACATCCCTGGGCAGCCTCTTCCAATGCTTGACCACCCTTTCGGTGAAGAATTTTTTCCTAATATTGAGTATAAACCTTCCCTGGTGCAACTTGGAGCCACTTCCACTTGTCCTATCACTTGTTACCTGGGAAGACTGACCAAACCCCAACCAGCTACAGCCTCCTTTCAGGCAGTTGCAGAGAGTGGATAAGGTCACCCCTGAGCCTCCTTTAACCCCATCTCCCTCAGCTGCTACTCACAGGAGTCATGCTCCAGATCCTCCCCCAGCTCTGTTGCCCTTTTCTGGACATGCCCCAGCACCTCACTATCTTTCTTGAAGTGAGAGGCCCAGAAGTGGGCACAGCCCTTGAGGTGTGGCCTAACCACTGCTCATTAATTATAGTGTGACACCACAGACACAAGTACACGTAGAACATCCCTCTGCTATCCACCATTTCCTTCCATTTTCACAAGTAGTCTAGAACATGAACCAGGATAATAATTCACAATGATAATCTCTTGTTCACCTTGCTGAAAATAGCTGGATGGAAGGGGACCAATCACATTACCTCTGCCCTTCATGCAAAGGAGTAATAAAGGAAGAAAACTGCTGACAATACTGTGCCAAATATAATAATTTTCTACAAAGGAAAATACATGAGAATAAATGCATATGCTAGCTATACAATGCATGATCTCATTAGCAGTGTGTTAGGAAAAGTATGTCCAGCAGCACATTGTTTGGACATATGGGTCACATTGACTTTTTGACTGCTTATCAACAAATGACGAGCATGGGCCTGCATGAATACCATTTGCTTCTTCTCTAGCTAATGAAAAGCATTTCTTGTAGGTACTTAAAACATAAGAATCTTAAGGAACACAAAAGGCTTCTCCTACTGCAGGACCCACTTTTAAATTTTATTTTGTAATCTAAATGTTTTGATATCTGACATGCAGAAAGTAAAGAAAATATGAAGAGAGGTCTCATTTCTGATAAAAGATATATCAACTAAAGAACATCCTAGTTAAGAAATTTTTTTCTGGGGTTTAAAGACATTCCTATTTTCTAGATTATTTTTTTTATATGGACAGATTTATCTGCATAGAATAGAAAAGGTTTGCAGTTTTCAGCTCATATGCATTGTTTGGCACCATTTTTTTCAACTTATGTCCTGCGTTGTGTTAGGATGTCAGTGCATTCAAACAGGATTAATGGGAATCCTTGCAATTTTTAGCTTCTGTAATGCTCCTTTTTGAGCCTGTTACCTTTTAACTTCATACTCTGTGAACAGAAATACATTAGTATAATTCTGGTAGTCTTCTGAAGAATAAAATACATTCATATCTTTCTGGTGGTCTTCCAAAGACTATACCCAGTGCTTTTGGCACGTAGCAGATCACAAAGTTAATCAAATGAAAGAGAGATATGATGGCTGTATTTTTTTATTCCTGCCTGGATAAAGTGAAAGAAGTGACTGGAATCCACTTCTTCATTTTATATATGTTTCTTCTTCTCATCAGCTCAGTTTCTGACATTTAAGAAGAATTATTATTCTTTTCACCATGCCATCATTTGTAGAACAGTTCATTTATGGCAGTTTTTTACATATTTTACTGAACCCCTTTTGGTAAACATATTTATTGTAGTAAATTTGTTACAACAAAGAACTTCATGGTGATACAGTAATAAGACCTCCTTCATAAAAGTACAAGCCTTTACTACTCCAGCTAGTGGAGAATCCCAGGCAGCATGTGACTCCAAGCCCAGCCATAATTTCTTGCTGCTCAACAGAATTTCAGTCTCATATATCAGTAATGTGCCTTTATGAACGTAATAAATTAGATTTCATTTCTCATATAAAGGAGGAAAGTTCTGTTTGTTTTCTTAACATAAAAAGTAATATTCCAAGGCTGTCTCGAAGCATTTAGTAAGGACCTAAGCAATTAAGTTTGGACCTTTACTACAGAAAGATCCTGTATTTTGTTTAGATTCATTTGCATTTTCTTTCCAGCTGACCTTAGTCAAATTACAGCATCAAACTTTTTATTCCTCAGATCCCATCTGAGTTTTCTAAGAATCTAGAGTCTTACATTAATAGGAAGGATAGAGTCTCACATTAATAGGACATACCTGGCTGGACATGAAAGCAGGAGGGAGGAAGAACATCAGCAAAAACAGCATTGCAGGTTTGCATTAAGAAATTTCTATCTGCCTTATTCATGTGGTTTCCACTCAGCACTAAAAACATAACTCTGCATGGAAAAAAATAGGTTTGTCAAAAAGTTTTGCTGTTGCTAAATAAGGTCTCATTTGCATCTGCTGACAAAAGGTTTCCTTAGCATAACACTAGAAAGCCCATGAAGCCAACATCAGCAAAATAGCAAACTGTCCTGACAACTTTATTTTTGTTAATGACAAACAGAACTGCATGATTATTGTCAAACAAGCTCTGGGGTTGATTCAACTCTGTCTGATGTCTACTAAATTTCAGAAGTTGATCTCAGGAAGAGCTTTAGGATCCAAGTGTGCTGCATTGGTAAATACTACAATTTTTAAAAAATGCTATCAGATTAGTTGGCTGTGACCTACAGTTGGTAAACCCATTTTGTACTTAATTCCATTCTTTACTTACCTTCAAATTATCCTTTCCTTTGAAATGCTGTATTGGGTTTCCATGGCAAGGTTTTGGTAACACAGGGGTAGAGGGAGGTACAGGAGTACAGGGCTGGCTTCTGTGAGCGTCCCCCATGGCTGACAGAGCCACCACCAGCAGGCTCCAAGACAGACCCACTGCTGGCAAGGCTGAGTTGTGCCAGTGAGGGTGTCAGCACCTCTGGAATAAGGTATTGAAGAAGGGAGCAAAAGTTATTGCACAGAAGTTATTGCAACCAGAGAAGAGAGGAGCGAGACCATGTGAGAGGGCCAGCCCTGAAGACACCAAGGTCAGTGCAGAAGGAGAGGCAGAAGGTGCTGCAGGTACTGGAGCTGGGATTCTTCTGCAGCCCATGGTGCGGCCCATGGTGTGGCAGCCATGCCCCTGCAGCCCCTGGAGGCCCATGTGGGAGCAGAGATCCACAGACAGCGTGCAGGGGACAGATGTGCTCTGGTAGACTCTGGTAGAATGTAAGAACAGGCACATGGGCTCACCTCAACAGTCCATTGATCCCCTTCTCCAAAAGTGGTCAGACACATGACAAGGAAACAGTACAAGAACCCACCAAGCAGCCTGGGACACCCCACCACAGAATGCTTTCAGCTTCTAGTATTCCTCAGCTTTAGAGACTTCACAGGTGCATTTTCATGAGTTACATTATAGTTTACAGCAAATAACAAAGACTCACTGACCCTGCTGACTAATACCAGTAACCTGCTTTGTGATCATGCTGAGAAAAATTTTGTCTTGTATTATCATCACAAGCCTGGATTTCATGCCGTTTCTTCCATTATAAGAGAGTAAAGCTTGTAATCAGGTACATAAACTCTAATCTTAACAACATTCTAAACAAGTTTCTATCACTGCAATCAGAAATTTTCAAGGGAGCAAAGAAACATGAAAAACAGAACCACACAAAGTATCACAGTAGATAAGAATGTTTTATATCTCAATTTTATACTTAATAATCTATTTATCTTTGAATTTGCTAACAAAACCAACAACAAATATGAAATATTACATTGATCTGGGAAATATTTTGAATATTAAAAACAGAGATATAATTTACAAAAAATCATTTGTAAATTCATTTTTAAATAACGAAATAAATATTGAAGGGGAATGGTAGGTAACTCAGTATAGTTGTATAAAAAATAATTGATAACACCAGTGGTCAACTGGAAGAAGGATCTGTCAAATAGAATTAATGTTGTGATGTAAGTATGTTGCAACAGTCCCTGGAAGACCTGCTGAGAACAAGACCCTAATGTATTAGGAGTTGTGGAAAAGTAAAATAAAACAAAACAAAGGAAAACAAACAGCTTGAGCTTAGTCCCCAAAGACTTCTTTCTCTGAGAACAAAGCAGGAAAGCATGGCATAATGTTGCATCATGTCAAGGACCAAAGAGGTGGTCCTCTATTGTTAGTTATGTAAAAAGTCACAGCTGTTAACAATGTGCTCTTATGCTATGCCCTTTACAGTTGGACTACTAGAAAAATATAATTAAATGGGAGAGAAATTAAAATACAATTACAAAAAATCAATAATAATTAAAATATTAAAAGTAATGTATGATTAATAGGCCTTTTAAAATACTAGCGTGAAAACATAGAAATTGGGACTGAAAGAAATATAAGCAGTATTTTTCAAAGGCAGAGAGAATACAATTATATATTATTAGCACAAGTGTAATGTCACCCACCCTCAAGGGTAAATATCTACAGTATTAGCATATCATAAAGTGATTGCATTATTTTTCCTTGTGCAACAAGATCAACTTCTTCATGTCCAAGAGCAGGAAATGATAACCACTTTACCAGATAGGTAACATTTCCTCATATGACTTCATAACTGGAATAAAGAGGAAAACATCAAAGTGTTAAAGAATCTGCCTCAATCCCATAGGACATCAAGCAGAACTTACATTAAATGAAATTTGCATTTTTCAAACCATACTATAGATTCCTTTCACTATGCTTATGTGTATTAAAGCAGGTAGCAAGAAGCTCTGCTTAGCTGTCTATTATACAAACGACATATAATTGTTTAATGCCTAAGTAGTTTTAACTCACTTTGAAAAGAGGTATTTTGCTTTTGGAATTTTGTTCATCATAGACATGGACATTGGTTTAAAGAGAGATGTTTCTTTTGAGTTTTAGTGTCATTCTAGTTTTCATCCCTTTTAAGCCAGGTCCTACTTTTTTCTGCCAAAAATATGCAATTATTTAAGAAGTAGAAGAGCCTGACTTAAACTTATATCCCCAGTACTGACTTCCCAAGGGGTATCACAATTACATACTGGAGGGTAATTAAACCAAAAACCTTGCAGCAAGTGCTTGCTTATCTTGTACTTGTCAGCATGTATAGAACACAGCTTTCCTCTCTGCCAGGGACCCTTAAAGCTCTGAAAAATTGGAACCTCCTGCTTCAGCTGATTGTTTGGCAAGTTGTTCTTGTGATACATCTGAGTGCAGTTATTTTGGCTGCAGATAGAGATTATTTTTACAATATTTTTAAAACACAAACCACTGACAGAATTTTTTTAAAGTACAGTTTACTGTTGGCTGGTTGAGTGTCTTCATGCAAAGTCCATTCCAACAAAAAGCACAGTTCATTCCAACAGTTTGGGTCGGGAGTGAATGAAAATAAAAGATGCTTGTTTACTGAATTGCCAGTGAGACAAAACATTTCAGTGAGGTCCATGCTCTGATATAATCTCTAATGAATACAATGAACTATACAACCAAAATTGCCATTGTGATGCAAGCATATTATTAAAAGGAAAACCTGTTAGAAACAACGCTGAAGTCAACATCAAAGATTAGGGGAGATTTCTTAGTGTTAAGTTTAAACACAAAAGATGTCCTATCCTCTGGTCTTCACTAAGAGGAACTTCAGTGGAAATTTTGTCTGAGAAAGCAGGATTGTAATTATTACTGCTCTTAGGATCCATAACAAGTTAAATACTAGTAGGGATTATGTGCTTTGTCTCAAACACTGGAGCCACAGATAGTGTTGTTAAATTTCTGAAGAGCACTTCAGTATCTGATGAACCTTCTGATCCTTTAATCTACTCTTCATGTCCTTTATTAATACTGTGATGTAATAATTATTCAGCAAACAGATTAGAAAGCAAAGTATCTGGGATTAATTCTGACCTTCAACCACTTCCTATGCATCATCAGTAAATTACTTTTTTCCCCTCTATTTCTCACTCATTCAGTTCAACCATTAAGGATTGTTAAGAGCCATTTACCACACTGAAATGTGTTTGTATGGCAGGGTGTTAGTTTTGCACTGGTCGTCCACATTGCACTGTTACACAGTGACACTTTTGGAGATGGCTCTGAAGTTCCATAATGTTGTTTATGATTTTCTCTGCTTAAACACGAGACCCATATTCCAACATGAGTCAGTGAAGACCTATGTCTAGGTACTGATATGATATTCAACACTACTTCACACTTGATAGCCTTGGAAATTTAATTAAACAGAGTCTAGAGGAGTTAAAAATTATCCATTGAGGGGTCAGAAATATTAGACATTTATTCTCTGCATCAATTTTGACATAAAAATCTTTTAATTCAACTACATTGAGATTATGATTATTTATATTATACCGTTCACTAACAGCTACAGGAAAGTGATGTTGGGCTTACATTAAAACTTAACATTTAAATAGAGAGGAAAAGATTCCTCCTAGAGAAATGATCAACAGAATGAATTAGAAGCCTATGAAGGGGTGGAGTCACCAAGAAGGCAGAAGCAATAGCTGTGGTAGAAGAGAGAAGGATGAGGTCTCCAGGCTGAGGCAAAGCTGCAACCCACTCAGCTGGACACCTCCGAACATCAGGGCACAGTGCCTTGCCCAGATGGCACGAGAAGGAGGCAGCAAAGCCAATGGTCGAGGTGCACCAATGGCACCACCATTCTTCCAAGACACAGTCTACCTCTTAACCCTGAGAGCCCTTCTTTTGGAGGGTGAATTTACTGTATTTAGAATAAGAGCCGTGTACCAAAAACACTGAGGCAAGAAGCAGGAGTGCTAGGACACAGATGCAGTTCCCCCTCATCTCCCCTTGCAGCAGTCATAATTGCAGTCAAAAAGTTTGGGGCTCTTTTGTTTTGGGATTTTAGTTTATTTGGGGGGGTGGAGGTTGAAGGGGTGGGTGTGAGCTGTTAACTTGATTTTTAACCAATGCATCTGATCCAGAAGACTTCAAGCACTAAAAAGTACAAGAATTCAGTTCCAGATTTCATATTTCCTATGCCAAAAAAGAAAATATACTCATTATCAATGAGTAATCACATCAAACATATAAACCACTGTAGAAGGTTACTCTAAATTTTAAGATGGTCTCAAGTTTGTTAAAAACCAAATTAGTACTATCAATGGTATTTTCTCAATTTTTTTTTTTTTTTTTTTTATGTGAATACTTTCCAGGTTCCACCCAACATCAGGATCTGGCAAAGATATTGAAGTAAAGCCAGAAGGACACTTTAATGCTCTTTCCAGCTCCCATTGAGCTTCTGGCACGCAACTTGTTCAGCTGTCTGTGGAATGAGAAGGATAAAGTGGCAGGACAAAGAGCACAGGCATGACAGCAGCTGGTCAAAGACAGCTCAGCAAGGAGACCATTTATGACATTCAAAGCATCGGACTGAAGTGGAGAAGAAAAGCACATCCTAATCTGGCACAGTCATGGTAGATGTAGCATGAACCTGCACAAGACCTAATCTTTTGGCTGTTTTGTGAAAGGAATGCATCCATAATTGACATTTTGAAGACACATTAGCAAAGGCCCATCTTTATGTATTCATAAAGCTGAATCTGTGTGGTATTGAGTGCTTGTGGTATTGAGTTCATGGTCAATCAAAAATGTCTAGTGCTGCTTTAGAGCAGATGCAAGAAGAGCAGGAAGGGCAGAGAATTTGGTTGGAAACTGGTAGTAATCTGACACAGCTGCTATGTAATAGCTCATTAGTGGTTTCTAACTGCTCTAAGGAAAGTTGGTAGATATTTATTTGGAATGAACACATATGGAACAATAGAATCATAAAAAAAAGTCTAAGAGAACAATAAAATAATAAAACACTGTGCATACAGTTGTTCAACACAGTTGGGCTCTGGTACAAAGTACACTTGATGTTCCCTTTCCTGTAAAAATAAGAATACAGGTGAAAGGAGTTATGTCTCAAGTACAGTGAGCTTATAGTGGAAAAGAAGTAGCAAAATATTCATTCCCTCTTGACTTACAAGTTCAAGAATCTAGAAACTCAGTTGTCCAACAATATAAGTAAATCTTCCTCAAATCCAAGCTCCATTTTCTGCCCACAGATCAAGATGGTAGTTTATTATCCTTTCTCCTCCATGGGAACTATAACATGCCCTCTTGCAAGTTCTTCTTTACAGAAGAAGCTTGTAATAAGAGAAACTGGATTTATGCCTAAACTTTGTGACAGACAAGATTATTATTTTCTTTTTTTTTTTTTTTTCTACATTTCATTGTTTCTCTAAGAAATTAGGTGGACAGCTTGAAGAGGGGTGTAAAAGACTGTGCTTGGCAGCCATAAGGCAAGATTAGTGGAAGGCCAGAGGGATTACAAGATGCAGCAGGCCAAAGAAACTTCAGATGAGGGACAGAGGCACTGAATTGACAATGGTAGGGACAAGCCTGTAAAAACAGAGCAGACAGAAGAACTAAGAGGGAGCGGGAGCAGGGGAAACCTTTAAACCCATCATGCCTCTTCCTACCAACCGTATTTCATTTAGTAAAAAAGGTATTCACTCTATTTTTGTTTTTATTATTTGGTTGGCATTTTTTATTTTATTGTAGTAACACCCTGCCTTGATCTTAAAAGCATGTGAGTCCATTTTATTGAAATCATAGGAGGTCTAAGGAAATCTTTGGTCACAAGTGTTTTCTTACAATTTGCAAGGATAATTCCTTAAGTGTGAGAAAAGCTACAATGAGAAAACAATCCAAAAAATGTTATTTTTTCCTAGGGTTTTCCTGAAGTCTGCTTTTTCTTATCTTTTTTGCCTTTTTTTCTGGTCTGCAGATATAAATTAATGAAGAGATGGCAACTCCCATGGAACAGATGTTCCCTACAGCTGAGGAAGGTGAAGAAATACAAAGATAAATAACTTTGTTGAATTATAGGATTGGGGAAAAGTTCATCTGGATTTTTTTCCAAGACATGTCTCTCAAAATGTCCAGATCTTCTTCCATGGGTCAGTTTTAACATTGAAACACACAATTCACATCAGAGCTGTAAGATTTTTTTATTATTTTTTTTTATGAATAAACCCTTTTGTTCTTCCCTTTTCTTCCTCAGGGTTCATACAATAATTCAGAAAGGACTTCTGAAGGTCATCTGATTCCCTGTTCAAAGCAAGTTACTCAGAACCTTGTCCAGGTGAATTTTTAATATCCCCAAGGATGGATATTTCACCTCCTCTCTGAGCAACTATTTTAAATATTTGACTACCCCTTGCTGTGAATATGACTTTTTCTACTACCTAACGACTTCATTTGTTGCCGCTTTTCCCTGTTTTCTCTTAGTTCTTGCTATGTACCTCCAACAAGTGTTTGTCATCTCTTAACCCTCCCATCAGGTAGTTGTGGACAGACACAAGGTCTCCCTTTAGCCTTTGCAAAGGCTGAACAAAGCCTGCTCTCTACTCTTGTGTTTCATGTGCTACAGCTCTCTGATGGTAGTGGTGGCCCTCCCACGGGCTCATTCCAGTTCATGGCCACACTTGCTTCATGTCCTCCTTCATTTTTCCTCAGAACCTCAGGTCCTCTTTTGGAATATCTGCCACTTAACCTTAAAAAAAAAAAAAAATCATCATTCATCATTTCAGGTAGGCATTATTGTGAAATATCCTACTGCTTTTCTTTAGCAGGGCCTTAGAATTCTATCAGTCCTCTTCCTGAGAAGCTTGTATCTGGTCTGAAATTGTGGAAGGATGACTGGGCAAAGATTCAAAGAGTCTCAAAAATGCCTTTAGAATACAAAAACTACAATTACAACTCTCCTGCATGTGTTATTGGGGCTATTCTACTATGAACTTGCATGATGAGTAATGAATCAGGTATCTTTACTTTCAGTTCAATGTCATGTCTTAATAATCATATTTCTTTGGAAATTGGATTGATTCAATGTGAGTAATAAATAAGGACAAAAATTTCATTTGTTTCATTTACAAATAACTTTGGGCTGAAACAAAACAATTTTAAATGTTGATTTAAAAGGTCAGCTAAACAATATTTATTATAGCCAAGGGACTTTTAGCTTACATAATACCAAGACACAGGAGGAATTTATAAAGTAACTCTTTTGACAGAAAAGCCTTCTGGGGAAAAATTATGCTCTCCCCATCATATACTTTTTTAGAAGTATCTATTATTTATAAAAATATTTAAGCAACCTTTACAATGTATTTTTAAACATTTTCATGTTGCATGTTGAACATTTGCATTCCTGTCTTCACTTACTCAATTTTGCATTTCATAGATAAGTAAGTCTTCCCACAGTTAACTAGTATAAAAAACTATGATATTTGTAGTAAAACTAATGGAGGCAGGTGGCGTTCATATGAACCTTTGACCTTCTCCCACAACTGTAACTAGCACAGCTTGTCAAGATTAATCAAATCACCACCTCAGGCCGTGTTCTGAGGGTAGACGACAGTACAGTTTTCTTTCAGGCATGGAAAGAAAATAGAGGAATTGAAAAAGTTTATAAAACAGAAATGTACTCTGCATTTGTTTTTCATCACAGGATGCCTTATTACCATTACCTTTTCTTACCTTGCCATGTTTTCTTCTTGTACAATACTTAAAAGCTGTAAGGTCTGGAAGCAGACTGCTTCCCATTTAACTGTAATGCACAGTGTTCCTCTCAGCAGGCATGTGCAATGTACACCAGCAATAAAACAGCCACTGAGATCTCTGAGATTCTTATCACCCTCAATAATGGAATGCAGTAACAGCACACTTTGTATGATAAGATTTCAAGAAGATATTTTCAATTCAGTCAATTTAATAGTATCAATAGGTATGACAACCCACACACCTGAATGGACTCCCCAGTATACTAAACACAGAGAAGAGGTATTTTAAGTTCTTGTACATCAAAAGGATGCAATAGTTTATCTGAATTTTTAGAGAGATTTTACATAGATTTTTCTTCTTTTATATGTTTTAGACGTTTTATATGTATCCTAACACTCCACATTTTTAAGATGATAGACAGTAGTCTGTGGCAAAATAAGTTTCTTTTTCAGAATTAACAGCACATTTAAACATCCACAGTACTCTATGCAGTACAGTTGGTACCAATTTGTGTGTGAGACAACTGTCTAATGGTGACATCAAAATCCATTCTTCAGAACCCTCAGGATTTTGATAAAGGACTGTAACTGGGGATTTATACAAATTGCACTGTTAGGCTAGCCATGGAAATGCTTCAGTTCCTTGCAAATAATGTTTTCAATAAAAAAAAAAAATAAAAAAAAAAAAAAAAGCTTTTGGTTTGATCAATCAGGAAAGGTATTCTGACCATGGCAAGGACAGGAGTTATTTTATTACTCATCTCTGTCTTGTTTATACTTGCAAATATACTGCTACTGCTCTCTGTAATAACATCACACTGGTATAACAGAGCATATAAATCCCAGGACTTCTATATAAATGTTCACTTTCTACACATTTTCCTACCACCCTAGGTAGGGGGTGGGCCATGTGGCTACAGCAACTCTACTATTCCAAAAGACCCACAGATGTGCACACAACTTGGGTTATTCCTCCTGGAAGAGAAGTAACTTACCATGAGGCAGTAGGGGTAAGAACTTGCACAGGCAGGGGTAAGAAATCTGCAATTTCCAGATTTGCAGAGGCCAACTTGCTCTCTCTGTGTTAAGATCACTCCACTACCAGTTTGTGAGTTTGCACCACTGACCTCTGTGAGTGAATCAATGCTTTCCTTTTGAAAGCACTCTACACTAGAAATTGTCCAGCAGCAGTTCCACAGAAAACCATTAGTAAGAACAGTATGTTAGGAGGAGACTTACACTATTTGATATAAAACACTCAAGGATTTTTATATTTTTTTTCATCCACAATGAAGAATCACTTGCAGTTTATGAGCAAGAATTTTCCAAAAATGAAGAGTTCCAACTCTCTCCAAGCAACAAAACAACACAGCACTCAGGGCTGGCAGCTGACATAATAAATTTCAGCTGGGTAAAATTAGAAATGCCTCATATGTGGGAACTTTGGAATTGAATTTGCCTGGCAAAAATTTTAACATTCTATGTAAAAACACTTGTTCTAAGACATTTTAAAGTACTTCACTACCACAGACATTTATTTCCATCTTTTTAAACTACAGTGAACCTGAATTTTTTGTTCAAGGCTTGTATTCATACTTTGTTATGAGAAACACTAATTTTCCTAAAGTTTTTTTTGTTTGTTTGTTTGGGGTTTTTGGGGGGTTTTTTGGGGGTTTTTTTTGCATTGTTTTTTATTTTTAATTTGTAATTACCTTTTTAATGTTAGGATTAGGTAAACATCCAACCTAGAATTCCTCCCATCTTCATACATCTCTTGCTGAAAAATCAAAGCTTGCCTCTCCTAGGTTCTCTTGTTTCTCTGATATTCACAGCAAATGCTTGCCGACAATAGTCACTGGAAATCCCCAAAAAATACAGGTGATAGCTTTTAAACACAAAGCCAAGGCAGTGTATTAGAACCATCCATACACGTGCATTTCACACTTGCCAAACAGAAATGTAAAACGGATATTACTGTTTAATAATATGCACATTTTCAAACATCTAACAAGCCATTACCAACAATGGTGGGTATCAAAAATTTAAACTTAACAATGGTAAGCAGCATTATCTTTTGAATAAAAAAGAGCTAAAACACAGTTTAGTGGTTTTAACTGTGAAATGAGTTCTCACTAGAACTGTCTGCCTGCCTGCTGTTTATGATTTTCATATTCCAAGAGTTTTCTGTAATGAAGCCACAAAACCACCAGGCATTTACCCTTATTGGCTTTTCTGGAGTTCATAGATGCATAATCAGGAAATTAGTTGCTCCACTTTTTACATCAGTGTCCTGCTTATGTTCCCCTCAGCCTTATAGGGAAGAAAAATTCGGTCATATCTCAATGTTGCTGTAAGTCTTGTTCCTTTGCCAATGCAGAGTGACAAATGCACTCTGGGAATCTCTCATTAGGACAAATCTTAGTAGAGATTAATATTTTCTGTAGAGTCCTTCCTGTGGATCAGCTCTATGCCATTGTATAGCTCCTCCTCATAGCTGCAGTATCTCACTTGGATTCTCCTACATCAAGCCTTGTTTTATCTAAAGCACCTTTCAAGGCTTGTGGCCTTTTTATGAAACAAGAGAAAAAGAAACCATTACATCTCTAGGTAATCTGTTTCAGCTCATAATCATGCTAACTACAAAAATACATTTGTATTTCTCATTTTAATTTTTTTGACCAACAGCATGTTTGTGCTGTGTTTCTCTCTAGATCAGGATCTCTGTTCCTTCCCAACTTTAACAAAATTTGGGCACTACTCAGTTTCTTTTTGAATTAATTGAATGAATTATGGAGCATTTAAAATGTACTTCCATAAAATGTTTGCCAGTTTTAAACTTATTTTGATCTTATTTTGATTTTTTTTCTCTCCTTTGCTAACCCATGACAGAATCTAATGCCAGTCTTCATGGTTCTGCAGAACACCAGTATCCCACACCCCATCCTAATTCTGCTCCTGCTGTCTGTTTATAGCAGTTGAGAACTGAAGCAGCCAATACAGTCACACTGCAAATAAAGTTCCAATATTTTTCTCACTACAGTACAATAATAGCTTTTAGTGATCACACTTACAGCATTTGCATGCTATATTGATCATCCCACTATTTGAGCCACAGTGCTTATGAGGCAAAAAACCCAGACAAAAAAAATTCCAACAGCATAAACCCATAAGATAAGCTTCACTGTGCTTGGTAATCAATTACGAAATGCTAAGGACTACCAAAGAGTCATTTTCTGAAACATCTGAATCTTGCATTTTATCATTGCTCTGTGGAGAAGGAAGGACAGCTTTATTTTTTAGAAGGCAAAAATCTAAACCAGGAATATGAAATAAATTACTAGAACTCATAGTTTTACATTACAGTAAGCCCACCTTCCAAGGCTCACCTTGTAAGTTGTATTTCATTTATTCTGAGAAATGTATCTGTCCCAAGCTCTTAATGAAGCTACAGATATCTTGATACTAATATCAGCTAAAAGACAAACTAGAGCAATGGCGCTTAAAAAAGAAACCCAAAACAACACACTCCTCAATTGCCTACCCTATAATTTTTAGGAATAGAAAGAGAATTAATATCTTTTAATCAGTTCCATATTCTGTTGCCTTGAGCAACACAGGTGCCCAAAATGAGGACGAAACTTAGAGTTTATACATAGTTTCAGAGGTCATGTGTTTTGGGGTTGCTCCTTTTTTCTCCTTTCTAGTAATCTAAAAGATCCTTGGCTATAAATTGCTCCTTCTAGCAACCACATGCCAGGATTTTGCTGGCTATTTTTATTCATTAATACCAGCTGCCTCACAGTGCCTGGATGTAACAGCAAAAATATGTATATATGTTTTAACCATATGGTAAAAACTGATGAAGACCTTTTATGTAGGATAATCCATATACCCAAAGTATATGAATCTCTTGTGCAAAGGCCAGACTAAAAGGCCTGTTCTCCACTTGAACCTTCAAGGACTCACATTGTACAAGTTTCTTAGCCAAATCCAAAAGTGCCTGTTTGTAATGCTCCCATGAAGTCAGAAGAGCAACTCCCGCTTCCATCAGTGTGTATTTTCTGCTCAAGTGGTGAACAGAAACTTCTGTCCGGGGTAGATTTTTACCATTGCACTTAAAGATAAAAAAGCATAGGCTTCCTTCTAACAACCATTTGTAATGCTACACTTTGGTTCCAAAAGCGTTCTGTTGCCAAACATTTAGCAACACCATTGCTAAACAAATAAGGTTCACGTTGAGATTATCTAATACCAAAGTTTTACACATAGATAAAAATTAAAATAGATGATACAGTTGCAAATATAATGTATTCAAAGCACAGGTTCTAATAATCCAAGGTATTAAATAGAGTCAAGGACATTAAATGCTAGTACATAATCAAGTGCAGAATGCTTTACTTCAGCTCATAAGTTTGCAAAAATGAGATTTGTACCTCTTAACCACAATAGAATCATAGGAGCACATCAGAACAAAATGTAAAAAATCAAATTAGAGAGGCCGATGCGACTCACAGAAGAGTAACAAAAAAGAAAAAGTCATGGATGGGTTTATTCAGAGGTACTAGTGGGATACTAAGATAAACTAATTCCTGGAAGCTGTATTGATTTCTTTTTTAAAAGGTTACAGACTATTCTACATGACTTTTCTTTTCATTATGATCTTCCATTTCAGTTAATAGATTATTTTCAATTCATGACTTTTATATAATGTAACAATAGAACAGGATTTTTTTTTTGCATGCACAAGTGTATATATTCATGTGTTTTCTTTCATATCAGTTTCCCATTTCCTCCTTTACTGCTGCTTCCAGGTATAAAATATTTCTCGTTAATATAGCCAACATAATCTCTAGCATAGGAGAAAAGGACATTCCAGCCCTATGAAATCTTGAGCGTTCATTTGTGCTGCAACTTAATTAAAAAAACAGACATGGAGAAAACCCTTGAATCATCTGGGACATAATGTCTTCAAGATTTTCCATTTCTAAGCATGAAAAAAAGTTACACCTACTTGAAAAGTCAATTACAGAATCATCAGATCATAAAGGTTGGAAAAGACGTCCAAGATCATTGAGTCCAACTTTTGACTGAACACCATGTCAACTAAACCATAGGACTAAGTGCCATGTCCAGTTGTTTATCAAACACTTCCAGGAATGATGACTCCACCACTTCCCCGGGCAGCTATTCCAATACTTGACAACCCTTTCAGTGGATAAATTCCTGCAGAACTTCTCCTTTACAAAATTGTGAACAATAATAAAACCTAATAGTGGTGAAAGTTTTTTACTTTTGACTTAGCAGGAAAGCTTTTCTTGGTGACATTATCAATTCTCTCTGTGCCATTGCACATGCACCACAAATTTAAAAGAAATAACTATTGCAAACCCACTTTGAGTGTGCTTCTCTGAGCAGGGATAAAGCTATTTTGAATTCTAAAAAATTTCCCTTATGTGTCAAACGTTGACTTTGCTCTCTAGTGGCCATATTAAGATGCCTAGGAGGTTTATCAAGGGAAAACCTGAAAGTGCTTAAAATAATATTCTCAATATTATCCCTTAATATTCAAGAAACATTCCAACCCTGGAAAAGAAACTGTTTGCCCTTCCTCACTGAATTTCATACTACTGGTTTGCAATACTCCAAGCTTAGTTGTCTAGCAAATATCTTCTTCCCAGCTAGCAAAGAATGATTTTCAGGATCTGAAAATCCATGTTATATTGTTTCTGCCAGAGGCTATGGCATCTGTCCTCTGTACAAAATAACTAGACTAACCAACCACTTGGCTGATTAAGAAATATGGCATGCAGCTCATTCTTTCATAGCTGTACTAGCCTACAATCCCAACAGGGATAATCAAGTGGCTTTGTCACTGAAGGAAACAGACGAATATCCAGAGAAACATATGTTGTGGTTAAGACACTTTCTCTCTTTTCCCATTTCTCTCTCCTCCATCTCTCTCCATGGATACAAACACTTAAAAATACCTTGGTATTCCTTGAATGGGAACAACATTGAAATTGCCACTTCACATAAAAAAAATCATTACAGGCAGAGCTTTTACTGTAAGAGAAAGTTCCTTATATTTCTCAGGATGTGATTCTTACTAAATAACCCTTAGCACTAGCACTCTATAGAACTAATTCTGCAAGCCAAAAAGCATTAGAAACAAACTCACCTCTTGAGCATAAATTAGGATAAAACTCATCTGGTAACACAATTTCACCATACTGAGTAAGTCTTGCTCACCCATCAGGCATTTTGTCCTGTGAAAACAGACCAGCACATCTAGTGCACTTTTCTAGTAAATGAGAAAAACATCACGACATGAAAAAATTAATGAAAACTTAGTTTGAAAAAGAAACTGCTTCTAAACATGGCTGAATATTTATGTCTAGTTTTAATATTAATTGAAATAGTTAAGCCACAAGTAAAATAGTTTGGTTCATGGGTGATAACTATAATTTAGTAGAAATCCAGAGAAACCAATAAACCAAAACTGACAGAAGTTAGATTTGACAAGTTCTTCTGAGAAGCAATGAAAAACCCTATCAAACTTTAGAAAGATGAATCTAGTCTAATATTATCCACCACATGCTCTGATGAAATAGAACCCTATAAAACTACATACCCTAAAAATGGAAATCCAAATTTTTTTGCTTAGGACTTACAATGAGAAAAAAATATTAACTTAATTCACTATTTTCTTTATGACAGAACTATCCTAGTGTCATTACACTAAATGTATGCTTCTGTCAGAAGGAAATGAAACAAAGGACAAAAAAAGCACACATCAGATATCTCCTTCTTCAGAAGATAAAGTGGAGAGTAAAAAGAACCATGTTTCAGAAGTTCTACTCATATATATATGACACTTCATGACTGCCCCTGTAAAACAAAGCTTAAATAATCCTGTAATTAAATCCTATTCAGTTCCTGCTTTTTTATTTGGGCAAAAGATCAGAGCAAATGCAAATAAGCATGTCACATATGAACAGCAGGTCTGGCTGGTATTTAATTTTGAGGAAGACTGATACAGTTCTGCTTATTCAGCAGAACTTTGCAAAGAGAAGATTTTTATTCTTCTACATGTATTTACAGAGAATGTTCAATTTTACAAACTAAGACAGAAAGGGAGAAAGAAATCCCTCAGCAACCACTAATTTTTCAACAATATTCTAATCCTCCAATCAAGCTAGTCTAATATACAAGACAGCAAGGCTTGTTCAGCAGTGTCAGGAAAAGATCAAGCACTGACTCCTGCCGTGAAACCTCAATGCACTTTCTTTGCACTTACAGAATTACTTTTCCAGGGACAAGATTCACCTCTGAACATGAGGGCATCTGCCAGCACTGACTGCCACAGAAAGAAAGTCCAAATGGCTTCAAAGTCTACCAAAGCAAGAACATGCTTAAACACCTGTTCCCATAGTAGCCTGTTTTCACAGAAACCTATGTAGCATTTTGCACTTCACCCATTAAATAAATCCCAGAGCGTGAGTGTTAAGGGCAGATCTGCTGTTAGCCCATTGGGAATGACATCTTCTAATTAGTGCACGGTCAACAGCCCTCAGAGAGGCTCTGAGAGAGCCCAGAGACATGCTCATGTGTAACAACCATCAATGTGCAGATTAAGTGTTGTATTTTCAGGCTGTTGAAAACAGTCATGATACCAGGGACAAAGGAAAAATCTGAAACATTAAAAAACTTAGCATTTTACAAGTGCAATTTTCTGTCCTCCTACAATTTAAAAGTGTTAGTAATTAAAACAAATTTAGCAGCTCTTGGATAACTGACAATCAGTTTAAAAACAAAAAAATGGTGATACTCAGTTGTTTGAATGAGCTTAATCTTTCAGCTTTTCTGCAATAATCTCTTTAATAAAGAAATCTGATTAAGACCAATATCAGTGAAAACACTACATTCCTTTAGTATTTGGTCTGTACTGATCTGAAATTTCTATGTTCTCCCATCCCCTGCACTCACTGCAGGATTGGCATGTTTCTGCTTGGAAAAGAGTGAGCTTCTCTTTTGCTCCTTGCTTCCAACAAAGCCTGTAAAAAAAAAAGTCTTTTTGACTATTCCCCAGGTTGTGCATCAGTACCACGGATGGTGTTAGGACAGTTATGCAAACACTTTGCAAATGAAGTACTACTACATGCAGCTAAATGATATCATGCTGCAAAAAAAGGGCTTTCCTCATTACCATGATTATTTATTATTTTACCTTGAAATACTGAGGAATCACAGCCTTTATGTCAGATTAGTAGCAAACAAGGTTTAATCTTTTTGATCTATGTTGCTCATCACAGAAGCATTAAAGAGAACAAAATATAGAACAATGAAGAGATGAGGTCAAAAGATGAAGTATATATTGTTTAAAGACATCAAGAGAAAAAGGTAATTCAGAACTCCTCACTTTCTTCAGTTCAACTGCTTCCAGTCACTTGAGTTTGTACTGTGTTTCCTCTTTTTTGAGGAGAAACCATTCTGACTGTTGTACCAACAAAAGGAACAAACATGGCAAGAATAAAAAAATGTACAAATAAATGAATGCAGTGTTCTGCTTCCAGATCTGGCAAAAGTTCTTTCAGGAGGCTTCTGCTGTGCATTGCCACTTGGTGTTCCACAGATAGAATCTTTTATAACTACAGCTAGAAACAATGGAATTAGAGCAGTCACAAGCATTGCAACTGTCTTTACTATGTGGCCACATCAAAAGAGCAGTTTCTGCCAAATACAGAAATATCCCAGGATATCTGGAGCTAAAGCTGTTCCAACCTTCACAGCTCTTGTGAAGAAACAGGGTTTGTTTGGGAGGGAAATACCTTTCTTTACAGTAGCTCCTGTGACTTTGTATTTTGTATTTATAACTTAAACAGCATTGGTAGCACACCAGTACTTGAGCTATTGCTGGATATTGTGTGCATTCACTGTTTCCCAGCAAGTAGGTTGTTGACAGGAAGCTGTGACATAAAAAGCTGCAGCAGAAGCAGAGAGAGATGGTGAATTAGGACATTTTGGTTTATACTACAGTAACTTGTTTTCTGCTCCACATACATGACGAGGGAGAGGGGGAAACCACATGCCCAAAACCACAGACCACAAAAACATGCTCCAGAAATAATAAAAATAGCAAAGCTCACTGAAAAGCATGCTCAGAAAACCCAAAAATTCTAGCTGTGAGAGAGATTCAGCATTTGCCACAGTTACAAAGAAGCTGAGCCCAAAGAGAAGCAGCCCCTGGAGCCCCTCAGTGATAGCTAGAGTCCAGGTAAAACCTAAGTATGAAAGGTCAAGGCCATCAGGTCCAAGACCAATAATCTCGAAGCAGCCAAGATTAAGGCACAACCACATGGCAGAAGCGCTTGCTTTTCTAAAGAGAAGGGTAAATAGAAGAACATTAATACTCTACATGATTTCTTAGACAGACAAGGCTCAACACATTGTGTAGACAAGACTATTCTAGATGAACATTCTACCTAACAAATAGTGGTATTTGCTTTGGCTCCAACTCAGTAGGTAGTGCACAGGATGTCCCAGAGTTCAGGGTCTCAGTTCCTCTTTACAAACATGCTAACCCCTCAAAAACTGCCTACTCAATTTATAATATTTTTTCTTTTTCTTTTTATTCTTGTTTTGTTGAATTCAGTTGTACTTTGCAATTTTACATAGAAAAAATTAATGAAAACTCATTAACTGTTCTTGTAGAGCAATGGTTTAACACTTGCAAGCTGCACTTCCCAGAAAGGCTCACAGACTACCATTAAAAGATGACAGGCTGACTAATGTTTACTAAAACAGACAAAAACCCCCCAAGAAACAACCCCCCCCCCCACATATCTGTAATAGTCAAAACACAAAACAAACAAAAACAGACTGTATGCTCCTTTTATACTGACCCCGACCAACACGAGAAAGTCTGTTGTCAGAGAACACTCTGCAGTTCTTTCTCTCAGTTTGCACAGCTGACTGATAGAACTGTAAAGTGATGAATTCCCTTTTAAACTGCAATGCTTCCCTTGGAGCAACTGAGCTGAGAAAATTTTCAGCCTGAAGCAATGATAGTATCCTATGAGAAAAGGAAGAAAGAGATTCAGGAGGAGAATGTATGCTGCTATGATATTGTGTGAATGTACGACGTTTCATTAAAACTGCACGCGGAGATGGAGCAGACACTGAAAATTCCACAGGAATCATGAAATGCACAATAAATTCATACTTCAAAAAATCCTCTTGAATGCTGGAATTTCTGACATTAGTGGTAGTCTCCCTGGGGAATATACACAGTCACAAAACTCTGGGTTTTAGTGGGTAGGCCTTCTTTAATTTGTACTGATCACTTTGTAAGCTGCATTTTTGTCTTTATTTGGCTTGTTAAGATAAGTCCGTTTCTTTGGAAAACCCAACTGTGTCACTTTTTTAAAAATAGTGGCTTACTCTGTTTCTATCAAAATAAAAGCTCTATGTAGTCCAACACTCTCGCAGACTGAAAGAGAGAAGCTCAGGAAGCTCTCACTACGGTCAGATTCATTTTTTCACAGGCAGACGGATCTTTCTTCCAGTTCACACTGATGAATGTCAAACATGTCTTCCAGATTAAAAATCAGAAAGTCAATATGGAAAAGAATCTAATTCCTTAAGAGTAGCTTCAAAGTCCACAGATGTGTAAGATAGTATTCAAACCAAGAGTGCATAGAGAGGCTGAATTTTCTTTCATTACTTACATGGTTATGTAGGAAAATCTCAAATGAGGAATTACTGCATACAGGTCAATTAAAAATTCAACTATTTATGTCTAAATGAAAACAAGAGTCTGCTTGTTTGAAACTGTCAAGGGTAGGATTGGTCTAGATTGACCAGGATTTTCAGTTCTTTGCCAGTTTCCATTCAGCAAGTTCTCAAACTGAAGTCAATGCAAATGGTTGAATAAGAAACACATTGGTCCCCTATCAAGGGGGGACACTTGCATAAATTAAGACTTCAATGTTTAATTTTTCAAGCACATTAAAAATATGCAAAATAGGCAAAACATACTGCTTTAAATTTGCATTTGAACTTTAATTGTGATTATAGAAAAGGGACAATATTCTTTTGAGGTTGTGCTGGTTGCTCTCACCCCATCAGTGGGGAGGTTGGAGGTGCACAAAAAGCTGTGAACAGACACAGCCAGGAGAGCTGACCCCAACTGATCCAAGGAATATCCCATACCATATGGAAGCATGCTTAGCATAAAAAGCTGGGGGACATTCACAGTGATGGTGTTTTTCTTCCCAAGAACCCATTACACAGGATGGAGTCCTGCTTTCCTGGGGATGGCTGAACACCTGCCTGCTCATAAGAAGCAGTGAATGAATTCCTTGTTTTCTTTGCTTGTGTGTGTGGCTTTTGCTTTAGCTATTAAACTGTCTTTATCTCAACACACGAATTTTCTCACTTTTACCCTTATGATTCTCTCCCCCATCCAGACATGGGGGGAGTGAGTGAGCAGCTGCGTGGGGCTTAGTTGCCAGCTGGGGTTAAACCACACATTACAAGATGTGGGTTTTTATTGTCAGAGCTTGAATAAGGTTATTCTGGAATTCTCCACCACCAAATCACTGTCTTTAAATACACTTTTCTCCAGCCCATAAAGTATTTGACAAGAAATTTTCACAAAATGAATGAATCCCTGAACCAAAGGCTAACATGAAAAAGGAAAGAGTTAGAATTGTTTTAATAGTTGATGAAAATTCACCAAGCTCTACATGAGATTGATATTTAGAAGACGCCTTCTTTGCACAGTAGGGAAAATGATCAAACTACAATAAGCAAAATAGTCAAGAATATTTACAAAGAAAAACTGTAAAACTTAAATGTTCTTGATCAGCTCCATTTTGTGGTAGAGCTCAGAAGCATCCATGTATTTAAAAATACTCACAGCAAATCAGAAAAACTGTGAAGCATCACTGTTATTGTGAGCGTCTCTAACTACCAAGTAAGGAATACACATTTTCTGTTTTCAGAAAGGAGTATTTTTCCTTGAAGAAATTAGGAACAAAGGAGTTATAAATAACTGTCTCTAATGAAGAAGTGTCAATAATATTTAGCATTTTGCACTGTATTTATGATGTTGGCTCTGATGGTATGTTAATTGCTCTGCTGTCACATAGTATGATAGGAAATTTTTGCTCATATAACTACAACACTGTATCTTTCAGACAGTTTATATTTAAACTAGGATGCAGTAATAACACTAAACTTTTTCCTAGTGGAAAGTTAAACATGAACTTGTCTCATAATTGTCTTCATTGTCTGGAAAAAATTAAATCAAATCATTAAAATATTGTTTTTCACAGGTCGTAGATGAACAATAAACGAGGCAGAACTCAATAACACATGAGCAATCCTGCAAATAACCTTCCATTGACTAACCAACTACAGTTTTCCATTTTAGAGCAGCCAGCCCAGCTGAACCCAATCTTTAGGGGTAAAGGAGTTTCTTCTGCTTCCACTTAAGTCTTTGAGAAAGTTGTCGATGAAATCAAATTAATAAAACACAAGCCAAAATAATTTCTCATTCTCTGAGGAGCACTGCTGAAATCAGAGAAAAGTTTCATGTTAAGAGTAGGTTTGTCCTAAAAAAAAGTCATGCTTTAACATAAATAAAATGTATTGACAATGTTCAGAGAACATTAACACATGGATACTGGTGTCTCTCACCTGTCTTGTTGCAATTGTTGCAATAAACTTTACTATCAATCATTACAAAAAATAATTGATTTAAACCACAAAAGTTCAGGCAGAAGTCATCTGGGTAGAAAGCTGGAGATCTGCAGGTGCTCAGCAAAATATAAAAACTCAGCTTGGACTGAAAGGGTTTTTTTTACATGCACCATAACTGCTATTATGAGATGAAAATAAATGGATGTGTCCAAAATATTTGTATTCTTCTCATATGATGAAATTTACAGTGATGAACATCAGACTCCACAGAAAAAGCAGCTTTGCTTGCAGAGGATAAAAGCAAGATTTGGGCACTGCTTCTAGCCCACTGAAGTTTATACTGAAACTAATATTTTTTCCTCATTTTATACATAGACAGGTATCACTCTTCAAAGTGTTGTGTAGATGGATTTTAACATGACGGTCTGGTGACTACTCTTATACTGGATCCAAGGCTACTTGAGTTTTATGGCATATAAAATCTCTGTACTCTCTGTTTAAAGTTGGAGCCACTAACAGTCTAAGAATTCCAGATGTGGCTTTAAAGCTCTGTTTTCTAGCTTTCAGTGTAGTTGCCTTTCCCCCTCAACTTCAGAATTATATCAAGATGAGGTTTCTAGGGCAAACAGTTTGGAAATACTGAATGCGTGATTCTGGTTCATGAGCATATATAACCTCCATAGAGAAGAAAAAAGTGATTTTAATAAAGACTAAATAATGAAAAAGGATACAGGTTAAAAAAAAATTAATTCCACAAGGACAGACACAGAGCTTGCAGGAGAAACAAAGAAACCCCTCCAATGGACACTTCAAAAGCCTAGTAAAAATCCAGCTATATTCATAAGCAAAAAGTTTTTTGTGAATGAAAAACTAATTTAAAAGAGGTACTGGTATTCCAGCCCTCAGGCTTTCTTCAAGGTAGAAACAACACAAATGAGCAGAAACCTCTGCACAGCCACCCTTTAAATCACATGTTGACCTGGCACTTGTTTGGCTGCTGTCAAGGAACTCTCATATCCATCAAACTGGCCATTGAAGGCTTTAAATTTCCCCTTAGCAGTCTAGCCTCTCAGCTCCATCTGTAAAAAAACAAGCATAAAAAAAAAAAGGAACCAGACTTACTCCTCTCTTTAATAGCATTTAAATCAAGAATTTTGGTAAGCAAGTTTTGAAGATTAGTTCAAAAAGACAAAAAAATTCCTTATTCTGAGCTATCAGTTGCTTTCAATGCAGTGTTAAATTTGGCCAACTCACTCCAGGCTGAAGTCCTTGGCTTTTTAGGAGTGATGGTGAAGGGCTTCTGTGTCAGGTTTGAGTAAAATACCATCACTACAGCTTTCTTACAAACAGTCTAACACCACAGTAAATCTCGTTCCTACAGACACACATGCAAATTTAGATGAAGATCCAATTTCCGTCTTCTTTTTTCCCCTATCAATTCTCCCATATTAAGGGAAGGATTAGTTTTACCTTTCCCTGTCTTTGGAGATGGTGCCATAGAAGAAGTAACAGATCTTCTGACTCACAGGGAAGAAGAGACGAGAGATTTTTTCCGTGTTCCTACAATCCCTAGCATGATAACTTTAAAGTTCATGACTAGAGATAAAAGGAATGCTGAAAGTCACACACACACACTTGTTGAAGCTGGAAACATTTACAGGGAAAGGGTACACTAGTTAGCACTTTTAAACTGTTGGGAAGGGAAAATAATCTGGACTACATCATTAATATTTGTTTAGGATGCTGAAAGTAACTTTTATTCTTTTTCTAGCATGGAAAGACAATAAGTTTAATGCTTTGAATGACCCCCTTATGAAACTTTTTAAAATTAAGGAAATATGAAATGCAAGAGAGGTTCAAATTCAGGCAAATTCCAGTATTGGCTACACAGATCACACTAGCCTTGTCTATTTCCACAACCACTATGCCAGGACAGCCTCTCGTTTCCATCCCCCTCCTGATTTCTACTGCATTATTCCAGATGTAGAAGCTTGATTAGCTCCAAACTGCATCTGAAAAACAACCTGGGACCAAGTCTGCATCCTCCATTTTGCACCTCTGATACACTATTAAGTTGCTAGTGCTCAGATTTCCTATTGAAAGAAAAAGATCAGAGAGAAGTCAGCATTTATTTATTTTTAAATCACAACCTGTAGATCCTTATGTGAAAAGTTACTCTGAATATTCATGTTAGTCAAAAAAAAAAAAAAAAAAAAAAAAAGGCATAAAAGAACCACACAGGAAAAAATGAATTCTCAACCATGAGGTCCCTTAAAAAAGTTTCCATTTTCTCAAGTTGCTCAGGGGTACTGCAGCAATTACTTCACCTAGGAGATGCAGTGATTTTGTACTATTTATTTAACCGTAAGGATTAGGGTTTGGTAATCTCCATCTACCTTGCTCATTTTGTAATTTGAAAAGCTGACTGTGTTTGTATCAGCTTTATGGATTAAGAGTGTCACTGCTTTCATAGATCACATGCCCAATACATCAGAATAATCCTCTGGAAGAAAATAATCATGTCGAGATCCTATACAAAAAGTACAGGATAATTGCCATAAAATATGCTGTACAACAGTAGCAGGTAAAGAACCGCTTATAAGGTAGATCAGTGTAGAGGCAAGGGGAACACTTTTTGACATTTCTCATCTTAATGAACAGAGTAAAACTCCTCCTGACTGTTAAATAACCCTTAGAAAGATTACATGCTTGAAAGTTTGATTTTGTTGGTCTTTGTAACAACACATCTATACAACTGCTTAGATTCATGATTCCTGTGCATATCAGTATTTTTCCAGTTTTAAAAAAAATTGGTTTAGGAAATGAAGAAGCAAGACAATGTAGCTTTTTATTTTTCCAGCTGCAAAGTTAGGTCCTGCTTACATTGATCAAATGTAATCCTATCTATTGTAATCCCAAGGATAGGTCCTATCCTCATATGATCACACAGTCACCCATGGATCACATTATTTCTGTTGCATGACATGTCCTGAGGTCATTGCTCTTTGGTGCCAGAGCAGCTGTGGGAAGGCGCCTGTTTGGTGCAACAACCCTCACCTCATTAGTCCTGCTGCTGCCTCCTGCAGGGCACACAACTGCTCAGAAGCACCTCAAATGCCATGGAACCCTAAATGAAGTTGAAGCTACTGTTGAAAACAGAATGTTAAGGACTTGTCAACTGATAATGCCATCCTCTAAGAGAAGGCAGGGAAAAGCTAAAGAGAGACACTGGCAAAAGAATCATTTTTGGTATGGTAGCCCTTTTTTGTATGTATGGCTTCCTTAAATAAGGCAGCTGCAGGCAGGAGGAAAAATATGAACTCAACAACGAAAAATCATATAATACAGGAATATATTGTTGTATAGAGCAAGTCCTGCCCACAAATTAATCAGATGCTCCTGGTTCCCAGTTAGGGTTATGCTGGGAATGCTGTGGCTTTCAGTTCACAAAAGCCTGCGACTTCTTTAATACAGAGCCCTGCAAGAAATGCTTTGTAGAAGCACTATAACAACAACATGGGTTACATCTAGAAAACGAGATCTGCTTGTTATCACTGTATTAATTTGCTTGAAGGCATTCCTGCTTCTAAAATAATGCCACAGGATGATTCAAATTCACATTTATCACTCCCATTCATTTTCCAGGTTTCATATAGCATTTTAAAAACATTAACTTCTGTAGACATTCACCTGTTTGCTATTCTATCAAAATATTATCTCTCATCACATCTAGCAAAAGAATCAAACCTGACAGCAAAGAGTCCAAATTGCAACTTCCAACAGCAACTCCCATTTAGCAGCTGCCAACTCTAGTTTACCTTCATGGTTAAACTTGAAGTTTTGCATGAACAGCTGCACGTACATGAATGGACTCTTTCTTCTGGATTTTGTACATCCTAAATATTGATACAATCTAAAAAGAAAGTCAAGTTTGAAGAAAATCTGTTCAGAGATTCTGAAGAAATAAGCTTGACACTACTAAAACAGAGACTCAAGTAATTGTTGTGGTTTGCTAACGAACAAGTCTCTTTTTTCCCAATTCCTCCTTAATGTCTGTCAGAGGAAAGACTTCCACTAAAAGATGCATTCTCATCTCTTCAGAGAGAGAGGAAGAAAAGAGGTTAGTCTCAAAGAATTTGTCTTAAATGCTACTGTGAACAAGTGAACAAAGACTACAAGTAGCATTCATCCCATTCACTACACAGATCCCCTCATCACAACCTTCCTGGCATCCAAAAATCTAGATGAACACATGCTTCATCCAGTATCAACATTCTAACAACAATTTTGAACTCGTTCTTCCTACATACACTGTTTAACAAGAAAAAAGTAAGTTTCTGTGACAAGGATATGAGGCAGTTTCCAGCTAAGAGAGGTTATGACTGTTCCACTGATTACCTGCAAATCCACTGATTACCTTGAAAAGACACCAATAGGTCAGTGTTACTTTACACTTGAAGAAGTGTTTACTTTTCATTTCTTTTGTTTCTTCAGGATTTTTGAAGAATCCTAAAAGAACATGTGCCTTGTTTTTAAAGCAAGCAAAGCTGACTCACAAGATTACTCTTTGGAGACGCTTGAAAAACAGACAGAAAATTAATATCTGAACTAAGCATTTTTACCACAGGAAATGCCAAAATCTAAGGATTTTCTTTATTTTTCTTGCAATAATTAAACATGAAATTAAATTTGGGCTATCATGCTTTTAAAAAATTTGTAGTAGGCTGTTTAAGTATATCTGGAATCAAAAGCTGCCAAGTTGCATCAAATTAAATAAAACATACCCTACTGACACCTATGGCAGTGAGCATCTACAAAAACAATATGTGAATTTGTTAACAATTCAAAGTGAAAATTAGATATTTTCTTTTATTCATTACTTGGCCGTCTTTACAGATCCACAGCAGAAGAGACTCACCATACAACTCAATAAACTTCAAAATCAAACAAAGAAAGCAAAATTTTAATTTTGTTACACAAAAAAACCTTCTGCTTTTTGATTACATATAGTCAGAAATAAATTTTAAGTGCTGGAAATGATAATGATAAAGATGAAGACACTTTTACAGATGTTTTGAAATATTCTTTACCTTTTTTGATTTATAGATATCTATCCATAGTTAAGGGATTAACTGTTACATTTTCTCCAACAAACTACTAAAACCAGACACTAGCCAGCAGCTTAAATAACATATGAAAAAGCTGCATCTATTTAACAGCTGTAGAACTCAGGATAGAGGCAGTAAAATATAAAAAAAAAAATACAAGAGTTAAAAATCCTACTGCAAGAATATTAACTGTAATAAAAGAGAAGACATTAAAACCAGCAGCTAGTTAGGTGCCAGGACATAATAGAACCCATAAGGGCAGGCAAAGAATGATGCTAAGTTAGGAAGAAAGAGTCTGTTTTCAGAGAACTTCCTGACAGACACCACAACAAAGCAACATGAATGGTGACTGTGTGGTCCCCTTCTCGTAAATAAATCAGGCGTCAAAGGTTGATCTGCAGTTAATAAGAGGCCTAAGCCTTCTCCAAGGATTTGTAGTATTCTGTCAGCACAGTCCATGCCTTCGGAGCCATGAAGCCTTCCGGCGGGTTTTGTCCTTCTCGAGCCAGCTTGCGCATGCGGGTCCCCGATATAAAATCAAAGTCTTCATGGCTGAGAGAGTAGGGGTGGGGGAAAAAGGCAGGGGGGAAAAACATACTTTAAAAGCAGGCAAAATTGTTCATATTACTTCTACTTTCTTGAATTGTTCATATTACTTCTACTTTCTTGATACTTTACACTTTTTTTTTTTCTTGGGACTATAATGCTGTATAGGACCTGTCATTTCAAGGTCAGCAATGCCAGTAAATCTCAAGAATATGCATCCTCTACAATATTCACCTCTGGTAACTCCTGAGGTTTTAACAGTATGGTGCACTGAGCCCCTGTGGACTGAATTCAGTCTGTGCTTCCACTGAGCCTGGCTTACTCTCTGTGAAGAAACGAACTCCTGTTGAAGGAGAACCTACTCGACCTACTGTCTGAGCCCTCTGCCAAGGAAACAGCAGCCACCCTGATCTACACCTTGCCTTGCCAGGGCAGGAGACCAGCCTGATTAGCTGATTGAATGTTCCCATGCTGGTTCAAGGAGGTAATTTCATTGCCACTAGAGAATGTGGAAAAAAAATTGTACAACATCTTAGTGAGGGACTGTTTGGAGAACAGAGAAAGTAAAAGCCTCAGAATCTAGAGGCAATCCTTGCAGCTGTGTGAAGACACTGAGCACACATATACATATTTATGCACATCAATAATGGGGCATATACAGCTCAAAATAAAGAGAAAAGCAATGGAATAATAAAAATACCTTCCAGTAAAGATGCTTTGTCCCTAAAAACAAAATTCAGCTGGACAAATGCAAAACTGAACACAGATCAGGATTGTTTACTACAGGTAACATAAGAATCTAAATTATTATTATTAACTTCTCAGGTATGTGGTCATAAGCAGCAAAAGCGCCACAAATGAAATTATTCCTCACAGGACTGAAACAGTAAAAGCAAGACAAGATTGCCAGAGTTCTATCAAATGCTCCAAGGGAAAACATTATGTATTTCTAAATTAAATATGTGATTTCATTTATGCCATTTGCTCAGTTTGCAACATGTCTGCATTACTCATTCTTTACTTGTCTGTTTGAAATAAAAACCAAGTATTGATCTCAGATGCACATGCCTTAGACAGAAACAGGAGCCAAGTGTGCACATCAGAGGGCAGAACTTGGCTCTAAGTGCTGGTCTATGCTCAGCAGGGTATGGAAGTCAGCACGACGCAGAAAGCATTCCACAGTTCCTTTTCACAACAACACTAGCCCCATAACTTTTTGATTTGGACTGTACACATTTACACACCAGCACTGTCATACATGCTCTCTTCTTGTTGCTCTAAACTTGGGACTGTGGGTTCCTGAAGTGTCACAAGGCAAACAAAAACAAAAACAAACAAACAAACGGGAAAAAAAAACACACACCAAAAAACCCACACCTACTGTGCTTTAGTCCTGCAAAATACAAATTACATAAAAATGAAAAATTAAATTTGATGTAGCTCCATGGGAGAAAAAGTTGACACTGCTATTTGTAACACCTAAAAATTTTACTCATTAGCAGAGAGGTGCCTGCTGTTCACTAACACTGCCTGAAGGTAAATTGAGTTCTTTACAAAGAACTATTTATATAAAATATATGTGGGAAAGGGATAAATCTGGTTAATTCTGTCAAAAAAATATCAAGTTTTCATATGATCAGGAAGAGAAGAGTAAAGCAAGTACTATGAAGCTTCTCCATGTGTGTTTTCTCCACACGAAAGTTGGAGCATTTTAAAAAAGGGTGCTTTATTCTCCCTTGTTTCTTAAGTTTTCAGAAAAGTACTCAACTTCATCCCATACTCTACAAGTGAAACAATGCTACCAAACCACTACATTTAGATGTCATAGAAGTTTGCTTCAATAACAGATACAACTCCTTTAGCTGCTTCTTATCCCTAGTTGCACAAAAAAAACAGGTAAGAAGCAGAGATATCAAGAAAGAGAGAAACACAAAGCTAAGGAGATTTACAGAAATTATAAAAAATGAAAGAAAAAAAGTCAGTGAGCATCATTTCAGAAACATAATACATTCAGCATCTCATAATATTTCTAGAAATGTTTCCAAAATACTGTTAAAATGACAAAAGTACTGATGATGTCTTCTCATTATCCTGAAGGTCTATTTTGAAAGGGTTTTTCTTTGTAAAAAAAATTACTTGAATTAGTAATCACTAAAGTGACTGAAATGGAGCCTTGGCAACATATACACAATGAGATGGTATCTTTGGCCTTTGTAAAAATTATTGCATTTACAAATTTCAATCAAATTTCAGGAACTGAGATTCCTGCTAAGGAGAAAAACCTTATCAGTACTGTGACCACTGTGGCATGATGTGACACACAAGCATTTTGAAATAAAGCATATCAGTATGAGTAATTTGCTTTAGTAGAAGGAGATAGTAAAAAGAGTCACCAAGCAATTTCGTTCAGAGTGAATTTTGAGGACATTAAGAGTTACTCCATATAAGGTGGATTTGACTGGAACATGCAAGGGGGAAACATTTGACCATTAAAGATGCTATAAAATTTAAATGTCAAAGCCATTCAAATTCCATTCTTGTCAGATTTAAAATGACCCTCAATTAAACTTAACATAAGCCTTTTCTGAGTATGGCATTGAAGTGCCTTTGAAAGGTTTACTCAGTAGCTGCTAGAATCAGCTTTCTTTTAGCCACACTGGATGCTACTAAATACTTTTAACATTGACTTGACCTTTTACTACCAATTGAGTTTGACTGGTACTGACACAATACTTTGTGCCACTGCAATTAAAAGCATTCCCCAAAAAGAAAGAGGAAAAGAAGGCAGAAATAAAACCACAACAAAAATTTGTCAACAGAAAAACAGTCCTGAAACATTTCACACTGAGGACTGGTATTTGCTCTGTTGCCACAGAGCATCCTAGAACTTTACTACATTCACATTGTGGAAAAAACCATACCTACACACACTGAAATTTTCTTGCTTGTGGAGGACAGGGATTTCAGAGGACCTTACAGTTCCTGTGACAAAACAAGGACATCATTTGTTTGCAAGTAGGAAGTGACTGTCACAGGCCTACAGGAAACCTCCTGTGCTGTACCTCTGATGTGTCCATACAGTGCATTGATGCAGTAACTGAAGAGAGTATTTTTTCTGCTTCAGCATTATTCCCTACAAATTTAATCTAAGTATAGACAACATTACATGGCAGATTTTTCACCTGGGACCACTAAAGATCAGTCTTAATCTTGGGAAGCCTGACCTTCTCTTAGGTATTTAGCAATGTGCAAATAATCTAGGAATTTCCATTCTTTGTGGAGAGCAATGTCTGGTGTTCTCAAGGTCTTAAAGAATTACTCTCAAATACAATACTCATGATAAAAGTACAGACCATTCATTCTTAGTTTTGCCTTTTTTTTTTTTTAGGCAAATAGAACAATAGGAAAATAAACCAATAAAATGACTTATTCACCCTGGTCTGTCTTCAAAACAACTGTGATGTTCTACTCAGCAAGTAGACTTCAGACTCATTTCTGGGTCAACTCACAGACTCCTTATCTGGGGTCCAATTCTAACCTTAAACCCTTTTCAAAAGGACTTTCTCTGAATTTAAACTTGCCTTTGCAGCATCAAGTCATGATTTACACCATAACTCTTACAGGAAGTCTACATCATGCCTTGGGAATTAATGTCCCATGATGCTGAATGAACCAGCTGGTGCCAGCTAGGTTCAAATCCCAACTACCCAGGAACAAATTGTTTGTAAGATTAAACACAATATTGTGATTAACTTATACAAAGCAAATCCTTTCCTAATTCCTTTCTGACTGGCAGGAGGGTTTAAGTGTGACATAGTGTTTCAGTGTACCCTACATTATGTACTAATGGTAATTGAAAAATCTTATTACACATAACTAAATTAAGGAGAACAGCCAAGTGTGCTTATCTCAGCCTCTTACTATCACTTTTAAAAAGGAATAAAGGAATTTGAGAACAGTATGTACTTAGTTGGAGCAGCTCTCCCATAAGTATGATTTGATAGTATTAAAGTAATGGCAACCATATTAAAGGTCCTGGGAAAAAAAAAAAAAAAACATATAAAGTTAAAATCTCTCTTCTTCACAGATACCCATGCCTCATCCACATTTTATAGGCAGTCTGAACAATCTGCTGCTGTCACCTCACTTACCAGCTTCTTTTAGCCAAAATGTTCTCTTTGGTTTTCTTTCAGGGAATTAAAAAAAAAAAAATAAGGCAATTTAATTCCAGTCACTGCTGTGGCTTTTTAAATTGGCAGACTAATTTCCTTTCTTAATTGAGCTTTTACTCAGCAGCAGTCTGTGGCTGCATTTTATAGGACTGATCTTTCATAAAGAATTGGGAATCGCTGCTCACAAAACCTGCTCACAAAAAGCTTCTATTATTAAGCCACCAATCCCAAATTACACTTGTCTGTGATAACTGTGAGGTCTTTTTGGCTGAAGAAACACACTAATTGATTTTCTGAAGGAATATAAGCATCGGGTAAGCTTTTTATGGGGGGTGGGGGTGGGTAGTGGTGTTATTTGTTCATTTCTTGGTTCTTTGGTTGTTTTCTTTACAATTCACTCTACCAGTCATTTACAGGTCAGACGTTAATTTTGAATTACTCCATTATAACTAGAGTTCTTCCTATAAACTTTTCCAAAACATATTTGGATAAATTCAATTATAGATCAAAAAATCCATTAAATCTAGAAGTGTAAAAACTTTGATAAGGACTGTAACAATATTCATGCTAGCTTTTATACACATTAACTCAGAATTCTATGCAAGTGGAAATGCTCAAGCTTCCCACACAGAAACTTAGATTATTAGGCTTTCTATCTGACTTGGGCAACAGCAAAAATGACAATTTTATTTTTATTTTCCTCATTTAGACCAAAGGGAAAAGAAAATGAAATTAGCTCTACCTGTGCTGTTATACTTCAATTCAAATGCATTCCTCAAATCACTGCCCTACATTTAAGTTTCAAACAAATTGTTTTTCAAAAATATGTTTCAAGAGTTCAGTTTCATGAGGTGCTAAACCTAGTTCTAAGATGTCCAAGAAACAAACTAAAAATTGTGCTGGCTTCATGAGATAAAACAAGAATATAATTCCAAGTCATTGGTTGTTCATACATCTTAATATTCTGAAGGGTAACTTTTTTAAACTATTTATACAAGTTAAGCCTTGTGCATCACTCTGCAACTACAGTTGCTGTGCAGCTGTTGTAAAGGCTTTCACGTCAGTCTTTCCGTATCCCTTTTCCTCAGTGCTCTGTTATCCTGAATGCAACCAGGATTTTTCTGCCTTTCCTTACTAAGAGGGGCCAAGTGACTTCAGCTCCCACACAGCACCAGAGCTCAGCACTGTTAACCAGCAGCATGGTCCTGACACACCAAGTCAACAGTGTCCAGACTGCTCCCAAGCAGGTGCTGGGTCAGCTGAAACTCCAAGGGCAGCACATGTTCTGGAGGGTACTAATGGAAGGAAGTGAGAAACTGAACTTCTAAATGAACTCCACAAAACTCTGCTTGTGTGGACTCCTTTGGGAGCAGAAGACCTTAAGTACAATAACCTCTTGGAATCATGGTAACCTCTGGCAGTACACTAGAGAAGTGAGGGCCTTTGGTACTAGTATGGAGGCAGGGCTGGTATAGGCTTTTTGGAGCTTCCCAGACTTGCCAGCAAGGTCACGAGCAGCTCAGCCACAGCCAGGTCTCACACAGTGGCCCAGCACCTTACTGCAGGCAGCTGACCAGCAGGAACCCAGCCTCTGAACACCCACCCCCACAGGCATACAAGGAATGCTATCAGCACCAGCTACACCTTTCTCATAAAAGCTGAGCAAAGCAACTCTCTGCCACTGCTAATTCTGCAGCCTTTTCAGACATCCCTCTGGCAGCTGGATCAAGCTTTTGCTACCACTATCCTCACGTTAGGATTTCCCTCAGAAGCCAAAAGGCATTTCACTAATAGCAGCAAAGAGCCCAACTCCAATAACCTTCATATGTCATTGCTGCCAAGACAGGTGTGGGTGCAACTCCACCAAATTTCAGAGACACACAAGGTCTCTGAAGATGGGGTCTATTATGGTTTCTCACAAGCACTTTCCCAAACAGAGGAGTTCAGGAGGCCTGAGAGAACAGAAGAGATGATCACATGGGGAAAGAGTAATACACCCAGCAGCTAAGAGGCATGGCCAGCTATAGCTCAGTCCAAGGGAAATCCCCTTGCCATAAGCTTCCACACGTTCATTAGTGATGTACATTCTGGAATTGCCTAGTTGGCTGTCAAGTGTCCAAGCCTCAAAAAACTGCGAAAGGTGCAAGAGATACTAAATTGCCCTTTCTAAAACAAGTCACAGCGATGCTTCCATGCATACAACCCTCCTCCCCACGTTTTGCTGTGTTTTTCACCAAGTGAGCTCAGGAAATATTTCCACAAACTTCACTATTTCACATCCAAGGGTCTTCCACCAGTACTGATCCTCTCATGTTTCCAGGCAAGCCTCTCTTCCCTGCCATCCTCCTCCTTGCAGAGTCAAATACCACATGGTCCAGGAGTCTGCCACATTTTCAGCATTACACAGACCATCTTGAAAGGCAGCCAGCTGCACCCACCCAAGCTCTAACTCTGTCTGGAGCCTACCACAGTGTTCCGTCTGGCAGGCAGGAGCAGCAGTGGGAGCCTGCATGCGTCCGCATTGCCATCTAGAGGATTACTGCCACACTCCAGACCATCTACAAACAGTACCTAGGAAGGGACAGGACAAATGGGCTTACATCCTGACAGCACCAGGGCAGAACTGCACATTAGTAGCACTACAGCCTTTTTTCATGACAGCTATAGAACCAGGGAAAAAAGTGCTCCAAACCAAGGCCTTACAGACACAGCGAAAGAAGGGTGCACATGATGCAGTCTGTGGCAGAAGGCAAAATCTGTTCCCACTGCCTTTCATAAAAAAAATCTCAAAGAATTGTTTGGGGGTTTTTTTAATCATTTGGCTAATGACAGAGGTATAATTTTACTCACCTTGATTCAAATCACATCTATCCTGCTAAGAGTACAGTATCAATGATCACAGAATCATATTCTGAATTTTAGCCTGTCACATTGCTACTCCCTTACTATTCTAATTTAAGAATTGACACACCAATAAAACTACTTCACTTTGATTTTTCTGTATTGAAGCATGACCAGCAGGTCCAGGAAAATGATTCTTCCCCTCTACGCCGCTATTGTGACAGCCCACCTGGAGTACTACATCCAGACCTAGGGACCCCAACATAGAAAGTCCATGGATGTGATGGAGTAAGTCCAGAGCTGGAGCACCTCTCCTCTGCAGACAGGCTGAGTGTTGGAGTTGTTTAGTCTGTGGAAAAGAAGGCTCCAGGGAGACCCTATAGCACCTTTGCATTCCTAAAGAAAGTTACAAAAGAGCTGAAGAGGAACTTTTTGCAAGGGCATGTAGTGATAGGAGAAGGAGGCATGACTTTAAACTGAAAGAATGTAGGTTTAGATTAGGTGTTAAGAAGCAAATCATTCCTGTGAAGGTGCGGAGGCACTGGAACAGGTTGCCCAGAGAAGTTTGCATTTCAGTACCAACTTCAACTGCACTTGACGTAAACCAAAAGTACATTCCAATAATCTGAATAAGAGTATGAAATTAAAATGACAAGTCATCCTCCCAGTATCTTTCATTGTCACCAGAGCAACACATACACTAAGTTTTGGACACTGCTATGCTACACAAGAGAAAAATAACATTGAAGTTTGCATACAGAAGGTGAAATGAAAACTGTACTGTAATTGGATTTAGAAGAAAAGAAAAGGAAAAAAACCAAAAACCAAACTGCTGAAAACCCTGGTATACGAAATATTCTTAGGGCATCATTTTGCTTTATTACTAACAGAGAAAATAAATAGTTATTTGTCACCCTATCTTGTCCACTTTCTTCTCCATGCTGCACACTCTCACTGTGTCTCTTCCCTCCTATCTGATGCACACCTGACACCTGTGAAGCTTATTTAGAAAGACAAAGCAGCAGAAAGCTAATCTTACCATTATAATAAATAGTAATATCTTTCTCTGGATTTACCAATTTGAGCCACTATGTTCCAGAATCAGAGAAACCTCAGTACCAGGAGAGCCTTCAAGTGGCAGCTAGAGTTAGATCAGGTAGTTGCACTGTGAACAAAATCATGCTGAAATGAAGCTACATTTGTCTAAAAGCTACACTGATGTAGAACCACATCTAAACACCGCCCTATTAGAGCAATATGAATTTAATTATAAACAATTTTTTAATGTGGGTAGGGGTAAGAGGCCGCTATTGCTCAAAATTTTCTTAAATTGAAAATACAACTTACTGATCAGAGTCATAATAATCCATGCATTTCTTTTTTTTATTGTAAGCTGCAACCCTGAAGGGTACAATTTCCAGTGCTCGGAGGCCTGGAGCCATTGTCAGCACTTTGGCACCATGGGTTGGTTCATACAAATCTTTCCCAGTGTCAGGGTGTGGCATCCCTGCTGGATCTCGCCCTACAATGTAGAAGTTAGCTCCTGCAACCATCCGTGATCTGCAGTGCCACTGAACCTACAACAAAGAGAGGAGAAACAATTAGAAGAAAGTGCTCCGAAACTGCAGCTCTCAAAATGGGCATGAACTCTGTAACTACCATGTTTTCCTTAATCAGCTGTGATTTTTACTGTGAGCTGCAATGTAATAAAGAACCAGTTAAGTTGATCACCATCAAACTTAGAGCTAAAACACACTATCCCTGTTTTATTTGCACAGTAGGTACTCAGAAAGTTACTTCAGCACTCTCTACACATTCAGAACGAAAAACCACCCATGTTCAGCATTTTCAACTTGTACATGGGGCAAGGATGTTGTTCAAGGCAGAACTAACACTTTGTCTGCATGAACATTAAAACCCAAAGGATGCATAAACTAGGTACACACTGCACATGAATGTTTGTAATAGACTTACTTTCCTAAGAAGATGAATTTATTGCATTTTGATACAGCTTTGCCTTACAGAACTGTTTCTTTTTTTCCAAGGCCCTTATCATGACTGTTAAAAATACAAAAAACGCTAAACTGATATTTATGAAACTTTTCCATTAGGATTTTTACACGCTGGAAGGACACATCCACCCTTTAAATAACCATGTTACCAACTGCTTGTTCTTTTATAAAGCACTTCTGCTACAGAAACAGATCTAGTACCAATGACTTTTAAATAACCTATGGAAAATTACTAAAGAAAGAATCACTTTTATTACTTGAGCAAACATTACTCTCAGGCTGTACTCTGAGGTCACTGAGGCCAGCAGAAAATAAGTGGCATTTGCCTAATTTAACTTCATTTGCAAGATCTCCTATTGATCAAAAAAGCTACCCAAGAGTCAATCTCGGAGCCTGATTCAGAATTTGAACTTCTTGTGATTCAAGGTGGAGCTGAGCAAGGAGGGAAAAAATTAAAAATAAATAAATAAAAATTAATGAGATGGAGAATCAATATCACCTCAAGGAATTGTCCGCACTTGAGAACATTTATTCTTTCTGCTGCCTCCTACAAACCTCTAGGCACTCCAACCCAAGACCTGACACCTAAATAAAGTGTTGCCAAAGAATTCTTTCATACAAAAGCCTTGAAACGATCCTCTCTGAATTAAGGTTGCCAGAGAATAGGCAGACTGTTTTTTTCTTAATATGTGAATACCCCTCCAACATACAAACTTTTTGCTTAACAATCATAAAACTTAGATATTTTAACATTCATGACAATCACTTGGAATGTTAACAGATCTTATAATTCCTTCTGAAAAAGACCATAAAAAGGAGGAAGGATTAAATTATTATCATATCCTTGTAACTGTAAAGAAAAGAACCTACAAACTCAGTATTTTCTCCCACCATTTCCAGCAAAATCCTCCAATATAGAAGTTTCTTCAGAAGGGAGTGTTTTGGTCGGTGGCAGAGACTTGATAATCTGCTTTCCCAAGCAAAATTAGTCTCCTCTCTCCCTCCACTAAAGCAACTCAACACACAAACATCAGATGTAGCACAAAATATTTTAGTGCACCAACAAGTTTTGTTTTACTTTAAACTCTTGATATATTTACCTCAGTCGGTCCTGCATACATCATGGGGGAAGGGAATATAGCTACCACTGTTGTTTCTGGATTCAGGATTCCCTCCTCCAGTACTGCAGCATGCTGCTTCATGCGCCACATAAGAGGGACATCATCCTCCTTTGTCCAGCCTCCAAGGGGGTGCAGGAGTAAAACTGGGCGCCGGTAGCCACGCTCCAGAAGCTGCTTATGAGTATCCTGCATTAAGAGAGCGTGCCCGTTGTGCACTGGGTTGCGTAACTGGAATGCAAAGACAGCATCTGTGGAGGAAAAAAGCAGCACAAAAGATATAAGGAAAGCAAGTTATTTTATCGGGAGTTGTACAGCCACAGAAAAACCTTCAGTACATGCTTTCCTCTGAGCTCTATTAAACAAATGTAATACTCAGAGCTCACAGGTCATTAAAGAATTCTCAGTTGTTACAAAATCACTGTACTTAATAAGAAAAACTAATAAAAAACAACCATACCAAAAATATATCAGCTTCCTTAACTTCTGAATTTTCTGCAGAATTACTCTGGTTTCTCCAAGAGTTATAATCTTCTATTTGGATTTTTCATTGCATAAGGGTATTATATTCTAAGAGGAAATCAAGCTATGCTACCCATCTGTCCTAGGTTACAATGTAAAATTGTGCCCAAGGTATGTATTCTATCCCCATGAGCCGTTGGAGCCAAGGTGGGGCAGTGTTTTCCTTATCTTCTGTTAATGAGCCCAACGATGCCTTCCCGGAAGAAGTTATCTCTGTTTAATGGGCCATCAAGGACCCATTGCATGACTCATAGGATGAAATCATCCCATTGTGAGATGCTCTGCCCAGGGGGAGGAGCCAAGTATTCCCACCTGGATATAATCCAGGGTTTGAGACCTCACAAGCAGCTTCTAACCACTGAACTCTCAGAGGAGACAAGAGCTACCAGACGTTTCTACAGAAATCACTGCTTTGACAAGAACATCTCATCTGGATTTGTGGAGGAAGACTGGACCCTTCTCATCATCACCGGACCCTTCTCTCTCAGGATCATCTCTGCTCCAGCAGAACCACATCTGCCACTCCAGGAGGATTTCCGGACTGCTTCAAACACCCTGACCAACAGGGTGTTAGGTTGTATTATTCCATTTATTTCACCTCTTTTTCCTCTCTTCTCCTATTAAATTGTATCTCTGACTAGGAGTCTCACTGGTTTTGCTTTCAAACCAGTACACCATCGTAAAGGCTAAATAGATCACCAAGAGAACAAATGAACCTGTTTGGAACAAAACTAATAAAAGGGGATTTAATTTTCCTTACTAAGTTTCCTTCACCTCAGTTTAGTAGATTTTAAGTGCGGTAAGAACAAAGCAAGACTAACTGCTATTCCAGAGTATTACAAACCCATCAATGAAAAACCCTGCCACAACCAGGATTTCTCTCTCCTGCAAATTCCGATGAACTAAAGCACCCCACAAGACAGCAACATCACTGTAATTGAGAGATTTTCCAATACAGAAGCAATGAAAACTAGAGAACAGAATTTTTTCAGATCTCAAATATATGTTTGTTTAAGGGTCAGACAAAAGACTGATATCCCAGACCTACAGCTCCTGGACATACTGACCACACAGAACAACAACAGGAGCTCAGGACCAGTTGTGGTTTGAATTCTCAATGTTAATCTCTCTCCTCACATTTACAAGTGCAGCTGCCTGCCAGTCACTGCCTAAGTGAAAGCAGCATGTTTGTTTTCTGCTTTATGACATTCCTCAGCCTCTTACTTATCTGCCTAACACAACTACTCCTGTGAAAAAAAAAACCTGTTCTATTTCTTGTGCAGAAAAGAAACCTGGCACCAGCCCACCTGCACTCCTTCATAAGCCTTGCTCCCCAGAAGCAGCAAGGAACAGACTTAAGAATAGCAGAGCATGAAAGCTCAGCATTCAACCATAACTCTGTAGTTTTGGCCAAACATGATCTTTAAATCATGTCTTACCACATTTTAACATTATCTTTTCTTGCATTACTGACATGTCTACAGTGCATGGAAAGATAAAGTTCAGAACCTCAGGCATTACCAGCTTCTGTTATGTACTTAGGCAATGCAATGCCTGAGATCATAAAAATTATTACTATTAAAAGCAAAGAATGCCACCTACCAGAGCATTCAAAACTTCCATCCTTGAAACAATGCCAGCCTCAGTGACAGCAGCAGACATTTGGATAAGCCTCTGCAGGAAGAAAGAAAGCAAAAAAACTTTACTCACCGGCATTCATTTCCTTGAATTTCTGCCTTAGTTCAGCTGGAGTGAGGCGGTATTGATCAAGTCCATCATTCCAATAAATACGATCAAGGACCTGTAGATCTCCACCTACAAGCCAGTTCCCTTGTTCCATAACCATCTAAGAAAAGAAAGTCCATGTCAGGATTAGTTATCAGCTTCTCCTGAGTATCCAGAGCATTGCAATGGGGACACATCTTTACCAAGGATTGTGTTCCAAGTAAATTTTATTTGACAGTCCTAAGTCAAGCATCAGTGTTAAAAAAATGAAAAAAAAAATCACTGGAGTATAGCCCAGACATGTTATACCATGAGGCAGAAGAGATGCACAAATCTTCAGTAAGCATATGTCTTTCTTTCAAAATTGAGATAAAATACAGAAATGCAAACAGCTTAACCAACACTGCATGAAAAAGATAGTGACTGGAAAGACCTGTCTATTACAATTTATTTATTATATATTAGCATATATTTTTATTACTGCATATTTTAAAAATTAATTACAACATAGCCATACAATGAAGTTGCACACTTTATAGTTATTGGTCAAGCAAATGCTGTTGCAGTATCACTCTGTAGTTTACAAATTCTCATCAGGAATAAAGTAGCAAACAAAACTGATTAACTACTCACTCTAATCTACAAGTAAAATCAGAATCTTGGAAGCTGAACAGCTTTTGGACTTGTTTCATGGTAGCAGTTTACCCAAGTAACAGATGTTGGACAGTCACTACACTTCCTTTTGTATCTTTATATATCACCTCACGCTTTATCAAAAAATAATTATGGCAAGCTGCTTAACATACTCTACAAATGGCCATAGACATTACTCTGAAATTTTTAATTTCTAAGAATGCATTTTCTTTTGAAGATGAAATCACAAAAATCTTTCAAGTTTCATACACATTTCTGATAACTTTTTTAGACTTATGTAATTTAGAAATGACAATAAATCTTGATATGACAGAAGATACTACATACTAAACCCGAAAGCCAAGATGTGTGAATTAGATGTGAAATTTTCAATCTATTTTTCTTTGACCTGCTGGAATTAATTGATGCCACAGTAGCCATTCCCTTCCCCAAAAAAATGCCAGACTTCCCTCCACCAAGGTAGAGGGAAGGTATCATAATTACATGAAGATGAGAAAACTCTGCACTACAGAATCTCTCAGGTACTCAAATATTTCTGGTTAATTAAGACATGCCACCAAATTCATGTGCTGTCATGTTACTACTATGTACCCCAGTACAGGCATAAAAACATAAGTTCCTCATCTTCCACGTAGGAAGTTTTTCAAATTTTGTTGGTGCGAGATTTTCTTAGAATTTATTAGATCTGTATTAAGTTTTCAGTAAAGGGATAATCTTCTGTTCAACATCACAGAACACATCAAGGGCTTTGAAAATCTTCTATTAGTCTTACAGATACTTTTACAACATTTAAAGGCTTTCCCTTTTCAAGAGCAAGCTCATAACTTGAGGTTTGTTTGATTTCTCTTTACCTAATTTTATGTCATACATGTAAACAAAAATGCCTCAGAGACAAATGGGGAAATAAACATATTTTGGCTCTGCAGAGCTAAGATGCAACGTTCACATCAGCTTGCATAAGCCAACTCATCTTTGTGATGAGTATGTTACAATTAGAACATTTCAGTACGACATACACATAAGGCACGCAAGATAATAAAACATAACAAACACAACGGATGGGAAATTACTCCCCAGAGAGTTAAATGATGAACTCTCCAGGAACAGGGCCTGTTTGAAAAACATCTAAAGCAGGCAGGTCTCACAGGCACCACATGCAAGCAGAAAAGGAGTTTTCTATTCTTCATAATGCATATATCCACTGATTAAGGAGCTTTGATGATCCATCTGGTGACAGAGAGGGATGTGTTTCCTAGGCACACTGGAGGGCAAAGTTCCCTCTTCTGTAGCACAGATTCTACAGTACATTTTAAATTCATTTCATGTGTACATATTGAAATTAGATTTTCACACTAAGTACAGGCTATTCAACAGCTGCACAGAAAAAAAATTAATTTTGTCTCTGCTCAGATACTTCAATTAATTTTCAAAGTAGTTTTTTTTGTCGAAGTACATCAATCACAGACAGGTACTTCACCTAATTTGCAGCCCCACAGCAGTACAGCGAATAAGGCTACATTTTCAACTTTTAAACACACACCTTGATATAGGGATGTTCCTTGCATGTCGTTCCCCACTGCCTAGCACAGCGCTCCTCTTTCCTGTGCTCATAGAATTCGGGATTACGGAGAATGGCAACGCGGCGACCTTGATACACCAGTGCAATTGCTGTGCACCCATCGAGCCTCTCTTTGTCTTCTTGAGTAGCTGTTAGCACTATAGGCACTGACAGATTAATAACTCCCCCTGCAGAGGAAAAAGAAGTATCTTTATCCATTGTAATAGTCATCAATGTTTGTTTATCAAAATCTACCTCATTAACAGGTTACTTTTAAGGCCGTAAGCATATTACATGACGTGAGGTAGATGAAAGAATTATTTTAACAGGGATTAAACAACTTTTAGAATTATTAGAACTTATGCTCCCATAAGACACATATGCTATAAAATTGAACAAACACTGAGGTTTGAGAAAGAGTGAACACCGTACTGAAAATACTAGTACAAATACTAATCTAATAAAAGTACTTAGAGCTGCACAAAAATATTTAAACTGTGAGGATACTACTTTTGGGGGACGTCAAATTAATACATTTCTGAAAAATCTATATAGAAAGTAGAAATACACAAATAACATTTTAAAATAGATAATCTAAAATATTAGGCAAGATTGCTACTGAAATGGATAATTAGTATAAAGGAAATGACATTCTAAGTAGACATGCTTTTGGTCCCTAAGAAAAAAACAGTGCAATGGGAGCAGACAAACATACCCAAGTAGTCAACACACATAATTGAACTGCTTCAAAAGGTGACTTCTCTTGTTTACTTAAAACTGTATTCAGACTCAAGCATTTACCTTTCAGAAAAAACTGCAGAGAAACTGCTGAGTCAGGAGAGCATTTTACATAATTTGTTCAGCTGAATGTTTACCAGCTACTTTACTTTCAAAACTAAGCCAACATAGCTGAATTTTGAGGTTATGTGTGGTCCTCATTTTTAAGCACCTACTTCACTGCCAGATGCTGGAAGTCTTGTTTTTCTTTTCTACAAGAGTGAGATTTGAGAAAACCAGCGGAGTAAATATCGTAAGTCCTCTACAAAGGCTTGGGTTCTAATAAGCATATGCCTGAGTGCAAAACTTTTAGGTGGCCTCCAGGAGAAAAGTCATGGACCCTTTAATATTAATGGAGGTTTTGGCATTTGCCAAGACTCTAAAATAAGGCAAATTTTGCTAATATTTAAGCAATACATTTTTTATTAGGAAATTATATTTCTTAGGAAATTAAAAATTATAAAGCTGGATGAAAAAGTTTAAGACAAAAATAGATCCTCCTTCTTTTGCAATGCAAAATGCATAATGTATGCTGTGCATCTTCTCCTAAGTTCAGTCTTGGTGCCCAGAATTACTTTCAAAGCAACTAGGTCATAAAATTGAATTTGGCAGCAGTCACAGAGAGTGGTTTGACACCCCAAAATTGATAATTTATAAAAACTTTTTGCTTTGCAGACAAGTAAATAAATATTTCAAAATATTAAGAGATGTCAAACCTGTTGATTATTTTGTCCATTACCAGGAATAAATATATAATATCTTCTACATTTTTCTTCAGCCGCTGTACAAATAAGAAACTGAGGCAAGGTAGTGAAGCAAGTCTGTTAAATCACAGATGAGCACAGTGTCAGGATGAGACTTTTCCAAACAATGTAATCTTTAAAGGGACGCTCTCAACACATCTGCACTGATCTCCATAGCTTAGAAGCCAGTCAGTATGAATACTGCTTTTAAAGCCCAAAAGATGAGATGCATTGCAGGTAATAAACCATTTCCCTCTCTTCAGAATCAAAGCCCTGCAAAAAGACTGCTGCTTTAAGACCCAGAACTAACATACCAAGCAACTTTGAGGATGTTGTTTTGACTTAACTGTTGCCATTGCTGCAAGTAGCAAAGCAGCTTTAAGGCAATCATATTTTTCTAAAAAGTTTTACACATGTAAGTGCTGTAGTAGATCTCTAAAAAGAGGAAATCAGTAACAGGACATCTAGAGGAACACAATGGTTTCATCCAAGCTTAGGACTGAAATTGTTTCCTTCAATAAGTTGCTACTTTTCATTACTCATATTTTTTGTAACCCAGACAAGATACTCAAAACAACAGCAAAAGAAGTTTAAAAAATTTTTATATTGTTATATCTGAAACACTCACCTACACAAGGTCCTAAATGCCTTATAAAAATCCTGATTTACAGAAAGTTACAGGACAGAACTAGGACCTACAAGCTATTTTAGCAGCTGAATGCATTGCACGTCATCTGCAGAGGACTTTTCACCTGGATGGATGTACAGAAGGCAAATGAAATGAGAACAAAACTAGCAGCTCAAAATTATACTGCAAAATAACAGGATGATATTATGCTGTCTAGGATAGCACCTAGACAAAAGGGAATTAAGAAATATAAGAAGGATGACAGATATCTGTATCACAGAATTGAGAGAAAAGTTTTTTTTGTTCTATTTGTTCTCTAGCAAGACAAGAGTGATGCAAAAGGAAGCATAAATACAGGAAAAAGGCTGGAGTAAAACAGCCTTCAAAGAAGAATAAATAAAAAATGATGGAGGACCACAATCAAACTCCAAAATCTGAGAGCGTTATGACTTAATCGCTATCTTAACAAAGTTCTTAGCCACCCAGTAATGCAAAATAAAATTTATTCATTTAAATCATCCCAGGATAATTACTAAGTCATAGTAAATCAATTACATGTGACAATTGTTCACACTCAAATTCTGATTTCACACTTGCAACAGCTCCAGCACTCCAGTCAGTCTGTTGTCCTTTCCTTCATTATTAATACAGAACAAATCTTTTGGTCACAGAGCTAAATAGCAATTAAATTGCAATGCCAAATTCTAAAGTAGATTTCTTCAAAATAAATTAGAAGTGTGCATTTTAGAATTAAATGTTTTTCAAAAATTAGGGTATTTGAAAAAGATTTTGCAAGGCAAAAACATGAAATACTGAAATTCTAGTATGATGGTAGGTATAAAAAAAATAAAATTAGTTTTAAAACTGATTATTATAATATTCTATTCTCGTATCCCAGACCTCAAGTTGTGCACAAGCCTGATAATGTGTTTCCATACAACCACTAAGAAGCAAAGCATCAAAAATATTTTAGAAGTATGATGAGTTTGCTTGGTTTTACAAATGGTGTGTTTTACCCTACCATCAAGGAGACAGTCAAAGTGAAGGCACTGGAGGTATTCTCTCTCTCTCATAAAGCCATTCAGGGGTGTTGCCCAACCTTCAGCTAGCACTTGTACCCACTGCATATCCACCTTGTAAAGAAATGAAGAAATAGACTTAGAGCAGGTAAAAGTTGCTGCTTTATTACTGGCATCAGGTATTAATCATAACAGACCATGATTTAATTCTAAAATGCAGTACAAATGTAAGATTTCTCAGTATTACAGTTTTTAATCACAAATAATCCAAAGTTTCTACCAGTAAGTAAAAAAGAACAACCTGTTCCTCACTGTTCATATTTTTTGACTATTTTCCAGTCCCTACACTGGATCAAAATTTCCATGTGTTAAAAAACCCAAACCAACAAAATATTTTATTTGTAAATCTTGATAAAGTTCATCTTAACAAAATTGGAGAATCCCACCTGCCTTTATCTAACACAACAGGATAACAAAGATGTTAAAAAGAAAAATAAAATAAAAACACATACAATTACCACAAAAAAATCAGAATTATGGGGGTAAATATTAAGAGGTCTAATCTTCAAACAAATGAAATATATATATTTTTTTTTTATAAACTAGTGAGACAATCCAAAAGTAAAACTCTCTCTGGACTAGTACTTATTTTAGTATGAGATATCAGTTTACACAGAATTTCCTTCCTTAGCATTCAGTCACACTATGACTTAGTGTGTGGTCTCCATTATTTTTGCATGTGCATTACTAAGACTTGGTCAAGTTTTTGACAAGGACAGGCTTTGCTTGTGCAAGACTCTTTTGCAGATGGCATGACTAATTTTATTACACTGTTTAATTTATACTGAAGCAAGTTACAAAACACATTTTTTCCCAAGCTTACATTAGATATTTTTTTGATATTTTACAAGCCAGTGGTTGGGGGTGGAGGGAGAAATTATTTGTTTTTCTAGATAGGGAGCAATTTAGAATGGGACGCTACTGAAGTTTAATAATGGTGATCTTAAGTATTTGTTCCTCAACAAAGCAATTAATAGATTTACACAGATATATGTAAAAAGAAATTAGTAAAATGTGGGGAAAGGAAATATCAATATTCATTACTAGTAGAAGATCATGCAAATTTTAAAATTACTTAGTTGAGTGCTTAGTATGTCACCCCAGGCCTTCAAAGTCTACTCACAACAGATGCTGAACTCTGAGCTTATTCAGCTCCTGGATCAAATGCTTAGCTTTAAGTTCTAGTAATAACATCAAAAAGCTCATGCATTGTATCTGTGTTTAGGCTTAGTTCTTAGAAAAAATTAATGAGGTAGAACAGAAACACAGACAGAAGCAGCTTCATCTAGTTGATCTGAGTTGGAAAATAATGCATTTAAACAAAATAAGAAGAGGTTGATCAAGATGATCCATGCTTTTCCATATTCTCTCTGCTGGAAAGTAGAAACATAGCACAGGTATGTTCTAATCAGAAAAAAAAAAAAGCAATAAAGCAGATCTGATCACCTCTTTGCAACTGTTTAAGTTTAGTATGTATATTAAAAGTTACTGCTGTTCAGCTGAAGACTACCAACAGGAAGAATCAAGAAGGAGTAATTGATTTCCCCTCTACTTCTAAGCACTTACAATTCACAATAAAATGGTTTATGTAAGTAAACTAAAAATAAAAGTAAGCAATCCTTCTAGAAGCAATTTCTCATACAAGACATTCCAGGCATGATTTCGTCCAAGATCTGGGGGGAGCACTGGAGGAAATCACTGTAAATTTTTTCTCCAGGGTAGGGATAAACTAAGTAACACTACACTAGACATTACTCATGGAAGTATGAAGATCTGGTAAGTAAACAAAGAAACCACAGATGCTGTGCTTTTGCTCAAGGAAAGAGGGAAGAAGTATATCAAGGTGTATTCTGTAACCAGTACAGGTATTTCAACTACAGCTACTTACACTAAGAACAGATCAGACTGTCCTTCAACTGCAGCAATGAGACACCTGAACACACAATACCTTATTTATTTCCAGGGTTAACAGAGACTCAGCATCAGTTTTGGCCAACTGTAGCTTGTTTTCTGGCACATAAAGCTCTTTCACCTCGTAAGAGGCATCCACTGGTACAATGTCCTGTGCAAAAGGAATAAACAGAACTTAATACTTGCTCAGAATGCCTCTAGGGCACTGAACACACACCAAGAAGTAAAATTCTAATGCTGAACTACACAGTAGCAAGAGTTCATTAATTATGCAATTTTTACTCCTCTAAAAGCCAGCACTGTTCCAAGATTATGATATATTGCTAGTTACTCAAGCCAGCAGACTGGTAAACATTCTGACAAGGGATGAAACAATCTGATGAGATTTTTTCTAAACCTTAAGTAACCCCTATAACCCATATAACATTTACTTAGTAAATATTTAACTATTGAATTGAGTGAAGTTCTTATGACTTATTAATGCCTACATTACCTAGAGTAGAAAGGCAGACTATGCTTTTACACATGCTGGAGAAGTAAAAAAAGATTTAGAGACTGAACATTTATGAATTTAAGCCATTCACCATACAAAATACATTAGAAATGGTAACATGAAGGTAAAATAAATAAAGCTCCTTCTCTACTGAAAATTAATACAGAAGTACAAATTAAATGTATTTCCTACAGCTAATGACATACCAGTATACCATATATACTACCTTTTAGATTATTTAAATGTGATGTCATCTGTGCATACACATATGCAATGAACCAAAATCTAGCTCTGTAACCAACATATCAATTTTTTATTTGAAAAAAAATCATGTTCTTCCATATGTATTAAACAAGATATTCTCACTCCACAATGCTCAAGACTCAAGACCTTAAACTTGTTAGAAGAGATCAACACAAAGATAAAACCATAATTAAAAGAAGAGAGGTCACCATGACAAAACTGTAAAGAGCCTCCTCCAATGAAGGATGGTGTTATATATCAAAATCTAGTCCAATGCTTCAGTGAAGCTCAATAGCAAAAAATCAGTGAAAAGGGTCTGCTTGTTCTTTTTAAAACACATTTTTCACTGTTTGAGAAATCTTTGTAAAGTAATGCTTTACTTCTGGAGAAAAAAAGCTCACCCTTGGAGCACAGTATATACAGACCCATAACAAAAATAATTAAATTATCTTTACTTTTCCAGTATATGCAGGCCAGAGTAAATAGGTATACTTGTAGAAAACACAAAGTTAGCTCAGGAATTTGAATGCATTTATCAGACCTTAGGCACTACCTTCATGGAAAGTAAAACAGAGGCAGTAGAATGCTGACAAGTGAGAGATAAAATGACTACAGGAGTAACAAGATGTGATGAGTCTCACTGGCTGTTGCATAATTCATATCCTCAAAGACACATCAAAAGAAGACAAATTAAACTAACACTTAGAAATGGTGTTTTATAAGGAAAAGCTTGGTCTGTTACCTATCAGACATCATTTTGGAAGCAGATTGTGCTTCCAAACATTGTAAGTTAGGCAAAATCAGCCTTTTGTTTTCTGTGCCTGAGCAGCAACATTACAACCCAGGAGAGCTGAAGCAAACTCCTGTCACAACAAAAAGCCCAGAATCAAATGAAGGTATTGCCTCCTGTAAGCAACACTATAATGATGGAGTGCACATTACGCTGCTTCACAGATTTCCCTCTGGACCCTGGCTCATCACCAGGCTAGGATGTCCTAATTTTACAAATCATCAATAGCTTAAAATAAACGTGCCTATTAAAAAGATCTCTTCAAGTATTATCCTCGTTTCAGTGTCCCACTAACAGGCAAAACAAAGGTTTCACAATGCATTTTCTGTCCAAAACCTACTGCATTATACAAATGTAAACAGCTTGAAGACAGTTCTAGCAACTGAGTCTGACATTTAGAGAATTGTAGGATTAGTAAACCTAGACTCCCTTGCACACACGAAAGTGGTACTTAAAACATCAACTTAGATTAAAAAAAAACCAAAACAGCAGAACAAGAAAACCAGCAGCAAAAGGAATCCATGCATCTTTAAACTCCATGAATTTTAGGAATTAGGAAAATGCTAGGCTAGCAAGCCATCTAGTGACCATTCTATGGCATCAGTTTTACTGAAAGCTTAATTCTACCAAAGGACAAGTTACAGAATATTCCTCAAAATATATTATTGCTCAATGCATTAATATAAAAAAATGTCAAAATAACAAAAAAATAAACTAGATGTGCCTCCTCCCACTGGGGTGGTGGGTTCTTTGCTGATGCTGATTGCCTCTAGAGATCATCTAGTCCATAACTAGTCCCACTATAGCAGGCTGCTCAGGACCTTGGCCAATCAAGCATTTAATATCTCAAAGGACAGAGCATCCACAAACACTCAAAGCAACTTGTTCTAATAATTGACCATCTTTATAGAAAAAGGTTTCTTTCCCCATGTCCAATATTTCACATCATGCATGCTGCCCTTCATCCTACCCTTCTCCACCTCTAAGAAAAGTCTTATCAGTCTTCCCTAGACTCTCCCACATGGATGACAGAAACTACAGCAAGAATTCCTTTAGCCTTCTCCTTTTCAGGCTGAAAAAATCCACTTCCCCTTAGCCTCTCCTTGCACAGTGTCATACTCCAGCCTCTGACCATCTTGGTGACCTTCTGCTCAGCTCAAAGAAGCACATCCATGCCTGTTTTCTTCTGAGTGAAGGAGAAGGGCACAAACCTGGACAAGGTATCCAGACAAGGTCTTACAAGTGCCATATAAAACTGCAAAATTGTTTCTCTCGAGCTCCTGGCTATGCTCTTGTTATTTACAGTAGACCATGCAGGTAGTCCTCTCTGCAGCACAGGCACATGTTTTCATAATGCTGATAAAAGTTTTTTATAATGCTGAACAATTTATTTCATGGAATTATGGAAGCACAGAATGGTTGGGGTTGGCAGGGGCCTTAAGGATCATCTAGTTCCAACCCCCCTGCCATGGGCAGGGATACCTTTCACTCGACCAGATTGCTCAAAGCCCCATCCAACCTGGCCTTCAACACCTCCAGGGACAGGGCATCCACAGCTTCTCTGGGAAATCTGTTCCAATGCCTCACCAGGCTCACAGTAATGAATTTCATCCTGATATCTAATCTAAACTACCTTCTGTCAGTTTAAAGCCTTGTCCTCTCCCTATATGCCTTAAAAAATGTCCTTCTTCAGCCTTCTTATAAGCCCTCTTGTTCAAACTACAGGGAAACTACAGAAATTATGTTCTCAAGACAGCACTGCATTAATATGGTCTAAAAACAAGACGTGCCTTGATTTCATTGTCTCTCATTGAACTAAGCAACCACTAAGATATCTTGCCATTCCTTATACTGTTATCTTCAAAGAAAAGGAAAAAAGTGCTAGATGTGCCTTAAACAAAGCTGACTGGGCTAGGAGCCAGCAGTCAGCACTGTGTACCAATGCAAGCCTTCAGGGATCATTATCTTGGCACATGTGACAAAGGTTTCTACAACTGTGAATTCTGAGCAGGAGGCACCGGGCCCCCAGAGTCAGGAACTGCCACCTGTCATATGAAGGTAGGAGTCCTACACAGCTCTCCTATTTATTTCCAGAAAAAAAAAATTCAGATGGGGATTTGGGCAAAAATCTAGAATTCTCTTACAGTTTTTTGCCCTGTCTTATCTCCTGAGCAACCCTGAGGAAGCAGTCACCTAGGAGGAGTTTTCTTGAAAATTTCAGTATAAGAGACTAAATCTCTCCAGAGCCATACTTACACAGAGGGTTAAAATTAACTCATGCTGGCTACACAAGGAGGTCTTTTGCTTGTATCAACTTCAACACTTGGTGGAGCTTTACTCAAACTACTGTCTATAGCCTAGATTTCCAGACCATCCATCTCACATAAAAAAAGCGCTAGTTATTATCTGCAAGAGTATCTCAATTAAAAAAAAAAATAGTTGTCTGGAATGTCATCCACTATCCACTGATTATAGATAAGAATGTAAGGAAACACATTTCTTCTACATGAGGATTAGCAAATTCTGGGGGTATGGTTTCAAGAGGATAAAGCCATCTCTTTGCTGCCTTCAGTTTTAGTGTTGGGTTTGGGGGGGTTTTGTCTTGTTTTGTTTTTCATGTGGGGTTTGTTGGGGGTGAGGTTTTTTACATTGGGTAATGAGCCAAATCCACTTATCAGGCAGCAGGAGAAGGCCCAGAGACTTCAAAAGGGATGGTGTAGATTGCAGGCATGAACAAGGAAAGAGATCAACCCTTTCAGAAGCTATGAACCATAAATTCAACTCAGCCATGTCAAGAAGATCAAGCTTTCTGAGCTGGTCATTACACAAAAGGACCACTTTTACTAGTACAAGAAAAACAGTGGAAACAAGAGAAAGCAAACACAAGCACAGCAGCCCCTACTTAAGTGAGATCAAATCACTGTGTAAGTGCACCCCTGTCTCTTCACATCTGCAGTATATATTAATTTGTACACTATAGAGACAATGTAAAAAATCAGTCTCTTTAAAATTGGTTGCTAGCAATTTTAAGTCAGCACTCATTGTTGGTTCTGTAACAACTGAGACAGCCTCCTCTGCCTTCCAGTTATTGATATAAATTAATTTTCCACTTGTCCAAGTCTTATTTCACTTGGAGATCAATGCCGGGCAAAGTTTAGGTTTAAAAAGGAAACACGTAATAGGACAAGCTTAAAAGTTTGAACTGAAAGATGCATAAGCCTTTATGTCTCAAAAACTGTCTTTGTTTTTCCCAGCACTTACATTCAGATTGCGGGTACAAATACTTAGGAAAAAAGTATCTAAGATATGTCTCCATTTCTGCTCACCCTCTCTTGAAGAAGTTCCACAACTTGTTGTATACAATCATTCACATCACAGGAATCAGTTTTCAGCACAAGCTCTGGGGCTTCTGGTTTTTCATACTCAGAGTCAATCCCAGTAAAGCCTACAGAAACATAAAAATATTAGGTGACTTCTTCGAAAAGATTACTTCATTTTAATGCTATTCACAGACAGTTGAACATGGAGTTTTAGCTTCCTTAATAAGGAATTCTCAGGGAAATCAGCAGGTTTTTTTTTTCTTTATCAGGCTCTTCGCTAATCATAGTATGTGACTGCATGAAACTTCAGCATTCTGCAGTACATACATAGTGGGTTTTTTTGTTGGTGAAGCTATTTGATATTTACTGTGAATAAAAAGAACACTGGCAGAAGTGTGCACATCAACCCAGAGTTAGTCATGCATCCACTGTCCTTCATTATCAGATGATTGTTGCTCTTAAAAAAATAAATAAAAGATGAAAATATACTACAAACATCCACTATATATATGTAAATTTACACTCATACCACCAAGTAGTACCCTGAAGTAAGGAATTTCAACACCTTGTACATTAGTTTAGCTAATATAGTCATCTCAAGATAAGCTAATGTAAGATTAATGACTGTGTTTATTATAATAGCTGTCACAGATTATACAAGCTACCAGTGACACTTGTTCTGGCCTACTTAGCTTGCAAACTGCTTTGAAATTGTGGAGATTCTAAACACCCATGCATAAACAAGGAGGAAAAATCAGTCCCAAAGGCAAAGAGTATAAGCACTACAAATCAGATCCGCATCAGGAATATCAGCTGGGCTTCAGCAACTCAACATCTGCATCCTCCACAAATCCAAACGCAAACATTAGAACTCCAGTTTTTCACTTTGGATTTAAATACCCTCAAAAGTAGTAGTTTAGTTCCTCATCTAAGAAAAATAACAATTACTGCAGTACCCCATGTGATAAAGAAAGGTTGGTACCTTTTCCAAAACGTGTATACTTTAGAAGGATCTGATTACTGGAAGTAGGAACAGGAAGCAAAAAAAGTGTCTCATTACCATTTCCAAAGAAAAAGAAGACAACAGTTGCTGACATTCCCTGTGAACTGGCAAATTAATTTAATTTTCATCCTTCATATATCAGATAGGTCATAAGATACAGCCACTGCTACACCCACTTATATCTTGCTCAGGCACTGTTTACTTCACTACCACTTCTTCAGGAACACAATTCCATTATGGGGCTTGTAAAATTAACAAAATATTAGGGGTGTTCACAAAATAGGCACAAATAAGGATCCTGTACAGAACTGTGCCTTTCTACCGTGTCAGCTCAAGACGTTTTGCTTTGATTTTCAACAAATCTTAGTTCAGCTTTATTTATTCCAGTGTTTGCACAAAATAATCTGTAATACTACAAGTATCAAACAACCTCTCATATGGAACATCTTAAATTTCTTGAATTTCATGTCACTTCTACTTAAAGTGAATTCATACAGCATCTGCAAACTCCACCCCCAAAAGCGATTACTTTAAAAAAGGGACTTTGTTAATAAATACAGGGCTATCTATCATCAGCCTCTGCAGACTACAATATAACACAGAGCAAAGCAGCACTTGAAACAATACTTGCAATCAAAGATTGTATAGCTAAGCTTTTTTTATTGCAGGTTATACTTAAATCTTGACCTGAGGCTGAGAATAGGAAATAATATTCATGGGTACTAGAATAGGACACAGATTTAAAAGTTAGTATCTTCAGAAGTGTTCTTAATGATCTTTACAGGTAGACAATGGCCATGTTTTACTTTTTGGAAGAAACTAGTAAGTTTTATTAATGCAGTTCTGAAAAGACTTTAGAAAGAATCAGGCTCTTTTTAACTGGTCAATGGACACACAAAGGAGACAGACTAATCCTCAATCATTACGTGGTTTCTACTGCAACCTTGAACATGCTCAAGGCTTTTTCTGTGTGTGGTTAGCCACTTTTACCCTTTTACTGTCCTACAGACTTAACTGATCAGTTCCATGAGTTAGAAGTCAATTCTAATTTTCTTCTCAGTCCTGTCCTAAACCCATACTCTTTTTAATGGTGACACATTCAGACTTGAGCACATCCACTTATGTGGAGTCAAATTACACCAACATTTCACTTATGAAGAAAGGATGTGATTACATCTAGGTTCACCTTTAATTTCTCCAGCCCTGGCTTTCTTATAGAGTCCTTTAACATCTCTCTGCTCACAGACATGCAATGGAGCATCCACAAATACTTCAAAAAAAGGCAAACTTGCCCCTTCATGAATTCGTCTGGCATTGTTACGATCCTGAAAGAAAACAGAAGAAAAATCCTAAAAGGTTGCCCCCACATATTTTTTACTGGTTTTTGCCTTTGAAGTTCATTTGAAGAAGCTGACAGTACAATATAAACAAGCTTTCAAAGTTTAAAAAAGAAATGTGATTTGATTAACTGATGCCCTGCAAGCTACATCACTTTGGCTACAGTACATCACATGGTAAAAGCTGACAGGAAGATGTAAGATATTTTACATTAAACTTGATTTATAAGAAAAACCCACAACCAAACCCAGCCAACAGAATGTAGGGTTTTCTATACCTATACATATATGCCTGAGGAATTACATCTGCCTAGCTGAGTACAGCTGGAAGGAGGCATTACCTGCTGCTCTTGATTTAACCACCCTTCTCACCAGTTTTCCCTACATTCTTTAATCTGACAAGACCTGCAAAATATTGTATTGATTGCATTATTTTATTTTATCATATTATTTTTATGGTTTGCCAAGCAGTGAAACAATATTGGTGACTTTCACTGAGAGAACAAAAAAAAAAAAACAAACCCTTCCAAAATCCACCAAAATCTTCTCTTACTAAATACTGTTCATTTTATTAGTTATTTTCCTCATATCTAGAGACTTCTGTTATACCGTAGGATTTCAGTTCCCCAAGTTATTACCAGAAGTGTTTGCACCACTCTAACCAAAGAAATAACATTCTAGTGCTATGAAACACCTAAGCTTAAAGACCCTGGGTCATTCTTCAAGATACTTGGGTGTTCACACATCATTTTTGTCTCTCCCCTCCAGGTTCTTATGCACAATGAAAACAGGCTTCACACAACAATGTGAACATGGATTTACATTAATTTTCAGTATTATATAATGTCATGTTGTATACACAATGTGTAATAAAGTAAAACGAACCTACAGGCAATTAAAACACTTTTCTCTTAAGTCACTTGGTAAAAATAAAGCTCTCACCATTCATTCACTAAAGGAAACACTGTTTTTAAAATCAAGTTACCTGCCTCTTCAGGTTAAGTGTACACTTAGTCTTCACATTTATAAAATACTGGAATCTACATGGATCAAACAAGATACTGCAATTTTAAGAGTCTTTCTTGGAACATCATTTGAGCTTGTATGTAATATTAGAGTAATAATTCTGTCTAATGGGCTGAAGGATAGTTCCAGCTATAGAACTAATGTAAACATTTTATATTTAAAATTAATATTTCTGTTTCGAGTAATCACCTCAATAAAGCACAAACATCACCCAAAAAACCCCAAGTATTTGATTCTGGCTAAGCTCAGAAATGGACTTCTGTATCTAGGATTCTGAATGATATTTCACAATTCGCATGTTGATGAAATCTACATTTCATCTAGAGGTTTTTCACACTTACCTGAGCATAAGGAGAGATGAAACTAGTAATGCACACCAAACCAGCATCTGCAAACAATTTAGCAACTTCAGCAATACGACGCACGTTTTCCTCTCTATCTTCTGGTGTGAAACCCAGATTCTTATTAAGGCCTTGGCGAATATTGTCACCATCCAACGTGTAGCATGGAATACCATGGCACACTAAATACTCCTCCAGTGCCATGCTCACTGTAGTCTTCCCAGCACCAGATAGACCTAAAATATTCAATAATAATATAAATATATAAGCATAGGAACAAGTTGTAGTACATGCTTATCATGAAAATCCCAAAGCGAGAGGCATAAGCAGCAATGCCTTCTGGATAGGCTTACTTGGAATATAAGCCAAGTGGCTTTTATACAGACAACAGGTAAAGAGAGAGTAAGGTAAAAGCTAAGTGTGCAATTTGAAGCAGGTAAGAGTTCAGCTTTGAGCTCTGCTGCTGCTCTTTCCCTAGTGCTGCTGGCAATTATTACTAGCTGAGCAAATTTAATTCAGAAACCAAACACAATTAAGATATTATATTTATATGAAAAGGGGAAGATCTCATATTGAAGTGAATTTCAGTCAACAAAAAAATGGGGTCAGGCCAGACTCGCATGCTGTTCTTACTCCTTGCAGAATAACAGCACTGAATTAGACACCACTGATTCACTCAAGACTCACACACAGCAGTGATGCTCCACTAACTGGCACGTGTTAGCAACAAGAAAAGAAAACTGTACTATCAGACTCTGGTCTAATTTAGAATTTTTGGCAATAAACCTATGCTGCCCCTAAAAGTCCACTGTTCACTTTCATTTGGAAATTTATTTAAATAATTTTTCCAGACTAGATTTCAGTTTATCTGGAGCACATGCTTCTGCTTATACCAAGAACTCAATTTGTAAATGGAACACAAACCCAAATCTTCAAACCCAGATGACATTTACCCTCTAAGCGAGGGGGGGAAAAAAGGGCAATGGTAGTATTAAAAAAGTAGCACTACTGGGTGAAGAAAAATGTTATTATTAGAGGTGATTAAGATTTATTCTAACTTTCAGAGAATGGAGAAAAACAAAAAAGTCACACAAAACAGCAGCTTGGTGTTACTTCCAAGACATCTATGGCAAAGGATAAGCAATCATGCTAAGAAAACATGAAGTGCAAAGGAAACCTTGACGGCTTGGGGTGTAACTTAAAGAAAAGGAGTCACTGCATTGCTTCCTCTGGTGCTCATTAGCCAACTCAGTCTGTTAATTTCAACACCCCCACGCTCAAAGGGTTTTTTCCTTTTTTCTCCCTTTTGTGTGTGTGTGGGGCGGCTGTGGTAAATTCACTGATGATTTCCCAAGTTGAATCAGCTCAGTGTTGAGTTGGGCTAGAGGTACAGTGTGTGCAAGGCAAGAGAAAGAACACAAGGCAGGAAACAGAACAGCCTTCTTTTGGCAGCAATCAAGTACACCCCCATCACAGGAAACAGGCACAACAGTCCAAAAGAAGATTTCAGCAAATTCATCATTTACTTCTCACTGATGCAGTGTTTGACTAGCCATTTTTGTCCCCACATCTAGCTTGCTATTCAGTCAAATGTTCTATCTTTTCACACATCATTTGGTCTCCAACATGTAATGAATTGCAAAAGTTAAGGTTATACATTAATGAATTTAAAAACATTCTTCAAGCTGACAAGTCTTTAAAATAACTTACACTCTAAAAATTGCATATCATTTTACACATGAAAGCAATGTTTTTCCACATTTTCACTAAACTCTTGTCGTCTTTACTAGGACCCTCTGACTCAACATTCATAAAAATAGAGTTCTCAGTTAAAGGTTACCTTGAAAAATGAAAAGCTATCCCTGAAAGATCTTTCTGTACACTCACTCCATGAGAGCTGACAAAGTGGGATAATCTTGGAGGGTACCAATATTCTAGCTTTTATTCTAATGCCTATCAGAATTTTGAAACTCCTGTTTGCACAGCTCTAGAATGGTTAATACTGCTTACTTCAATGTCTACAGTCCTTTTCACTTTTTCACATGACTGCTCAAATACCTTCAATAACCTAGCTTCCCACACACATTCTAGATACCTTACCACCACCCTCCTTCCTGAAAAAAAAAGGAAATTGAGCATTAAGATTACACTTGTCTGAAAAGAACATTGACTGGAAAATGTTGCCATGTGGATAACTAAGAAAACATTTTTATCATGACCTTTTTCAAAATTAGATTAATGAATTACCAGAAGAAACAGAAAGGCAACCCACCAGAGAGAGGCTGGAGCTGTGTGATGGAAACTGGAGAGAAAGGGTTCCATTCTTTTCCCAAAGAAATACATGACAGCAAGCCACTGTATCAAATCTGCTTGGAATGGCTCTCAGCAGTTTGTTAGCAACAACTGCTTTACATTTCACACACATTTACTAAAACTAGTGGAAATCAGTTTTACTTAATGTAAATGCAGTACGTTTCTCTAATACTATGTGAAGATCTTTTATGTTGCAATACCACAGTGTTCTAAATTATTTACAAGCCAGTTAAATGACATATTTTGCTTTGTTTTTAATTACCAGTTTTAACTAAAAAACAAACAAACAAACAAACAAAAAACCCACCACAAACAACTTTACGGGAATTATTTTAAAGCTTCCAAAACCTTTGAAAGACAGAACAAAAAAAAACCCTCACTGCTATGAAACAAAAAATATCTTCCAGAAGGTATTTACCTCTTCTATTTACAAAGAAAAAAAAACAAACCCACAGAGCTGACTTCAAAAATAACTGCCAGTATGCATTGCCTAAAAATGCAATTGCTGTCCAATGGCACAGGTTTATGTTGAAATGTTATTTCAAACCAAGAAGACAAGAACAACCCAAAGAGAAGAGGCTTTTACAAAAAAGATCCAGAAGTACAGACTCTTACAAAAAAAAAAAAAAAAGTTGCATTTAATTTCTAAATAGACAAAATAGACAGAATAGGTTAAAACAAAAAGAAAGGAAAAAAAGAAAGCAACTCACACAAAGAAAACCAGAATTAAGTAGCAGACGGTACCAAAAAAACAATCCCCCCAGAGCATTGAAAAAAATACAATCTCAAGTAGCTATTTGTCCCAAAGCAATTTCCTGCTAGTCTACCTAAAAATAGTAATAAAATTGCATCACGGTCTTAGATTTCACAAACATTCAACTTTGCATGCAAGAAAGAGCTACAGCTAAGTAGTTTTTCAAAGAAGTAACAAAAACAACAGGGTCCTCAGAAATCCATGGCTGTACCTGTTAACCAGACTGTGCATCCACGAAAACCACTTCTTGTTCCTACCACTTGGCCTCTCTTATTCCTGCTGACATGATGAGCTTGGTAGGTAACATTGGTTGCCCTTTGCATTCCCTGTAAAAGAAGAAGTCGATGAAGTCTTTGATAAAGGGTGAGTTGGCAAAGCAAACAAATGCATGCACAGGCACAAAGAAAGACTTGGAGACAGAAAAATGGAAGTAAAACCAACACCCATTCCATCAGCTCCATCATGGATCAAAGAAGGCACAGGAAATTAGAATAGTCAGCCATAGACAACCACACCCTTTGCGCTACTTCAGTAAAGCTTGGGACTGACAAGTTAATCAACTATTGCTTTCAAATAAAACTTGCTTAAGAAAAATGAACTATACAAAAGACAGATGAACTGCTAGAGCTACTTAACTTGACTTCTATTCAAGTAATTTTAGGGATCTGCTTGGTAGAGTACCATGGGATAAAGACCTGAATGGAATTGGGGCCCAAGAAAACTGGTTAATATTCAAGGACCACCTCCTCCAATACCAGGAGTGATGCATTTCAACAAAGAGGAAGTCAGGTAAAAAAAGCCAGGAAACCTGCATGGATGAACAAGGAACTCCCAGACAAACTCAAATGCAAAAAGGAATACTACAGAGGGTGGAAAACTTGGGAAAATGTGGGCTCTTTCTGGATGGAAAAGGGAGACGTGGTTACCCGAGACACGGAGAAAGCTGAGGCAGTCAACTACTTTTTCTGCCTCAATCTTCACTAACAAGTGCTCCAGTCACACCACCCAAGTCATGAAAGGCAAATGGAGGGACTGGGAGAATGAAGAACCATTGCCCAAGGTAGGAGAAGACCAGGTTCGAGGCCATCTATGGAGCCTGAAGGTGCACAGGTCCATGGGACCTGATGAGATGCACCCACGGCTCTTGAGTGAACTGGCGGAGGATGAGGCTAAGCCACAATCCATCATATTTGAGAAGTCACGGCACTCTGGTGATGTTGGAAAAGGAGGAACATGAGCCTATTTTTAAAAAAGAAAGTAAGGAAGACTGGGCAACTACAAACCCACCAGTCTCACTTCTCTGCCCACCAAGATCATGGAGCAGAAGCTCCTGGAAATTATGCTAAGACACACAGAAAATGAGGAGGCGATTTGTGACAGGCAACTTGGCTTCACTAACTGCAAATCATGTCTGTCAAATTTGGTGGGGCTGGCTCTTTGGCTCATTTTTAACTGAAGAGGCCTTTTCATTGCAAACTATGCACTTTCTATTCCACATTTCAGTTAAGCAAGTGCCTTATCATCAGTCTCTAGACAAGAGATAGTAATCATAGATTCTAAATGTTTAAAGAAAGTGTTATTTCAAGGAACTTTCTAAAGAATTTATTTTAAAGGATCGAGGGGTTTCATATCATTTAAATTAAAATAAAGCTGGTTACCAAGTTTCTTAAAACTTCATCATAATAACCTGCTCTACAAATATATTCAGTAAGATGACCCTGCTGTCAAACACATTTCACAATCTAAAGTGAGAGAGCCCACAGGAAGATCAGCCTTGGCATCATCTCAGACTTCAATGGTATCTGGCTATATGAACTTTGTGAAAGATCAAGATCTTAGATTGTCAGACCACGCATGAACAATCAAACAAAAAAGAAGACTAAAAAAAGAGGGGAGGGTGTGGGTAAGAGATGAGAAGGATTAGCGGTATCTGTAATGCTGCTTTGGCTTCCCTTGTTTGCAAACGGATTGCACTATCTTCTCTTTCATCATTGTTTCAGTGTCAGTAGAAAAAGAAAACATGCAGTATATTTAATGTAAAAGAAAGCAGGGACTATATTCCTCTATGGAGTACTAGCAGAGACCTGTTCATGGTTTCAGTGAGAGACACTACAAAGTAGAATTAACAAATATATGGTATCTAGTTGTAGCTTCAAGGACTGCTGCTACATCATTTTATTCAAAGGTTTGTCTATGACTTGTCTGGAAATCATGAAGTTGTATGATTGTATGTCCCCACTTCCATACACATCTGGGCTCATAGTTAACACATACAGAAGCTCAAGGTAAGAACCTATGTTCAGATTTTAAATACAATAACTCTGTAATTTAGTGGTGATAGTCCAGCAACTAAAATTAGAAGAACACTGAATATCAACCCAGAAGAAACCATGACCTGCAAACAGGTTATAACCATACAAAATGAAGTTATCCTTGCTGATCATGTTAGCTTCAAATAATTTATCTCCTAAAACAAAGCTGTTTTGTGCACAAAGTCATTGCAATACAGCTGAGTAAAACCAGAAGTCAGAAAGTCAAAAAATCAAAATCTTTCTTCTTATAGTAGGAACAATTATGCACTACTTAAGATTGAAGATCTGAGTGAGTAAATGCATAAATTGTGGAATGAAAACCAACAAAAATAATTGAAGTGCTTCAATTAAAAGATATATAGTGCATAATGAATGTACACAGCCATTCAAACTAACATAGTTAATAGCTACAGTCTCTCTCATTAATTGCAGTTGTGCTGCATTGTACCAGGCACTGAATAAACAGCAGTCTCAAAGCACAAATCCCATGCCACTGTCTCAGAAAGCTCTCTTACATTAAGACATAAACCCACAAGTGCTTTGCTTTTGATCCCTGGCAATGAGTCATTATCAGACCCATACATTGGAAGTCAAATGTCCCGTTCAAGTGTTGACTTCATTCAAGGAGGCCTTTTCCAGTCCATATTCCATAAGTTACAACTTTCCTCTCTTTTCCAGAGCTGGGAAAGCAGCAATGAAACTAATCAGGGTATTACGCTAGGTGTACAAAACACATGAAACCCTGAGGAAACAGGCTGGAGGGATTCTTAAAATTATGAAAATGACACAACTTTAATGGAAAAAAAAAAAAAAAAAAAAAAGTACTAGTATCTACTACCTACTAGAGATGAGAAATCACAGCAAGGAGAAGGCCTTGCTGGAGGACAAGGCACACGTGTGCAGTGGAGCAGCCAGCAAGCTGAGCAGAAGGACAATAATCCACCTGTACTTCAGAAGCAGGCACCTAAGACTAAAGGTTAAAGTGCCCAAAGAGTCTGCATGCACTCAAAAACACACCTGCCGGTCACCAGCTGCGCCACCTTTTGTATCTGTGTACAGGCACACAAACAAGGCAGCTCAGTACTAATCCTGGGCAAAGCAGTACCCAAATCCCCCTTATCTTCTGATAGAAAACAAATTTTATAGAGGTGCTCTAAAAAGTTAATAATTTAGCAAGTCATTCTCTGCTGTTGAAAAAAAAAAAAAAAAAAAAAATGTAGTCCCCCTAATCAGTATGCTTTCCCATGAAATAATTTGCTTCCACATGATTTGCCCACACCACTGAGCATAAACAAGCCGAACATTGTATTTTCAACAACCCAGGTTTTAAATTACTATCCCTGACATACACACTCACTACAAATATTGATGTGGCACAAAAAAATACTCATTGGCACATATTGTTCGTGCTCTTAAATTATTTAGCCAGTCTTCAAATTCTTCTACATAAAATTTGATAACTATCAACTGATGAAATTAAATGACCAACCAAAATGACACCAGACAAAAAGAACAGTCATTTCCTTTTACACTGTATCAAAGCATCACTCACCTGGGAGATCCATATTAACGATGTTAAAAGAAATGAAACATAAGGAAACATGGAATAGAAAAAACTCAATGTGATGAGCAAGTACTCTTTGAAAAAGGTATTTTAAAATTTTAAGCCTAATTATATTCACTATAGCAGTCACTGCCGAAAGGAGACACTACATTTTTGTAAAGGGGCTAATGAAGAAAAGGACATTAATCATCAAGGTTTATCTGCTTTTTTAAAAGCCATTGGATATTTCCACTCTGACATCCCCACAAAAATATGTCTTCTACCCTGCAACACACTGCTTCTGCATTATGTAGACAAACATTTCATCTTAATATTTTCCCTCCTACTTCACCACGTTAAACAGAAATAGTGCTTCAGTCCACTGTGTTTCATTATAGCAGTAACATCAGCTGAGAATGCTGACATAGCCCTCCTTTCTTCTCCCCCACTATGCTGGTTTGTTTCTCACATGAAATCAAAATTGTTCTAACAGGCAAACATCTTGGTATTGAAGTAAAAATAAGAGGTACTAAAGAAATCCTTTCATAGATGTGCACTGGAGACCTGCAACGATAAAGAAGGAAGGATAACTCCACTGTTTACTTTTTCTGGCTTGAAGGTAAATTTTAGCTTTGCAGGTAGTTGACTAAGGAAATGAATGACTACAGACACCTGGGAACCACAGGAACAAAAGAAAGAAAGATGATGGGGGTCAAAAGGAAATACTGACTCTGCCAACTTTTCTATGTACAGACTTCCTGAGATGACAAATTCTTTTTTCTTATTCTGCTTGATGTTTTGCCCAGTTACATCTATAATTTTTTATTGCCAAAGCCAAATCAGACTATCAGTGCCAAACACCTTTGATGCAAGAACATAGACAGGCATCCAGATGACGAAAAGCAAACCCAAGTTGTAATGCCAAGATCATAAGACAGCCAAAAGAAGAGACTATAGTTTAATTGTTTTATGTTTAGCAGACAGATGGCATATACACTGGCATAAGCTGAATTTATTCTTCTTTACTTGAAACAACAATAAAATATTGTACTTCTACGATCAATATCAAATTTTAAATTTTCACAAAGCAAGACCTCTGGGGAAGGAAGTAAATCTTTCCATGGCAAGCTGAGACTCCCCAAGCTGCAGCACCAACTTGGGACAGCTTGAAGCTGGAAGCATCAGAAAAAAGACATGGTTTCCATATAAACCACATACACTGAAGAAACTGTGACTAATTCCATATCCTTCTGCTCTAAGATGATAGTGTTGGTTCTCCAAGGTAAGAACTCCCATAAGCTAGCAAATGCAATACAAGCAGCCTCCTCTCTGAAGTGCAGTCATACTTTCAATGCCTTTCTCATTTCCCAGTCATAACAGAAGTTCTTTAGGTCATTTGTTAACACCATGTGCCTCTTATAAACCAGAGATTCCCTGATAACAACACATTTTTATGACATTTATTATTCAGCACTGATAACCACTGCTGAATAATAGAGAATAATAACCAAAAATAACCAGTTCTTTTTTTCCCCTGCAAAGTGTTCTGCTCAATAGTCAAACAGTAACTCAAGCACATGGAACAGTGCCTTTTTTTTTTTTTTTTTTTTTTGTCTACATACAAACACAAGCCAGGAAAACAGACATGGTTCCAACACAAAAAAATTAGCTACCACAGAAATTATACCTACATATTTATATGAGATTTCAGGACTAAAAGATCTGTCATGAATACCTTCCATTAGTTACTTTCTCAAATCCTGGTTTGAAAATCTGTGCTTTGATGCAGGCAACTGTGCTTGGGAAGGAAGGGCAAGTCCAGAAATTATATCTGGGCAATATCTTTTAGTCTTTTAATAACTTAACAATTCCCCAATCCATATTCTGCCATAGCCTATAGAATCTTCTCCTATCTACAACAAGAATTCTTACTTGGATCCCTACAATAGCCCACCAGAAAGTAGTTTGCCACAGCGACACCAACACAATAAGTCACTTAAACACCTCTACATAAAGCACCACTCGAGCTGCCAAATGCATGCTCTCCTGCCACTGACACGGACTAGCTCCCCTTTGCCAGGTGCTCTAAAGCTGGGACAATTTGAAAGATCACAGCAGCAGAAATCACCCAGAATCTTCTCCAGTACTGTGAATACAAGAAATTCAGTGCTAAAGATATTATTAAGGAGTGTGTCTTTGCTTGCCACCTGCTGAAGTACCAGCATGACCAAAGGCAGAGACAGCTCATTGACCAGTGCTGGAGGGGATTCACTGGCATCAGAGGGGATGGATAAAAAATGAAGCCAGCATTACTCTACTGAATATGCTCTCAGAAACAAGAATTGGAGCAAGTTCTCATTCGGGGTCACCTGCAAAGTGATGCAACAGCTCAGTCGTGTCAGGAATCCAAGCCAGTCTAAAGAAAGTGTTCTACCATCTCCCTATCAAGCCATGTTTTCCACACTTAATGGCAGTGTCTGTGGCTATCCTGTGCTGTGCAAATGAGGAGTAACTGTTGGCTGTGCTCAGAGGTGGGCTTGGCAAGGGCATTTCCACAGCCAGAGGTGTATTTTGAATAGCACTGGAAGCACAGAGGAATTCTGAAAGACAGGGCTCTGCCTAGTCTCCCAGGGGCTGCCAATTCCATCAGGGTAAGTCTCTTTTGACTTTGCTCTCAGCTGAACAGATGCAGAGCCAGAAGTGTCAGAACATTTGCCTGTGGAGCATGTGAATCAGCAGCATTTTTGTTCCTGGTGAAGCTTATTGGTTTATAAAGAGCATTTCAGTTGAGGTCTTCTGAAGAAAAAGGGAGAAGCAGAAGACTTCCTCTTCTTGCCACGTAGCATAGAGGGGGTTGCCAACCTCAGCTGAACTCGGCAAACATTTAATGTCTGTTAAGGAATTTTCCCCCTTTGGGCAAATCTATCTTGGCTTTGCTTACGGAAATGATACAGAGTAACTTTTGCATATACTTTGTTAACCCCACACAGACATCGACTATTTCACTATCTTCTAAACTCCTGATTTTACTTTTTCCTAGTGGAAATTGAAAGAATGTAAATTGCTGATTACTCTCTCTCATGTAAACAAGTTTGAGCTTGTCCACAGTGGAAGAGGCTTGGACAGGCACAACATCTCCTGAACAGTACCATAGCAACTTCCCCGTTTTTCAAGCAACAGCTGCTTTTCTCAGGAAAGCTACGGCCTGCATTACTCACAGCAAGACTTCAAAAACTGATTTACACTCTGACATTCATATCAAATGTTTTCTGGATCTTATGTCTTGCCTGTTTCAACTCGGCATTGATTGAAATTGATTGAAAGAAATCATACTTTTTCATTTCTTTTCGCTTGTCTTGCATCATCAAAGGTATCAAATGTTCTCAAAGGCCTGCAATGTCTCTTCTAAATAGCTGCCTTTTGGTCTTTGCTGTAAACCGATCTTCCCCCATCTTTATGAACAAGAATGAAGGCTTTGGTTAGATTTTTTTAAGCCCTGTCTCGACAGTTTTCCACATAACACCCGCCATACAAAGAACCCCAGTCTTCGGCCAACCCAGGTTTATGAATGGCCACATTGTACATCGCATTCTTAAGTCTTCCGTCTTCCAAAACGCTGGAAGCCGAGGGCTCGCGGCGGAAGAGGCAGGGATGAAACCTACAGACGCCGGGTGCTCTCCGGAGGGGCTTCCTGCCCTTCCCCACAGCCCCCGCGGGGCTCCCCGGCCGCGCTGCCCTCGGGGCCGCGGCGCTGCCGCTCCGTGACCTGGCTGGCACCGCCGCGCCCCGCGTCCCTCCCGGCGCGGCCGGGGAGCGGGGCACGGAGCCCCCCGTCCCGGCTCCCGCTGCCGCCCACCGCCACATCACCACATCACCACGGCGCCCGGCCGCTTCTTCCTCCCCGCTCCTCTGCCCCTGCACGCCCAGCTGCCCACCGGCGCACCGCCCGCCCGCTCACCCAGCTCGGCACCCTGTTGCTCAGCTTGACTTTCTTGCACTGGCTCTCGGGCAGCTCCATGGCCGCGGGGGCAGCGAGAAGAGGAGGCAGGGGAGGAGGACGCGCCTTCCCGACTGATGCTCGGCACGGATGAAGCCGCTGCCGCCGAGGAGCTGTGCCGTCTGCGCACTCCCGCGACTCGGCCAAAGGTGGTGCAGGGAGGAGCCGCGGCCCGGCTCTGCCGGAGGGAGGGACGGAGGGAGGGAGGGAAGGAGGGAGGGAGGCGGCTGAGGGGAGACGGAGCCACGGCAGCCCCGCCACGCGCCTGCGCTGCGCCGTGACGTGCGCGGGGAGCGGTGGCCGCCACTTCCGCCGCCTGTGCTCCTGCCCCGTGCGTGTCCCTGTCCCTGCCCCTGCCCCGTGCGTGTCCCTGCCCCTGTCCCTGCCCCTGCCCCGTGCGTGTCCCTGTCCCTGTCCCTGCCCCGTGCGTGCCCCTGTCCCTGCCCCTGTCCCTCTCCCTGCCCCGTGCGTGTCCCTGTCCCTGCCCCTGTCCCTGCCCCTGTCCCTGCCCCTGTCCCTGCCCCTGTCCCTGCCCCGTGCGTGCCGCTGTCCCTGCCCCTGTCCCTGTCCCTGCCCCTATCCCTGTCCCTGCCCCTGTCCCTGTCCCTGTCCCTGCCCCTGTCCCTGCCACCCCTCGCGGCCCGGCCCTGCGCCCACAGCGCAGCTCGCTTCATTCAAGAGAACACAGTCCTAAACTATGACGAAAGGAGATGGCCCGAAGCCGCGCCAGGGGAGGTGTAGGTTGGACGCTAGGAGGAATTTCTTCGCAGAAAGGGTGATGGGACACTGGAATGAGCTGCCCAGGGAGCTGATGGAGTCACCGTCCCTGGAGATGTTTAAGGAAACCCTGGATGTGGCACTTCGTACCAGGGTCTGGTGGACAAGGTGGTGTTCGGTCACGGGTTGGAGTCGATGATCCCAGCGGTCTTTTCCAGCCTCATTGATGCTGTGCTTCTGCACTACAGAGGTGTTCTCGGCCGGCATAGCGGAGATGTTCTCTGGAGTGTGTGCTCCCCACCTTTTCCACTTAATGCGCAGAAGAGAGGCTGCTGCGCCCCTTGGGAAAAGCTCGGGACGGGGAATGTGCGAAGTGGCTGTCGCATTGTTCCGTGACAAAAATTTCTCCAACAAAGCTAGTACCGTGCTGCGCTCTAGGAAATGTTTCTTACATTTAGAACCAGAACTTGTTAGGTTCTTATTTCCAGAACGGAACTGCTTTAGCAGTTGGCTGCTAATCTTGGTGGAGACGATGCCATGCTAACAGGAGTGGCATTTACTGTATAAATATAAGGCCATTTGCAATAGTTCAAGAAAGGAAGTACTTTATCACTTCAGTTTTATGGGTGGAAATGGTGCTGTAATCACAAGAGTTGCATTTACTGTAAAAACATTAGGCTATTCAAAATCTGGAGCATGTTTGTTCACTGACAGTTTAAACAGGAAATAAAAAGGCTCTCTTTGTGGATCAATATTTACTCCTGCTATATCAGAATGACATCCTTCCAAAGAAAAGGTGTTGGCTTAAAAGCAGGTATTAATATTCTGATTAAAATCCTTATGCAAAGTAGATAATGTCTCTGAAGAAAAGTAGTTAGAAATGCTCTCAGCCAATTTGAAGGTCTGATGGAATTAATATAAACTTAAGTAAGAAATACAAATTTGCAGTTATTTATTTAGGCTCGATTTGAATGTTACTCCACATGTTGCCCTGCAAGTAACTATTCAACAGATGGTCCCTGGCTGTATTGTGATCATGACAAAGAGTGACAGAGCCAGGGCAGAATCTCCCCTGCAATGCTCTCCCAGGCTTGGAAAGAGAACCAGCACACTGCTGTGGAACAGTGAATTGAGAGTTTCCCCCTCTTGACCATTCAGTAATATCTAGGGTGTGCTTGATTTTAGTGTGCTTTGCACAACATTGTTTTACATTGCTTAAGAGTAGTTCTCAGTGTTATTTGTGGTCACATTATTTTTAAAATTCTGCTGTTACTTTATTCTGATTGTATTGGTATAGATTGGTACTGTTCATTCTGCACTCTGAGAGACAATATTGGGAAAACAGGAGTTTGCAAGAGCTGTAAGTTAAATCCAAAAACAAAGGCAGCCCACTTAACTATGCAGCAGTGATTTCTTATGAGTCCATTTGGCTTCCCTGTAATACTCACACATGGGCTGGGAGCAAAATACTTCACATTTTTTTAGTGGTTTGCATAGGAGTTTAGCCTTGGTCAGCTGTTTGACAGCAAGAAGTCCCATTCCATCACAGGATCTTTTCTTCCTAAAGAAATGTTGCATTCTGATTTGGAGGTTGAGAAAACAAGGCGGCATTGAGCACAGGTGAAGTTTTAGGCAATCATATTTACAGTTTGAAAAACCACAGGAGAAGAAAATGTAGTTGTATTGATCAGCATGTATGCACAATACAGACTGCAGGTGGGGAGCTGCATGATTCCTTCCAAAACTGATGGAGAAGCCCTGATAAATGAACTATATACAAGTGAAATGTGAAGCATGTCTGCAAATATAGACACTAGGGGTCAGACAGATGACATCATCTTAGAGGTAATAAAAAAAACATTTCTGAACAGCAATTCTTAAAACAAATCACCTTTTATGATTATGCTAACATTCTAAAATAATGATACATACATATGCATATATGGTCTAGTAAAATATTACAGTAAAGGCACACACGTGGATGAGGTGTATCACAAAATTGGTAAGTCTGGAATGGAACAGTGGTGGGCTCATCTGGTCCAACCTCCCTGTTCAAGCAGGGAGCACATGGCACAGGATTCCATCTAGATGGTTCTTGAGTATCTCCAGTGAAGAAGACCCCACAGCTTCCCTGGGCAATCTGTTCAGTGTTCACCTGCACAGTAAAGAAGTTCTTCCTTTTAGAATCAGATCATAGAATGGCTTGGGTTGGAAGGGACCTTAAAGATCATCTACTTCCAAGCCCTCTGTCGTGGGCAGGTACACCTTTCAGGGACCAAGTTGCTCATATTCAAGTGGAACTTCCTGTGCATCAGTTGCTGTCTGTTGCCTCATGTCCTATTGAATGACACTGAGAAGAGCCTGAATCGATCATCCTGGCACCCTCCCTCCAGATACTTACAGACAAGAAGACCTCTCTGAGTCTTCTCAAGGCTGAACAGGCCCAGCTCCCTCAGCCTTTCGTCCAGATTCCTCTGGATGCTCCAGACCTTTGACCAGCTTAAGAGCTCTCTGCTGGACCTGCTCCAGGAGTTCCATGTCCCTCTCGTGCTGAGGAGCCCAGAACAAGACACATTCCAGATGTGCCTCACCACAGAGGGAGAGGCAGAGGGAGAGGCATAGGGAGAGGATCACATCCCTCGACTTGCTGGCAGTGGTCTTCCTAATGCAATATATCCAACAATAACCAACTTTTACATATTTTATGTAAAGGAGGCTGATATCACAAGCATAGGTCACATTTCATCAACTCTTGTCAAAGCTGTTTCAGTGGAAATGTAACAACAATGTAATTTTGTTGTACAGAAGTTTGATATACAAGTCCATCCAGTGCTGCCCACACATTTTGCCTCTTTAACATCTTAACCTCCTCAAACTATTAAAGAGGGAGGTGAAAAGAGCTTTCTTTGAACATAGAAAGCAAATATATGTTCAATTATACAAAGATTTGGGGGATTAATCCTTTGCCTCTGTGTTCTCTGTAAGGTAATGTGTAAGTTCTCCAGGACTATTAAGGGATAAGTTCCAATTTCACTTTCCTGAAATCTTTCATGATAGATTGATTTTGATATCCAGGCCAGGTATTTTCTGAACTTCAAAAGCAAATTCTGTGGGAGCAGTTAGTGAAATTCAGGTCAATATGAATTGCTGCTATTTCTTAATCTTCATCCAAGCTGAATTCAAAAACTGTTCTCATGACAGTGCTCTTGCAAGCCCTCTCTATGGAGCTAATAGAGCTGGATATGGAGCTATGGCTGTGCCCTTGCTAAATTTTAAATTCTGCTCAGAGAATGAAGGCAGAATTGAGCTAAAAGATCATGAGCTATATTTCTGGCTAGTCTGAACCCACAAAAAGAAGACCTACTCAATCTCTGAAAGAACCACCAGGATTTACTATCCTTGAGTTGATTATGATGATGAATACTTCTGTCAAAGAGCTGTTCTGTAAAATGACGATAATAAATTTGGATTTCATGTCTTGCAGAAGCAACAAACCCAAAAGATCCACTGATTTTGGGCTTAGCTTCAAAAAGGAGAATTACATTAAAATGGAGTTATTTGTTAAATATGAAGTACTAGAATCGTCATAGCCAGCACAGGGACTAGTTAAAGAAACTATGGATTGGATTCTGATATGAAGGTTGGGGGGAAAAAAAGTCTTTGAGCACAGATGAAGTTTCAGGCAAAGCACTCTACATGCACATAACACCCCTGAAGAAGGACTCTCAGCCCAGAGCAAACTGACACACTGACCACACCAGCTCAGGGAAATCCTTTCAATCCTACCTAAGGCTAATTACATAGAAAATAATTTTCTGCTTAGTTAGCTTTTGCATAGCAAATTATACCATCTAATACCAATTGATCTCAAACATATAGTAAGAGTCCCAAACTGTATAATTTAAAATTACTGAGGAGAGAAACACATGGTACCATACAGTTTCAATCTCCAGCAAAATCTGAGAAACTGATCATATTAGGAACAAGACAAGAAGATTTCTTCTTAGGTTATATTCCGAAGAAATGTGCAAAATTTCTGTGGAAAAAATCAGCATTTCAAGGAAAAAGTATTTAATTATAATACTAAAACATTATTTTGTCTGATACTTTTTGCTACAGTGTTTCACCAAACAACAGAGAGAAATCAAGCTGGTCAAAAATATTGGATATTAGAAAAAATATTTTGAGTAGCTTCTAGACATCAATTCTAAGATAAAAAGAATGCCTGGATTAGACTTGACTGCAGACTAGAGATAAAGTATTCTCTAATACTTTGGTTTAATGATTAAAGACTGACCATCTACTTGTACATGACTTGGTATACAAGCCCAGTAAGGCCTTAGCTATAAATATTACCTTTAAGATGCATATCCTCTTATTTCTAGGAAGAAAAAAAAAAAATTAATGAAGCATTCTCTAGAATCCACCTACTGCTGTCACTTACAATAAAATTAATGAGAAATACGGAATAAATTCCTTTAATACTGGAATTGCTCCTCTGGTAAGCATTCTGATCAAATTGTGATGATATCTCATGTTCATCTACAGATCTGTTCTTTTTTTTTTTTTTTTTTTTTTTCCCTTGCAAAATACCCGGAGCACCTACAACTCAGGTAGTCCTACAGGCTGTCCACAGTTTTGCTCTTTTATTTCTTTTTTTGAGAAAAAACCCATCTTCAATGTACATTATGCTGTCTGCATAGAAAAGACTCATCACTGTTCTGTCAGCATGATTTCCAAACTGTATTTGTCACATAAATCATTCTTCTTTTGACACTATTCTAGTAAGCAAGAATTTCAGAATGCCTGTTAAGCAGATTAAATGCTTTGTTCAAGTTCCTCTCAAGTATCTCTCAATACTGGAAGTAGGGCTATGAAGCAATTTCTAAAGGCTTTTAACCATAATTTCCTTATTCACTGGTCTCTTGTTGGAGATGCTATACTTCCTCTGTTACCAGGTTTAGTGTAGTGGAAAAGATGACTATCAAAAGCTACTTGAGATTAACAAAACTATTATGTGGATCGTTCATCTGTCATGCAGTTTGGTTTGCAGATATGATATGCTCATTTACATATAAAATAAAATATAAGAGGTCCTGTATAACACGCATAGTTGAGAAAGGAATAGAGGAGCTATTTCTCAGAACCTATTTTCTGTCGTTAGCAAAAGATTTTAATAAATTCTTTAATATCTGGATTGATATGCATGTCCAGCAGAACAACCTGGCCTAACTGTTTAAAGAAGCCACAGAAAGATCAGCAGAAATGCTGATAAAACCCCTGAGTGATGAGAATACCATTTGTTTTCTGACATATTGCTGAATGTTTAACTCAGACTTCTTTTCATGTCCCACAATACTGAGGATTAGAGCGCTCTTCCCAATTATATTGCAAGTATTACATCTGCTGAGTTTGCTCTTTAGACAGATAAGCCCACTCTGTGTGCCATCTGTGTTCAGAATGAAGTGGTCTACTTTGGCCAGCAGTGAGAGACGATGGTTGGTGGCCCTTTTCAGGTAATACAATAATGCTATGAGAAGCTGAACAGAGGTTGTCAAGGGAACAGAATACACTCAGAGCTGTGTTGGATGACAGAAGGGTGTCTCTGGCAAATGTCAAAGAGGCTGAGGGAGATTTCAAAGACTGAGGGAGGCACTGGCTAGCAAAGAGAAAACAAGGGGCAATGCAGGTGCTAGAACTCTGGCTTAAAATTCCTGCAGAGTTCTCAGGGCTCACTGTATAAAGTGAAATAAAATATGATTTTAACAGTGGCAGAGGTAGAGAAAAAACTTCATAATGCACAGTTTTGGAAAAAATACTTGATTCTCGTGCTCTGTAGTTTGCAAAAAATGCACATCATGTTCTGAGCTGGCATTTCAATCGCTGTAAAAGCTGTGATGAATGACCACTAGAGGTCATTCAATGAATAAGAAATAGTTCATGTTTTCTGGTGATACTATTACTTGGAGTTTATTTTGTTCTTTGTCATTAACAACATAAAAAATCAACTTTACAAGACAGCTAAGCACTGCATTTCTGAAGATAAGTGACTATTTGTGTGCTGTGTAGGGATTTTAGGTAGCCCTATGTCACTGCTGACAGTTTCACAAGTGCTATTGAATTTTATTGGGAACTAGGCATACAATTAGAAACCTGAATACTTTGCTGTGTGCTCATCTGTGTATTTAGGTAATTAGCACCCAAAACCTCCTAATTCCAGTGTTCAAAACTTAAAAAAATATTTGTCTGTATGAGAGATGTCTTTTTTTCCGTAGGAGTTGGTCTATTTTGAATTTAGGTACTATACAGTCACCCTGTCTTTGGCATATGAAAGAAGGGACAGGTGTATTGTTTATTTAAACAGGAGTAAAACTGATAAACTCTAGACAAAGGCACTTCTAGTGAAGCGGAACTAGACAGTATAACTTTGAAGATGTTTTCTCTCTCTATTCCTATTAAAGCCTTTGTTCAACATTTGAAGAATACTACTTTTTTTCCTTTTTCTGCATCTCTGCACATGACATTAGGTGGGGGGAAAGGTCTTGTGGCAAATCTGTAAATAAGGTAAACATGGTGGGATCTCTGCAGTAGGAGTGGAACAGAAGAAGGTTATCAGGCAGGAAGATCAGAAGTTGCTTAGGGAAGACAAAAGGAGAAGAATGAGCAGTTACAGCTCCTGTCAGATGAGCAAAAGATGAAGAAGTTATATGCGACAGTTCTTATACTAAAGCCAAAGAAAGACCAGCACTTTTTAAACTATGATCCTAGTAGGAGACAAGCTGAGAATGAATGTGAGCTATCAGTTTGTTTTCTTAGGAATGAAAACATACAGAGGACGTTCACACCTGTCAACAATGTCAGGACATAATGTCCCCTGGGCTGTTTTTGCCAAATCACAACTGTGGAAAAGGAAGTTCCTTCCAAGAGTAGATGGTTTCAATTAAAGTAAATGTACTGTATATAAATATTTGCAAAGTGGTTTCTAATGTCTATCTATTATTGAATTGCTTTCTCACCAGCTACAAGTATTCTACCACTTTGTTTGCTACTCACTTCATACATCATTTAACTTAAGTTTTTGTCATTAGAATTCAAACAAATTTTCTTTAATGAGGAAGACCCTTTCTCAGAAGTATTTGTAGTACATTTTCTTCTTTGGTCATTTGATTTGTTACAAATGGAAAGTGAACTATTAGAGTACTTTTCAATAATTGATTGCTCTCAACATGAAAATCCACCTTCTAAGAATAACATGTTTAGGACAAAAGCTATATATCTCATCTTGAAAAGACCTTTGGACTGCTCACTAGAAGACTGTATCATGTGAACACCCACCTGTTGGAAAGAGCTGTAGGGGGCACAATATCTGATTGCCAAGGCAACCGTGGCATATTTTGAGAATCTAACTGATATTTATCCCAGGAATTAATTATTCTAAAGAAATTTTCAGAAAGGTTGCTTTAGTTGGCTTTAGCAGTTTTGAAAAAAATACATATAATTTAAAGTTCTATTTTTTTTTTTCTAAATGGAGTTAGCAAGTTCCTAGATAATTTTTAAGTAGAATGTTGCCCACAACTGTGGGACTGTGGAAATTTTTGGGTTGTGTTGTTGTTTTTTTGTTTTGGTTTGGTTTTGTTTTGTTTTTTTTTTTTTTTTTTTTTTGTACATTCAAAGTATCAACACACAACAACTTGAAAAGATGGGAAAAACATGTTGTAGGAAAGCGTTAAAAGTGTTGTACTGATGGATAATATAAGATAGATTGGTGAGTTGCTGCAGAACCATTAACTCTGAAATGTAGCTTTGTATGAATCACCACTGAAAAAGTGAAACATTGAGGGTTTCCAGAGAGAATGATCTGCTTGTTATAAAACAGGACTAGGATCATGAAATGTGTACTGGGAGGGGAAAAAGTAATTTATACATTGTATTTCCACTATTTGTTGTTCAGTATTAGACCTGTTGACATAAGTTTTGGAGGTCTGTGCAGAACTACTGAAGCCATATAGATGCCAAACATCCTTGAAAAATGAATGCTTTAAATAGGTCTGCAAAATTACCTGGCTAATGTTTTTTGGCTTGTAATTCTATGCTTCAATTTCTCCTTCTGTAACATATGAATAATCATTCTTTTTACTGTAGCTTCTTAATTTGAGAGTGCTTTGAAACCAAAGGCTTCTTATACACCCAAAATATCACAACGTCATATACATTCAGTAAAGTTATTCTACCATGGTGGCATTTACTAGTACAGAATTATAAAATGTATTTTGGTGGAGAACACCCAAGGGCCAAAGTTACCAGAGACTCAAAACACATTCCTAAATCAGTTAAAATGGTGCTTAAATATAGAAACTCAAGAGCAGGGAAAACCCTTCTCTAATATAAAATATTTGATTAAACTACAGACATTTTCCTAAAAGCTAAAAATATTGGATTGTCAGAGGTGCAACTCTGAAGCAACTTTAACTGAAATACTTTCTTTGAGTCATCTCCAAGGAACTTAGAATTCATGTTTTCCCAGAATAACTGCTTCAATCCCCAGTGAGATACAGAACCAATGAGAGTCTAGAGCAGAGCTGCTGCACGTTGCCTTGGTGATACCTTGACCCTAGAGTTGGTCACTTCCTGTGTCCCCCGTTCTGGTTAAAGGTGGCAGCAGCAGCAGTAGGTTGACTAGTTTGTTAACTAAGAGCTGACTTGGTTCCCAAGGAGGAGTTTCTTGCCTTGGTGGCTTGGGCTGGTGCTGGTCTCAACCTGACTTTACTGTGGCTTTGGTCAGAGTGACACAGGGAACAGCTTGTGAAGTGCTCCAGTACTTGGATCTCACACTGACTCAAGTTGAACAGATGATTAGTGCACTTAATCAAATCAAAAGGAGCTGAAGGTTTTAGCCCTTTAAAAGAGGCTTTCAGCCTAGTAGCTAACAGGATCAGTCTCTAAATGCTACAATAATAATTTATTTCCTTTTATTCCTTTTGGTGTCCAAGAACTATTTGCTATGCTGACCTGCAAAACTGAAATAGAAGAAAAACAACAAAAAAGAGCTGACAGTTTAACTGTTCTTTTCTGTGGGCACAGTCAGTTTTGGTTAGACCCATTTGTCTGGTGACCTTGACTCCTCTCTGACTCTTTAAAACCTCTCTTGTGAGAGACATTTTTTACTATAGACAATGTAAAAAATGGTGAAATAGTTTTATAAAGGTCTTGGAAACAGACATTTCAATTTTTTTCAACTTTAAGAACTCATTGGAGCAGTCTTTTGAGTCACCAGTATTCCCTAACTGTAGAGCTAAATGAGATGTCAAGGGACACCCATGGAAAAAGATCTGGGATTATTGTTACTGTCTGAAAAAGACCGAAGTATCTTGAACAAACCCTTCAACGAGTAGGCCAGATGGGATTGCATCCAGAATCTGACATTTTGTTCATCAACACCAGCTAATGGTTCCAGACTAGTAGCTGGCCATTCAGAAAAGCTTAAATTTTGAATTAAGGGAAGAAATTCTGAAAAAAAAATATAATACCAAGAATGATGTCTTGGAGACATTCAGGATATACTGGGGCAGGAGAAGAAAAATAGGTCCTTTTATTATCATGTGAAGAATGGAAAGAAAATAAGGCAAAAAACTAGGAGAGAAGATATATACCTGGCAGGAAAGTTTTTCTGAAATTTCTATCTGTAAAATGTCCCAGTAAAAATGAATCATTACTTCATAAGCACTGTGATCATGCGTCTTATCATGAATCTTTCTTTCTTGTAATATCTTTCTGCCCTAAACAGTTCTAATCATATCAAGCTTCCTCCCAATATCAAATGGTTCATTTAACATAGAATCCAATCAGACAAGGTGGATGACTGTTAAAAATTGTTATGAATATACTGAATATACTGTGTCTATGTGGAACACATTTGTACTCCTTATATATTTGTACCTGTTATAAGGATTAGAGTAACCTGACTATGAATTGTGTTATCTCAAACTTAAAACATTGATTGCAAGCCATATGTCATTTTTATACCTGCATTTTGAAGCAGAATTCCAAGGGAAGTTGGCATAAGATTGTAACACTTTGAGTATTATCTTTTAAACAAGGAGATACTTGTTTTACAGGGCACCCTTTCTGGTCTGCAGCAGGAGAAAAGGGTGGGGTACTTAAAAATTACCTGGTTGTTTAAGGTGATGACTAAGATAAAGAAGTCTTTTGGAAGAGGGGCAGAGAACTTAAAGAATATTAAGAACTAACCTACACAGGCATTTTCACTCAAAGCAGGTAGAGAAATTGCAGGAAGAAGCCCTGCCACATTGAACAGATAGACTTCTCATAATTTGAAATTTAAAAGTGAATTGCATTTAGATACTGGTTTTTAACTGATAAATCTGCTACCTTGTAAATAAAGAGAGTTTATCTTTTAATTCTTTTGCAGCTCACTAAGTCTTTGCCTTCACATCTGTGTATCCCTTAAGAACTGAAACATAGCCCCAAATGTCAAATTCTTCTTGAAAGTGCTCTTAAACAACAGAAAAAAAAAAAAAAAAAAAAAAAAAAAAAAGCCTGAAGAGCCAACAATAGGCATGGGAGTCAGATTGTTGAACTGTATGTTCAGTTTCAGAGAGGAGCACTAAAGTTTGTACCTCACAATACAAACACAAATGAAGCACCTGGACTCTCTTCAGACTCCAGAAACTTAACACATACCAGGCCCAGTGGACAGGGAGCAAACAGATCACTCTGGGTAGGTGTCCAAGGGACAGACTGACCTGGTTTGTGGCAGCATGAACTCCTGTTACATTGTGTTTCATTTGGTCATGACAGGTGAGCCTGCAGTTTATTCGACATTTCTAAATCTTTATAAAGGTTATGTCTGTATAAGGCCTTTGAAATCCACGGTCTAGTATGTGTTCGTTTATGAGTTATTTCCCACAAAGGACTCTAGTAATGTTCAACAGAATGCCTAATAGTAATTAGAGAAATCTTATGAGATTTATTTATTGTGGTGTATAATTTATCATATTAACATTATTACCCAGAGTTGGCTTTAAGGATATAAAATACAGTCATGCAGGAAAAAGAATATTTCAACAGTGTGCTTTTGTGCTCTAGAAAACTGTGCTGCAGAACAATTTTTCAAGAAGTTACAGAAGAATGAAAAAAAGCTCAAAGTAATTTGAAAAAAAGAGAACATTTGAATAGGAGGAATAATTGAATAGGAAGCAAAACAGAAGAAATTAAATAAGTAGAAAACAAAGAGAGCTTTGAATTTGTAAAGCAAAGTGTACCTCTGGCAGAATCATATCTGTATTCACATCCAAATTCTCCTTTATACAAAGCCTCCCATCTTGTTAGTGTGTAAATAAAAGCAGATGATCGATAATAAATTACTTGAAATACAGACATTCATGTACAGTCATCCTTTCATGAAAATTATTCTTCCTGAGCTAATTTTAGAGACATCATGATATGGAACATCAGTGTTCCATAAACATCATCTCAACACTTCCAGTTGGTATTCACTGAAGATTAAACACCATAGTTGTTTTGACTAGGAAAAATTGTTTACATCGAGGTTTAGCTTGCCACATGTAAATATCATCTGTAGATCTCAAACAGCAGTTAGTAGAGTCCTACCTAAATTCAATCAACTGTACAGAGTAGCAGAAGCATGAGGATTAGTTGGTAGGTTCTAAGCCAAAAGGCTTGTATGCAGAGTTTTGACTTCAATAACTTACCTGAATAATTACACCTTGAGATAAGGCAGCTTTAAAATCTTTCTCTGAAGGAACTAGTCAGCAAAGCAGAGTGGAGAGGATGATCTTACTAGAACAAGGTGGAGTATTGCCACAGAATTTTTTTATGTATATTTCAACTTTTTTTTTTTTTTTTTTTTTTTTTTTTTTTTTTTTTTTTTTTTTTTTTTTTTTGAGTTGGTGGAGGGAAAGGTTTGAAAGGTAACCTGCAATGTTCAGGGGAAGGATCATGACAGGAAATACACATTTCTTGTTTATGTTACTGTTTACAATTTCAATCTCCTCCAATTAACTAAAAAATATAGCTTGGACAGAGATGAAGTTGCTTCTAACTGAATCATTCTAATTTTGCCTAATAAGCTTTTCTTCATCCTATAGAGCATCTTTATTGCTTTATTAAAATGTTTTTATTTAAGAATAGTATCTTCCCAGCAAACTCATTAGACTTAGTTTTAACTCACATTGATTTTAGTTGCTTAGCTTGGTAAAATTCTTACTTGACTTCATCCAGAACATGATTTCAAAGCTGGTTACCTGCTGTGGGGGAGGCTCAATTTGATCCTTAGCCTTTGTGCTTTGATCTGGTTAAACTGACCTGTCCCATAGAATTAAGTCATTTCTTGCTGCTACTCAACATTCACCTTGCCTAATGTGCTGGTAACCATCTCCTTTCCATTGCATTCTAAATATTTGTCTATACATACAGCTTTTCAATAGAGTTAAAATGACCAGTCTCCATTATGGGGAGACAGGATTTACCAGCAGAAGTTCTTGTTTCTGAGTCTGGTTTACTGGCTGTTCTGTCCTGATTTATTTTTTTTTTTCTGTTTTGAATTGGTAGAGCTAAAAATGAATGAGGGGGCCTTTGTGGAACCTGTCATTATGGCACTCAGTGAAAATTGCACCAGATGAAAGCCTAGAGCAACTATTATGGGAAACCACATAAGAACTACTCTGTGTATGTTTACTCAGCAGCCTATAAAATTTTATTCAGATCTGAAATATGAGTATGACCTTCATAATCTTCCTGTATAATTTGAAAGCATAGAAGTACAGTTTAATGTATCTTTTTTAGCTCAGAGAACACTCTTCTCAGTTTTAGGTTTCTTGGGAAATTTACCAAAGTTATAACTAAGGAGGTATGGGTTAACCGATCAAAAACAGGAGAGAATAAAGGAAAAAGCAAAGATAAGCAACTTACACACCTGTCTTTAAACAATCCCTGTATCTGTGTATATCACGGAAGTGTAGAACCTGAACTTTGCATTAAACCAAACTATATCACCAGTCATTTCTTTTTACAGACACCATGTCATGAGAGGGCTGACAAATCTTTCGTAATGAATAATTTGTTTGACATGTAGAACACAAACTTCTCACAGAAGAAGTTTGCACTTTCCCCTGCACTTTAAACAATGCAAGCTTTTCAGGTTATTTATCCTGAAAAGTGTAGCTGAGCTCCAGCAGGTGGTTTTTCATGGCCTCACACCACATAAACCTCACAGCTCAAAGAACAAAAAGAGCAAGCATCTTGTACTAAGATGACACAGTGATGTATCTTCTGACTGAAGTAAAACATGAGATCAACCGTCTCCATACAATGTAACTCACACCCTCCTCCCACAATCCATGCTCCTTAGAGTCTATACAGTTTGGCAGATTGGGATAATGTCCTTTACTCCCCACATCAGCCTCACCCTTTCCATCTAAGACTGTAATTTTCAGGCCACTGGCTTGAAAGGCTCTTTTGTAGGCCTAACATTTATAGCAATTCGCGTGATATATCTATACAAACCAGTCCTCTCTTCAGAATCTGTAATCTCTCACTTCATATTTGAAGCCCTTGATTCACTGTGATTTAAAATGAAACTTTGAAGCAAACTGCATTCTTTGGCAATGAGGAAACCCACAGGCTTCGGGCCCTTTTGATCCATCTGTCTGGTGCCTAGCAAAGCAGAGGCCTTCTTCCATCTTAATAGCTATGTCCTTGAAATAGCAGAGACAGTACACACTGACCTCCTATTTACATTTCAAGACATTAACCAAAGAAATCAACCATCAGGAGACAGGGTGTTCAAAGATGTAGAATAAGCTACTGCATCTCCTTGAATACCACTGTTGAGGAAGGAAGGCATCAGAACAGGAGAGCTTCCTTTTCATATTCTCTGGCTTCAGGAGAGACAGCTCCAGATCTGTGGCTAAGGCTTTGTACCGGTAGTGTTAACTGAGTAAGACAGACAAACATATGAGAGAGTCAGAACCTAGCAGAAAATATTAAGGCCTTCCATATTACAAGACAATGGTCAAAATTTAAATGCATGATTTTTAGAAATTCTAACCTGACATGCTTTCTTTACTAAGCAAAAATCAGATTTCTCTGGAGTCATCACTGGGAATGCTAAGTGGCATCATTTACAGTGAGTATCACAAAGAAAAGTCCAGTTCTCTATGCAAGGAGCAGAAGTTCAGATTCCTTCTTGAAAATTTTGCAGTTCTCCTTTTTCATTCCTTTCTACAGCATAAGGCAAACAATGAAGTTATTGTTTCCTCCTAGAATAGGAGGAAATATAGGTTTATATAAGTTTGAGATACATGTTGTAGGAATCTAAATGAAAAGTTTTACTGTTCACATTAAAATAAAGGATATAAGGATGGCAGTTTTGGATGTCTGAGCTCTGCAGTAGTCTGTCAACACAGAAAAATCTAATTTTAAATATCTGCTATGGAGTAAGATTTGTACCATATGTACTACAGCTGATGAGAATACCCTTGCACTTGTGCTCATTTGAAATTCTGACGAGATTCTCCAGAATGCTGGTCAGTCAGTCAGAACACTGCACATCCTTCCTGTTTTGGTGTTGATACAGGAAAAAATATCACATGTCAATTACAAAATGTATTTGAGAAGGTTAAGATAATATAAATACCTGAAAAACTTAATACTTTTTAAGAACATAGCGAAGAATGAGTCAGACCAAACTGATTAGTAATTGTTATGGTAAATCACAGTGGCTTCTAGTAACAAAGACTAGGAAAACCAGGCATTTCAGCAATTAAGTGAGATACGGTTACAGCGAGGCTCCTCCTTCTCTTCCCCAGTTTAGATACAACCCCTGTGAATTTGCTGACCATTAGGCATACAGCCAAGTGAGTTCTGCTTTAGGCCTCCCAGTTCTGCTCATAATAGCACATTACTTCTTAAATAAGCACAAAGCTTATTTTTTTAATGCCTGAATTTTTAAAAAATCTGTTCTTTTGCCTGAAATGGTGAACCGAACAGCAGAAGGTAAGCTAAATGAATGAGGCAAGTATTGCATCATATTATTAAAGATTAACAAATGGAGTATGGAAGAGAGGAAGTAACTAAATGAAATATAACCCTATTAAGATGACTTTAATATTATGAAAGGCTTAAAAACACAGAGCATGGGAAAGAACAATTACCACACCCATGTAAATGAAATTTGAAACAGTGAAGGATAAAAAATCATTTTAGGTCAGATCGTGAGAGATCTGCCTAGTGGCCTTCTACAGATAAAAACAATTCCTTCTTTTTCTAGTTTATCTTATTAAACCATTTGTACATTAGCCCATCAAAAATTAGCCCTCAATGGGAGAAGGCTTCACTGTGAGAGCAAATAATAATTTAGAGGAAGGAAATTAACTGAAATCAGATAAAAATTATAGAGAAAACCACAAATTCCTTGTTATTGGACTGACTGTACTATCTTCACAAATACAAAGATTCAATCTATTGTGTTGAAAGGGAAAATGTATGCTTGGAGGAAAGTTACCAGCAGAATTTTCTAGGATTAGCTTGGAGACTAAAAATAGCAGATAGTATCATGGCTAATTTTGGTACAGCGTAAGTGTGTGCTTATGACATTTTCTGATGACAAAGTCTGGAGGCAGTGACAAACTAGAAAAGGCTTGGAATATCATACAGGTCATTGAACTTCAGCTACTGAAAGCAGATGAGGTTAGAGTGTACAAAGTGCACGGTTGCAGACTTGGAATTAATAACAGGAATTTTCTATTACTGGATGATAGTTCATAGTTTAGAAAAGATAATTAGGTAAAAAACCTAGTATATACATCTCTTGCAGTAAAACTATACACTACGAGGGAGCTGAAGCTATGAAACCCTCCCCCAAAAAGGATTTATCTTATTTCATTTATTACCTTATTTTATTTAGCTTGTTACCTTCATTTCATTACATTACTTAGGCTATTTAACAGAAATATGTGAAAATGTTTATTATTTCTCTCCAGTTATACTGGGGATCAAGGAGGGTAAGAGAAACACTAAAAGGAAAGATACTTGAAGTAGAACTTTGCCACAGCATCCGAGTGTATGAAACCATCTGAGAAAAATGCCATGAAAATTCATCACAGAGATTCGAAAAGTTTCCAGTTGTTGGGGACGTAAAGTGCTGCAACAGCTTCCCAATAGGAGTAGGGAGGCAAAAACCCCACACCTGTTTTAAGATGCAAGCTTGGTAAATTTACAAATGGGATTATACGACCTGTTTAACTGCTGCAGGGAAGGAACAAGGCTCCATCGTCCATTAAATATTTTCTGATTCTGTGTTTTGTTTAGAGATAAAGCAGATGAGAGATCTTAAGCAATGGAGGAAGCACAAGGCAAAATGTGCATTTCAGTCCAAACATAAAGGAACAAAATTTAAATGAAATGTAGCTGTGATCTGATCACCTGGATTGAAGCTAACTCTCTTATTAGGAATTTTGGTAAATGTTCCTATTCGGTTTCTTTCACAGCATACCCTGCTGCTTTTCCAACTACAGTTCTGGAATGTTTCCAAAGCTGCTAAGGGAGATAAATTTAAATTTCTCTTAGCAGTTCTACTTTTGTTTCAGTTACAGTGAATGTGGTCCTGTTTTCACCATACTGATATTCCAGAGCCAAAACCTCTCTCTTTAAGTCTCCTGTATATATCCAACGCCCCCAGTTTGCTCCCCAGGGATATTCCCTATGTAGCAACAGTTTTCAAGTCCTAGACCAAGCATGTTTAGCAGCACGCAGAGGAGATCCTGTAATTTATGTACCCATGACACCTTTCCACAGCTGCACAAGTCGGAAGGTTTTGTTTGCCCCAAAGCTTAGCTGTTTTTGCCAAGAAGTGCAGTTAGTCCAATAAAATGCAATTCTCTTTATAAACGTTGCCTTGAGAATTGAGTAAACAACAGGGCAAAGTCGAGACCTAAAAGCAGTTCTCCAATACCCCATTTTTTAACAACAGAAACAATTTTCAGGTAACTCCTGGCCAAGTTTTCACCCTCGGCCTCGGGCTCTGCATTTTGCTGCCCTTATTTGCCTGGGTGCTGGTCGCTGGCTGTCGCCAGCTGGCACAGTCGCGCTGCCAGTTGCACTGGATTCATCCCCTTGCAACAGCCATGCCCTCACAGGAGTGACATCCCCTCGGACGGCTTTTCCTCCCGTCTTCCCAATCCCAGACACGCAGAACTCCTTTGGGTCGGTTCCTGGCTCGGGCAGCGGCTCAAAGGGGGCAGCTCTGGCCGAGCTCGGGGCTCGGCTGCCGGTCCGACCCCACTGCTCCCGGCCCGCCTTGGGCCGCCCCGCGGCGGCTGCTGGGGCAGGGCAGGCCAGAGGGGCCGGGCCCGCAGCCTGTGCCCAGCACGGCCCGGGGCACGGCCGGGCCCGCAGCCTGTGCCCAGCCCGGCCCGGGCCCGCAGCCTGTGCCCAGCCCGGCCCGGGCCCGCAGCCTGTGCCCAGCACGGCCCGGGCCCGCAGCCTGTGCCCAGCACGGCCCGGGCCCGCAGCCTGTGCCCAGCCCGGCCCGGGCCCGCAGCCTGTGCCCAGCACGGCCCGGGCCCGCAGCCTGTGCCCAGCACGGCCCGGGCCCGCAGCCTGTGCCCAGCACGGCCCGGGCCCGCAGCCTGTGCTCAGCCCGGCCGGGGCCCGCAGCCTGTGCCCAGCCCGGCCCGGGGCGCCCTGCGCCGCTGAACGAGAGTGAGTGGCGACGCCAGCACCTCAGGAATGAGAACCTCACCCCTTGCCTCTTACCGCAAGTTAAACCCTCCAACTCAAAGCCGAGTTACTCTTTCTCCCCTCAAAAAAAAAAATCCGCTAGTTTATCCACGACTCCTCTCTGTGTGTTCCTGCAACTTGTGCTTTTCCACAAAACTATTTCACTGCAAGGTCACAGCTTGTAAACTCTTCGGGTGGTCTCCTCAGGCAGCCAAATGTGCAGGCTGTACATTTATTTTAAGGAGAAATGGGAAAAGCATTTGATTACAAAGGATGCTCAAGCTGGCCTCTTTAATTTTGATTCCTTCCCACTTGAAGCTATAAATACAGCTGAAGATTACAAAGGGTTGTAAAGTAAATACCAAAAGACAACATTTACAATTTTCCACACAGCTACACCCTAAACCCATAATATAAGGAAATCTGTCCAAAACTTTGAAGTGCTATTATAGTTTGTTATATGACAAAACACTGGGATTTCTATGTATTTATTTAGCCACCTGCCACTCCCTCACCAAGTTTTCAAATACATTTGTTTGTCATATAGCTAAACAGCATTAAGGGGAATTGTATTTTCAAGTTATTTGGATTACTGAAAACAGTAACCAAAAGCAAATTCATGCTAACAAGTACTTTTGACTTGATACATTTGACTTGATGATAAAATCAAAATACACTTTTAATCTAATTTGGTTTTGGTGGGGAGAGAGAAACCTTTGATCTGATACACCTATTTTCTCCTTTTTTCCTCACACTGAATGTTATTCCTATGATTCTAGCAAAAAATCTTTTTAAGAATAATTGTGACCTCAGGTCCCATTAAATAAAAAAATCAAAACACGAAGAAGACAGACTAATAGTACTTCTGCTCATTTGGGAGCACGTTGAAGGCAGCAGTTGATACAGATGATCTAATTTAACCAAATGATATAATAAAGTAAAACTCAGGATTAGGAAGATTTCCTTTCCTTTCCCTGTTTGAATTCGCTATGATCCAGACTGTAGCATGTCATGTCTTCCAAAACCAGATTCTAATATTGCAGCTGATAGAATTATATTTGCACACCCAATTTCTGTTGTTGTTGTGTTAGGAAATTGTCAGGTTATCTACTTTGTGTTTTAATCTGGTTTTTTCCACAGTGTATCTCATTTACAGTTCTCTGTGATGTTCCCAACCTAAGCAGAGTTGCACTCTTCGTTAAGATAAACATCCTACATTGTGTTTTCACTTTAGAACATTATCAGCATTTTTACCTCAGTTTGAGGTAAATCTCAGAGCTCTTCAGTACTTCTGTACTTTGGTCTACTGAAGTTTATGGAAACACCTTAATGAATCTGAATTATCTCAGCAAGGTGCTGGCTGAAGGATGCTTATTCCTCATACAAATGGTAAAGATTTCCAGCAGAAGAGGACTTGATATTTACTGTGTGACACAACTTTTCTTCTTTGCTACATTTATAAGATAGCTTTTTGGTTTATAATGGAAAACTTGAGTAGAATCCACTGAAGTCATGTGTAGCTTGGCTGCTAAGGATTTGAGGAAAGCTAAAAGAAAATGTTTGGCTTAAACACTGGATTGCAGTGGTGTGTTCTTGGAACAAGAACAAAAATATTTTGCTATTAAATGAAAATATTTTAATTACAGAAGAAACCACACTGAGTTTGTGATGCCTGTTTGAAGCCTTGTGTCTACAGAAATACACTAACAGTAATTTTCAAATGTTTCCATCAGAAGGTTACTATGGGTTTAAAGGAATTCTTAGTGCAAATAATTCTACTGTATTATATGAATTCTTCCTAGTATTAGTAGAAGCTCTTTTGCTTCATTTCAAGCAGTTCTGACAATTAGTCTCTTGTCCCTGCTGGTAAAATTTTTACTAAAATTTTGTGAATCTAAAATGACTAAACCTTAAATCTAAAAATTACTAAAATCTTAGTCCATAGGTATGTGGCAGCATTGATAGACCTGTCCTGTATGTCATAGGATTTTTCAAAAAGGAGATATTTATAGGCAAGCTAACCTGAAATTTAGTGTTTCTGCAATGGAAAGTTGCAGCTAGCAAAGAGCACCCAAATTGTCTCTTCTGCAATTTTAGAAAAGAAGGAATTAATACTAAAGCCGTTTAAACCTCTAAACCAACTGCAATTACTCAAATAATTTACTGAGATTATTCAGGAGCGTAAGTGTGGGTGCTTGTGAACGTGCCCTAGGATTAATCATACCCATCAGAAGTTCTCAGCTCTCAGTTGCCAAGGAAGAGAGTAGAATTTTCCAATAGTATGGCTCTCCCTATACCATGTATATATTAAACTCAAGACTAAATTAATGGAATTGTGGCGTGCTACTAACAGTACATACCAGATCACCATCTAAAATCATTGAGAATATTTGAACTTTAATAAATGTAGCTGTGAAGATGAAACAAAGATGACCCTCTATGGAGCTCAAAGAAAGAATTCAGGAACAATACTGTCCTTATGTCTTTCAATGTTCCTTATTAGATGCCTGAAGAAAGCATTTTTTGGAATGTAATACTCCTCCTAATACTGATCCTGCCTAAAAACTTCTCAACTTGGTAATTGGTGCAGCCAAAACATTATGTGCACACTGAACCACTTTAAAAACAGCCAAGAGAAATGGTTTGTGTTGAAGAACACCACTGACAGCAATCCAGATCTTAGGAGTCCCCTCTCAATTCCTAAAATTGAGTGGGTGCTACAGACTGTGAGGAAAAAAAATAAGACTGAATTCCAAATGAGAGACTGTTTGCTACTGTTGACTAATTTCAGTGCCAGATTATTGTAATTTGAAGCTGTACCTCATTGCCTCTTTCAGGACAAAGAAAATAAACTACTTTTGACATGTTCTTCAGAAAACCCAGATCTGTCTGATAGAGTAAGTTTCATCTCATTTAACTTTGGTGGGGAATATAGTAGAACTAAGCTAGTTGCCTGCTCTTCTGCTATAGTTATAAGGAAGAGAAATTATTTATCTGAGGGCTTTTGAATGGCATGCGTTAATTTTAGTCTTTTTACATTAGGTAGAGAAAGCCTTACAGTAAATACCAACATTTTCAAAAGCCAGACCAAACAAGATGAATTTCATACATCTGAAACTTGGCTGCATCTCTTTCACATGAAGAGCAACAATTTTGGAACATAGCTTTAATCCTCAAGAGTTAGCTGCATGAATGTCTGTCTGTGTATATATATAAATATTTAACAATAAATAGCAAATATTTAATATATAAATATTTAGTAGTTTATAGTGAAGAATATGTAGAACCAGGCAATCCAAGGGAAGTTTGCAATAGGGCATTTAAGTCAAATAATAAATCGTAACAATTTGAACAAGGTAGATCTATTTTTATCTTTATAAATGTGATCTATCTAAAGGCAAGTTACATAGGAATTTATGAAGTAACTGAAAAATAGGGGGCTTTGTACTGTAGTAATTAACATAAATTTTATTGGTCGCTTCCCTCCTTGCAGGTCTTTCCAGACACACTTCACTAAAATGGAGGGTGAGTAAAAACAGCTGGGTTTGATACAGAGTAGTGAATGGAAATCAAGCCCTCTACATCCAGCATCTAACCCTTTCACACCAGTTCAACAGTGCAGCTTTAATTACAGTAACATGAATTGTGTGTTAAAGCAGTAGAGAAGGTTATGTTAGATCCGGAGCAATATATAACAGGAAAGTAAAAAACAAAAACAGAAACAAACAAACCACACACCAAACAAAAAACAACAACAACAAAGCCAAACCATCAACAAAGTGCAGCAGTACAGAATATGCTTGCAGATTCTAAACACTAAAAGACTCTCCATAGAACAAATTGAAATCCTGAGAAGTTAATGGTGTTAGGACATCTTGAGAAACACCTTTAAATTCATCTGGTTTTACAGCTTTATCATGTAATTCCTTTGCCATTGTCACAGAGTAATAGTGTTTTATATGTCAGATTTTGTGATACATTTAACGCAATCCTAATCCAATGCTTTACATGCTGTAGAAAGGGGAAAGAAAGATTTGCATTTTGGTAACTAAGGTCACAAATCTTGTAGAGATATGGAGAGATATCTGCAGAGTTTAAAAGAGAAACTCAAACTAGATTCAAATGAACTAGCTCAGCTACTGGAAACAGCGTAGCCATGGCAGCAAGCTGTTCATGTCAGCTGTAAAAGCTGCCTGTAAAGGTAGGTAAATATTTGGACAACTTGCTGGCACAGAGTTCTTGTGCTACAACAGCTACACTACTTCAGCTATTTTATGTGCCACTCAGGATGACCTCAGCCTAAGGAGATGGCATAGTTATACCTGCTGGCAGCTCAATGCCTTGCACAATAGGCTTGGAAGCACTCATGAAAAGAAAAACAAATTTAAAACTCTACCAGTTCTTCATGAACATCTGTGTAGCAATCTCTTGGTCAAGAGAGACTAACAGATGCTTATTCTTAGTCTTGAGCTGTCAGCGCCTTTTCCCTCCCCAGCACTCAAGTATCCACTGTTACAGAGTAAGTGATAATAATTATCAGTGTATTCAAATAATATTACCAGTTCTTGTATGTATGTGTTTCCTATAAACAATTAATTTTACATATTCATTTCATCATTCAGATGAGCACTTCACAAACTTTTTTTCGTTTCTGCACTGTTAAACTGAGGAGCCCAGGAAGACTGTTGACTTTGGCCAGTAATGTTTCAGAGTGCCCACTGAAAGCCTGATTCCATTTCTTTAAAAAATTGCAAACCTGAATCATTTAATTAAGTTGCTTTATAGTGCAGCCCCTATTCAGGGGAACACGTGATAAGACACTCTTCAATGTGCTGAAGGGTGTTAATCTCAAGGCTCTAGGGCTGATCATTTACTATCCACATGGTTTTGTTTCCTGCCCTGAAAGAATGTAACAGGCTAGTACTTCTGAGACAAAGGGCTAGAACATTAAGGTGCCTTCTGAGGCCTGTCATCTAATCTTATTTTACACCACTGCTTTTATATTCAGTGGCTGAGAATGTTTTTTACATGGTGACTGGGATATTACTAGCAACCAAATGATTGTTAGAAATCACTATAGTCAAGCCAGCTGACCTCACAATTCTACTGCCCTTAAAATGGATTTCACTAAAGGTATTTTTCTAGAATCTAATTTGGTTTAGACATGAATAATGTAAAGAGTTCTTTTACAAGACACCACAAAAGATCAATACAGATAAAAACATACCCACTGCTGTATATGCCAGCTACTGCAAAATGTGTTCCTTTTGCAGAACAAATTCCAAACATATGCACCAATTCAATACAGATTATTTTCTTTAAATCATACAAACTATCCATTAATTAAATAATTAATAGTGATTTTTTTCTTCTAATTACAAAGTTAGATACAAGAAGAAAAGAAAAAGTTGCTTTTCAGTGCTCTGCTTAGGGGACAATAATGTCTAATTATTTTTCAGGGTTTATTTCTGTTTTAAGTCTCTGTAAATATGCTAATGGTTAAAGCCTCTATTTTCATAATGAGTGTAGGAATATATTTGATACATACTTTGTCATATTTATGCTCTTATGTGCTTATGCACAAAAGAAAATTGGACATGAGGAAATGCAGCCTACACTTATTTGGCTCAAATTACTTATTTAGTTACTAACAGGCAGCAAAATGCATAGGAAGGCCTTTGTCTGTGAATATTCAAGTTCTACAAACTGCATAGATTAGTCTTTATACTGTTATGATTAGACTTCAAAAATTAATATTGATATGAAAGATGATAGATGGCTCCGTCTAAAATTATTTGGATCTGAAGTTCTACATGTGACATTTATGACTGAAGCAGCTCACCCAAGCTGAATGCAGGAGAACCTAGAATACAGGGATGTCCTAGTGTTTAACCTGAAAATTTAATTGACATTAATATCTAACTGGAATCTAACTGATTGATCTTAAAAAATGGGCAGAAACCAGTGTAAGTGGTTAGTTGCTATTCACAGCAACATCTTAAGATAGATTTTACATTTACCACACACATTCATGTTTTTACTGTGGAACCTCACAACCCTTTCCTAGAACATGTATATGCAGTTTACCACCTATCACTACAAAATAATATCACAAAGATTTACCTTGTTCCAAATATAGCATGAAATATATATTTAAAAAAATGTTTTAAAGGTCAGAGAAAATAAATATTTGACTAGCCCAGCTTTGACAATGTGTTGGATTGCATGACCTCCAGAAATGCCTTCTAAACTCTGCTACGATTTAAAGAGAACTCTGTGGCCTAAATTACTTCATATTTCAATTAGAGAGAAAGATGGAAACACCTTAGGCCAGAAAATTTATGAGAGAAAATGGATACTTCATACAAATTTATGTTTTTGTTTCCATGTGTACTATCTTAAAACACGGTTTCCAGACTGACTTGTTTAAAATATATTCCCTGATATGTCTATAGCTGAGCTGCTCTGTATTAATTCTAAAAAGAAGCATTTCTCATGGAAAGCTTGACCCAGAGTTAATTTTAGAGGTGCTAGCAAATGCTGCTGTTATAAAGCCTCTTTTCCTGTTTATGGTAAGAATGATCTTCTCTTTTTTTTGTGCTTATTATCTTGCCAAAACCAGAGGTCATTAGCAAGGTGAACCTCTGTTCTTTCAGTGCTGCTGTCAATGTAATTTTAGGAAATATCCACAACTGCTGTACAATACAAGTTTTCAGATGGAAAGGGGCATTATTTTAATCCATGTTTTTTCCATTGCTGTTATTGATGTTTGTACTTGGTATAAGGATTGTCAAGGTGTTTTTTAAAATTATTATTTATTTATTTATAAACCATAGAGGAGATATTGTTGAAACATAGAGGTCCCTGCAGTTTCCCTTATACAGTTAATGTCTGTAAACTGAGAAGGGGTTTTCTAAAAGCTCTAATGATTGCAACTAATACAAGTGTCCATCCATTAGGGCTTAGGATGCTATGGCCCATGTCTTAGCTGAGCTAACATTAGCAGTATTTACAGTACAAGCAATGTACTTGTATATTAAAAAAAAAAAAAAACAACCAATCTCTTTAGTATATACTTATGAAACAGCCTGGGAAGTAAAAAAAATGATACATAAATTTTATCCTCCTAGTCCGAAATACAGACATACAGTCAGTTTTCCAGATCTTCACTTTTAGGTGAGCATCTCAAAAGTATTTTAAAAAATAGACAGATCAAGGGGAAGAAAAATTAGGGGGCAGGTCCCCCCCAAAAAATATGTATAAACTTATTTGTGAGTTTCAAAATACAGTCACAACCCATCAAAATTTTTACCAGAGGAGGCTGGTCACAGGACCCTGGTAACTGGGCTGTCAAAAAACAGTATATATAATTTATATATATATAAACTATAATTAGAAGCAACTTTCCAGATATTGCAAAGCAGACCTAGAAATAGAATTCCAGTCTTATATTTAAAAATCCTAAGACAAATACTAGATTTGCAGTGTTCCCTATCTTCTGAGAATTTTGGTATTTTATTTTTTTTTTTGGCAGGCTAAAAAAGTTGAGCATAACACTGGGCTTATGTGGCCTTCTTTCCCTCTGTAACATTATTGGAATACTATTACATTATAGTCATGCTGGATTACTATAGGATTACTCCAGCACTTTGTGATTCTGAAGTTTCTTCTCATACTCTGAATACCAGAGGTGTGATCTGTCTCGTATCTGTGCAAACACACACACAGACACTCCCCCTATCCCAATATGTTTTCATTCTGAGCTTATTTCAAAGTTCCAAGATTTATTTATTCTAGATGTGCTAAATTTCATGCTGATAAAAAATATTGTGACATTTGCTTGTCGTATATAGATGAATGAGGTGAAGCCAGAAATCCTCATCCTCTTTCTGATATACAGCTGTATTTTGGAGAAGTCAATACTATACAATCCCATTTTTATCTTGTAACTGGGAAAATCATACATATTTTCCTTTTTAGAAAAGCCTGGATGCTTAAAGATAAAGAACTTGAAGATTTTATTGCTAATAAGAAATTATTACAAAAATCAACTGAATATCCATTACATACCAATATTTGAAGAAAGATTGAAAATGTTAAAATTATGTGAAACTTAGGTTAACACTTAAAGAAGACACCCTTACAATATGTAAAAAAAACCCATAACTTCATTTTCTTACTGACTTAAGTGTTTAAGTTATTCAACAAAATCTTAACTTTTTGTCACTTTCGAGAGTTGTATAAAGAAAAGAAAGCAGGTCATACAAACCTTGAATGAAAGCGAGAATATACACAGAGCATTCAAAAATCTGCAGGGCACAGGGAAGGAATAGCAGATGAAGATGAAGAAAATAATAATGAACAGGGGAAATTTAGCCAGAGGAGAAGCAGCTACAATGTATATCCCTCAAGACTTTGAGCTTGCGCATTAATGACTGCCTTGGATTCTACTATCAGTAAGAATTAAAGTTTTTTATAACTGAATAGTCAGTGGGAAAATGAAGTATGTGCAACTATTATTCTCATACTACAGCTTCTATTCTTGCTTAAGAAAATTTAAGTAGTCATTTTAAATCCTGCAGAAGAGAAATTGTTGTTCTCAAATGTTTTCACATTATCCCAAAATACAGAAGGAGAGATATGGGGCTTTCTTCCATTTTATTTAGGAAGCTCTCTTCTAGATCAACAAAGAGCTGGTGATTATGGCCCACCACCTACTTGGTTGCTAAGGACTCAAATAAAATATGGTTCTGTATTTCTCTTTAAAATATTGGATTGCTCCTAAAATTTTTAAGTCCAGAAACATATTTCTGAATATTTTATAATACAGAAAATTTGTAGGACTTCAAGAATATTATCAGTGACCTGCAGAACTTTATGGATTTGCATGGATTTTTTTTATCCAGTACCTCCCTAAAAACTTACACAGATTTAGCAGATACTCAGTTAAAGTAGACAATAAGTTTGTCAGAACAGAAACCCTAGTGAAGGTCTAGAGCAGCCTTCCAATGCACAGGAGAAAGTTACCAACCAAAAGTCTGATGCTAGGCTCTACAGAGGGACAAGAAAAGAGAATGAGAAACAGCAATCAGAAATCAAGAAAGGGAGTTCCAGCTAGGTATCAAGAAAATGTATTTCAGCATGATAATACTGAAGCATTGGAGCAGGTTTCTCAGAGAGACTGTGAGGTCTCAGAGGTTTTCAAGACCCAACTGGACAAAGCTTTGTGCAGTCTGGTCTGAACTGAGTGTTGACTCAACTTTGAGGAGGAGGTTGAAAGGACAGAAAGCAAGATGTACCTCCGATAGTCTCAAGGAAAATTTAGCTAAGTAGAACAAATGTATTTCCTTTAAGCTTCATTGGGCAGTCACAGTCAGCAGTATTTGCATTCATCCCATTTGTGCCCTAGCCTGCCTGGCATTTTTTAAAGGGGCATAAACCCTTCATTGTCTGAAAAAGTTCTTGCCACAAATCCATTTTAAGAAGTAAAATGTGATTGTACAAATGACCAGTAAATAATGCAACTGTTTTAAGACAAATATACAGGAAACAAAAATTATCCCAGGAGCTGATGTCTGCGTAAAGGACTGCATGACCATAAACCTGTTAGCATCAGCATGTGGACTGTTGTGATGTATAGGAAAAGGGGAATGGAAGTGATTGGTCACTGGTGAGCTCTAGTTCTTCTAGGATGCCCAGTGTAGGTTGGATCAGGACCTCTTAGCCAAGAGATCTCTGGTTCAAAGGCTGTTAATCCCCAGATGATTCCAGAGATATAAGGAATATAAGACACTTGTATTCCACCTTACATACCAGATTTAATATTTTTTGCTGCTGGAGCAATCTAATGACTAATCTAAAAATCTGTTTTCCCTCTCTTTCTGTCTGTAACAGGAGTCAGAATCACAAACAAGAACATATATATATAAGGGACTGTTTCTAGTTTGTCCTTCTACCTGTCTCCACATGACAGCAAAATAGCAACTCTTTAAGATATAAAGTAAGGCATTTCAAATTAAGAAGCAATAGGTTTTAAAAAGAGAATGAAACAAAAATCTCAGTACCTCTAAGTTCAATGTTTAATCAACTTGTATAATCAGCAGCATGAAATCTTCAGGAATCATTACACAGACTCCACTTAAAACTCTTGGGTGATATGAAAATACTTTTCCAGTGCTATGGATTGTGCCATTCCCAGCCAACATGTGTCCCGGGCCCCAGCAGAAAGGTAAAGAAAGAGGTCCTAACAAACTGTGGTCCCAATCACCACAGTACTATGTTTAGCCATGACTGCCTACTGTGGTTCTGTTGCAATATTTTTCTGGTATTCTCATTAGCCATTCCCTCAACATTTTCATGAATAAATGAACAAAAAGTTATAAAATAATACTTAGAAAATACAAGTATCAAGCAGAGTAGAAATAAGATATTTGAGTGAGAGTGCATACTGGATATTTGCAGGGTGTTTTGTTTTTCTTGGTTTTGGTTTGTTGGGGATTTTTTTGCCTTAGAAGAGACCACAGGTACTTCAGGTTTTCTAGATGGGCTAGAAAAATGCTTGCCTGGGGTTATTTATATGAGGTGACCAACAAAGGCTGCTTTTGGCTCAGGCAAACATCTTAAAAAGCTTCTTTTCATTAATTACGTTTGGTCAGTAACTTACTAGGGATGTTATTGTCAGGGCACAGGCTGCCACCATTTTCTCACTGTTATTTGATCAGAAAGAAGTACTGCTCTCCAGTCAGAGTATAATACATGCTTTGCTTTTCTTCATATTTTGAAAGGAAGCTAAGGACCCTCGTATTTCTGGTTTCAGTATAGTTCCTTCTTCAAAGCCTGTTACACTGTGGATTTTTAATGCTTTCATACTTCGTATGCCCATCCCTAAACTGGTACAATGCTAAATCAGCTTGGTGCATAATTAATCAGTATCAATTATATTCATCCTAGATACAAGATTCCCATCAACATCAGATTGATGATATACTTCCTTTCCCATCTTACTTTCTATTGCCTTTCCTAGTGTTTGCAAACTTGGAGACATCTATATTTACAACTTCTTGTGATTTATTTATAAGAGCAGAACAAGAATCTAGACTCTTAACAATGAAGACATCTCAGAGGTCTGTCTATGTATAAACTTGTAGCACCTAAAGTCAAGACTGTGCTACTGTGTCTTCCACTGAGATATTTCATGGAAAACTATCACCCTCCTCATCTGTTCAGAGATCTGCCCCTCTTCTCAAGCTAGACACTTGAAAAGATGCTTCTTTTTCTTATCAGATAGGAAGAACTCTTCTCCCTGTATTATAACTCACTCTTTCTGCATGCTCCTCCAAATCAATTTAAGAAGATGAATCAAAGGAAAATACACTTTAGAACATGTTTTTATGGCAGTATATGTACATTTGGCAGGACATAACAATACCTGGATCCCTTGGCTTCATGTTGTCAGAAACCATCTAATCATATCTGTGTGATGATACATAGAAACTGGCAGAAAGACTTAGCTTTTCAGTCTAAAAATCATCCATTAAACAACATTTTCTTGACCGTGGCCTTTGCACTAAATCTCTTGGCCATGACTTTAATAAGTGACATGAGGGCATTTTGCTTCCAAGTAAGGATAAGCACCAAATTACTTGTGAATATATTTCAAATACAGTGGAACAAAAGTCTAGACATGTCTTTTTGCCAAACTCATTTGTCTTTTGGGTCATGTGGAAAAGAAGACATGTTAAAGCCCTGCTAATATACAGCATATCAAAGAAGCACGTCATATTTGAAATTCAGAATTGATATATGAGTCAGTTCTGTCTTTTGCTTCTTTACCTTTGAGGTTTGTGACTAATTCACTTACTTGAAGGATATCTGTCAGAATGTCTTTAGCCATTATTTCACAGTCAGACTTTTTTCTACAGTCTTGCACAAAATAATGGCGAAATTTCTTTTGAGATTCTTGTACACCTTCTGGTATTTTTCCTCAAACTTCTTTAATCCCCTAAAAAAAATAGGCATGGGATTGTGTTAAGGTCTTACATAATTGAGGAGCATCACAACTTATGCACAAGAAAACTGCACCAAAAGCAGCAATCTTTTGGTGTTAAGTGCATAACTTCATTAAAATTTATTTGTTGGTTACAAGTCTTTTTATTTCAAAGGACAAAATGCATCTCCTGTTATTCTAGGCAGAAAGGAAACAAAAAGAAATGTCCTCAAGATGCAGAGGAGGTTTAGCGTAGGTATTAGAAAAATATTTTTCATGGAAAGGGTTGTAAAGCACTGGAATAGACTTCTCAGGAAAGTGATGGAGGCACCATCCCTGGAAGTGTTCCAAAAATGTGTGGATGTGGTGCTTGAGGACATGGTTTAACGGTGGACATGGTGGTGGTACTAGGTGGATGGTTGGACTTGATCTTAAAGGTCTTTTCCAACTTTAATGATTCTATTGTTCTCCTTTGGAAGGGTAAGTAGATAAGCAGCTAGGACAGAAGGATGGTTTACTCCTTTCTGTTGTTTCCCCAGCTTTTACTGACATTGCCCCTATGCCTCTCTTGAAGCTTCTTGCATTGCCTGCTATCAGAGCCAGGACAGAAGATTAGACAGGAGGTTACCCTAGTACATTAGAGTCTCCATGTGTTTCATACTAAATTTACATTCAGATGATAACAGTAGTCACTTTTTTTTTTTTTTTTTTTTAAGTAGGCCACCTGTCCCTCGTGCAATTGTGTCAGCAGCTTAGGTTTAAAAATAACTTTTGCTAAAAAAAAGTCCTCATACTAATAGAATCCCCAAATGTGAGATAATGATACAAAAATTACATTGCCCCTAAGTGTCAATGGGGAGGGCTAAATCTTAGCAGTTTTGTATTGCTCATTCATGTTCCAGTCTTACTGGAACTTCCCTCCTTTTTTCTACTTTTCCATCTGAATCAGATAAAATTCTCCATCACAGAAAAAGCATACACAGAGAGACAAATAGAGATCATCTATTGATCTGTTCAGCTACTGTTCAGTTTATATTAAAATTTATGGATTTCTGTTTTGCATTACTGGGGAAAAGCCATGTAAGCGTTTTGTTGAAGAGGGTATTGTCTAGTAGTCAAAGGTTTAGCCCAGCCATTCTGTTTCAGGATATGGACCTGCTGCAAAAAAATCCCACGGGTGAGAAATTTTTAAAAAAAAAAAAGTTACATGGGAAATATGGGATCAAAGGAATTAGAGAAGACAGCTGTTCAGAAGCATGAAGAGAAAGAAGATATATTAGATAAGGCTGAGTAGCAAAGAAAATGGGTAATTCACCTGTCATTTGACTTTGTGACAATTGTTAGAGTGCAGCAGTCTTGTCTTATTTTTCATGCATTTAATATCATATCCAGAAATCCTTATGATGTTACGGAAAAGCTTTAATGAGCCTAGCATCATTCTTCTGATCTTCTAGTTGTTTCCCAAAGTATTACCTCTTTTCTGAAGGAGACTATTTCCCATACTTCTGTTTGATGCATCATCATAGAATCATAGAATGGTTTGGCTTGGAAGGGGATCTTGAAGATCCCTGTGGGCAGGGACACTTTCAATTAGACCAGGTTGCTCAGAGCCCCATCCAACCTGGCCTTGAACACCTCCAGGGATGGGGCACCCACAGCTTCCCTGGGCAACCTGTTCCACCACACTCACAGTACAGATTTCTTTTCCTAATATCTGAACTAAACATATTCTGTTTCAATTTAAACCCATTCACCCTTGCCCTTTCACTACATGCACTTGTAAATAATCTTGCCTCCTCTTTTCTGTAAGTTTCCTTCAGGTACTGGAAGGCAACAATTAGGTCACCCCAAAGCCTTCTCTTTTCCAGGCTGAAGAATCCCAGTTCTCTCAGCCCTTCCTCACTGGAGATGTGCTCCATTTCTCTGATGACTTGGTGGCCTTCTCTGGACTCGATCCAACAGGTCCATGTCCTTCCTGTGCTGGGAATCCCAGAGCTGATGCAGCACTGCAGGTGGGGTCTCACCAGAGCAGAGGGGCAGAATCCCCTCCCTCACCCTGCTGCCCACACTGCTCTGGATGCAGCCCAGGACAGCTTTGGCTCTCCGGGCTGTGAGTGCACATGGCTGGGTCATGTCCATCCTGTCACCCACCAGCACCCCCGAGTCCCTCTCAGCACTCAAAGGCTGCTCTTGGTCTGTTCATCTCCCAGCCTGTGTTGGTACTGGGGGTTGCCCCAACCCAGGTGCAGCACCTTGTTCTTGTTAAACCTCATGAGATTCCCACAAACCCGCTTCTGGAGCCTGTCTATGTCCCTCTGGTTGGCATCCTGTTCTTCAGGTGTGTCAGCAGCATCAGTCAACTTGGTGTCATCTGCATCTAGTTTCCTAGAATCACCTTGCATGCATATAGAGAAGATAAATGAGAATTTATTTTCATTGTTCCCTGATCTCCTATTTCCCCTCTACAGCCTGTCAAGTACCTGCACTCTTCCTATTTCTGCCAAAGTCTTCCTTCATACAAGAAAAGTATTTATTGAAATGCCACTGTTGAGTAGAAAGCTCTCTGAAGCTGGAGACAGTGATTTTGGATGCACATATTTTTAGACAGAAAATCAATTTTTGGCTTCAGTTTTTAAGAAAACTCATTAAAATAAACTGTACCAAGATCTCTTATTTCACAACTTCTAAAGCATATCTGATTTCATATAGTTTGAATACTTAAAGAATTACCAAATTAAACAAGAAAACAGACACTCCCCCCCCTTCCCCCACTCTGTCCCATTCCTAATTATATTAGGAAAAAAATTATTTCCTGTGAGGATGGTAAAGCACTGGAACAGGTTGCCCAGGGTAGTTGTGGATGCCCCATCCCTAGATTGGGCTTTGAGCAGTCTTGTCTAGTGGAAGGTGTCTCTGCCCACAGCAGGGGTGTTTGGACCTGTATCTTCAAGGTCCCCTTCCAACCAAAACCATTCTATGATTTTATATTTCTATGATCCCACAATATATCCAAAAGGAAAAAATAGGACAACTTTGAGGTACAGCTTTTTCTGCTTATGAAAGTGAAATAGTGAGGGAAAATTAAACAGTTTGTTTTAACTTACTGCTTTGTTAAAAAAAAAACCCTGTAGTCTAAATACGTTTTTTCCCCCTCATGAGCTTTAGCAGGGAGTATAATTCCACAAAGCTTCATTTTTTCCCCCCTTAAACCATTCAGGGACGTTCTCAATAACACATAAGCCCTTGAAAAAATAGTTTAAAAGACTTAATATCTCTGCCTATCTGTTGGTTATGAAAACAGCTAATATAGCAATTTTTGAGGAATGTAAACTGTGTAAAGCACCAAGGTTAGGCAAGCGGCAGACAATAACCACGGATTTGTAAGTCTCGGGGAGTCGAAAGAGAGTGGCTGGAGGAAGTATCTGCTGTCTCCAGGGATTCCTCCAAGCTGGACACCGCTGGAGCGGAGCTGGAGGCGGCGGCGGCCGCTCCCTCCCGAGGCCAGGCGGGCACCTGCGGGCGCGGGCGGGCTCCCGCTGCCATTGGCCCGGCGCCGCTTCCCGCCTCCTTTGAAAGCTCGGGAAGGGCGGCTGGCGGCCGTGCCTCGGCAGTCGGGCAGCGGGGCCGGGCCGGGCCGGGCCCGCACGGGAGCGCTGGGCCAGCGCAGGAGGCCGCAGGTAACCCCGGGCAGCCGGCGGGGAGCGCTTTCCCCGCCTTGTTCCAGTGGGGCTGGGGCGGGCTCCACCGAGTTTGAGTGAGCGTCGCTGGGGTTTCTTGGCTCGCGTGTTCTTCGTGCAAGGTGCTAGCGCTGAAGCCACGTTTGTGTGCTTAGTATGGCAGTGCTTGGCTTGGCAGCTTAGTGCTTTATAGTAAGTAGTAGTCTTCTTTGGTTTTGTTTTGTTTGTTTGGGTTTTTTAAATTATTTTTTGGGGGTTGACCTTTTAAGTTAAGCTATCTAAGCAGCTGATCTTGTGCTTGATCCAGCCGTAGTGATTTATAAATGTATTTCTTAAGGCCTCAGTCTCTCCACTAGTAGGGCAGGACTGTGTACTTTGGAATTGGTGCTTATGAAGGAGTGATGGGAAAAGTTGTTTTATTATTTCTATTGGAGGTTATCTTTTCATCCATTTCTTCAGTTGCCAAAAATAGTGACATTAATGGTGAGCTTACAAGGTAAGCTTTCTCCTTGTTCTAAAGCCCTTGATGATGAAAAAGAACTAGTGAATGGATCAAAAATAATAATCTGAAGACCTAGAATTCATGTCATTGCTGAAATGCATTGAATTCAGAAATGGTGGAACTTATTTTTGTTAGGGGGTGTTTAAGGATTTAGCAAGTGTCTACTGATGAAGAATCTCTTCATGGTATGATCTGCTTACACTGGGCTTTGGTGTGTTTTACTCTTTCATAATTGGGTGGGAATAATAAATCATTTGGGAATTACTCCATCTGTTTTAAGGTGGAAGTATCAACTAGAAACTTCAAAGATATAATAGGGCTGCCATGAGAACCAGGGTACAGAATACAATGTTAGTCCTGAATAGAAGTAGTTTGCAGGATTACCCTGATTTATATCCTACTCGAAGAAAAGGCAAGGAAGAATGATAAGTGGCTATGATTATGGGAGTACATGGCACACTTCAATATAAAATGTGTATGTTTTCATCTGCCTTTAACACAGCTGCAATAAAGGCTGCAAATACACGCGAGCTCCTTAGAACATGTACATACACAGTTAATTAGTTCTGAAACTACTTAGGCTGAGCACAGGTACATGGTTTTTTCCTATCAAGGTTCTGCACAGAATTCTGCTATGGCCTGGCTACACAAGAAAACCAACACTTTTTTTTTTTTTTTTTTTTTTTTGGCAGTAGTTGTACTACTGTTTTTTCTATAAACTGTAAAGTCAACTTGAACTGGAAATTTCTGTATGATTCTTGTTACTTCCCACAACAAACCCAGTCTTGCAGCTTCAGTTCTCCCATGGTAGAACTAAGCAGGATTCTGGTGGTAGCTGCTTCTGAAAATTGCCCGAGCGTCTCTTTGGAAATAGTCAGAATTTTAATGCACAAGCTGGCTGTGTTCGTTTATAGAATTACTGTTTCCAGTAATATCCCTGCTGATCTCATGAAAGGGGAAAAAAGTAAACAGTAATGAAAAAGATGCTGGGTTTGTTCCAAGTGAACAGTAATTTTTTTCCCCCCTCAAAACTCTGTTTCTGTACTCCCTCTCATCTGCCTCCCTGGGATGTGAAGGGGAATGTGCCTAGTATGTCAGTCTCCCCATGGAATTCTGTCTGTGTGTGCAAGGTTTCTTTTTCCTCAAAATAAGTTATCATTTTCTGAGTCTTGTATCTCTCACATAATTCCATCTGAAAACAATCTTCTGAAGTGAATGTAGTTTAAAGTAAAGATCAAGAGATGTGCTGCTATTTCCTCTGGCAAGTTTTATGGCTTCACAAACTTGCTGTTTGCTTTTGAAGGTTTGTTGTTATGCAGGACTTGCAAACAGTTCTTACCAGATTAGTTAAAGACCCTCTCCTGCAAGCTGCTCCTCACAGATCCACCTCTGAGCTCTACACTTCAACCTCTCATCTTCACGGATGGGCTTGTGAGGTTGGGTGTGAAGTGTAGCCTTGAAAAGAGTGAGAAAATGTACTGCTATTTTTTTCTTAAATGCAATGCTTCAGAGAATATTATTTAAGAGTAATGCCAGTGTTTCAGCTTACTGATCTATCTAATAATTTGGAAAAATGCCAGAAAAGTTTCCAGTCTTTGCTTTTAACCTTTCTTCAGTGGCTCTTTTTTTTTTTTTTTTTTTTAATTAAGGAAAACTAGGGGAGGCTTCTGTTTAGCCTTTCCTGTCCCTATACTATGTTTGCCTGTAGATACTTTTTTTTTTTTTCACTTGCACTGCTATTTCTACTTTTGATCTGTTACTCTGTCAGTTATTATCCTCTCTGTATAACAGCTTGACATAAGACACAATTCTGCAAAGGCATGCATGTGATTATGTACGTAGTAAGGCATATGTAGATATCTTTATAATCAGTTAAAAACAAATGCCCTGCCCATGCTACCTCTTTTTTTCTTCAGATTTTTTTTTAAAGGAGGCATTACCCACTTAGGAGAATTGGAGGGGTGGCAGGAGGGGGATCACAGTGGCAGTAAAGAGAGCTGTGAGGTTCCAGCAGACGTCTTTGGTTCAGCACTACAGGTGTGTATGTGCATTCACCTAGCAACAAGAACCGCTGTAGCCTTGCTGAATTGTTTATCTGGTTATAAGAGACTGTTTGCATTAAGCCTGCAGGAGATAAAACTTGGAAATCCTGGCGTTCTGTCTGTAGCAGTGCCCTGGCTGTCACTGTTGGACCAGGGTAGTTTCCCTGTCCCGCAGAAATCCGAGAGTGTGGAAAATTTTTCCACTCTGTGCTGGAATAAAGCAGATTCTCTCTTCCCTTCCCCCAAGCTTTTGTGGAAAAAAACAAAGCGTGAGCAACCCAGGCAGAATAGCCAATAGCTGGGTGAAGGGGGCTTTCCAGGGGTGTGACGAACAGAGGGTCAGGTGCCTTCCCTCGAACCTTGCGTTGTGTGCCGGGCCGCCGCTCTGTCATGTGCCCGCCCGGCGCTGCAGCGGGGTGACTGAGGCAGCGCAGGTGTGTATCGGCCAGAGCGAGTTTCGGTGAGGATGAGTTGACACCTCCTTCCCCCTCCCTTCCTCCCCCGCTAATCACGTGCTTCTTACACTGGAAAACTCCCAACAAAATCTGGCTGCTACGTAATGTTGGGGGAACTCTTCTGAAAACAAAAGACGGAGGAGGGCGAGAAAAATACCCCTATACCCACCAAAAACAAAACAAAAACAAAACCACCAAAAAAAAACAAAAACAAAAAACAAACGCAACAAGCAAGCAAAACCCCAAGGAAAGCCAAGTCCAGAGGCGGGGGTGAAGCACTTGAGAAGCAGGGGCTTTCAGTGACAGTCATCCGTCATGTGAGCAGAGTTTGGGAAATCAAACCCCGCGGCCGAACCGGGAAGCCCGTCGCTGCGGAGGGCGGCGGCGCTCGGCTGTGGCCTGGCTGCGGGGGCGGCCCCGCCACCTGCCCCGCGCTGCCTGCGGGGGCGGGCGGTGTCCTTCCCGTAGCAGGCGTTTCAGGGGGGCAGGGCAGGTGGCGGTGCCCCCTTCTGCGGGCTAACGTGGCGCTTGCCCGGCGGCAGCGGGGCTGAGCCGTCCCCCGGGAGAGCCGTGCGGGGCTGGGCGAGGAGAGGAGCCGGCGGGCACGGCAGAGGGGTTCGGGGGGGTGGGGACGAGCCCGCCCGGGGCTGCCGCGGCCCCGGCAGAGGCGCGCGCCGGGGCGGTGCGGGCGCGCGGCCCCGCCGGGAGGGGGCGGCGGGCGGCGCGCGCGCGCAGAGGCGCGGGCCGGGGCTGGGGGGGGGCCGCGCGGGCGGGCGGGCGGGCGAGGCCGGCACCTTGCGCGGCGGGCGGGGGCTGCGCGAGGTCCGGCCGGTCCGGTCCGGCCCGCCCTGCCCCGGACAGCGGCGGCGGCGGCAGCGCCGGGGTGAGTCACTGCTTGGAAATGGAGTGGGCGGGCGTGCGCGTAGCAGAATGAATGATGTCAGGGAGCACCGCGGCGAGCATGAGGCTCGCGGCAAACGCGGCGGCGGCGGCCGCAGCCCCGAACGAGAGCTGCCCCCGGCGCCCCCCGGCCCGGAGCCGCCCTCCAGAGGGAGAGCCCTTCCAGCTGCGGCACTGCTGAGGCAGGAAACCTCTGCCAGAAGTGTCGCCTCCGCCGACGCCCTTAAAGCCGGTCCCTTTCGCCAGGAAGGAGAAGAGGCTGAGGCTGGGAGAGGAGCAAATTGCAGGGGAAGGTAGAGATTGTGGCAAACTTTCTAGCTGCTTCTGCGTACTGCTACCTCACTGGTGGGAGTGTCTGTCCATAAGGAACTGCAGAGCCAAAACCTAAGAGCCCTGAGGCTCCAAAAAAGACTTTCAGCCGCCTTTGGAGGAGGAACTGCCAGCAGTGCAAGCTTTTGCATATACGGCTGAGTAGGTAAGTGGGGAACGGCACAGGTGGATTTAAAGAGTGGCGTACCACAGGTACCCGCTTGGAGAACCTCTTTCTCAGAAGACCTACACGTGTCAACCTGATAGTGACTGGGAAGAGCAATCCTACGCTTGTGGTCTCTTCCCTTTCTAGAGTTTGAGGCCCCTCTAGCTAGGGAGGGCACCTGCTGTTTTGATTTCTCTTGCCAGTATGTAATTTACAGAACATACCTAGTTTGTAGGTAAAATTCTGTGGTTTTGGTATGGGCGATGTGTACATACCACATAGCCAGCTGGTCAGGAGGAGACTTCAAAATGTGGGATTTCAGCTCAGGAAAATAAAGTATTATTATAAGACTCTTTAAGGGTGTTGTGAAGGTGTTTTGTTGTAGGTGGTTTTTTTTTCCTTGTTGTACATCTGCTCTGATGAAGCCACTCTTAAACTTCCTGAATTGCTGCTGGACTAAACTTCTTGATTTAGTGGCAGGTTGCATTTCTTTTAATGTTGTGTGGTTTCTGGCATAAATTTAGCTTAAAATCCTTGTGAAAAGTAGTTAATGCATAATCTTCTGGCAAGTTACTAAAACTAGGATACAGTGTAGAATAGCTGTTCAGTTTACTCAATTTTTAAACATTTTATTTTTCATTTGAATACCTTAGGAAATCAAGCATCTGTCCTCAAACCACTTGACAGCTATTAATTTATGCACAATTCATTATACAAGTGAATGGTTCCATAGAAGTATTAGAATAAACTGAGCAGGTGCATGGTACTTCATCTGAGACAGCAGGCCTTACAGGAGTTTTGGCAGGTTAAACCACATTTACTAAATGGTTCGTCCAAAATCAATTTGCTTTTTTCATTGTATTTATGCTTAGATGTATTATTATTTGACAAGGCAAGTTTTTTGAGTCTCTATAGCTTTAAATACTTTCTCACTGTGAAACCAGTAACTTTTATTCCTTATTTTGCCCTAACTTAAATAATCTAGGGCTTAATTTACTATAAAGGTCAATGTGCGTGCTTCAATATTTCTTTCGTTTTAGGTTGTTAGCTCAAAATCAGATGTGGATTGTTACATTCTACTGAAAAACAATTACTTATCTCTGTCCTTCAGAAAAATATTCAAGAAAAATATAGCCTGTTTAGTATGTCAGTCTTAGAGGGTATTGGACAAATCGAGTTGTGATTGGGAGAAACTTCAGGTCAAAATCTAAGGGGGCAACAATAGTAAGCTGATAAAGGCCCCTAATGAGGCAGATTTCTGTGCTGTCCTTGAAGTGAACTTATGCAATGGAGAAATGACAACTTGAAGAGAGCAAAGACAGATTATGTATGTATGTATTAAGTCACGGGTTGGTAATCTCAACATAGAATGCCTCTACCCCTAAATTTTAAGTATTGAGCCATGGATGGTATGTTAAGCATCTGCTTTTCTGCATAGTAAAAGTGTGTTGTAGTTGTAATATTGTAAGACAGAAGTTAATTTAGAACTTAATGTTTCAAGTAGACATCAGAAGTGTTATATCAGGGATACAGTACAGTGAAACACAGAAGATTTCCTTATCAATGCAAAAAACTCAGCCCACACACATACCTACCCCTTCCTGCCCCTGGAAGGGCTGAATAAGAGACTTAATCTTAGGTATTTTTATTTCTAAATACTGGAGTTCTTTATTTACAATGTGTGACTATAGCTTATTAAAGGTATGAAGACTTAAATGAAGTGTATTGATTTTTAAGGATTAACAAAGTATGTATTGAAACAAGTGATGGGTTTTAAAAATGAGTAGCATTTTTAAGGAGCAGAAAATGTAGAAGGTTTTTGAAGAAATGGCTCATTACACTCAGGTCTCCTGGAACAGAAGTGGACTTTGAAGATGCAGATATTTGTAGTAAAATTGCATGCATTTCCTGTTTGGATTTATTTTTTTCTTATTTTGGTGGGCTGTTTGCCTACGATGTTATTTGATACCATTTGTGGCGAGTGACAATACAGATGCTGTGACATATTATTTACTATGGCTATGGTATTGCACTGGTCCGGACAGATGCTGCGAAAATTAATGTAACACTAGGTCCACTGTCCTCAGAGATCTCTCCCTGATGGGAGAATTGTTTGTACCATGGTCACCACTGTCCCCAAAGATGCTGTGCACACTAAGACTGTCAGGCATCCAGGCACCGCTGTCCCAGCAGATGCTGAAGACCTTAAGAGCTGCTAATGGGAAAGTTTTATGTAACACAGATAGCTCTGTGTTATCTTTCAAACAGAAAGTCTATTCTGGTCATTTTTTAACTATCCTGAAACCCAGCTGTTCTAGTGAGGCTCCAGAACCACAAGCGTCCTGTATGAGGATGCTTGCTGAAGTTAATGCTAACAGTTATTACTCTTTTTCTTCCCCAGAACAGACCTTGTGAGGATATGGGTAATACAGAAAATGAAGTACTTCTTACCAATATAATTGGTTTTGGAAGTCTGTGGCTTTTGATAGGAATTTTAATAGAACCAAAATATGTCGTAAAAGTGAATCAGCTTTAGGGAAACATGGTACCCTCTAGCTAACATCTATGAAGTGTCTGTAAAATAAGGGGACTGCTGTGCCTTGAGGTCATGCTTGTGGTTGCTGAGTAAAATTTCCTGCTTTACTGTGTGTCAGGTGAGTGCTGCTTGCAATCTGATGGCATTTGAAAATGCTGGAATCCAGTCTGTTGTACAGATGAAGAAACAGTTCGTCAGAGTATCTGAGGCTGTTGAGGTTATCATTGCAAATAAAATGGTTCTTAATGAAACAGTGTTTGGGTCTAGATCCTCAGAGAAAATGATGAGCATCATTAATCAGGAGAACTTCACTGCATTCATTCTGACAAGAGAATTTTTTGGCAGAAAAGCACGTGTTCAACATTTAATTGCTTATTTTTTTCAGAAAAAGTAGTTTCTCCAGTATGTTACTTTAGAACGGGAGAATGTCCTGTTCATTTGAAGGTATCTGAACAAAAAATCAGGTGTCACTTACCCTCCTCACTTGATAGAGGTTGACTTTCAACTGCCATGTATAAATTTCAAGGACATCTCACTTATTCTTGATAAAGTTTGTATACAAAAATGAAGTTGCTGATATTAGTAGATCTGTGAGGGTTCCGAAGTCTGAGCTTGGCAGTCACACATTGCAATGTTCCTGTTCCTGGCTTTTCTCCTGGCCTTTAGAGTTCACCTCTTTCTGCTCTATTCTGTAGTCTTCTGTTTCTGTTTCTCTTTCTTTATATGTAGAGATTTCCTCAGGCTGAATCTTACTAGGATCCTGTGCCGTGCAGTAAGCTTTGCACTAAATTTTGCACTGTTGTTGTGTCTGTGGTTACTGATGCAAATTAGGATTAGGGTTGTACACCTGTGCTTCCTTGGGGAAATGCTGAGCCTCTTGGGCACAGCACTGAATGTTTTCAAAAGTTGCATCAGCTTAATTTGGTTGTTTTAAGCTGAACTGGTGCAGACCACTTAGGAATATGTTTGCTTAAGAATGGCTAAATTTAAAAAAATAAAATAAATTAAAATCCCTCTGGATTATTTTTGATTTAGCAGTAATATGGAATCTTAAATGGAACATACAGAGTTGTTTCCAGTTTTCAGATAAGATGTAAGCATATCATGGCTGAAAGTGGGAAAAAGGTTTGAAGTACAAGTAATGATTAAGTGTATCTTCAATTACAGTAAGGTTAGTTTGGTGGTGGAAGAGATGGATATGACAGAAGAAATCAATGGAAGTGAAAAAAAAATCCCAGGAAGCTGTTTCTATTTAGGGTGTTTTTTCTAATCCCCCATCTGAGAATTTACAAGTTGCCTCCAGCAGTTTATGATCACTGGTTTTCAAGGGTCCTCAGGCAGCTGGTCATGTTCTTAGTGAAATGTTTCAGAGGCAGGTTTACCTCTTAGTTGTCATAAGGCAGTATGGCCCACATAAAGTTCTGTAACCTCCTTGCACCTGGGAAAGAAGATCTTTTTGCCTAGACTGCTATCTTAGGCCTGTGTCACTCTTGCTGCTGCTGTAAGCTTAAATATTCACAGAGTGAAGTTTTAAGTACTGGGGCCAGTATTAGTACATTTATCCTGTCTAATTAGTATATTCTGTCTTTATGCAAGTTCTGATAGCAAAGTGTCACTATGAGATATTGAAACTTACTGGAGCTTGCATTTTTAGTGTCTAACTTAAGAGAAAGATGGGTTTTCTGTTTTCCTTGATCATGCATCTATGATCATAGTTCATGTCTCTAATACTCGAGCTTAAATTTGATTGGTATTTTTGTTTGGTTGGTTTGGTTGTGATTTTTGGGGTTTTTTGTTTTGTTTGGTATTTTCTTTCTGAGTTAACTATAAAATAAATGGGAGTCTAACCCTATCAGAGTGCAGAAATCTGTCCAGCCTCAAAGAGCAGGCCTCTTGGATCTTGTAAGACCTAGCTTAAACCCCTAAGCAAAAGGTAATGTTTTTCATATCTTGAAGTACTAATACAAGTATTTTGGCATATGTTACCTCCACAGAAAATCTTTAATAGAACACTTGTTTGTAAAAGTCCTGTATTAAGAAGTCACCTGCTCTCACTGCTTGTTTTTTTGATGTTGAAATATGTTTGCATTTCCTAATTTTTCTCTTTTTAGGGTGTGTATTCTGCTTTGCCGCCTAAGGTCTTAAACTGTTGTGTGATGAGTGCTGAATGACTTCTCACAGTTTGTTTCAGCCATGTGAAATGTACATAACAGTGACAAAATGTTTACTTATGCACACACCCAAGTTCCTGCTTAAGTTCACTCTAGTGCTGGACAGTTGGTTAGTGGAGCAGAGCTAAATAAGGAGACAGAGTCTCCAGACTATTTTTTTCCAGTTTCAGCTGTGTTATGCTTATGTCCTATCCAAGAAACTGAATTCAACTCTATATGCTCCATTTAATATTCCAGACTACTGCTAAATCAGAAATAATGAGACAGTCTCCTTATTTAGGTGACATAATTTGCTGAAGAGAAGCAGCAGTAGAGAAGGTCATGCCTCATCGTCATTAATTCTGTCTTTCATCTGGAGGGCATGATATGATCCTGTATTTTGTTGATAGTTCAAGTATGCTTCTACAGTAATTACAGTTTGATTATTTTTTTAAATTTCTTTTTTACTTTCCCACATCAGCCTTGTAAATGGGAAACTGCACTTGCTGTCTGTAGATGCTTTATGCCAAATACCACTGCCCATGTCTTGGTTTGAAACTGAACACAGGCTGTATTGGAGCAAAGTGTTCCCTTCACTGCAGTTGCTTAAAAAAAAGTCTTAAAAACTGTAATGCTGTGTTACTGTCTTAACAGTGTGAAAACAATGCTTAATGTAGAATTCTGTTTCATCTTCTGACAGTTATTCTCATTCAAATTTATGTACTACAATTTCTGTAAAAAATCAAAAGCATTTAAACTGAAATTCTAAAAGCTCTGTTTTGTTTGGGGATTTTTTTGTGTAATACTGAGAGATATTTTTATGATTCTTACTTGGATTAGTTCATAGGTGCTGTTTTTTCTGGTAACTTAACTTTTTCAGGAGTGCATAGAAACTATCAGTATGTTGTAGCTTAAAAAGTTAACTCGTGTTACTTTTAGTTCCTGTGTATTAGGAGCCTGACAGAAGTCCTACCAAGGCATAATACCATTCTAATATGTGAGAATGCAAGGTAAGAGTTCCTTAAAATGCCAGTCTCTGAACCATGAGCTTGTCTTAAATTGATTTTACTCAGATTTTGTGTGTTAGTTTGAGTGTCACTTGACAAGAGTTCATTCTTGTCTTCTGGCATACCATCTTGGTCTTTTAGAGACAAAAACTTGGCTCTAATTTATAAGTAAAAATTAATACACTTGCTTAAGGTGCTGTTACTGAAATGCAGATGCTGTTTTTCACAGAATTATTTGCAAATTGCTTTGAAAGCATGTGTATACTTTGCATGCAGCTGTGGGGAATGATCTTAAATTTTTGAGGGAAAAAAGTCAACTCCATCTGAAAATATGCCAGAAAGCTAAAGGTGGTCCTCCAAAGTGAAACTCTGTTTATTTCCATTCTGAGACAGCACATCAGCTGAAATGGTTTGAATGCTATTACTAACTATTAAAAGTGCTCATGCACTAACATAGAAAAACAACACTCTAGTGTTTTTGTTTTCCTAGAAATTTTTTAACTTTCATAGTAGACTTCAGTCTTGAGAGGAAGGAAGGGCTGTGGCATCCTGTTTGGCACTGAAGCAAGAAGTATTAAAGGCATTGTTCCTTCCAAGGTGCTGTAGTGAACTTGGAAGCTAATTTGGAAGTTAATATTAAGGCAACTTACTGAAGAGCTTAGCATTATGGGTTTAAACTTCTGTCCACTGCAGTGATTGTATCCCGAGTTTTCAGATTAATCAGAATTCATTTTTTTAGTGATAACTATGACTTGGAAACTGGGTACTACCCATGCTACACAGCTGAATGGCAAGTGCTTTCCAATGAGAGTAGTTTTCTTGTTGGCCTTTGTTTTGTGTTTTGCAGTAACCATGGTCATTAGCTTCCTCCATGCAGGTCTTAAAAAAATGGCTCAGCTGTTTCCATATGTGCAAACAGGCATAAGTGTTAATTTAAGATAAGTAACATTTCTTCATTCTTCTGTTTGGAACAAACTATGCAGAGTAGAGTGGAATAATGTGTATCTCACTGGTAAAGTCAGTAACTTGTACTGACTTTTAGAAGTTATTTGAGGCACAATACCTCAAAAACCTCAGTGATTTGAAGCACAATACCTCAAATAGCAAAGCTCAAGTAGTTGGACTAAGTACTTCTTGCTCTAAAAGTATTTTTCTTTGATATGAAGTGTTTGGGGTTTTTTTTTTTTAAGCATAATTTTACAGTTTGCAGGCAGTTTATGCTTTCTTGTGTACATTGCTTCCTAGTCTCTTGGCAATCTGAACAAGGTAAGGTGCATGGCTTAGTGTTACACAGAATGAATGTTCACATAGAAAGTTTCTGGTTTGGGTTTTGTTTGTTTTTTTTTCCTTAATACTAAGTACTAAGATAAAGTTTAATATAAACTCTTAATCGTAGAGTTTGACTAAACTCTTTACCTGTCTTTGAGGAGCTCAGAACTGAATGACTGAATTAAAAATGGGATACTATTCCGCTTCAAAAGGGCAGAGAAGAGTGGCAGGAAAGCAGAAGCTCTGTTCTGTTATGCTGCTGTAAGGTCAAACACTAGAACCATGTCCTTTTACCTTACCTGTAATTCTTTTTGAGTGTGCATGCATATGTGCTTTCTTCCTATTCTCCCTCTGCATCCCGTGATAGTAGAATCAGGAACAAAGCTTTTAGCACTGCAAGCCTTTCTAGAACATGTGACAGAGGCAACACAGCTTAGTCAAAATTTGACTGTGATGTGTGTAACATGCAGATAAAGTTCGTTCTTATCGAAGTCTCTATTGCAGTTACACGGACGGCTGCGGGAGGAATATTGTACTTACACTTACGTAATTTGCTTGAAGAACCCTTATCTTGATTAATCTTCCATAACACTGTTACGAAGATGCTTCTGATTTTAATGGTTTGTATTGCTCAGCAGGTTTTAGGCTGATATTACATAGCTTATGATTTGGTTATGCGTTGTTAAGAATGTAGCATGAGAAATGTCCTGACACATGCATTTATAGTGATATTCTATAGTGTTTCCAATTAGAATCAGAGAAAAGGACTTTGTCCTTTCATCAAGAGGCTTATAAACAGCAGGATGGTATTGTTAGTGTTGTGTATTTGTCGGAGTGTGATTTGATAGGAGTAAAAGACAATCCTAGTAGACAGAAAATGTATTGTTATTTAGGATAGTGGTTTTGTCTTGTCACTATTATGGCTGTTTTATAACACTGTTTCCACACCTCTCATCGCCTCTTTTCATGAGTCCTGTAGGTCTAGTACAATTCAGAGGTCTGAGAGGACCTTTGTGTCTGTTTACCTCTTAGCCAGGTAGCACTCACAGTGATTGCCCATGAGATAGATACGTTTGCAGATAACTAAGCTGTATGACAAATAGGCTTTATGCTGATACATGTCAAAGAATATGAAGCTTTTTACCTAGTAGTTACAGCTCTAAGAGTCTGTGGGTGTGTGAGGCCCTTGTCTTGTGTTTTTCTGTCTCCTGTGTAAGTTAAGAAAGTGACTTGCATAGTTAGACTGAGTAGTACCTGTTCTAGTAGGTTTTTTATTTGGTATTTGTTGGAATTTGTTTGTTTGTTGTTTTGTATTTTTTTTTTCAATTGCCTGCTGTGAAGTCTGTACATGAGTTCAAATGTTGAGGGTTAGTGGCAATTCAGGTTCTTCCTGGAAAGTGTCTTACTATGTGTCTATGAATATTCAGTGTTCTGGTGTCTGAATATGCTTAAGGAATTTTACTGCAAGTTTTTATGCTGGACAGATCAGGTGATTGCCCTGATTGTCTCCTTGCAGAACAAGAGATCACATTTTGTGCTCTTGCCCCATAGAAGAAGAACTGAACAAGTGTCAGTTCTGTCTAAATCTGTTTTATAAATCTTACTGTCAGACATGAGGAAACTTTGGGAAGCCAAGAATTTTCTCTGAACAATCCATTTTAGATTAGGTTAGTTACTCACGCTGTTGGAATTAAACTATTAAACTTCAATACCTAACTTGTTTGTGTGTAGTCTGTAAAGCTGTCCCAGGAATGTAAGAAAATCTAGGCTTTGGAAGATGCCTTTATTCTAAAGATGTGGCACTTCTTTTCTGCATAAGACCCACACATCTGAGTATTCAATACTTACTGCACATTGTGAGCTACCTTATCTGGAAAGGCAATCAGATTCGTTTAGAGGTTGGACTTATTTTTTTAGGCTGATTTGTTTACAGTCTTTGCTGGACTGTAACACTGCTGCCTATAAAACCTGTTTCTTTTGTGTTCTTTGTCTTGCATGAGATATGGAGCTGATCTGGAAAGTTTCAGGGAGGAGTAATATACGTGCTGTAGGGCATAGATTCTCTTCTGAAGGTCTTAAACTGAAATTCTAACTTAATTTGTGTCTTATGCTAGAACAGCATTTTGCATTCCTTGTGTTAAAAGACTTTTTAAAAACAGTTTGTTTGCTTTTTTCGAGTTAAAGTATTAGGAGAGAAAATAGATCTGTTCATGGATTTCAGATAAATTTCTTTTGTTCTTTACCAACAAAACTTACCAGTGCGTGGGTAACTTGTAATCCACTACCTTTGTTTATACAGATGTACAATACTGATAACTGCACTTCATGTGGTTCAATAAAATTAACACTGACTTGTCATATAAGTTAAACATGCATGGCCTAGACTGTCTGCATGAACTTAACTAATTAATTCTTCTGCTCTGGGAGTGGAACTGTTTAACATGGGCTGGAATATGCTAGTACCCCAACCTGACGTCTGCTTCCAGATAAATAAAATAATGTCTTCTTGGGTGGCAGCTTTTATGGCCATAAGGGTCCTGAACCATCCCCATCTTTGTATGTTGCCTTGATAAAGCAGTGTTAAGAGATTCCATGAGCTGGGATTGGTATGGAATGTTTCAGGCCGTCTTGGTCTTCCCCAGCTGTCATTAACATCTTAGCACACCTCATGTGTTACGGTTGTAGCTTAATGTAATGTGGATTTTTTGATTTCTTCCTAATTGGCTTGCATGAGTCCAGGAGGCTGCTGCCTCTCTGCTCTGCAGACTCGTAATTGCTCCTGTGGGGGTGTTTCTTGTTATACAATGTCTGTCATGCAAGGTGTGGCATTCACGTGTTTAATATTGTCCTTGTCATGTGAGTATTTTGTGCTTCAGTTGTGCACCTTTGAAATGGTGAAGTTACCTACCTTTTAAAGTAGTGCTCAAGTGCAACTGATGTGGGCACCTTCTGGATAAATCCCTGTGAGACTTCCCTTCATTCCATCTGCTGTACTTCTAGAATAGATTTGAATTTAGGATATTCTTGGTGCCACTGATACTTGGATGTGCCATCCTACTTCTGGCAAGATGATACTCATCCAGAGGAGAGTAGTTGAGAGCAAAGACACCTGCAGTGGCTCTAGCTGCAAAATGGCCATGCAGGAGCAGTTCCTGCAACAGCTGACTTTAGCAGAGGCTGTGTTGTGCAAGCCCTTATCCTGGCCTGCATTCAGCTAGGTAAGTACCTTAAAAAGTGGCCTGGCTTGCTGTAGTGCTTTGTTAATGAAAGCTCTTGAAATCCAAGCCACTATTGTGTCTTGATTTCAAGCTCTGCTGTAGACAACAATTTTCTCAGATTATGCCCATTTGTCCTAAATTTAGAAGGTTACTTATAAAACCGGAATGTGATCTGTCCTTGCTGATAGATGCAGATCTCAACATATTGGTATTTTTGAGGAAAACTTAGGCAGGAACACAGCAGAAATAGCAGTATGTAATAAGATAGCGCCCTCCTTCATGGAAAAAGACAGTTGGTAGACCAGAATAATTGTTTTTACTGTGCCCTAATTTTGCCTTCATTCTCTTCTTTTAAAACTTGATTGCCACTGTTTCCAGTTGAACACTTACTTTTGTCCTTAGACTTTTGTAACTGATCACATGGAATTAGTTGATTCACCACTTATTTACTGTACACCATGGCTACTTAGCACACATTCACAACATGACTGGTCTCAGGGAATCTAAAGATGAGACTGACTTTGTCCTAAACAGTTTTGTCAGCTGTAGTTCTGTCTGGGGAACAGTTTATAGAATCTGTTTGGCCCTCCATTTTGCAGCTTGTCTGCATGGCACCTCTTTGGCCTCCCTTCCACTGCCCAAATCAATGTGTACATAGATGTCTGCTGGACATCAGGATAAGAATACCATAAAATGCTTTTTTGGATAATTTTTATAATTGAATACTTTGTTTCAAAGTAAGCTTTAGAGTTCTAGGACCTCCCATAGAAATGTGACCAAGAATTACTATATATGTTTGTAAATCGCTTTTTCCAAGTGTCCTTCCTGAAAAATCTTTTTTGATCACACATTCTTTACTTCCTCTGCCCCAAAATTTTTTACAGACAGAAAGACAAAGGCCAGAAGTGGTCTTGGTTTCCAGCTTTTGTATTTTTTTTTTCCTATTTTTCCTATTCCTATTTCTCTTGACTCTAAATTTAAAGTGACAGTAAAGTTACTTAAACAAAGAAATGGAAAATAAATGATGTTCAGTGCAGCACACTGTGCTGCTGGTATGATCACCTTTAGCAGGCAGTTTGATTGGCCAGCTTGTATTTCCACTTGGCATTCAGGTTTGATTGGTTTAAGTGATCATTTGCTTGCCTATGCTTCTAAAGATAACAGATTCAGTGATGGCCAGGAGCCTTTGTTGAGTACAACGCAGCTTAAGGTTGGAAGTTGGAAGTGGAGGTTGCTACTTGAGGTAGCATGATGATACAGTGTAATATAAATCCTTCTGTGTAGATTGAGGGTCACCTCAGTACTTTTAAACCAGGTTTTACCAACTGGTAGGATAAGATCAATGTAATTTCAGTTATTGATTTCATTTGTACCTTTTTAGTTATCCTGTGTGTGTATGGGCAAGATGTAGGTGTTACAAAGCAGTTGTGTGATGTTCAAATGAAAGACTCTAATGATGGCTTTGTAGGAGCAATGCTGAAGATGCTATTCAGCTGTTTTCTTGCAGAAATAGTTTTAATATTACATTTTTAGTAAGTGAGAATTTGAACATCCTATTTAAATCCTTTCTGACTAAGTTGGCTCTTTAAATCCTTTTAAAAAGCTTTTAAAAAAGCAATAGAATTCTCTAACTATTAGGCGAGAGGGGGAAGACAAATAAATGAAAGTGCTGATCTGAATGGGGAAAGCCTGTATGCCGAGTCCCATGAGCGGCTTGGCATAAAGGGATTTCGTTATTGCCCTGGTGTTCCAATGCAGGGTTGTTCTTACCGAAGGCTGCAGTTCAGCAGGGAATAATGAAGAGAGGATTGAATTATTTCAGAGATGTTTAGTTAGGTTCTTAAATAGTAGCTCTGTGAGGGGCAGTAAAAACACATTAATAGGATTCTTGGCCTCTTTTTCTGACCTGTAGGGTGAGACTGGAATGGAAGTAGCAAAATATCTGGGAAAGGTATTACAGAAGGGTTTTGGATTATAATTGTTATTTTCCACTGCTGCCCCACTGTTAACATCTTCTCAGAAAATTTATTGAACAATGATACCCTGTGTTGTGGGGAGATAGGATAATCACTTCTCCTGCCTGGCAAGCTAAGGAAACGAGTGTTTTGTTCGTCAGTCTGTGGCAGAAACAAAAATGAAGAAGGAAGTGTTGAAGTGTGTAGTACTTAAGTGTTTAGTATTTGAAGTTAAACAGTGTCTTTTCTGAATTAAATAATATAAAAAGGAAATGTTTTTTCTTGCCAGCATAATGTGGAAAGTATTTCTTCTATTAATAGAAAGCTTTGAGCTAATGGGATGCTTGTTCAAGTTTAAAGAAAACCATGGGACTGCATTGGAAGCTTAGGTTGTGATGCCTTTTTTTAACTGTGTAGTGCTTAGAACTTCAGTGAGAAACCCAGTTACATATAGAAAGCTTGATATAATTTTGGTTATTGCAGACTGGAAGCTTGAAGAGTATATTGTGAAAGGGTTCTTTGCTGCTCTTCCAATCCCCTAAGTAAACATGTCTGGATTGATTGTGGTAATTGCTGAAACTGCTCCGTACATTTAACTTCTTGGTGTTAGAATTAAATTTACCGGGTTTTAGTTTTGGAACTATGTCAACAAAAGCTGGGGGTGGGGGGGGGGGGAAGAGTGGGAAGGAAGCATCTAGTGTATGAGCTGGATAAAGATTTGGATATCCAAGCCTGTAAACAAACAGCTTGAATGAAGGGTCTGCGTATTCCCATCTCTATTTGACGGGGGGTGCTGATTGTGATGTGCGAGCCTTAGGCTGTTGCTGCTTGGTGGTAGGTGTGGCAAGAAGGTAGAGGGGAAGACCAAAATAGGGACTACATCATGTTTCTTGGTGAGTTTTAGTCACTGTTTACTGTGAGTGGTAGATGATGTATTATGTCAGCATCATCCCTCTTAACTAATACTCATAAAGCTTTCCAGGCAACTTCATCAACACAGAGTTGAACAAGCTGAAAGCTGTTCTTAGGGAAGAGAGAGGAGAAATGAGTCATTGATTCTTTCCTGACCGGTATTAGCAGTGTGTAGCGTGCTAGACTTCTGTTGTTGGGTAAAACAGAGATCAGAATACCATCAGACAGGGGGGTGTGTGGGTGTGCGTAGATATTGACTGAAAGGGGATGTTTTCACTGTTTTAAGCCTCTGAACCCAGCAAGTGTTGCTGCTGTGTACCAGAATCACAGTTTGCTATGTGCCACATGAACTGAGGGATGTGTGAAACCAGCTTATAGTATGATACTAATTAGTTTTAAATATGCCCTGTCCTAAGAACTCGTGTGGGGTGAGGATTACAGTCCTATGCTTTGCAAGGACTATTGTCTGTTGTAAAGGCTTTTTAAAAATGTGAGTTATAAAGTAGCAGCCTCTGTGTACACCACAGTGCTAAAATAGCTTTTCTCTGGATTGTGCAACTTTTATACGTATTACTGATGATATTGTAAAATGTTCTGCAGATTTAAGCAATTACTGTCCTCTCACTTTAAACTTCTAGGGGGAGGATCTTGTTGCTGCAGAAAATACACTAGAATGTTCTCATGAATGTGACCTCTTATTTGGACACAGGGAAGGCTGTGGATGTTGTCTATTTGGACTTCAGCAAGGCCTCTGACACTGCCTCCCACAGCACACTCCTGGAAAAGCTGGCAGCCCAGGGCTTAGACAGGGGCACTCTCTGCTGGGTTAGGAACTGGATGGATGGCTGGACCCAGAGAGTGGTGGTAGATGGTGCTGCATCCAGCTGGTGGCCAGTCACCAGTGGTGTCCCTCAGGGGTTTGTGCTGGTTCAATATTTTTATTGACGACATGGATGAGGGTACTGAGTCTTTCAGTAGTAAATTTGCAGACAACAATAAGCCGGGAGCATGTGTCGATCTGTTGGAAGGGAGAAGGGCTCTGCAGAGAGACCTGGAACGATTGGAAGGATGGGCAGAGTCCAATAAGATGAAGTTTAATCAGTGCAAGTGCCAAGTTCTGCATTTTGGCCACAATAGCCCCCTGCAGTGTTATAGGCTGGGGACGGTGTGGCTGGACAGTGCCCAGGCAGAAAGGGACCTGGGGGTTCTGGTGACAGCAGCTGAGCAAGAGCCAGCAGTGTGCCCTGAAGGCCAAGAAGGCCAAAGCATCCTGGCCTGGATCAGGAGTAGTGTGTCCAGCAGGAACAGGGAGGTCATTCTTCCCCTCTACTCAGCACTGGTGAGGCCACACCTTGAGTGCTGTGTCCAGCTCTGGTCCCTCAGTTCAGGAAGGACATGGAGTGCTGTGTCCAGCTCTGGCCCCTCAGTTCAGGAAGGACATTGAGTGCTGTGTCCAGCTCTGGCCCCTCAGCTCAGGAAGGACATTGAAGACACTTGAGCGTGTCCAGAGGAGGCGGCGAGGTTGGTGAGGGGCTTGGAACACAAACCCTGTGAGCAACAGCTGAGGGGGCTGGGGGTGTTTAGCCTGGAGAAAAAGAGACTCAGAGTGACCTTATCGTCTCTGCAACTCCCTGAAAGGTGGCTGTAGGCAGCTGGGGGTTGGTCTCTTTTTCCAGGCAGCAACTGACAGAAGGAGAGGATGCAGTCTCAAGCTGTGCCAAGGGAAATACAGGTTGGATATTAGGAAAAAGTTTTTTATGGAAAGAGTGATAAAGTACTGAAATGATCTGCCTGGGGAGGTGGTGGAGTCACCACCCCTGGATGTGTTTAAAATAAAACTGCATGTGGCACTCAGTGACATGGTTTAGTTGAGGTGTTAGGGCATGGGTTGGACTCAGTCATCTTGAAGGTCTCTTCCAACCTAGTGATTCTGTGTGATTTTGGAGTTGGCACAGCTGCTTTTTGGAAGTAACATAGGGGAAAAATTTGACAGGCATTTTCTTCTTAATAATTACCCAAGTATTTTTAGGGTGTATCACTGATAAATTTATGGAGTATATAACTTCCTCTTCTAGCTGCCTGGTGGCTGATAAGCTGTAGTACAGTCGCTTTAAAGCACACATTAGTCACTGTGACTCCACACCGCCCTGTACTGAAAGTGGTGACTAATCTCTGGGTCTGACTTTCCATTATGAAGTGCAACCTTTACCCTCGGTAACTAGGTGGAGAATTTCAAAAAATAGTCTAAAACATTCCTGCCTCCTGGGCTGGGTCCCCCTTACCTCACAGCCAGTGTCTGCAACTTCTGTTTCCACTGGGAAAGATTTGATGCATCAGATGTGCTGCTAGGCTCTTAAATATATTTAGACCTTGCTGTCTCTTTGAGAAGAATCTTGCTTTGGATAGTGGCTCTTCAGCAGTGTCTGTGAAGCTCTAACAGAATGAAAGGAGTTAGCGATGAGAAGCCAGCCTGTACCTAAAAGCCTGATCCAGAGGCTTATTTTGGCACTTGTTTTTGGTATTATTTTGTCTGATGAGACTGAGGTAGTACAGTGACTTCCACACTTTGTACAGTGTTTATAACAGACTTTACTAATGAATAGAAGGAGGTTATGAGCCAAACATTTTTTGCAATGTTGCAAAATATGCAGTGATAGAGAACCTTTTTTGTCTTTGTTCAAAAGCAGCTGGTTCAGAGCTTAAATATCACTTCAGATTAGCCGACCTTTCTGTGCAAATCTGAAATACGGAAACAATCTCATTTTGGAGAGTATGGGTTAAGCAGGAAGAAGACTTAATCTTATTTTTATGTTAAAAAGAAGTCGTGAGGAAGTCTTTAGGCTTTAGACTTTAACGTTGAAATGTTAATACTACTTTTGCCTCTGTTGAAAAGGGATTTAGCAGTGTGCATTGACAGTGAAGGCAGCCAACACTGTCCTGAGCTGTATTTAATATGAGCATAGTCGTTTTTTGTAGGGAAGTAATTATTCCTCTCTGCTCAGTACTACTTAGCTGTGTCTAGAATACTCTATCTAGTTTTTGGTCCTTGATCCTGGCAATATATGAACTGGCAGCAAGCCCAGCAGAGGAACCATCAGGGTGGTCAGGAGGTTAGAGCACAGTTCTGGGAGGGGAGGCTGGGGGAGCCTGGCTGGCTTCAGTCTGAAGAAGAGCAGTCTCAGAGGTACCTGACTGCAATGCCATCATACCTGCAAGGGTGCTAACAGGAGCATCAGGCCAGGCTCTTTGCAGCAGTGGGAAGCTGAGATACAAAGGCTGTAACTTCTGGTAAGAAGTAGATACAAAATCAGTAGAGTTAACAAATATCAAACAAAACACCAACAAAAATAACAGTCCAGCTTTCTCCGTGAGAATGCCCATGCAGTGAAACAGGCTGCTTGAGAGGTTGTGACTCTTTGAAGGCATTAAAAGTACAGTTGGATTGAAACCCTGAGTCATTGCTGATCCTGGCTAGAGGCCCAGAGACCTCGTGAGGTTTCTTCTAACTTCAATTATTCCGTTCATTCTGCTGGTTCTACAGATGTATGACTGACCATTCTCAAAACATTTGTTTTAGGAAAGACTGTTAACCTGCAAATAAAACCGACTTTGTCATATAAGTGTGGATTATTTCCGGACTGAATTATAGTAGCACTAAAAGATAACAAATATTTGACAGCTATTGTGATCTTGTTTCTTGAAAGATAAGGGTAATAGTAATCACAAGGAAAGTTTAGCCATTTCATGGTGTCACCTTGAAAGGACATCAGACCTTAGTTACCAAGTACGGTCCTTTGGAGACTGGGGACCAAGCAGTTCAAGAGTCTGAGGATGCCTTGATGCAGTTAAGGCAGACCTCCTCAGCAGTGTTCAAAATGATAAATGAGTTTAAAGAAACTTTTTTTTTCCTTGGCTTGCTTAGTTGCTGGGGACAGGCTGGATGGGACTTAGAGGACATGATCTAGTGGAAGGTGTCCCTGTTCATGGCAGGAGGGTTGGAACTAGATGATCTTTAAGGTAATTTTCAATCCAAACCATTCTGTGGTGCTACAAATAGGGTTTTTTTTTGTGCTTTTTGGGACATAATGTTTCAGAAGCCTGGCACTGCTGTAGAACATGCTGGATAATAAATTGCTAGGAAAACAGAACCTGATATAGTTTTTACTACTAAAAGGTATGAAGAAACAGAATTCCACAGTATTGGTAAAACTTGGTTTGTACAAATGAGTAACCTGTGACTTTGAAGCTTTTCCTCTCTATTTAGGCAAGTGTAGGGATTTAGTTCTTAAAGACTTGGTAGATAAGTAATCCTAAATGAGGGACTTGCAGAATCTCTCTTTCAAGGTAGAGTAGCTACTCTGTTTCTACTGTTGAGAAGAACTTTATATGACATAAGTAGTTAATGCTTTTTATAAAAAAGTTAACATTTATTGCAAGTGATAATGTGATGATGATGAATGGTACTTCTGTAATCCAGCTTTGTTTTACTTGCAGTTCTTTAGCATCACAGCGGTTGTCTTTTGGAGGTTTTGGGTGGTGTGGCTTTCTTTTTTCTCCCTTCTAGCAGTCTGCTTGCTATGAGGTGTACACATAGCCTGGAAGAAAGGATACTATAAAAAAATTAACTGAGACCTGGAATGCTTTCAAAAGTAAAAATAAAGGAGAAACCCCTAAAAGCAAGTTTTCATTCATTGCTATCTAGATAACAACAGTAACCTGGCTTCTTTTTTAGTTCTAGTGCCATAGGTAGACTTAAAACTTTAACTGACCAAAATACAAGCTAGCTAACAATTGTTTCCCAGTAACTGTGGTATAGATAAATATATGGAAATGTTCTCTCATGTTACTTCAAATTGTACTTTGTTTACAGACCCTTTTTCTGCAGCTACCAAATACAAGAATATAGCTGTACCAAATGTTTGAGCCAGCCCTAACAAAAGTGAATGATGCTTCAATAGTACTGTCAGAAATCTTTCCCATTTTGTATATGAAAGTATAGCTTCTCTTAATGTCAGAATAGATAAGTCTGTTCTAGTCTGTTTTGGATAATCTTGCACAAATAGTATTGAAACAGCAGGTTAAGAACGGCTTATTTGAAAACCCTGTGCAAATTTTGACTATTCAGTCCTTCATAAATTATAGAAATTAAAATATTTTGGGAAATGAAGTTCCAATACTGGATGAGAAATACCAGTTGGGAGCTAACTTTATGTGAAAATGACCTTTAGATGAAAATCGGATGACTAACAAGCTAAATAAAACTCCATGTTATTCTTAAGTTCTAGCATAAAGAGCCAAATGCAGACATACTTTCTAATGCTTGTCTCAAAGCTGTGCCCCCCATCAACTGTTTTCTTTCAAATGACAGTCAAATGGGAATGCAGAAAACTAAGGGAGCTATTTGCATGGGAGCAGGTAGGAGCTCAAGAGAAACTATTAGGACCCTTCCTCTTTTAGCATCTTTTTAATTATTAAGATTTTCTTTGAAGTATGTTTTTCCTTGAGGCAGTTATTATTTCTGCTGTAAAGTTGCTGGTTAAGAAGCTCTGCTTCTTGATGAGGTAACATTTATTTCTTAGATGATATAGAAGTGGTTCCATAAAGAAAACTTGTTCCTAAGACTTGGAGGTGTCCTTTATAGACATTTTATTTATCCTTTTGGGTTACTTGGCCATTTTTTTTTTTTTGTGAGTTTGAGACTTCCCCAGTAGTTGCTCCCTATTTTAGAGTAATTTAGTGTGCTTTTCAGACCTAGGTGTTGGCAAGAAGGCCACATGTAAGCATTACTTCCTGGCTGCAGAAGAATTCTAAGACCTTCTACTAGGCAGCTTGCAGGCATCTTCTGGTTTTGATATAGGGATGTTTTGTATTTGACAAAAAAATCAAATGGATATTTCACCTAAAGGATCATAAGGACAAAATGAAGCTAAAAGTATGTGAATGGATATTTGAACTAAGGACAGGAACTTGGCAGAAGAACCTGTGTACTTCTGGGGAGTTCGTTTTACAGCCAGTAGCAGAGGGTGATTAGGCTGTTGGTGCTCTGTATCTGTCTCTTTGCTGGTCAGTCAGATTGGCAGCAAGAGACTGAGAGTTTCAAGAGGGACTTTTCTCTTTTTCATCAATAGAGTTGCTAATTTCTTTAAGAATACGAGAGAAAGAGGTTGAAAAGGTATTATTAAGGGAAGCACTTACCTTCTTACAGATCACTCATCAGATGATATGTAGCACCTTTAATTATCAATGTAAACAAACTTTTGGCTGCAGTATGCACTCTGCTTGAAATAATCTTGATGAGCCATCAGAAGTGGTAGATCAATATGCCTTACAATCCATTTAAAAGTACCAGGAAGGAACACAACTTTCTCCTTTAAGCTGTGGCTATAACTGTTTTGCTTAGTAAGTTAATATGAGAACATGAGCAGCACTCTGCTTTTTAGGTTCTTAGGTTATTGTTCATCTGTACTTCAGATACTCTTTGATCTTGAAGGCTTACTTGGATGTCTTTAAACTCTGAAAGCAAAATCTTTCACTTATGTCACTAGGCATACTAGGTTAGGTGTTTGTGGGGAAGATAAGGAAATAGCTAAGGTAGTTTGCTCTCAGTAAATGCATAATTCTCATAATGCTTGAACTGCACATGATGTAAAATTTACAAGGTTTTGCTGATTGAGCCTCAGTGTCTGCTATATGTTACATATGTGTAACATGGTAAGAAATAGGGTCTTGATTTAGTAGATGAATGTTAGGTACATGCATTCCGAAAGATAAGCAGTTAGGTACAGATTTTTTTCTTTACTGTCACTAGTGTTCTGTCATATGCTTAGAGAAGCATATGAAGAGAATATGTGCTTAGAAAAGCACAAAAGGAATAGAAGGAGGTGTGTGTGTGTTAAGAAAAAGATTTGTGAAAGCTAAAATATTATTCTTTATAATAGTATAGTTTTGAGTAAGGCTGTTGCTTTTGTAGATGCTGTAAAAGGGTATTTTTAGTTGTAGGAAGCATCAGAGAAGTTGTTACCTGGCTGATGGATTAATCATGCCGTTTTCTTAGAGGTGAAAGGATCACAATATGATTGGTAAGAGGGAGAAAAAGCATCAAAACCACCACTTGTTTTCTTGGGTGTTTATTGTTTGTATTTTCTGTGGATAGTTATTATCCACTCGTTGATCAGGAGTTTAGAGAAGGTCAGCCAGTGATAATGGATTTCAGAAACACTGCTATGGGATAAATTTCAAAATGCTTCTCGGCTATTTCAGTATTACTTGTATGAATCTCATATTAGGGATCTGAACTCTTACCTCCTCTCTCTTTCTGTGGTTGGAGCAGCACCCAGGAAATCAGTGAGATTATGTGCTGACCATGTTAAATATCTTTTCTGTTGGAGTGGGATGAGGCTGGAGGAACCAAAACACAATCGCTTGACTTTCCAGGCTCTTTTTGGTTTAGATTGTCCTCTAAGCAGGTTGCATGTTCTTAAGCCAAGTGCTGTGGTGTATGATTAGGGAGACTGGCAGCTCTAGGGGCCATCTTGATGACTTAATTGTATGCAAAACAGGGCAAAGTGACAGCCTGTGTTGCCATGCAGAGACTTGTGGGAACCATTAAAATAAGAGAGAATCACAATTTACTGGTAGATGGGGAGCAATTTGTACATGGTAATACTATTTTTGCCATAGGAGCTGAACAGAGTAAGAAAAATAGGTACATCACAACTGTGGTAAGTGGTTTCACAGAACTTTAAAGATAGGGAAACAGCCTTTTTTTTTACTAGAGAGATGTCTGTTCGCTGAAGATGAGCTTCATTCTTTTCTTCCTGTAGAAAATCTTGTTATAAAACATATGCACTTACCTGTTTTTTTTGGCTTGCAAAACTTTTTTGAATTAGCAAATGCAGCCTGAAATAAATCCTGAGTAATAATGACTCTTTCTATTTGTACCTGTTTAAAAACTATCTAAATAGATGGTGTTTTTTAAGTAGCTGAAGGACAAATGCAGGTTCATTTGTCATCTGTTCTGTGTATAGTGTACCATAACTAAGAATTGAATCCAGGGGTATATTTCTTAGTTATATGAAATTTAAGACCTTTAGTGGGTATGATGGTGGCTATATAAACACATTTTTGACTTGATGGAATACTCATTTAGATCTAATGAAATTTAATGGAGCTATCTATTGAGTAGATTTTCTAGATGAATCTAAATTAATTTCTACCCTACAAAATTGGTTTCTGTAGTGCCCTTCTGTTTTTTGTCCGATCACCTGAACTGACAAGATTTGTCTGATCTCTATGGACAACCCATATGAGTATCTGTAGCAACCCTATGGTCAAAACCAGGATATTTTGCATGGAATATCTCTAAACAGTAAAATTCAGTGTTGCCACAAATATGGATTAGCCATAATTCCAATAACTGATAAAGCAAGTGATGTCATGTTCATTAAAGTCTGTGAATCTTGTCCTTTAAAAAACCCAAAAGTAGAGTTGGTACTAGTTCTTAAACTGATACGAGATTTATCAAGTAGGAGTTGGCTTGAATTATGTCACAGTAATTTACCTTTTGACTGTGTTTGTAAATAGACTTGGGTGGAATTTAAATATTTAAAAATGCCTATCTGAGACTATTTTGTTCATGTCACATTACTAGTTATGAAGGTCCTCATATCTCTTTTGGGGTCTTTTTGCAGACGATTCAGCTCGAGAAGAAAGATTTGTCTTCACAAATTCTTTTGAAAGCACAATGGATGCATTTTAGAGTTCTACAGGAGTCATCAAGCAACAAGAACACTGGACTTTGAGGAATAACAGTTCAGAGAGCCCAGAAATTGGTCACTAATAAAGCCTCTTAGGCCGTACAGCTTGGAAATGAATACCATTGAGACAGCAAAGCTTGAGGAGCATATGGAGGGTCAGCCAAATGAGACCTCTAATGGCTACTCACGACCTACTACTCTCTCAGTCAGTGAAGAGAACAAAAATGGCACTAGCAAACCAAAGGGCTTGTCTAATGGCTTGCGAAAAACAGCAAAGAAGTATCCCGATTACATCCAGATTGCTATGCCTGCTGAATCTAGAAACAAATTTCCTCTGGAATGGTGGAAAACAGGCATTGCCTTTGTCTATGCCCTCTTCAACTTGATATTAACAACTGTCATGATCACTGTGGTCCATGAGAGAGTACCTCCAAAGGAGCTAAGCCCTCCCTTGCCTGACAAATTTTTTGATTACATTGATCGTGTGAAATGGGCTTTTTCTGTATCAGAAATAAACGGAATTATACTACTTGGATTATGGATATTCCAGTGGTTGTTTCTTAGATACAAGTAAGTTAGCAATATTTTTTTTCCTCTGCTGTAAGTTTATATTGCTTATTTTGGGTAGAAGAAATCGTACAGTAAAATCTGTGACAATATTGTAGAATAGGGCTCACGGGAAAATAACAAAGGGATGGCTTGTTTACAGAATGTTCTAGTGTCATGCCAGGTATGGAAATACAGGTTTTTCTGATTATTGAATAATGTTTTTGAATTCCAAATTTCTGACACCTATGCTGTACTAGTAAAATTTATTTTGAGGTTGGGCTTTTCAAAGTGTGTTTACTGACCTGGGGATGTTTAAACTGAGGAAATCATATGATGTAAGAAAATCTCCAAATTTGAGGAAGAACCCACTGTCCTCTAGAGCTAAGCAGAAATTTTCTCTTGTCTTTGTTTGCCTACACTATATATATTTAAGTCGAGAATGTGGTTATAGTATGAGACTAAAAAGGTCACCAAGTTGAGGAAAACTGCCTGACTGCACCTGTAAGTTAGACTGAGGCCATGTTAAATTGGTGGGAACTTCACACTATAAGGCGCTAACAAGACTAAAAGCTGAAGAGGGATGTTTTCATTTTTGATTCAGAGAAGTGTATGGTGAAGAGCTGGTGTGGAGCTGCTCTTTCATTCTAAGGATTTAGCTATCTAATGAAGCTAGAGCTCTGTAACTGTTAAATATCCTGCATCTAAGCTTTGCACTCAAATCTGTTTCCCCCCTTTTCCTTACTTTCAGATCAATAGTGGGACGCAGGTTCTTTTTTATAATAGGAACTTTGTATCTGTACCGCTGTATTACCATGTACGTTACCACCTTACCTGTGCCTGGAATGCATTTTCAGTGTGCCCCAAAGGTAAGAGTCTTTACCTCTTGCTTCTTGCCATAGTCTCTGCATCAGTTCTGATGGCTCCTTAGGACAAATAGTAGGTAGTGTTCCAGGTATTACTAAACAACACGAATAACTTGATGTTTTCAGAAACATAGGTAGTGATAAACCAAAACTTGTGTGGTAGCAGAGCCTCAAGTTGTTGATGCAGTTGGGTGCTCCCTTTCAGAACATCTTAGATTGAAATTGTGCTGCTGCTAAATCAATCAACTTGCTTCTGAGGCTCAAGCTAATCACTCTTAATACTGTAGCAATATTTTTTCTTATATGGTAGGATACCGAAGGTCAATATGGTAATTCATGGGTTGATAAGCAAGCTTGTGTTGCTGTATCCCTTTAAAAACCCACACTCTTGCTTTGCCTAGTTTCTCACACTATTTGGTCAAGGACTATTGAAGTCAATTGCCTGTCTCTGCTTCCAGCCTGCAAAATGTATAGGAATGTGACTTAAACAAGTTCAGCTGCATAAATGAAGTGATACATATAGAAACATGGATGTGCTAATAGTTCTACAAAAATGTTTTAAAAATTTGACGACACTGGAGTTAGGTGGTGACATAAAAGAGTTGTTACTCCCACTTTAGGTTACTCATAAAAAGTTGCAGACTTAAAATTCCTTGGAACAAACTCTGTTGTGTTGGCCGTACTGGAAAAAAAAGTATTGCTAGTTTAGTGGGGGGATAAATTTGTCACCTCTTGGATAAGATTTCCAGTCTTGAGTTACAGCATTGTGGCTGTTGGGGATATAGTAGATGAATTTCTTCTCTTATGAATCCGTGTCTATTTGAAGATGCTTGCTTTTCACTGCCACTATTGTACAGATTTAATGGTTTTGTTCTAATAACTTGGGGAATGACTATGTAGAAGACTGTTTATTGAGGAGTGAGGAAAGATAATCAGAGGAAAATGCAAATGTCTCTTCTGAAAGTACATTTTTGAAAGTACATTTTGCTAGCATTAAACCAGGATGAATTAGTTGAACTTTGGAAAAACACTTGATGATAATTCTTCTGGATTTCTTTTGTCATATGTGAATATTTTTCTGATTATGGAAAACACAGTTAATCTGTTTTTCTTGGGTTTTTTTCTAGAGTTAATTTAAAATAGCTAGATAAAACTGCTTAGTATTCATGAGAAATCAGAAGCTCCTCCTAATACATGCTTTAAAAATGTACATTCTCCAAATATAAGTTAAGTCCTGACTGAGTTGGTAACTAAATCTAAAATTAAGCAGGTTTGAGGTTTTTACTCTGTAGAAACATTGGTCAGCTCTGAACAGAATAACAGGATTGGTATGCAAGGTTGTACCAGTTTTTAATGGGTTTCATTCATTCTGTCAACTGCTGTTGTGAGAGATCTGACCTTCCATTTTTTTTAATGTTTACCTTTTCAGTATATTCTGCATCTCATTCTCATACAACGCATATTTTAAAATAGCCTGGGAAAGCATGGACAGAATGAATGCTAATGTTACCAAACTGATCTTTATCACCTGTCAACTTTGAAATGCATGCTTATTTGTTTAAGAGTATGTGAAAGAAACCCAAAGAAAATGAAAATAATTTGTCTTTTTATCCCTGTCTCCCTCACTCTACATGTGTTTGGGCAAGAAGTTTACTTGAGTCACAGTGTATCTTAAAACTTACTTTATACTTCTTTCTAGTTGAACGGAGACTCTCAGGCGAAGGTTCAGAGAATCCTGCGACTGATTTCTGGTGGTGGTCTCTCCATAACTGGATCACACATCCTGTGTGGAGACTTCCTGTTTAGTGGACACACTGTAGTATTAACACTGGTCTATCTGTTCATCAAAGAGTGTAAGTGATTGTATTTCAATACACACTTTCTTGTTCATATTCGTTGTACTGGGAAAACAAACGACAAAAGAATATGTAAAACTACTGCCCTCCAAAAGTTACTTGTCACTTGCACATAGATGGTATTTATAAGGGTTTGGAACACACATTGAGTGAAAATGGAACTGCGGCTGTAGTAAAATCATAAAATGGTTAAGGTTAGAAGGGACCACACTGTAGATTATCTAGCCCAACCTTTCTGCTCAAGCAGAGTTCTGTAGAGCACATTGCGCAGGATTGTGTCCAGACAGTTCTTGAATGTTTCCGGTGAGGGAGACTTCACAGCCTCTCTGGGCAGTCTGTTCCAGTATATGGTCACATGTTCAGTAAAAACGTTCTTCTCCCATTTAGGTAGAACTTCTGTGCATCATTTCCTGCTTTTGATGCCTCTCCTCCTATTGTTTGGCACCAATGAGAGAGGCCTGGTTCTGTCCTCTTGACACCTTCCATTCATATATTTAGACATATGCATGAGGTTTCCTCTCACACTTCTCTAGTCTAAGCAGGCCTATTTTCTTCTATTGTTCCTCATAAGAGAGGTGCTCCAGTTTCCTAATCATTGTCCTAGACCTCCACTGGACTTATTCCACATCTGTCTTGTACTATGGAGCCTGGAACTCCAGATGTGCCTCACTGGGCTGAGTAGACGGTCAGGACTACCTCTGTCAACCTGCTGGCAATGATCTTGCTAATACACCCCAGGCTACTCTGCCCTTCTTGGCTGTGAGGGCACTGTTTATGGACAGCTTGGCCACCAGGACCCCCCAGGTGCTTCTCAGCAGAGCTGCTTTCTGGCAGGTTGGCCCCTGTAGTGGTGCACCAGCTTCTTCCTTCCTGAGTGCAGGACCCTGAACTTGCCCTTGGTGAGTCTCAAAAGGTTCTGCTCTGCCCATGCCTTCAGTGTGTGAGATGTTCTGAAGGGCAGCACAGAATCACTCCTCTGAGCTTTGTATCCTCAGCAGACTTGCTGAGGATGAACTCTATCACTTCATCTAAGTAGTTGATGAATAAGTTAACCAGTACTGGGCCCAGTATGAACCTTTGGGTTGAACTAGACTGTGGCACAGATGAAAAACCCTCCAAGCCCTGCCATTCAGCCAGTTCTCAGTCCACGCTCACTAATTGTCTGGCCTTGCCTGTGAGGATATCATGGGACACAGTGTCAGAAGTCTTGCTTGAAGTTAACTAGACAGTACCCAGTTGCCTCCTGTTATCTATCCAGCCAGTTGTCCACATTTGAAAGGCAATCAGGCTGGTTAAGCAGGACTTCCCTATGATGAATCCATGCTAACTATTCCTGATAACCTTCTTGTCTTCTGTGTGTTTAGTGATGGCCTCAAGGGTGAGCTGTTCCATCACCTTCTTAGGGTTTGTGGTAAGGCTGCTACAAGTGTTGTGGGCTTTAATAAAGGGCTAATGTGGCTAAACATGTCACCTCTATCTGTATGTGTTTGATTGACACGAAAGCTTTTCATCATTTATTGACAGGTTATTTAAATTTTCTATAACACATGCTGTGGTAATTGTGCACGCCAGCTCTGTGCAGGTTAGCTGCAGTGGATTGTAGGGAATTTTGTGGCTTGAACACAGCTTCGTTACACGCTTACACTGCATCCAGAAGCAAAGTTACTTTTCTTAGGTGTGCTGTACTTTAGTTATTGCAAGCAATGAAAAGTTAATTCATGCTCTTTGGATGTCTTCTGCTTGAGTCTCCTACTTAATGCTTCTTGTAGTTGATAAGAATTTGGCAAGCATGCAGAAGATGCAGTTATAGTTTCCTCCCTGGCCTTATATTGCGCAGGGGCATGGGAGGAAAAATCTTCTGTGCTGCACCCAGAGCATCTATTGAGGTGTTAGAGAACTTAACACTGACTTCTAAATCTATGTTAAGCAGTGCTTCTATCCTGGGAGCTTGGCCACTTGTGTATACATAGTTAGTGGGGAGTTCCCTTCTCAGTTCGCATGTTTGGAGTTGGAATCTTCTCTCCTACTGTTGTATCCCAAGCCATGCAAATGCTAGCTTGGTTCATGGGAATGAGTAATTCTCACTGAAACAAAACTAAGACTAACCAGCATTAGTTTGATGCCTTCCTTTTACTAAAATGCTGAAGGAACAAGGTGCTGCAGTGCTGCATTCTATTCTGCCTTAAACAAAAATAGCAATATAGAAGGGGCCTCTGGAATGTGATAGACTCCAAATCACAGATTTGAGATGTTGTTCTTTGAACAGTGATTTAAGATGCTGATTTTTGTCTGATGATACTTAGACCTCGGTCTTTCCTGTCATGTGACTGTTACCGGGGGAATGGCATTTGTAACTCATCAGAATTACCGGAGCAATATTAGGAAGATATCCTAATGACAGAGTTACTGTTTGCCTTGTTTTGTCTGTTACATTGTATGTTAATGCTATTCACATACTCAGTTGTACCAGGAAAGATGAAGACAATCCAGTATTTATTGGGCTAGTTTCTCCTGTACTTTATGCTATAAGGGATTGGAGCAATTTTATCATACAGATTTTTGTAGTAAGCTCTTTGACTGCTGCCTATTGTTAGGCCTATATTTCACTGAAATTTTGCTCTATAAGTGAGAAATGCATAGCTTTCTTTTTTTTTTTTTTTTTTACCTCCCATATAATGATCAAAATGTTATCTGAACCAGGGCATAAGCCTTATAATTGCTCTGAATTAGAGGCTGCTTATGGTGATCTTTTTTGCTCTTTTGGTAACATGTCCTTGGTGTAAGATGCATTCTGAGGTTTTTATGTCTGGCTTCATGGAGTTTTTGCTCTGCTCTTCTCTTCCTTTCATACTGTACCATTTTTTCACTTATTCTCTGCATACCACATTTTTCACCAGAATAATTCTTCATATTTTTAGTATTTTTAGCCTTGGTATGTCTGTCTTGCTCAATGCTGTTTTCATCAACTTCTTGAGATTACTTGGCTTCTTATGTTAAAAAAAAACCCCAACAAAACAGTAGATGGAGATCTGTCTGTAGCGTTTTGGGGAGAGTTTAAAGAATTTATTGTTCTGACACTTAGACCAAGAAGTGGCCCTACAGTTATTATTTTGCACAGGCCTCTGAGAACCTACTGGGTAGGCTTGTTGAGATCAGTAACTTTTATGCTGGTATTGTGTGAAAGTAAAGGCTGACCATTGCCCCACAAGGCAAGAGGTGCCAAAACCTCCCACTGTGAGTGAAATGAAGCCAGTTAGCCTGTCAGAAGTTATGAATGGTCGTTGTGACACTCAGGGCATTTTTTCAATGGGGAAAGAAATACAGGAGAACTTTTCCACTGAAGTGGCTGAAATGCATTTTAAATAGCTTCACTCCCATTTGTTAATCTTTCATTAAAGGGTATAAATTCACATACTGTCCTTTTCTGTACAGTGTATTTTGTTTCACAGAACTGAGGCTTCATGCAAATTATTTAAAACCTAAGAATTAAAATGAGTGGTTTTTTCTGTTTGTGGTCTCTGCTCAGGTTGTATCAATTCTAGAGACTTGAGTTTACTCGAATATAGACTGTGAAAAGAAAAGATTAAATACACTTTGGTGTATTTAACTGGGGTGTATGTTTTACCTCAATTTTGTTTCTTCCTCTTCCCCCCAAATCCTGAAAATTATTTAACTGGAAAACTTAATTTGACTAGAAAATGGGTGGCAGTGTTGTCTAAGTAACCCATCTTGTGCTCACTTTAAAAAGAACACCTCAGTAAGTTTGCATAATTCATTATGTAGATCCATACAAATCAAAGCAGGGGGTCTGTACCAGTGTGATATGAGTTATATTTTCAAATTTAGTAGCCTCAATTTTTTTATCTTTTCCCCACCCTTTTGTGGATTGTTAGAATAACAGAGATGCCTTTCTGCTGTGTTTTTTTCTGTCACCTCCCTGTCTCACAGATTCACCACGTCATTTCTGGTGGTATCACTTAATCTGCTGGCTGATGAGTGCTGCTGGCATCATTTGTATCCTGGTTGCTCATGAGCACTACACTGTAGATGTCATCATTGCCTACTATATCACCACAAGGCTCTTCTGGTGGTACCACTCAATGGCCAATGAAAAGGTGAGTGGCAAATACCTTCACAATCAATGTGTAGCCTGTATTTGTTAAAATTGCCTAAAGGCGAAAGTTAGTTCATAATTTCAGAATAAAAATAGACATTCCATATTGAACAGAATGGGAAGGGAGCTTCACTTCATTGTTACTTAAGTAAATAATATGAATTTGTCTTAAAAATCCTATTTGAGGTTTTAATGTTATAGTTGATGTATAGAATAGCCCTTCTTTGTCTCAGCTTATGAATAAGCAGTAGTTGAGTAATAACATTTCTGGCCAACAGAAATTACCTAGACAGTCCTAAAATTCTAGTGACAATTCTTGTGTAAATGTGATTAAAGGTAGGCTGTTCAGAAGGTTGCTGCTGCTGTTGTTTCAACAACACTTTCAAGTAGAAACATAGCTCCTAAGCCCATTTAATCTAATTCTCTGCTATTACTCATCAGTGGAAACAGGACGTATCTGGAAGTACTCATACTGAAAAAGGCTTGAGTGCTTTGTTGCCCTAAATTTTGCACAGCAACAAAGCATCCCTTTGTGGTAAAGTTGCTCAGTTTGTAGTGTGCATTTGGACCGTAATGTCTATCTCAATTCTGTGTTTTCTAGGCTAAATGCTTACTGTCTTTGCAGAAATGCATTCAAATATATTGAGTTTTTGCTGCTATCTTAACTAATCGTAGTTGATCATAAGCCTTTAAAATGACAGTTGTCTTTTCCTCTTTACATGCTTGTGCCAATACAGACTTTAAAGGTGTCTTCGCAGACGAATTTTCTCTCTCGAGCATGGTGGTATCCAATATTTTATTTCTTTGAGAAGAATGTGCAAGGCTCTGTTCCTTGCAGTTTTTCCTGGCCGATATCTTGGCCTCCCAGCTGCTTCAAATCTTCATGCAAAAAGTATTCACGGGTTCAGAAGACAGGAGAGGACAATGAAAAATCTACCTGAAGAAGATGAGGAAAGCATCTGCTCTGGTTTTTTCATTTTTGATTTTTTTTTACCAAAACATTAATGCTGTAACCAAAGTTCTTAAGAAGACTGTAACTGAAGAAGTGGACCAAGCTTCTGTGCAATTGATGGAAAGACAATTGTAGTCACATGTATTGCATTTCAGATGTTTTCCTCTCGTCAGGCTGTTCAGACCTGTTCTACTCTTCAGTGCTAATGAAATGCACTACTGATGGGATTTTTTTATTAAAGAAAACATGGAGCAGGACTTTGCTTTATTAACGAGATAGAGGTGCCAAAGACCACAGTAACAGTTCCATTATTATCACTCATCCACAGAAGCACCCAAAAGTCTCATCTTCAGAGCTCTGGAGTGCGTAAGGGCAAAAACATGCTAAAATGTAAAGGCATGATATTGGCGTACTGAGGTGTATAAAAAAATAACACAGTTGTGGGAAGTGGTTTGTTGCATTATTCTTGCTAATGAAGGTAAGACCTTGTGTGACCGGTACAGCTGGAAGCGAGCCTGAGTTTTTTACACACTGTGGGTATGAATATCTTATGACCCGAAAATACTGCTGAACACCATTAACTCCCATGTATTCTACTATATACCAGTTTTTACATTTTTATTAGTAATTTTATATTTAAACAGTTGTGTTACCTGATGAATTCGCAAATTAGAAATAGTTGCTAACATCAGAGCTCAAGGAGCCTAAAATTTTATCTTTAATAAGGGACACAGTTTCAACATCTAAATCTTGAATTGCAGCTGGCCTTGTATATATAGATATACAGTGCCTGTCAGTGTATATAGATGCATATATACACAAAAGCACACACCTTAAACAAAATTATTTACTGGGAAGAGTGATCATAGAGTTCTTGATGTAGGCAAAAGGTGTACAGCTCTTACCTGCTTGAGGAATGCAAGGCCAGGTCCAGAATGGGGCTACATTTGAAATAAACGTTTTAATTTTAGTAGCAATCTCTTGCTGAAGCTATGTAGCAGGTTTGCTTGGGAGCTTGGAAATTCTCCATTGAATTTCTTTTTTTGCCTTTTACCTCTTCACACGTGTTTCTGTGACTTACTTAAAAAACAAACAAAAAAGTGCTAAGGTGAAATATCTACAGCAGCGTTATTTCTTTAATTACAACCTAAAATAACTTCATATTAAATTACACTGTGATAGAACTCAAATGGAGATTCCCTTTTTTCCCAGGGTTTCAGTCCAGCTAAAATGGCTATTTAAGCACATTGGCTTAGAATGGGGATATTACCATGAGGTGAACATGTAACAAAACCACAGATTAACAGCTACATGTTTCCTGTTGGTTTATGTTGCTTTGTATTGTTGTGAAAGTAAAGTAGAAAATTAGCATGCCATGTTTAGCCGTTTATATTCTGGATTAATTTCTGCGGTTAACTCGATATTATTTTCAGATATTCACAAAAACCTAATGAAAAGATAGAACTGCATTAAGTGTCGAGGTGATACTAATATTAAAAAAATGCTGCATATTTAAAGAATGTCTTGAACTGAGTGACAAGTGTGAACACAAATAATGACAACTTCAGTTAAAGTAATAAAATGAAATACAGAGTATTCAAATATAATCATATTCAGTTAAGGGGATCATTGCTCTGAGTTGTACATGAGAATATTTTTGATGTGCATTTCAAGTATTTTTGTGCATTATCAAAATAATACAATAAAAAGTGTTCCTTTCAATACATTTTTGGAAAAACTTAGTTAAGAAAGAAATTCTGCTGATGCTTGGTTTTGTTATTTAAAATGAGCTTAGTAGACACTGATAATGTGCCCCTGAAGTTGTGTGTGTATGGGCATATCTGCTTTCATTTGCTTGCTTCTAGCAGACCTTGAACAGCTAAAAAGCTGTTCAAAAAAACTTTTCAATCCTTTTTCTCGCGTCTTATAAATGAATCTGTTCAACACCATTCAGTAGATCGCCCAAGATACTTGTTATATCAGTACTACTTCATAGATCATAATTTTTAAGCTAAAATCCAAGCTTTGTGATGATACCTTAAATATAGTCATGTTAATCCACTTGTAGTAATACTACCTTTTAGGAGTTAAGAATGGATTTCATTAGTGGTCACTGTGCCTTGAAAATAGCATGATGAAAAGTGTTACTGAAGGAGCTTAAGCAGTGGTTTCCATCTGGTGGCTGAAAAATAAACATTTCAATAGTCTAGGTACCTACTTGTCTGCATAACCACCACCATGCCTCAGTGGGATTTCTGTAATAGATCTGCAAAGAAGATCTTTGCAGGATGAGGCATTTGGGGTTTTTTACACTTATTCCTGTTTCTGAAAGAAAAAAAATGTGCAAGTGATAAAATAGAACCAAGTAAAGACTCTGCTTTTGTTGAGCTGTGTGAGCTTTCATTCTGCTGCTGAATTTGATAGAGACTTCTGTTGTAATAGAAAAGGAAAGTTTAAGTAGCAGCTCTGGCTCAAAATACTTGATTCCTATTCTGGCTCAGTCCTCCCTTAAGTGCTTAATATTTATCCATTGTATGGAAGTTCTCAAAGGGGCATGTGTAGCAGAAAGCCCCTGTTTTGTATGCTCTCAATAGTTTTTAATTGCTTTTACAAACTTGGATGGTGTAGCTGTATTTGATGACTGCTTAGACCTATATGTAAGGTGATAAAATGGGGTAAGTAATGGTATATTCTAGTTCTTACTGCAATAGTAGTTTATCCAAGTCAAACCACAACTGCTATATTAAATTTACTAATTATAACATCTTGATCATTGTATACAAATGTATATGAGGCTTAAAGTATAGTTTCATCCTAATAGGCAAGAGATTGCAGTAGGTAAAAAGGAGAAACTTGGTCTTTGCTTAGGCCTATAATCAAGTGATCAGTATATTTTTTGTTCTGTATGTGCCCAATACTTTGCAGTGTCACTAAGTATTTTTCCTAGTTACATGAGCTGCCCCTTCACTCTGACTATAACGTGCTCTTCTCGACTGAAGAGCATTTACATTTTGAACTTTACAGACACTTAATTAAAAAAAACACTACATTTGTATGCCTTAGTCATACCTTTCAGTATGACTTAAATGCTGATGGGCTTTCTTAAAATGCCTAATGTAAATTTGAATTTGGATTTAAAATGTTAACTTGAGCATTTAAAGAAATGTGCTGCTAAGTGGTCATGCTACAGATGCTTACTTCTAATGCCAGAAATTGTTAATGTCTGCTTGCAAGCACTGTAAATGGACACCTTTTTCGGTACGTGCTTAGCACTCCCATGTGGACGTAAATGGTACTGTTAATCATCCTTCACTGCTGTTGTCTTGGAAAGATCGCCACAGGTGGCGTAGTAGCAAAAATAGCTGTGGGTAAACTTTGCTATAAGCCCTGGTACTGGATTTGCTGCCCTCCTTAAAAACAAAGTTGGGAGAGGAGGAGGCTAAGAAGAGTTTTTATTAAAATCCACTACCTTCATGTAATAGAGAAATAAAGCTCAGCAACAGAGACAGGACTGGGAAGTCTTAAAAGAGATGAGAGACCATTCTCTTAATTGGATTATTGCAAATCTACTTACCAGGGTCTTAAATCAGAATCTGTTCAATCTCTGGCTTTCTCCTATCAGTAGTATCTGGCTAGACAGTTTATCCTAAGTTGTTTGGTACTACCCAAATTGTTTTTCTCATTTCATTAGATGAGATTTACTGTTCTAGAGACAGATCCATTAACTTCAGTGCAAAGTGAAGTCTTTCCATTAACTTCAGATGAACTTTCCCATAGCTCTTTGTTGGTGTTTGTTTGTGGGGATTTTTTTTTCGGTGGTCGTGGGGGGGCGGGGGGGGGGGGTTGGTTGGTTTGTTTTTTTAATTTATTTTGGTTTGGTTTTGGGGGTGTTTTTTGTGGTTTTGGGTGGGGGTTTTGTTTGTGGGGGTGGCTTGTTTTTGTTTAGTTGTTTGTTTGGGGTTTTGTTTGTTTGTTTATAAAATGCTTAAACCTTAAATCTTAGGGATTCATGGGGTAATTTAAAAAATGGGTCCAAGCAGCCAGATGGACAGGAACAGTTTTACCTTCCTGGCAGATCTAATAGTTGTAAAGTTCCATTCTCATCTTGATATTTTTACAGTATACATGTTTAGGACTTATCTAGAACTTCTATTTGGGCACACAAAATTCGAGTGATGCTATAAGACTGAACACTTCTGTATTGAAGTGTTCCATTCCAGGCATTATAAAATCAATGTCTTTAATTCAGTTACTGAGAAAAGGGATCTTAAAAGTAAATACTCCTATTAGGCATCATTCAAATGAGTTTTGTTGCTTAAGTGCACATGAGAAAAATATCCTAGCATCCCATTAAAATAACTTTGCTTATCAAGTAAGCCTTCATGTGCCACTTTATGATGCTTCTTAGAATCCAGAGAGAAGTGCTGTGACACAGGGAATAGAGACAAAGGCATTTGTTGTAGAATATATAAGGAAAAGAAAGGAAGATGAAAACACTGAAGGAGATGGTGAATCATATATTGCTTTTTGCATGAAATTGAGCTAAAACTACACCTAACTTCTACAAAGTGTGCATTTAATTTGTGTAATAGTTCTTCAAAAAAAACCCCCCAAACCTGTAAGGAAGCAACAGTATTAAGCACATCATTCTATGGTATAGTTGTGTATCTCTCCTGGCTCTTATCCATAACATAAAATATAAAAACAAAACCCAACTTAGTGAGAGATGCTTGAAGATTAAAGTACTTAAATATTATTAGCGGTTTTTATAAGTTGTTCCTAGAAGCTGTCACTTATAGTTTCTAAAACAAGAGCAAAGAGCTACAAATCTTAAAACATACTGAAGCATTTTTATCGTTGGTGTCTGTTTCCATGGGTTTAAGCATGTGATTAAATCTTACAAAGCCATACATAAGAGTGTCAGGCTAGATACAGGTAGCTCATGTATTGCAGGGAAACTTTCCAGTTCTGAACTTACCTTTCCTAACTAAACACTTAATGCCTGAAGGATATTTAAAGATGAAATAACCATACTGTGCAGTTTCTAATGTGTATATGAAATATTGGTGTTAAGGATTCCTTCTTTTTCTCAGTGAAAACATTTTAATTGGAAAGGACTTGGAGTTGAGCATATAGCTAGCTGTTTGTTTTCTGTGGCTCTTGGCTGTGCAATAACCTCTAAGATGCAAACTAGGTAGGAGGAGAGGGCAGACCACTTCTTACTGGGAGGAGCAATATGTGACTTCTCAAATTAAAATTATATTGGCTGCATGTTTACATGCAGACTTATCTGTACTACAGTTGAAAAAAGATACTGTATTATAATATTATAGTTACTGTTTGCACTTGTTCAAATGATTCTGTAGTGCTTGATCTAGTCCTTTTGCTGGATGAGGAGTGAGTGTTTTTGTCCTTTACTTGCTGTCTGTATGGTTAAACATAACTGGTTTTAGTTCTGGTGAAATGTCAATGGAAAAAATTGAAGATCCCTTGGATACAGTATCTAAGGTATTTTAAAGTGTCTATGCATGGGTTTCTTCTAGGAGGAATACTCTTCTTTCAAGCTGTGCCTAAATAATAATGTCAGCTCTTGTGTTTTCTCTCAGCACAACCTCTTTAGTAGGTTAGTATTTGTGACACTGCAAAGAACTACTACAGAAGAATCTCCTCTGTGCCAATTGAGATCAATTTTCGTGAAGTATCTTTGCTGAATCTTTGTTTGAAGATGACTTTTGGGGTTTGTTTTTATTTTTTAATTAACAGAAAAACTGGTCAGAAATGAGTCTGAAATAAAAGCATCTCAGGCAGTTGGCGCCAGACACCATGCAGGCACATGGGTGTGGAAAGGGGTTTCTCTGGCATAAGCAATATTGGATTCAGTACACAGCAGCTTCCCTAGGAAGGCAAACCAGGTTGTACTTGTACTGTACAGGAGGCTGTGAGCCATCTTTACCTGTCCTTTTGAGCTTCTTTTGGACTGGCAGTGCAGCAGTAAAGGTGGCAGTAGCTTAAAAGTGAAGGTCACTTACAAATCAAAACTATAAATGAGGCTGAAAGGGCAGATCTCTGTAAAACCACTCATGAGAGAGCTGCATTCCAGTTCAACAGAACATACAATTGGGTGTTACTTTAGGTGTGGGAGTCACATTTAAGATGAGTGGGACTGTTTCCTTTCTAAATCTTTTTTTCTCTTTAAAGATGACAGGTGTGCTGAGAATACCAAGAGGAAATTTATCTCCCTGCTTATTTTTACCTCTGCCTTTGAAGGGTTTGTGTATGAATCTTAAACAATATTACAGAATTCCAACCCCTCTTATATTTTGAGTAGCTTAGCAGTGTTTTGTTATTTCTGTAAAAACTGGGTTTGCATTCCACTTTTTTCAGTTTGTTGCCACTCAAAATGCTGCTTGTGCTGAAGCCTGTGCTGCTTTAGACTGCTAACTACATCTGTTTCTACTAATTGTCTTTTCTAAATGGCTCAGTACAGAAGAGTAGGATTCAAATTTGGGAAGGCCTCATAATCCTAAAGCCAAAAGGCATTCTTGTCAGACACATCTTTGCATAATAGTACGTGAAAATAATTTCAAGTTTCAAAATTTAACATGCTAGGACATACTTCTTTTCTCTCAGGAATCAATTCTTGCTTCTTAAATGTTTGGCACGTTTGTCTGTTTATTTTTGTGATTCAGGAAAGCATGTGTGAGATGTGAAAAAGGTTCTCGTAGTTTTTGAGATCAGGGTTGTGCCAAGGAACCTGAAAGTAAAAGGAGAAATAATAGTTTGATGGCTGTGGTTCTCATGCTTTCTATGTGACTTTGAAAGCTCTCAAGACTTCCCTAAAAACAGCACAGGACCTCACTTCGGCTGCAACTTTTCTTGCATGACTTCTCCCAGATTGGATCCTGTGTATCCATAGCTCTGTATGTCAATTGGAGCTGGAGTTTTTCCAACCTTGGAAAAGCCAGGCAAGAAGAGATGATGGCTGCTGAGGAACCCTACATGGTAATATAAGAATGCTGTAATGCATGCATGATAAGGAGCTGTTAAGATGGCATTGTTCTGTAGCTTTAGGGTCCAATTCTGCAAATACCATGCAGCAAACTACTACAACAACAAATGGAGAAACCTTTAGTGTGTAGTTTTACTGATCTTTGTAAACTGGGTGTCATTTTCATATGAATTCTTCACAACTAGCAAGAGTTGGCTTTTATGTTGTAAAACTTTCAGGATAACACTTTATAGCTGATACTCTGTTAGGTAACTGAGTGTTATGGTTTGCTGTGTATGTGCAAGAGGTACTAGAGTTAGAGTTGTGACTTGTGCTGCAATCTATTCACTGTGATTAAAAAACCCAAACCACAACCAACTATTGCACTACCTGTACTTTAAAAAAAGCAATAACGGGAGCATCTTGTAGCTTTTCTCTCCAGAGGTGCTGTCTGTCATGATCACTTCACTGCCAACTGTGAATTTGGTAAAAAACATGTTACAGAAATTGTCCTATGTGGTTTACTTGGCACATTCAAGTTGAAATCTTTTATGGTCAGCCTGTGTACTAATGAATACAGCTGGACTATTTAGATAACCACCCATGTCTTTAAAAATCAAAAACCTTATATCCATTTATGGTGCTAATAATCTCAAATATGATAAAGAGTTGGTATTCTCTTATTACACATGAAGACTAAGAAAAGCTGTTGTGACACCTTTTCAATAAAACAAAATTTCTCTACATTTGAAGCTTGTTCCAAATGCTTTTTATATAAATACAACACTTTTCTATTCTGTTTTATATAAAACCTGCAAAAAATAGTATTTTATTACACGAAGACATTAGGAGTGTATATTGTTCTAAATTACATATCCAATTCTAAATTTTCTTATGTTTTAGGATAGCTAATCTTCTGAAACTCAGTCCAAAATGTAAGAATTGTACTAGGATGTGTAGGATTAAGGGACAGGCTAGTAGTTTAAAGAAGGTGATTCTCTGGCTTCATCATAACTGTTGAAGCCTTGGAAGCAGAGGGAGAGGATGTGAAATGGACAAAGCTGTATTAGGAGGACACTGATTATGCAGTGTAGATGTGTATTTTGCTGAAACTTAAAAAAAACCCCAAAAAACAACAAAAAACCAAAAACAACAACAACAAAAAACCCCACAAAACAGAGAAGTTGTGATGAACATGACCATGTAACTATCTAAAAAACAGAAGTGAAACAAAACTGTCAAGGCAGTTCAAAACTGTCAAGGTCACAGCAGGACATTGTAGAACACATGAAAGAACCTTAAACTAGATTGTTTAGATTGTGAAACAACAAAGTAATTTTCTAGCTTTGTTTGAAAACTTCACAAGCAAGTTTTTCTTAATATGAAAAACTCTCTTGTGCCTTTTGTTGCAGAAGCTATTGTTGCCTTCCCCCCACCTTTGGTTGTGATTTTGTTGTGTATAATGGACAGCACGCTTCCAGACCTGTCTTGAGAGGCGTTTTTGAGTAGCAGTACCACACTCTCTATCCACAGAGAATACTGAGCCTTTAGTTCTTGTTAAAGGCCCCTTACTTGTGAGCTTACAGTTGTGAAAGTGTCTGCCTGTGTCAGGTATGGCAGTCCTGCTGTAGTCTGCTCTTAAATGAGCATAATGCCCTTAATTCATCCAGACACATGAACATGTAGAGCAGGTGCCATGTCTGCATGCACTGGTGGCACTGCAGCACACTCCTCTGCTCTGAAGTACCCTAAATTGCTATTCTTGGTATACTAGAATAAATTCTTCTAAATCACTCCCACCTCATACTTCAAGAAGTAAATGGGTCTCTAAGATCTATTTGATGAAATGTCTATGTCAGTGCAAAGAATATTCCATGTTTAGAGTAATTTAAAGCAGAAACAAGCTCACCATCTAGGATAAAAGCAGGGCTGGGTGGGGTTTTTGTTGTGTGAAGGTGGATAGTGTAATAACAACTGGCTTGTCTTCCTACTTGTCTCAGTGCCTGAATAGTAGGACACTTGAAAAAGCCAAATACTGAACAAAGTCATCTGTAATAGTCCTAAGCCACATTGAAATATAATTTTCCTATCTTAATTACTGGATGCTTCAGAGAAAATGGACTGTATTTTTTTAATTGACAAAAAGTGCAATACCTACAGGAATATTAAGAGGCAAATGGCTGCATGTTTCAATGCCCTGCAAAAACAAAACCTTTGTGAGCATGTGACATGCACTTGACCAAAAGTGTTGGTTTTTTAGCTTTAGCTGCTGTGTTACAGAAACATGTTTTAGTGCACTATTGTAACTCAGAACTTCCAAATATTTTCAATGTGCTTTTGATGAAGAGAGTGTTTTTTATGAATAAAGTGCCTGTGGAAATAAAAATCCAGAAGTTGCCTGTAAACTCAAATAAAGCATATAAAACCACAGCCCGTCATACTTGAAGAGAATGGGTGCTAAGTCAGCAGCTGCAGAGAACAGCTGGTCAGCAGTCCTAAACATCGATAGGATTTAAAGATTAAAGTTTGAAAGAAGAATATTACATTGCTTTTGAGAATTTACTGTGTTAATTAACTTCCAGTGCTTCTGCTTGGGCCTTAACTCTGTAACTTGATTATCTTTAAAGAGAAATTAGTTCCCTTGAACGATTCCATTTTTAATGCTTGTTTTCGTGATAGTCTTTACTCTGGTGGGGGTATTTGTTTTCTTGTTACATGGAGCTGTTTTTTCACCTGTTAAAAGTGGAGTCATCAAGAGGTTTGATTCCTCAGTTAGGGGTAAAAGAGTTTGCAGAATGGTTTTTCCTTAAGTACAGAATTAAAGGGGGTGTGATTTATATTATATTGATGCTAGGAGTGAAGAGGAAGGATTTCCATGGAACTATAGTGCTAAAACTTGTACATCTAGTTATTCAGGGTGTACAGAATATTAGTAAAGTACGTGGATATGTTTTCATGCTTTAAAAAGAGGCTACTTGGTTCTAAATTAAATTGGAGAAGCTAATTTTCATGTTGCAACAACTATTACTTTAAACATCCACTCATGTACTGTACGTTGAGCAAAAGTTACATTTTATCACTTAAAATTTTGAAATGAATCTCATTTTTATCAAAATTAACGTGCAGTTTAATCTCTGGACACCCTAGAATTGGCCATATGCCACTGAAGCCAATCTTTTGACTGCATACATAGGGAAGGAAGGTAATTTTTTATCTAGTTCAGCTCCTTGACTAGACTGAGAAGGAAGTGAGGCTAGATTACTCTTGTGCAAAGAAAACAGGCAAAACCAGTAACGTGTTTCAGCTGTGCTGAATACCTTAGCGTCTTATTTTCACACCACAGAACTTGAACTTTCCTGGAGACTCAGATTTAAAATATCTTTAGTTCAGCTAGATCTTCACCTGTTTTTACATATTTTTTCTAATAGATGCATTTTATTGGTATGCATTGTAATTAGCCACTGAATTTCTGCCAAATATGGACAAAATAAAAGCTGCATTCTGTTCTGCCAGTTTAAATCTGTTCTTAGTTTTTCTCTTTTGTTTAATCCATGGCTGGTAAAATGTCCACTTGCTGTTTAGATTAAGGAGACAGTTGCCTTAATTGCTCAGAGGAAAACTGACCTTGACCATTTAAAGCTTCATGTATTTCTGAAATTGCTGTAACTTCTGTATAATTGCAATAAAACCTTTTTAATACAGTTCAGCCAATATTTTATGAGCAACTTGTCACTATCGTTACTGAATGTTCAACTGTTTAAAAAAAATAGTTTAATAAGACCCTTTTTAATGGATAAGCACTATTCTGCGCATTTTTTATTTTGAGGGGATCACTTTAAAGAAGGAGCACTGAGGGCAAAACATGAATACTTTTCTCTTAGTGAGAAATTAGTTAGTGAGGGGGTATCAAGAGCACTTACTAAATGCACTGATGCTACAGCAAATTATTGAGAAGACCAGACACTGGCATTTTTCAACATCTAATTACCTCTCTAGGGGTTAAATTTTCTATTGCTGATCAGCTGGAGAAAGTGCATTAAGGCGTGTACTAGAGGGAGGGGGAAATTACCCTCAAAACCAGTTCTGGGTGGGTTGGGGGGATTGGGGTCTTTGGGTGTGTTTGGGGTTTTTTGTTACTATTTTTATTTGAGGGAAAGGAGGAGAGCTACATGTCCTTTCCCTCTAAAATGTAAGTGCCCCTCTTCGAAGCCTCTCTATGCTGTTCTCATTTGCCAAGCAGGGAACCTAGAACTGGGACATAATTCTAGGTTCGCCCTTGGCTCTGGAAACAGAATTTCGGTGTCTTATCTCCAGCTGCCGAGTTTTTGTGTTTGGGAACGGGGAAAAAGAACAATCTGTATTTCCTTCCCTTCCAAACTGCTAAAAAAAAATAGGTATTTGCTTAAGGAGCATTTGAAAGCAAGCCCTGTGGGGGGTGGAGAAGAGCGCTCACTTTTTCTTGTTGGGTTTTTTTTTCACACGAGTAAGACATCTGGGCTTATTCTTAATCCTTTATGAACTTGGGCTCCGTCACGTCTTGCCGGGCGCGGGGGCGGTGTCGGGGCCCGGCCCCGCTGCCCGCCCACAGGCCCGGCGGGCCGGGGTCAGGCCGCGCCGGCCTCGCCTCCTGCCCGCCCCCGCCATCTTAAACCGCTACGCGCCGGCAGCGGCCTCAGGGCTGTGGTGCCGCTGCCCGGGGAGATGGCGGGGCCCAGCGCGGAAGCTTGGACGTGGCTGCTGCGGCCGCCCACGGCCACCGAGCTGCTGCTGGTGGCCCTGTGCTGGCTCGGCTGCTACTGGCTGCTGCGGCGGCGGCTGCGGGCGCTGTCGGGGCTGCCGCCGGGCCCCGCGCCCTGGCCGCTCGTGGGCAACTTCGCCTTCGCCCTTCTGCCGCCTCCGCTGCTGCGCAGGTGGGCGGTGGATGTGAAGGGCGACCGGCTCTCCCCCGCCTTCTCGCCCCATGTCTTCCTCACCGGCCTCACCAAGACGTACGGCAGCGTCTTCCGGCTCTTCGTGGGCAACCGCCCATTAATCATCCTCAACACTTTCGGGGCAGTGCGGGAGGCGCTGGTGCAGAAGGCGGAGGTGTTCAGCGACCGGCCCTCCGTGCCCATCGTCCTCATGATCACCCACCACAAGGGTAAGCGCCGGGGGGCACCCCGGGTCCCGCCCGGGGGGATGCCGCACCCCCGATGGTGGCCAGGGTGATGCTTAGGAGCGATACCGAGCGGGAGCTGCTCGGCACCGTGGCTGCTCTGCCGAAATTTATAAAAAAAATTCCCACGATTTGTGGACTGAACTGTTTACTTGCTTTTTGCTCCTCGCGTCTCTCTCGCCCCGCTGCTGACAGAAAGCACTCCGAGAGAAACTCGCCCTGCCTTAAGGTGCAGCATCCCCGCGAGGCTGGCAGTGCTGTGCCGTGCACCGCAGAGCATCTCTGGGTGGCTGAAACCGGCCTGATGCCTTTAGCTCTGTGTACAGTAAAGGGACTGCACAGTAAAGCTGCTGAGGTAGCTGGGATGGTTTAAACTGGAGAAGAGCAGGCTCAGGAGAGACTTTATCTCTCTGTCCAGTCGCCTGAAAAGGGCTCGTAGCCGGGGGTGGGGAGGGGGGGGGTCGGTCTCCTCGATAATAAGGGATAGGACAAGAGGAAATGGCCTCAAATTGTGCCAGGGGAAGTTTAGGTTGGGCATGAGGAGGAATTTCTTCACAGAAAGGGTGGTTTGACAGTGGGATGGACTGCACAGGAAGATGGTGGAATCACCGTCCCCGGAGGCCTTTATGGAAAGGCTGGATGTGGCACTCAGTGCCACGGTCCTGTTGACAAAGTGGTGTTTAGTCATGGGTTGGAATCAATCTCAGAGGTATTTTCGAACTTATTTGTTTCTGTGACTTGCATTTGTGCAGGGATTTAAGGCGCAGTTGGTCAGTCACCTAGGGGCTTTCTGATTTTGGCTGTGTGAGGGGAAGAAATTTTGAGTACTTGGGCAGTGGTACAAAACTGAGCACTCTCCCAGTTCTTACCAAGGTAGTGGTGGCAGAGATTAGGCTTCTGTGGAGTCCCATGGCTGCGCAGTCTGTGCTGCCTTTGTGCTAGTTACTGTTGCAGAGATATTTGCAAATATGTTATTCTGTTTGTCAAAATTTACTGAGCATATTTGGGTTTGGTTGTATTTTTTTTTTTTTTTTTAGAGTCCAAGGGAGAGTTAATAGCTCTTGCAGGAAAAAGGCATGAAGAGTTTAAACACATGCTGACAGTACTGCAGGTAGCATTTCTTCATGTTTAGTTTTTAGGTCATTCCTGATCTCAGTGTTTATAAAAATATACTTACCCTTTTTTAGTTCAGGAGGTGTACCCCAGAAGACTTGTTAGTGTGCTAGCTTGTTGTGAAACTGAGCTTTTTTATTTTTTTTCCAAGGCTAGGAAAATCTGTTTTTTAAGTGCATGAAACTTTTTTTTTTTTCTCCCTATACCAAGATTGCCCTAGTTAGGAGAAGAAACTGAGGAACCTAGTTTATGTTTGTTAAAATGCTATCAGGTACCATTGCTGAAATCAGTTTAAAGAACTAAAAAATAAATGATGGATTCTGTTGGTTTAATGATATTGTTCCAAGACAGATGTTACTGGCACATTGTTATCATGCATGAGTATTTTTAGGTACAGTACTTAAGCAAGAACTGGAGGAGGAAAGGGGAAGAGGAGTTTGATAATTTTAGCAGTGCTGTAAAACCTCATGTTCATGCTCATGGTAGATTTCTTTTTCCTTGAATGCTGTGAATTTCATATGTTTCTTGTTCTCTGTCAGACTTTTTTGAATATGGTGAAGCAAAGAGTAGCCAGGAGTGTTGGCAGCTTCCACCAGCGGGTGCTCCAGGAGAGCTGGAGGTACCAGGAGCCTGTTGTCCGTGGCCAGAGCATGCTGCAGGCAAGCCCAGGGACTGTGTTGCGCTGTGGCAGGGACATTGTGTCGCTCTAGGTTTGGTTTTATCTGGAAGGTCACCATGGCTATGCTCAGGCATGAGGACTGCAGCATCAGGGCTGTCCAGTGGTCCATGAAACATCCCCAGCTGTTCCATAGTGCCCATGGTAGCAGCATGCTGAATTGCCACAGGTGTAGGAGTATTGTAGAGTGAACTGCAGGGGCGGCGTGTTCTGAGTGCACAAAGGGAGAAGCTGATGAATATGGGCAGTGGGGCCACTGCCCCCCACAAGCTGGTTCTCCAAATGCCCATGGAAGTTAGAGATGCTGTCCCTGTGCTGGCTTGGGTTTAGTGGTGGCCTGAGGAGATTACTGAGTCTCTGTGATGCTGCGTTTGTGCTAACGAGTGTTGCTTTTTTCATGTGTGGTTCATGGGGGAGATCGATGGATTACAGCACTCCAGCTGGAGGCCTCTTAAAATTGCTTTGGGAGATAATTTCAGGAGTTCGTGGGTGAGACTGCTGCAGGTCAGGACAGTGGCAGTTGTGTTACTGTGCACTAGGAAAGGAAACAAAATAAAGGCAGGATGATGGGTAAATTCAGATCTGTCGCTCACAATTTGGGTACTACAGCTCTGGGAGGTTTAGTACCCGTTTGAGGTTCCTGCATGTCCTTGGATTCTTTGGGTTCCTTTGTTCTGTAAGTGAGCTATTGTGGTATGAACTTACAGAGCTATATTCTTGTAAGCTACATTTGCTGATGTAGTTTTATATTTACCTTGAGCTGCCCTGCCAGGTATGTTATGGAAGAAAGAGAGCTTATCTCAGCTCTGTGGCTCTATTGCATGTAAGATGCAAATAAAATAATTCTGGCTGGGGGAGAGCAAGTAGAAGTATCAGAAATGGCAAATACTATGTTTCAGCAACTCGATTAGCAAGTGAGGGATGCCTTCTTGGCTGGATAGAGAGTGCCACAAGAACTTAAGGGAGAAGGTAGTAGTCAATTCTGAATTCTTAATTAATTATCACATATGTCTGCAGAAAGAGAAATAGTAGACTGGGGACAAACAAGACATTTCTGTGGTCTAATTTTAGTATTTTAGGTTTTTGTATTCTATAGCTATGAAAGGTAGCAAAGACTGAATCTGCTGAGTACATGGAGTTAGAGTGGTTGTCTGTCTCTATAGCCCTGCTCTGCGCATATCCACATGTGGACATCTGACAATACAGAAGTTGAATGTTATTAAATGTCATGACTGCTGTGTTTGTCAATGTCCCCTAGACATCTAGTCTAGTCTCCTAGACTAGAGCTAGCAGTAAAAAATGACAGGGATGGAGGAGAGTAAGTAAGCCATTGCCAGAGCTTGCTTCATGAGAGGATTTTAATTTATTTTTTTTTGTGTACAAAAGGGGGAATAAAATGAACTCTCTGTTTTTGTGAGTTTGTTGGTTGTATTATCAGCTCATAGAAATTAGGTCTCTGCAGAGAGCATGAAGTCCTGGTTGTTGTTGCTTCAGAATTTAGTATTGTATGTCCTTCAGGTTTTGTTGTTGTTGTTTGGTTTGTTTTGTTTTGCATGATTTGTTTTCAGGGGAGGTTGATTTTGTTCTTTGGGGGTTTGTTTTTTAAGAGTAGAGGTATCTGTGCTGAGTAACCCTGCTTTTTAGGGCAGGCAGATTTTCTTTGAAATCAGCAAAGGACTCTGCCATTACTGCAGCTTGGTAGGGATGGAGCTGAGACTTTGCTTTCTTCTCTTACCTCTGTTCTATCTTTATGCTCTTCTTCTTCCTTAATCTGTCTCCTATGTCACTCTTTCCCAGCTTACAGATCAGTGATCAGTATTCTGCAGCAGTTTGGGCTTCGGGGACATCAGAAAGCACCCGTGCTCTCTGCGGGACTGCTGGAGGGGCTTGCTGGGTGTGGGGAGGTGGGTTGTTGGTGTCAGCTTTTCTGTGGGCCTAGGCAAGTCTCTTTTACATTCAAGACAAGAGGTCTGTTTTCTTTTATGAAAGTATTTAGATCCTAAAACTAATTTTCCTAACAATGAAAAAGGGAAGAGATTGTGGATGAGTAGCCTGTTTTGGAGATACTTGTTGTGGGATAGAAATAGTGATAGCTTTGTTTTGTTCCAAGAAATCCGTATATTTTTCACAACCCAGCCACAAACCCTGGAAACCCAAATTGGTTCTTGGCCAAATTCAGCCCCAAATACTCCTGTTTTTTCACTTAAGCTACTTGAGAACACCAGTGCTAACAGGAAACAGTTGAGAGAGGAAATCTGGAAAGTTTTTGGTTCTGTTTTTGAAGGGCAGGAAGTGGGTATTTGAATAAATTGCCTGAGGAATGTCTCCATTCAGAGAAGATGAAATACAGCTGACTTTGACCTTGTCCTGGCCCTTCCTAATGTTCTTGTTTAGGACACTTGAAGCTGGGTCATGTGTTTGTATTTGTTTAGCATTAAGGGCTAGGAACATTAACTTGTAATAGAAATGTAAGTGATGTTAAATATTGAAATGTGGTGCATCTTCTACTATTTATGTACTACTTCTATTTTCTTATGGCCATTTCTCCTTTTAAATTCAACCTTAAGGTTTGCAGTTGACAGAAGAATTGATGTTGCTTTTACAAAGTAACTTTTTTTGCTTCCAGAAAAAAAAAAAACCCAAAAAAAACTACAAAAAAAACCCCACCAAAAAACCCAAAAAACCACGGGAAAAAAAAAAAAACCAAACCCACGTGGTGTCATTTTACTAGAAAAACAAATCCAGAACTAGGTTATATTTGATGACTAAACTTTCTCAGGTGAACCACGGAGTACATTAGAAATCGCAGGTTGTGTGTTTGTTACCCTGTGGTGTCTTTGGTGTGGTCTTTTAATTCAACATAAGAAATGTTTCTGTTTGAAAGTGAGTAATAGGGATTTAATTTAAATGGTGTTTCATAATGACACAATCATGCAGAACAAGTGCCTAGAGGCATCAAAACTGTTGAGATGCAAATCAAGCAGGGTTTTGCCAAGTGTCTCTGAACCTGTCTTCACCTTCCCAGTTTTCTCGCAGCGTGTGTATCCTGTATTTTTATTATAACTTGAAGACAAAGCTCGCTTATAATAGACACACTTGCAAAAAGTATTGAGAAGTTTGTATAACACGAAGGGGAAAAATGCAAATCAGTTTGTGTTTTGGTGTCTTGTGTTATGCCTTGCTGAAGAAGTTCATGTCCCAGGACGTTGGGAAGAAAAGGGTGTATCTGACATATGTCCCAAACAAACTGTTCCGTCTTCTCCATCTATTTGTGTCTTGCAAATTCTAATGAAACTAGTGATGGAACTTGAGTATTCATTTCAGTGATAAGGAGGAAAAGTGACAGGATTTCCAGAAGCTATGGTAAAAAACCTTGTGTTTTTCCTTTAGTTCTTTGACAGGTGCGTGGGAGAGATTTGCTGTGTATCATTTCCTTCTCTTCTGACTCTTAGGTTGCAGGCATGTCTAACTATTTCTAATTGAAAATTGGGCATTTTGGTTTCAGTCTCTCCCTTTTTCTTTCAGGTGTTATTTTTGCTCCTTATGGCCCTGTCTGGAAGCAACAGAGGAAATTCTCTCTCTCAACACTGCGTCATTTTGGAGTAGGGAGACACAGCTTAGAGCCTAAAATCATTGAGGAGCTGAACTTTATAAAAGAGGAAATGCTGAAACATGGAAAGGATTCGTTTAACCCCTTCCCAATCATTCGCAACGCCGTGTCCAATGTTATCTGTTCCATGGCCTTTGGCAAGCGCTTTAACTACGAAGATGATGAGTTCAAGACGATGCTGAAGAACATGGCCCGTGCCCTGGAGCTGAGCGTGAACAGCTACATGATCCTGGTCAACATCTGCCCTTGGCTCTACTACCTTCCCTTCGGGCCTTTCCGGGAGCTTCGGCAAACTGAGTTAGACATTACGGCTTTCCTGAAGAGAATAATCGCCCAGCACAGGGATACACTGGATGTAGCAAATCCCAGGGACTTCATTGATATGTACTTCATCCATGCAGAGGAGGAGAAGAACAAGGAGAGCAGTTTTAATGACGATTACCTGTTTTTTATCATTGGTGATCTCTTCATCGCAGGCACAGATACTACTTCCAACACATTGCTGTGGTGCCTGCTTTACATGTCTCTTTATCCTGAAGTACAAGGTAAGATTACTTTTATTCTAGGTGATTTATTCCAGACTGTAAAGCTCCAGATGGATGCTCAGAAACAGAAGCAAGCAGTGACAGTGAAGAAATCATTTAGAGTGCCAAGGGTTGGTGTTGTATGTATGATTTGAAAGGTTGGTATGTAATCGGGCATCTTTTATCCTGCTGTTTGATGATGATTTCTGGGTTAGTGCTATATATTAAGTGCTAAATGGCCCTTTAATCTGTGAACAGCTTCTGGTTTGGGACAACTTTATCTTTCCCAAGCAATTCCAGGGAACTTTAGCATGTTTAAAAAAGTTTGGCGGTTGTGACATTCCAGGCATGTAGTAGTGATATGTGTGAAGACCATAGCACTAAGGTCTGCTTTATGCCTCCCTGAGCAGGGAGGTTCTTGAGCCTGGCAGCAGAGTCTGGGGAAGTGAAACACTACCCACTGTAGAGGAGGATCAAATCAGAGACAGTGTAAGCAAACTGGGCTTGCACAAATGCACAACACCAGCTGCCAGTGTTGTTAGAGAGCCTCTCACCATCAGTCTTGAGTGCTTATGGCGGTTGGGTGGCAGTTGCTGATGATGAGGGGTAGGGGGGACAAAAACAGAGGCAGAACAAATTGATCTTGTTCAGTGTTAGGGAAGGATGACTATGGGGAAACCTTATGCTATCTACAAATATCTGATCCAAAGGTGCTGAGAAGATGGAGGCAGTCTCCCCTGAGGTGTGCAGTAGAAGGAAGGGAAGCACAGGAAATGACCTACAACCAGAAAAATCTGATCAGATACTAGGAAAAGAAATTGCCCTGTGAGCATGGCAAGGGAGTGACAAAGGTTGCCATGAGAGTTAACAGGATGTTTGGTTATGGAATTTTTCAAAATTAAGTGGGTTATGACCGATAGTAATCTCATTTCCCTTGAGTTGGATCTGTTTGGAAAAATCTCTTTAAATAGGTCAGGATCATAGTTTATTGCACAAAGTCAACCAGACTGTTGACCAAAGATTGCAAAATTTGGCACCAGTTACTGAACTGGGAGAGAGAATTCACTGAGGAGAAATCTAAAGTAAACTTTTGTTGCATAGGCTTATTCTTCTGTTTTAAATGTTGTGGAACTGTTTGCCTTGATATGCAGTTACATGAGTTAGATATATTCTAAATCACACAAATGAAGTCTAGAAGAGTTTTGTGTTTGTTTTTTTTAACCTCTTTTCCTTCTGCCTGGTACTGTATGTGTATGTGCTATTCAATTTTCACTTTTCTGCTGGTCTCTAACAGTTCTATTACCTCTCTCTGATTCCCCCTTATGCTGTGGCTCTTGTCAAGTGATCTAAATATGGTCAGTAGTCCAGACTGTATCACTTTGAGTATCCCATTCCCTATATCATGATTGCCTTGGAGTTATGTATGGGACACTTTCTTTTTTATTCCTGGTAATACATTTCTCTCAAATGTATTTTCTCCCTAGAGAAAATACCTGAATTGTGTGTCTTTTGGAAGTAGCAAAAGTTGCTTGCAGACATAGAAAGGCAAACTAAGGGCTATCAGAAAAAAAAAAAAAAAGTATTTTTCTCTTTGGAAAACAGTTTTGTTTTGCTTTTTTATACAGAAATAGAGAATGATGTGGATGGACAACATGGTAAAGCCATGGGGAGTATTTGGTTTGTTCTGTTCCCCGACTTTTGGTCCTTGACTTTTGAAGATCTAGGAGATTTTTAAATATATGAAAAGTAGTGGAGCAGTTAAAATAACATGCTCTTGCAGAGACTGCTGGAGTTTACATTTTGCAGCTGGTAATGTGAGCAGCAGTTTGGCTGCTCTCTGTATTGTTCCTCATATTTTAGAAACTCTGAACAAATGAGCTGTTCAGGATAAAGCACCGGTGTGACATTCAGTATGAGACAGTCTCCTTAATTTTTAAATTATTTTTTATGTATTGAAAACTTTATGGGTTTAGATTACCATAGACATGCATGCCTGAATATAGGGCTATGATATGTCCCTAATAAAAGTAGCAAACACCCACAAAGAAGGTACTGGAGAGCCACACTGTCAGCACATCTCTTGCTGTGTTTTTTGTGGTTTTTAATGTTCCTCATGCATGGAACATTTTCTTCTGGCAAACCCAGTAGGTGGCAGCAGCAGCTTGTTAGACACAGTCCAAGCAGCACTTCGGGATGCTGCTGGGGAAGCTGACAGTTTTTTTGCATTGGGCTTTTATTTAATCTTGTATCACTGCTAAAGAGAGAAAAGAGTAAAAACTCAGAATATCGGCATCCTGGTTGGAAAAGGCAAGCAGGAGAACTGCAAAGTGTGCCGGTTATAAAGGGTAAAAAATGAAAACTGACTTTTATTATTTTTGATTAAAGGTTAGTTTTGAGGTCTCCTCCTTCAAGGTTGTCTTTTGTGGTGTAGCCAGGTTGCAAGTTACCTGCAAGAAAAGGCACATCATCCTCTATGTACGTAGGTGAAGCAAATCCTGAATCTTGGAAACTTCTATGAAGAGGGGCAAGCAAATAATTGGATATTTTTTATTTTTTGCTTCTCATGAAGCTCATATGCTTTTTTTTTATTATTTTTATTTTTATTTGCAGAAGGGTAAAAGGGTTGTCTGGGAAAGGAGCATCTGCTACTGCCTGTGAGGGAAAGGGGAAATAGCTCAGTTTAGGTTCTGTGAATAGAAAGTAGGAAATGGCAAGAATGAGTTACATGGCTTCAATGCTTGCAGTAACAGCACCAGAATTCCTGCTCCAGAATGAAGTATCTAAAGCATCTGCATGAAGAACTTTCCCATCTCTCCACACTCAAGCACACACTGCATGCAGTTCTTGTAGCATTCAAGTTTTTAATTGCAGAGCTGAAGCTTGATGCTTTCATCATTCAAGTTACTGTATAATTCAACTCCTTAAGTAAGATTATGAGTATGTTTGGAGTAGCAACAGGACTTTTTCTGTGCTTTTCCAATACTGAAGTGCTAGCAAAGTCTGTCATCTCAGTAGCTTTACTGTTGTCAAGACTGTGCTTGGTTGTTTTCTTCTTAAATGAGTCTGTTCCTAATACTAATGCTGGCATAGCTGTTTCAAGTAGGAATCACATCTTGAAGTAATTTTTGAGAGATCTATGTAAACAGCAAAGCAACCACAGTCAGATGAAATTGAGATGATGTCTCACATATTATGTCTTTTGACTTTATTTTTCTTGCTCCCTTTGAATAGAGAAAGTTCATGCAGAAATTGAAGCAGTTCTAGGACGTGACAAAGTTCCCTCTCTTGCTCACAAGGCTCAAATGCCCTTCACGGAAGCAACCATTATGGAAGTGCAGAGGATGACTGCAGTTGTTCCCCTTTCTATTCCTCGGATGGCCTCAGAAACTGCTGGTAAGCATTTCTAGAGACTTGTTACTACAGCTGTCCTCTGGGGCTGAAGATCTGGTGGGACATCTAGTGATAATTTACAAAGACCTCATTTATGTATTAGACCTGTAAAACAAATATGTAAAATGCCCTTTGTAGGGAGGAGGAGGCCTCGACCTAGTTCTCTATGTAAGCAGCATGTCTGACCTGACATCCAGCAGTTTTTCTAATCTCAAGTGATTTCTTCTTTGGGGATCAGCTTGTATTGACTAATGTGCTTAGTCATAGTTGGCAGCTGAAACTCTACCTTTGTTTTTGGCATTCTGACACAGAGGTCTGAAATCATCAGTTTAGAGTAATTGGTTTGCTAAAGGCTTATACCATTGACCTCCACATGTACAGAAAACATTAAGAAATATCCTCTTCCAACTCATCTATGTGTTTTTGTTAACATAGCTGAGCACTGGCCAAAGTCAGCATGAGAGAGCAATCCTTGGCTTTTAAACATATTATTGAATTGATCTGCTTTTGCAGGACAGTGAGGTGCAACAAGCTGAAATGAGACCAGTCATTTCAAAACTCTTGTGTCACGAGCTCAAAATCCATACTTTGACTGTGGTAGAGCTCTGTGACAGCACAGGAGGAGGAGGAAAGTGGGTCACAGCATTGGGGTGCTGCAGAGTGCATTTCTGACAATTGCTGCTTCCTTCTCTCTGCAGAAGCTGTTGGTGTAGCTTGGTGTCTTTCCAGTTGCTCAGGCTTGTGTGATTCTGACTCAAGCAGGGTAGCAGAGATCACCTTTGCCTTCAGCTTTTGCTACATTTGCAGCCCACAGCTAGGGGTCGATATAATTTTTTGTGATACCATCTTCTTGTCTTTTTACTGGTATTTTTTCCCATGCTTCCCTCTAGCAACTTGTCATATCTCTGTCTGTTTTTGTTTAAAGTGCTCCAGGGATATACTATTCCTAAGGGTAGTGTGATTGTGCCCAACCTGTGGTCAGTACACAGAGATCCTAACATTTGGGAGAAGCCAGATGAATTTCAACCGTCAAGATTTCTGGATGAAAATGGCCAGCTAATAAAGAAAGAGTCATTCATTCCTTTTGGAATGGGTAAGATAATCCACATGGAGTCAATAGCTGGGTGGGTGGGTGGTGGTGTTTCAAGTGTAGGGCCTTGGGGGTGAGAGATGTAAAAGTGGCACATAGGACCAATTATAGAAGTAGATTTATTATAACAGTTGGTGGCTTGCAAAATGGTTTGGGTTCCTAAATAGCCAGTGGCTGGGTAGGAATTATGAATTGTCCTTTGGTATGACATTTTCTGTGGATGTAAATATTGTTAATTTGAACTAGTACAGGTGAGCAAGGTTAGACTCAAATACAGGAAGCCAGAGCTTCAGAGTTCATAGCTTAAATAGTAGTTTGAGCCTTTTTTTGAACTGTGGTAGCACAGGAATTACATGTGTGTTAACAAGTAGGCCAACTGTATAAAGCCAGTAATACTTCTCTTCTAACTCTTCTTTAGGTAAACGTGTATGCATGGGAGAGCAGTTGGCAAAAATGGAGCTGTTCTTGATCTTTTCAAGTCTTATGCAAAGTTTTACCTTCGTGTACCCTGAAAATGCTGCAAAACCATCCATGGAGGGGAGGTTTGGTCTAACTTTAGCTCCATGTCCATTCAACATAATAGCTCTGAAGAGATGATAGAGCATCAAAAAAGATTAGGCAAAGAAATACTGCACTTTTAAAATACAGCTTTTTTTTATTATTATTTCCAGCTTATTTTGTTACTTTCTTTCCAGGAAAAAAAACCCCAATTGTATAGGCTTTCCTAGTCAGTGAGAATGATCCATTTATCCATTTAGACTTCTGGAAAGAGATTTTTTTTTTTTTTGTCCATTGTTGCATTCCACAAGTGAACTGACAGCATAGTTTTTAATTTGATATTAAAATTTGGTGGGCTTAACCTCTGTCCGTTACTGTCAGTTTGTCAAATGTTGATTATGGGAGAATGGTCCAAAACATTTGTTACTGTTCTGGCAAATAGTAATCATAAAAAATTGTCAAAGCAGCACATAAACATTTCATTTACCAAAGGAGTGAAGCACATCATGTAATATTAAAAGTATTCATGAAGAAGAGATTGTTAGCATTTTCTGTGAAAAGAAAGATTATAACTGAGCTTAAATAATTATGTATACTTTTTGGAAATTACCAAATGACATTACTTTAACCTTGGAGGATTTTTTTTTTTGCAAGTAACTTCTAGGGGTAGTAGATTGGATTCAAACATCCTTGAGATTCAGGGATCACTATAGAAAAGCAGGCACCAAGTCTGAAAAACCAGGGTTTGAGGCCAAATGAATCCTTGAATATGCCATATTCTCAACATGAAATGAGTGTGCAGCATCTGGATGCAGATGTTTTCTCTCAGAATACAGATGAGGGCAGAATTCTCTAACAAGAAACAGCAGAATGCTGTTCTCTCTGGTGCCAAACATTTAAGACATCTGTGCTGCCTCTTGGCATTCATTGTTTACCTCATGGTAGCAGTGCCTGCAGGTTGGATGGGACCAGCAGCTGCTCACTGGGGAAAACACTACATGTGTAGTGCTGAAGTCGAGGTTGGCACTCAGGTTTTTCATCCACAGGCAGTGTGGACAGCACTGCCACAACCTCTGGCTTTGGGAACTGGAGTCTTCAAATATGGCATCACTACAGCAGTACAGGTTGAAGGCCTTACCATGGAACAGGAGGAAGCTGACAAACTTGAGGTTTGAACATAATGGCTCTCTCTTTGTTAGCTTCCATATAGAGTAAAAATATCTGCAGTTCATACAGTATCAGTACCTTATTCTTCACATGCTGAATCTTAGTGCTGTTAACCACTATGAAACCACTGCCAGGGAAACCTCGTGTTAATTGTTTTAGAAAAGGGCACTCAGTCCTGCCTTGTATTTCAAACATGGAAAGTGATCTTTGGGGGAATATGTAACAACCAACCTTTAAATAGTTGTTCTTAATCATTCTTTAATCTCTTTACACTCCTTTTGATCTATCAGAATTTCATATCACATGAATTAAGTTCTTACATACTCTTCTAAAGACTTTCTTCCCCTCACTGGAGATCTAGAGAATGCCCAGAGCCCTCCTAAGGTCAGGTTTACAAGACTGGAATGTGAATTTGAATGTAATTTAGAATTGAGTATTCCATAGCAGAAATGAAACCGAAATTGTAAAAGAAGGGACAACTTTTCAGCTTTAAATTAGTTCTGGTTTTGTCACTTTTAACCTTGAAGTTTTAAAAGCCAAGTAGTGCCTAACAAAGACTGTAAGATAATTATTTCGCTTTTAAATTAAGGTTTTCTGTTACCTGTCTTGAATAACAGAGTGCCTTGATTTCTGAATTATGTATTTGGTTGGTCAGGTATCCCACTGTTTGCATGAGAACTTTCAATTCTTAATTAAGTTAGCTTTGGACTATATAGGCTTGTGGGTTTGGATTTTTTGATATGAAGTTTTTGAAAACTTAGTACAATAAAAAGTTGAGTTTGGTACCAATGTCAGTGAACTTGCACTAAAACCTGACAGCACTGGAGAATTAAGCACTTTATTTAATTTAATTTTGTATTTTCCAGTGAATAAATAGATTCTGTAGAGTTGGGATTTTTGTCTGGAAATCCTATAATTATGCTTAATTGAGAAGCTAAAATTAAGTGCTGATAATATTTATCTTTCTGTTGAAATGCCTCTTTAAACAACACAATGATGTTGGTGTGCAGCTGATCACTTGTACAAAATACCTGTCCTTTTAATCAATGAGGACACATTTGAAAAGCACTTTAGTATTTTTTTACAGATTCCAAAGAAGATGCAATTCACATAATCCCCTGGTATGTGAAACTGTACATATTTGTGCTTGTTTTGCCTGCTGAATTTAGTTTAAAATGTCGCCTTTGAAAACTATCCTTTGAAAATTAACCTTCTACAAATACTACATTGAGAATGTGGATTTTGGTGATACATGTAATCAAATGCTGCAATGTGTGACAAGCCAAAATTACCTGTGAGAGGTTCCAATCATGTCAAGGTGTGCTGGAAGACAGGATGCTGTTGGAAATGGCAATAACAACCTGCCTTTCATACCTTCCAGGTGCACTGAAATTTTCACAGGATACCATGAAAACAGCTAAACAATAGCATAAAAGCAACAAAATCTTTGTGGTTTTCAAAGTGTGATGCCATCTTAGGCAAACTGTAAGGAGCGGTAGCAGATTTGGTTTTTGTTTGTAAATGTATCCTCCCCCTCTCTTTTTTTAGCAGAGGAAGCATCTCAAATGCCTTGTTGAAAAATGTATGTTCATATGAGTGGGTGACTATTTCTGAATGCTGAAAATACCTTTATTTCTAAAATTACTTTGCTTCAATGTGTTTTTGTTTTGAATAAAGTAATTCCCAAGTAAGTGCTTCACAGCTTTGCATAGTTATTTCAATGAGTTCCATTTACTGACTAAACTTGTGGTGTTTGGCATCTTACATCTTGCAGAAAAAGCTTCTGAGTGAGAAAATGTTAAAAATGCTTTGGATGAGGAGTGAAGGAGGTGGGCAAACCAAAGTGAAGATGGGAAAATAACATTGTCATGCATGTTATGATCAAATGATAGAGGGTTGTTTTTTTTTAAAAACACTGTTACCCAGAATAAAAGAAGAGGAAGGGATAAGAGACAAGGAAGATAAAAGAGCAAATGAATTGTCAGCAGGAGGTGGTGTGCAGTCTGCAGGAAAGAAAACCTGGGCAGAAGTTGAGGTGTAGTTTATTTTGGACTCCTGGCATCACAGGAGGCAGAGGGCAGAGAGGGAAAGTGGTGCTAAGAGGGAGCCTGGGGTAGAGGGCAAAGATCCCCCGAGGGGTCTCAGGGGAAAGCGGGAAATCCTTCCCTATGGGATGCAGGGGCTGAGCAGGAGCCAGCTGAAGTGTTTGTGGGGAAGGGGTGGGTGTCAGCACTGGTGTTAGCCAGGAGCTGGTCATGCAGAACAACAGCTGTAGGTGGAAATCTTGTGTTTTATGTGCTGGAGTTAGCTTGCAGGTTACTTGGCATACTGCTGTTTGTTTTGGGTTTTTTTAAAGGGAAATTCATTAATTACCACTCAGCTGTCATTGTATACACAAAGATCATTAAGGGTGAGTCTCTGGGTAAAGCTTTTTCCACAACCACTTCCTGCTCCTGCCTAATCCAGGTGGATTTTTTGCAGTTGGTTTGTAGTACAAAGTGCAGAGGTAGGAGAATACAACACTTTATTTGAATAAAACAAGCTGCTTAATGTTTACCCCAATGCTGACTCGAGTAGTAATTGCTATGTTGTAACCTGCTGCTATTGCTGACTTGAAGTGCAGGTCTTTCTGGTGATAAGTGAGTTAGATGGAAAATCAGGGCAATCTGCATCTGATACGATTCAGCTGTTAGTGTTTATAACGGAAGAATTTTGTTGTTGTTTTATTATATTTGTTTATGATATATCTTGTGCTAGCCTGGAAATGAAGTCCCCTTCTAGTCAGGAAACATTTGTTGTGGAGAGAGAGCTTCTAATGATGCAAATAGGAAGACTTGTGGTGCTGGAGCATGTCCAGAGAAGGGCAAAGAGGAAGGGGAAGGGTCTGGAGCACAGGTCCTGGGAGGAGCGGCTGAGGGTGTTTAGCCTGGAGAAAAGGAGGCTCTGGGGACGCCTCATCGCTTTCTTCAGCTCCCTGAAGGGAGGTGTAGCCAAGCGGGGGTCGGCGTTTTCTCCCACGCAAGCAGTGACAGGGTGAGAGGACACAGCCTTAAGCTGTGTCGGGAGAGGTTTAGGTTGAACTCTGTCCACAGAGAGGGTGGCATGGTCACTGGCATGGGCTGCCCAGGGAGGTGGTGGAGTCACCGTCCCCGGAGGTGTTTAACGAAAGACTTGGATGTGCCGAGTGGTGCCATGGTCCAGTTGACATGGTGGCGTTTGGTCATGGGTTGGACTCGGTGCTCTCGGGGATCTTTCCAGCCTCCTGGATTCTGCGATTCTGTGAGCACGAGCAGCGGGAAGGTGAGCGCTGAGGGCAGCGAGGTGACCTCTGCGGCAAAGGGCGCCCAGCAGCGCAGCCTGGCGCCGGCCCAGCGCCAGCCGGGGGCTTGCGGCCGTTCCGGCAGTGCTGTCCTTGGTCTTGCTGCTTGGCTCTTAAGGGATCAGAGGTAACGAAGGTGAAAGACCCAACGCGCCTCTCCTTTCGGCGGGCAGCTGGGACCGCGCAGCCGGGACCTGCCTCCTTCCCCCGGGGCGGAGCGCGGCTCTCGCCCCGCCTGGCCCGGCCCCGCCGCTCGCTCCTCTCCTTCGCCATGGCCTTCGCCACCCGCCACTTCGTGCGCGCCGCCTCCTCCGACGCCGCCACGGCGGCCGCCAAGAAGCTGCTCATCAAGCATGTCACGATCATCGGCGGTGGCCTCATGGGCGCCGGCATCGCCCAGGTGAGCGCGGTGGGGCGGCCCGGCCGCGGGGCGGGCGGGAGCGGAGGCGCCATGGCGGCCGGGGCCCGGCGAGTGCTCGGGGCGAGCCCTGCGGCCAGCGCCGGCCCTTCCCGGGCTGCTGCTGCTGCGTCCCTGCGCTCCGCTCGGGCTCTTCGCTCGGAGCTGAGCCCGGCCGCGGTGTTGCACTCCGTGCTGTCCCCGGGCGGGAAGGGGCGAGCGCAAGGAAGGGCGAGCGGTCTGCTGGCGGACCGGCAGCGTTAATAAAACCCACAACAAACCAAATCAACCCTCCTAGCGCTTCTCGGAATGTGCTACTGCTGTCCGTGATCGAACTCCTTCGCGCTTGCCTTTCCAGGCTGTGTTTGTGTGGGAAGCAGTGGCTGCGCTGGCTCTCGGCCGTGCCGGGACGCGCCCCGGCGCTGCCGCTGCCAGACTGCTGCGGGTTTGGGTTCACAAAGTATTGCTGCTCTCTGCTTGCTCAACTTTCACTCCTTCTCTTGCTGTTCTGCACATCTTCAGGTCAGATGGGTTGGTGAAAAGAACCGAGGCTAGTGGTTTGAATTGCTTAAGGTGATTCTTAAGACAATGCGTGGACTAATGCGTAAACAGACAATGGATAATGATAGGTGGAAAGTGATGGTTGGAAAGAAGATTATTCCAACTTGCCAAGGGAGCAGATCAAGTGACATTTTAGACATTTTACCAGTAGAATGCACCAGCTAAAATAAGCATTTAGCTGTCAGTCATCTTCAGATTTATGAAGTGGGTAATATTTAAATAGGACTTATTTTCCCGGAGTTTAATCTCAAACCTTTGGCTTTTAAGTTCTCCTTTAACTTGATAGCTTTGGGTCATAAAACTGAAGTCCTTTCAGTGACTGAAAATTTTGGCACTTAGTTAATTCAGAGAAAGAAGCTGTTGCCCAGAATACCAGGGTAGTTCACAAACTTCACAAAGAATAAAGGATGTAGGCAAACATCCAAGCAGAAACTGACAGTGAGGCTGGAACTGGAGCTCATGAATAGCAGTTCTCCATTTCAATGAATTAATAGATTTGCTTCTCAGAACTAAAGATTTCTTACATTCCTGGCAAATCTCTAGAAGAAGAAATACAGAGGCTTTTTTTTTGGCTAAGAAAATGGTTGTTTATTCACTTTTCTGATAAAGACACTCCTCTGTATCATGATACTAGAGCTTGAGGTTTCTACTGAAGAACCATCAAAGAACAACTTAGAAAAAAGTTGTTCTTCTGTTTGAGGAAGATGCATGCTATGCAAAGCTTATAATTTTCCAGGTAAGTGAGCTGATCCTGTTCTGCTGGACTGCACATTTTCAGAGAGCAGCTTGTCAAAAGAAACATGTCTGGTATTTGACAGTAACAGGGGTTGCAGGCCTCTCTTAAGGAGCCAGGATTGTTTTGCTGACCATCTGCCTCCAATTTATCAATCCAAAATTATCTCAAAGCAGAGGTCATTATAACACTTGAGTGGTGTCTCCCCTGTACCCTATTAATAAAGCTGCTTTTCATCCCTTTTTGAGCACTTAAATTGTGTCTCCTCCTCTCTTGGTTTTTCATACTGTCATGTGAAGCAAGCCTCTGCTAAAATGTATGGCTGAAAGCCATAATTTTTGATTCTGCCCTGTGCAAAGCATTTCTGTATGAGAAAAGCATTAGTTGACTCCCCAGCGCTTGGGTTTCTTATTTAGCATTCATTATTTACCATTGGATAGTAGAGTTTAGGCAAGTGTGTGTTTGAGTTGCAAGGAAAGGGTATGATCTTGTCTCATTTTCTTCCTTCCTGTCCATGTAAATATGGTAGGAAATGGAAGATATTAATTTTTCTAGGATTTTTCATCAGACGGACAGTGATGGAGTCATAAATGGATCCTCAGTGAAGCACATCTTAAAAATGTGCTTAGTAATGATTTTTCATCTAAAGATTAAAGAGTCTTGCTTCATTGTTATGAATGATCAGTAACAGGTGAAGTGTTAGAAGTACAAGCTTGGTCTAAGTGTTTTTTATGGAATGGCCATAGTGAAAATAAGAAACCAAGTTGGATAAAGAAATGTCTGTCTGCAGACTGACCCCTTGTTAAAGCTCTACTGCTGCTGTCCAGAGACAATCTGGCATTTCTTTATTTGCTGGGTTAGTGAGGCAAATTGGAAGAGAATATCACCATGCTTTTCTTCTTGAGATATTCGTACTTTTCATTTCAGCTAGCTTTGTTGGAGTAGGTCTTGTGGGTGCATGAGTCTTTAGTCATCAGATGTAAGGTTAAATGCAAGGTAGAAGATTGCAGAAGGGAAGCTCTGAAGTTGAGTGACTTTGAAGCCACCAATGGAACTGTGTTGTAATCTCTCTTTTACACCGTTACTGAATCACAACTCTGTTACTATCAAGAGGAACATAAAGTAATGGTGAAGTAACAGATAATGAGATCATTTAATATACTGATGCAGTGTGAGACAGTGATGCTACTTGTTTGAAATGAATTTAAATACCAACCGAAAAGGCAATCCAGTAGTGCTGTGTGTAGCTGAGCCAGTGTTTGCATCAAGTGCACAGTAAGGAGACTTGGCAGCCATTCCTGTCTATGTGGAATCCTGGACTGGCAAATGTTCACTGCTGCTCCCAGCTGCACTGTCACCTTCCTGTTGCAGGGGCATGCTCATGGGCTGACAGCAGAGCTGTGTTTTGGGGACACAGGGTTGGGCATCCCTTGTGCTGCCTGCTCACCCTGCCAGTGTTCCAGCTTTGGTCTCCACAGCCCTTTTTCCTTACAAGACCCAAGGCTCTCAGCTAAAACACTTGTTCCTTTCAACATGGCTGTTTATTCTGTAGCCACAGCACAGAATTTAGATGCCTTCAGACACAAGATTCTGCAGACAGTGTGAGGGAAAGAGAGATTTCCTTTTCCCTCAAGTTGTTTTGTGATCTTTATCCCTTCAGCATCATCCCAGTTGTATACAGGCTTTTATGATTTTTCTAGTCAAGTGCATTTAATTTGACATCTTTTAGCTCTCTTTTGCCTAAATGCCTGGTGTATTGTCTGTCCACACAAATCAATATGGTTGGTTGCTTTGTGACATTGATGTTGAATTTTTTTTTTTTTTTTGACTTTCAGGTTGCAGCAGCCAGTGGTCATACTGTGGTGTTAGTTGACCAGTCAGATGAAATCCTTAAAAAGTCTACAAAAGGAATTGAAGAGAGTTTGAAGAGAGTGACAAAGAAGAAGTTTGCAGATAAGCCTGAGGTTGACATCTTCTTCTTTATTCCTCTAAGAAAACTTGGAAGAATAAAAACTGCCGTATTGAAGTTATGATATTGCAGTTATGCATTATAGAGCATGTTATTGTACTTGCTTAAAAAGAAAACTTTTTTTCCCAGTGTGCTCAAAAACCTGGACTTTCAAGGGTTTTTTGGGGGGGAGGGCGGGGGGTGTTTGGTTTTTTAAGGAGGTTGAAAGATATCTTACCTCATTTTCTTTCCTTAGTAAACTTCAGCTTTAAGATAAAGATTTAAACCAACTTGGCAGTCTTTTAAAACTGATGCTAAGTGTGAAATGGAGTCAAATTATTCGTTGTAGCTTAAAAGCAAGCAGTCTTTGAGTGCTTACATGGGAATGCACCCATTTTGTCCAAAAGCAAACAGTAACAAAATTGTCTTAATACCTGAGTAAGGAGTCCTGTATCTTTTTTTTTTTTTCCCTCCTAAGACTTGGGCACAGGATTACTGCAAAGGAAATGAGAGTGCAAGTGACACATGTCAGATGTATAACTTTGCACTTGCATTGCTGAGTATGACTTGCATGCAGCAAGCCACTGTGGAGCAGTTGATGAGTCTAACTTTGTATCCTAAGGGTTACTTGTTGCTGTGGTTGTTTCTCTAAATTCCACAGCAGAGTCTTTTCTTCTTTTGATACATATTAACATATGCAATGTATACTGCTACGGATGACTGCCAGAAAATGATGCAGGAGACAAAGGAAATGAAAAGGGCTTGTTTGCAGGAATATGGAAGTGCCAGGATAAGTAGAACGTTCTTACATAATTATGGGGAGTCTTTTAATCGAAAACTATTCACATAATACTTGCACTTTTTGTATGACATTATATTCTACCATGTAGGTTTTTTCTTTTTTTTTTATTTGTACTGTGTCTGTCCATTTACCCTTGGCTAAAAGTCTTGCATGTCTGTTTGATTTCTGCCCTCACAAGCTGTGTCAAGAGACTTAGTAGTGAGAAAACATTTTTCCCCACTTTTTCACTGAGACTTTAGCTACTGATTGACCAACCAGGTGATCACTCATACTCTTGTGCTGAAGGTTGGACCACAGTAAATGGTCTTCCTAAAAGAATGAGTTTAAAGGTCTCCAATTTGCCTCAAAACAGATTTGATTGGCTAGGAAAATTTTGTCAGTGGAAAGCGTTGTACCTCTACACACTTAGAACTTACTGATTTGGAAATGTGGCAGACTGCCTGCATTTTGGGGGGCTCAAAACCACCAGAGCACATAAGGGGATTCTCATGTAAAAGTAAATTAAATCACTGTAAATAGGCATTACAGCTGCTTTAAAATGTTTCAGGCTGGTGCTGAGTTCATTAAGAAGACCTTGAAGAACCTCACAACAAGCACAGATGCAGCATCAGTGGTCCACAGCACGGATTTGGTGATAGAAGCCATTGTGGAGAACATGGAAGTCAAAAATGAACTCTTCAAGACGCTGGATAAGTTTGCTCCAGAGTATGTGTACTTTTCCTGTTACATTTTGAAACTTAGACTATTTTATTTTCTGGTTTTTATACTTACAGCTATTTTCTTAGCTGCTTTATTTAAAAATGAGTTTTGCTGTCTTAGACTAGCTCCAGACTATCATGTTAGAATAGTTGTTGTGCCAGGTGCATATGTTACAAACATTCTCATTCTCAGGTGCGTTGCATTGCTTCATTTGTTGTTCCAGGTGTGTTTAGTCATTAGTCATTAAGATTGCCCATCTACTTGGCAAGTTCAAATCTAAATCCAACTACAAATGCAGAACAGTAGAATTAACTTGTTCTGGTACCCTTGCTGGGTTACTGTTAAGGTTGTGTTTACTTAAATAGGGAACTGGGATGATAAAGTATTTGTTTCCAGCACACCTGTCATAAACCAGTTTTAAGAAGTCTCTCAGCTCAGTAACATCTTAAGTGGACTAACTTTACTTTGTATACAAGAGTTAAGAAACAGCCATTGCTGGTGTGTGTGGTGTAAAAGGGTAAATAGTATTTTAGTAGGCACTCATTCAGTTACTTACAGTCCCTGGAAATGTCTTGGAACTATATTTGATAACTGTTGGAAGTTACTGTTGAATTGTATCCAAACCCAAAAATGCTGTTAAGGTGAGCATGCAGTCTCAGAAATTTGAGGCTTGTAATTGATAAGTGAGGATCACAAGACTCTGACTGCTGGCAGGTTGAGTTTTAACTACTGCAGGTAAATCTGGGGGTATTGGCTAAGAGGTATTCTAGACTGTCTAACCTGTCAACTGGGCAAGCTGTGCCTTGAATATCATGTCAAGGGAGAAGAGATTGTTATCATTAGTTGACGTTAGCCTGGGGAGATTGTCAGGCTTTCTCCCACTGTCAGTAATTAAAATTACCTGGTAATTTTGAAACAATTGTAAATGATCACAAGCAGCCATGTACTGAGCACAGGGTAACTTGCCATTACCCTGGCACACAAAAGTAAGTAGCTGCATTCTGCATTTATAAGAGTACCTTATTATGGTTGGATTGTGCCTATTTTGGGCAAACAGACCATTGGTTGCTCAAGTATTTAAAGAGCAAATGGGAGTGTACTAAGTGGTAAACTGTTAGCAAGGAATTTTGGGCATGGGGACTTGGAGCTTCACTTAAGAATATGTATGTTTGGAACACCTGGAGCTATTTTTTGTAAGATTGAGCTGTCAGCATAGCTTTTGTAAAACATCAAATTTTATGTTACAGTGTTAAAAGATACTGGGAGTTGTCCAAATATGCTCCTGCGCATTGCAAAAGAGATGGTTTTGCAGGGTTGGGAAAAATGGGTAAGACATGAAGCCTGCCTTTTTGAGAGCATATTGGGAAATTTTTATAAACCTACAGATATGTGTAGGATAAAGGAAAGTGAAGTGAATGGCAAAGAAAATGGATTACAGTTTAGAAAGTCTAGATGAAAAACCCCTAAAGCAGTAAAATTTAGTAGTTGAGTGTTTAAAATATTGGCTTTGGATACAAAAGGTAATTTGTAACTGTGAGCGAGTATAGAGTTGCAGATCCTCTGCATAGTGTAGGGAAAGACAGAAACCTGTAGTGAGTGTTTTTCCATTTGTTAGAAGGAAGCAGTAGGCTTTATTCATCCCACACGGCACAGTGATGGAATGGAAAGCTCTCCCTCTCAGTGCTAGCATTCTACAGCCTCTTCTAAGTTTGAATAGTTCAAAATTTATTAATCTATTTTGTGGACTGTTGTGTTAGCTCAGTAGGGGTGGTAGACTTGTGGTTGATTGGTAACAAAGACAGGATATTTTTTAAAGACAGCTTTGTGTCTCAGGAGGAGCTTTTCTTCTGAGGGACTCTGGGCATTAATAGCCCTCTGAAGCATGGGTTACAGGGAGAGACCAGGAAAGGCCAGGATGCTGTGAAGGGAGGACTTGGCTTCATTCAAATCTCAGGACTTACCACAGGGCTGGATGATAGCAGGTGGAAATGTGAGGGGCTATGTATTACAGCTGCTCTGATGATGAATTCTGCCTGTGAAATACAAGATGTATGAAACGCTGCATTTTTCTTCTTTTGTGCTGTATTTCATGTCTCATGCATTTCCTCAGCTGCAACATGTACTTGTTCATCTCCCATTTTTGCACTATGAAGACATCTCCAAGGAAAATAAATAAGTCTGGGAACTGGAAAAATCTAAAATATTACATTGAAAAAGCATAGCACAATTAGCTTAATTCCTCTTCCTTTTCTTATAAAATAACTGCAATTCCTCTGAAAGTGGATCTGTACATGGAGTGGATGGGAAAGCTATTTTTTTTATTGAGAGAAGTTGTATTTATGAGTGGGGAGCGAATTTCTCTTAAGTGTTCAAATCAAATGTAATAAGCCAGGAGAGCACCTTGGAAACTCGGGGTATTCCTCATCTGGGTAGCTGTCCAGGTGAAACAGTGGATGCTGTTTCTTGGGTGCCATAAGTCTGGGAACATACTAGTTCATGTGCTTGGAGCTTTGCAAAATGCAGAAGGCAGAATTGCATGTTCTATTCCTCTCGGTATTATACTCACCATGTTTGGTATTTATTACTGTGTTATATGGTCATCATCTTTGGAGCAGAGTAAAGCATTGCTACCCACTCTTCAGTTTTGTTTTCCTTTTCTTGAATGGAGTCAGTCTTGTATTTCCATTTTGGAAAAGATCAGGCTAGGATTTTTGTCGACCCTGCAGCACTTTTCCAAACCGAGTCGTAATGAATATGACGAAAGAACTTTTGGGGATCCATTTAAGGAACTTTTCTGTAATTGCTTTCTGGCTTTTTTTTCTGGGATGTGGGAAATGCCCATCAATATTCCTTGGTCTAGGATTTACCTTTAGATGTGGAAATGCAGCTTGGATCTGGCCAGTGTTTTTCAGCTGTTCACTGTGTTAGAATGAATGTGTTATAAAACTGTTAAAAAAAAAAAAGTGTTGTTCAGTGTTTGCTGTGTAAGGCAGCTGGACTCTAAGAGTCGGAGTTATTGGAAATATTTATTAATGTTTCTCTTGTGTTCGGCTCTGCTTTTGAAATCTTTTCCTGAGCCACTAGATGGCACCAAGAGAAAGCACTCTGGTGCTGGGAAAGCCATTTCTTTGGCTTTGCTAGTACTGGCTTCCCAAAGCCTCCCAACTGCTGTCACCTGAAGCATGGATTGTGTAATTCTAAGTCACAGAGGCATGAAAATTCCATTTTAAACTCAACTGAAATCAATTGGTTGGTCAGAGAAGGAAGTGTAACTAAAATGCACTTGTTCACAGTGCAAATTCAATGCTTTTCTTTTTTTCCAAGGCTTTCTATTGTGTGGGGCTACAGAAGAGGTAAAATTTCTTAAGTGAACTCAGATGTAAACCTACCAATGATTATATTTCACAAATCAATGTGGTTGTGTTTTTTTAATATTAACACTTTTATAGACAGTGGCAAATTTTTGGTGAGAGTGACTTTTGCATGCACTGACCTTGCAAGGTCAAAACTGTGAAGTTCAGAATGCTCCTTTTAGTACCTCATCTCAGAACAGTATAAGGCCACTTTAGAGTGGAGAGATAATAAAAGAATATTTGTAAGAAGAATAAACAGGAATTTTCAGGATTTTTTTATTTCCTTCACTAAAACAAGAAAGCAAAAAACTGAAAACAATGTGGGTGTTTTTGTCTTGAAACATTTTCTTTAATGCCACTGTAAGACATCCCCGTGACTTGGACATAACTTTTCTGAAAGCTCTGTTGTGAAGCTCAGTTACATCTTATTACAATGTAAGCAAAATATCAATGTAGATAAACATTTCCTGAGTCCAGCAGGATAACTCTTTGAAAGGATAGTTGCATGTAGCCCAAAATGAAAGGTAGGTTTTAATCTCTAATTTAGTTTCTGATTTTTGTGATTTGAAGAAAAGCCATTTCTGTAAGTTTTCCATCTGATAGCAGGGCTGTTGAGGTTTTGAGATATTTCTGGGAAGAAAAACCCAAACAAACAAAAAACTCAAACCATTATAAATTACAGTTAGTAAATCTGGTTTATGTCTGGAAAAGGACTTCATATATGTCTTAAAATTCTTGGCATTTTGTGTATCCTTTGCAGTGTCCTATCTTAAGTTCTCTCTGTTTTTTTCCCTCATCAGATCTTTGCTCTGATGGTAAGTTTGCTTGTCATGTCTATCATCGATAATTTTAAAACAAAGTAGACTGCAAATTTTCTGTAAGGCTCCAAAGTGCATTTTTCATATTGCATATGATTGGGTTTCAATAAATGTGTAAATGTGTTTAACAACAAATAATAATATCCTTAGGTTTCCAGGATTGCTGAAGGAATTCCCTAGAATGGATTTGGGGAGTTAAATAGAATTTTCTACTTGCACAGTCCTTTTTTTCCAGCACCTAATAAAAGTATTCAATATAATTCCTCAAGAGTCAGAAAGTCACACGGTCTTTGCAGTGGTTATTTAACCATTGCTGTGCTTAGATGTCAGCAAAAGGGCTGTGGTAAACTGCAGGGATATTTCTGAGAATTCTTGGATGGTTAGCCAATGGATGTCTATTTGTGTTTAGCACCTCAGTCTCCTACTGTTCTTTATGCAATCTGTATATTTCTTATTTCCAGGCATACGATATTTGCAAGCAACACCTCATCCTTGCAAATCACAAAGATGGCAAACGCAACCACCAGGCAGGACCGATTTGGTGGTCTCCATTTCTTCAATCCTGTGCCTATGATGAAGCTCGTGGAGGTGAGTGTCTTATGAGCACACCTTACATGTGTGTTACCATCATGTTCCATCACAGTAGCAACTGCAGCCCAGCAGTGCAATTGTCAGCAGTGGGATTTCAGTGCGATTGACAGAGCAGATCTCCTTTTGCAGCTGTCCTGATATGGAATTTGCTATCTCTAGTGATTAGAGTGATGCAGTCTCTGTTGAGGGGTGGGTTTAAGAGACCAAGGTAACTTCTTCAGTCTCAAGGCTCCTGAATTCACCACTGAACTGCCTACAGAGGTGCTGTTTATAGCCATCATTTCAAGCAGGGAGGCTTATTCATGAAAAGTGCTGATTCCAGTGTAGAAATCAATTTACAATGTCAGGAGATGAAATCATATTGCCTTGTCACTTTTGAAACAAAGTCAGTCGTGTTTGCTTCAATGTTTCCAGCACTACATGCTGGGGAAGGGGGGCTGGAAATCTGATCAGAGGAAAAGGATCTGGGAGTGCTGACTGACAGCTGCTGAACGTGAGCCAGTGTGTGCCCGTGTGGCCAAGAAGGCCAACGCCATCCTGCCTTGTGTCAAAAATAGTATGGCCAGCAGGACCAGGGCAGTGATTGTCCCCCTGTACTCAGCACTGGTGAGGCCACACCTCGAGTGCTGTGTGCAGTTCTGGGCCACGCACTGCAAGAAAGACATTGAGTTGCTGGAGCGTGTCCAGAGAAGGGCAATGCAGCTGGTGAGGAGTCCAGAGTGTAACGCACCTGAGGAGCAGCTGAGGGAGCTGGGATTGTTTAGCTTGAGAAGAAGAGGCCAAGGAGAAACCTTATCACTCCCTAAAATTACCTGAGAGGAGGTTGTAGCGAGGGGGAGTAGCTGTTAGAACCTGTTACAGCAGGAACTATGGCTGTTTCAATGGTCCTCTAGAGTGATGTCTTTGTGGTTCCCAGGACAACAGAGACTCTGTAGCTTTTTAAGTTGTTTTGATACGCTATGATCTCTTAAGTGTGCCTTCAAAGGATGGTTCCTTTTACTATCTGTCCATAGTGGCTGAGTGAGAAAATGTCTGAAACAATATTGCAAAATGCTGTATCTATGTGTAAAATAGTGTTCTGTGTCTGTTATGTATCTATCCATTGAAGTTGTTTTTTTGCAAAACGTTTTGTGAATTTCTGGAAGAGTGTTCTAGATTACATTGCTGTAATGGGGAAATGAGAGAGATTCTGCTCATAAATTATGTTCTCTACCTTCCCTCTACCCAGGTCATCAAGACTCCAATGACCAGCCAAAAGACTTTTGAATCACTTGTGGATTTCAGTAAAGCAGTAGGAAAGAGTCCTGTCAGTTGTAAGGTGAGTATATTTTGACAGTAGAGAGGGTCTGTTCAGAGGGTCTGTCCTTGTAGACTTTTAATTTTAAGCTGGTAGGTTTTAGTAGATGTATGAGTGTTGCAGCAGCCCTCTTGTTAGAGGGTAGAAATAAACCGAGACACAGACTTTTTGTTTACCACAGCATGAAAAGGGTCCTGGTTTATTCCTCTTTACAGTTTAGCCATCCTGACTCCAGCTGTTCACTGACTCTGGCTGCAGCAAGCTCCTGCTATGGGTTTTCTTGCAGCCTGTGACTGCTGGCTGTTTCCAGCTAAGCTATGACTGCAGGTATTGGTTTGCAGACTGACTGCAGGCTGTTACCCAGCCAGACTGTGACTGCAGGTTCCAACACAGACTAACTGCAGACCCAGACTGACCCTGCAGCAGTGATTCTCTCCAGGATCCTTCTTCTCTGTGGTCCTTATGTCCATGATCCTCCATGAAGATTCTCAGCTAACCCACTCCCTTTTATCACACTTACCTTTATTGGATACAGCTGTGACTCATCAGGGTGAGGCTGTATTGGGTAATTAACACAGCTGTTATTTATCAGGGACAAGGTCACCTGTGTTCCCTTCTCCTACATAAGAGCACTTCAAAAATTTCCAGGCCTGCTTCTTGTCCAGTTTGTCTTTGTAATTAAAAGCAATTTTACAAAGAAAACACCCACATTTACCACCAACTCTTCAAAGTCCAGTGGCTCTAGCCATCTTATCTAGAGCAGCAAAACTTACAGGTATCAGGGCTGACTGTAATAGAGTCTTTTTTTCAAGTCCTGCAGAAGCATAGACTGGAGAGCTTAAGCAGGAGCTCATCTTTAGCCATACCAGAGACAAAACTGCTGCCTCTTGTACTGTGAGGCAGTTGGCTGAATCCTCCGTGGTGTGTGCTCATTGCAAGTTTTTCTTAAGACTGCAATAACTATACATCTATTAATCTTAATTTCTGCTCAGCTTTGGGGTTTTTTTCTCTAGAGAAACACCCTACTTCGAAAGCACACTTTTTGTCAATCCATGAAGCTGTGGTCTGGATAACTTTATGCAAGCTACTGCTTTGGGTTTCACAGCTCCCAGGGGACAGTTGGTCATAAAAAGAAGGCCCTGCAATCCGGTAGTTACTGGACTGATTGATTTCAGCTTCTGGATGCTGGATTCTAATTCTGGCTATGTTTTCTAAATTCTGGCTAAATTGTTCTGTGATCTCAGTTGACTTTTCTCTTATTTCTGTCACAGTTTAGTACTATGCAATATGTAGAATACAGGATGAATTGTTATAAATTAGCTTGGATAGATAATAATGCAGTATTCACACCTGAACTCTTTTTTTTTTTTTTTTTTTTTTTTTTAATTCTTGCTTATAGAAGAAACATTGCTAGGGATTCTCTGGATTAAATATTGAGATAAAGTGGAATGAATAATAAATATCTGAAACAGTAGTAATATACAAAATAATACTATATTTGCAAAACCCTTTCTCTTTTGTTTGATTGATTGTGCTTTTGATAGATGCTTATGCAAAAGAGGTTTTGTATTAATTTGTTACCTTCTGACATCATGTGTCTTTTCATTGTAAGTGTTTGCTGTTAAAATGATCCTAACGTTCAAAACCATGGATCATCAGTGAGCAGTGGGGGAGAAGCAGGCTGTTTAGTCAGAAGTGCTTCTGATAGTGGACATACAAACAAAAATACCTGCTAGGGAAGGACTGCTTTTCTCCTAACCTTAAGCAAATCATATCACTAGACTCTTGATAAAGACTAGCCATATTAAATTCTTTTAAGATTAATTGCTTTGGGCTTGTAGTAGTGTTATTGTTCTCAGTCATGACTGTCTATGTGCCATTCCTTGTTTGAATTTCACAATGTTTTATGCTTTAATACTGAACAGAAAAATGAGATGAAGAATACAGTTCAGAGAGTATCTCATGTAATGATACAATAAGTGTCTCTATCCACTTGTTTTATTTATCATGTAGCATTTGAGTGTAGTTCTGGTAAAGAGTGTTTATTTAGAATCCCTTCTTTATTTTTTGTAGGATACTCCAGGGTTTATTGTAAACCGTCTCTTGGTGCCATACATGATGGAAGCTGTCCGACTTTTTGAGAGAGGTACTTGGTGGTGGGATATTGACTTCAAGGGCTGTTGACATATAACACTGCTAAATGTTACATTGCTTCAGAAAAGCCTTGGGATTCCCTCAAAATTTTCAGACATTAAAGGCTGGAAGTGAATAGAGAATGTTAAATATGAGCCAACATGTGTAACTGGAAAGGCCTTGCCTTCACTTTGAAATGTCAGATTATGCAGAGTTGGAAGGTACTTGTGTGTGAAATTGCTGGTCGTGGAAAATCTTTCTGGCTTGGAGGTGACAAGGTGAGTGTAGTGACATTGTAAAAATATCCTCTGCCAGCTATTCAGGAAATTTCCTCTCTCTATTGCAGGAGACATTGATAAAAGTGATTCAAAGTCCTATAATGGGACCATTAGTAAAGTTCTCCTGAATTCACTTATATGGGGCTTGGGAAATAAATCAGTTTTGAGGTAAATGGTGTAATAGTGTCACACTATGGTACTGGCACGAAAGTGATTTGAGCTCAGCTGCTGCCACATAAAACTTCCTGTTCCCTTTCTGTGTTGAGTTTTAGATATAGGTTCTTCAGGAGCTCCAGTCTCACTGCTGGTCTCTTTTACATTAATATGTAGGTAAAAATAATCATGAATCCCCAAAGAACCGCTGAATTTTTCAAAGCATTGAAGCTTGTTTTGAAAAAGAAGCCAATAATGAATGTAGTGGATAAAGATGAAATTACAGACTATAATTGCTTTTATTTCAAGTGCTCTGCTCGTAGCTCCGTGCTACTAAGAATGTCATTTGAAATATTTTGTTTTTGAAATCACTGCTTTTTTGCAGATGAAAGCACTCCATTTTCAGGATTCCACCAAATATGCTTTAAATATTAAAAAATCTCTTTTAAAGCACATGGAAGGGATGGTTTGATTTAAAAAAAAAACAAAAAACAAAAAACACCACCAACAAAAGACAACACTACTTGTTTATCCATCAACAGATGTACCTAATTACATCTCAAAGAGAGAAAAGAGCAAATTTAGTGACTTGAAAGGCAAAGGCATGAATGCGAAGGGACATTATTCTTTTAGAAAAAGTCACATTTTAAATGAAGTATATGGGTGTTTCTGTGTGTTTAAAAGAGGTGCCTTTGTTAAGTATTGTGCATATTTCAGGAGACAACAGAACTTTTAATTAAATGCAGAAGAAAACAGTCACTGAGTTTGTATGTTAAAACTGACTACTTTTGCCTAAGCAAAACAATATTTTGATTTAATCTTTATTCTTTTTGTATTTTCTCCCACAGTTTATTTCCAAACTTGCTAAAGTTCATTTGTGACTTTTTAACTCTAATGAAATCTGTTTAAAAAGCTAGTTGATGTCTTGGGAAGGCTGATGGCTGTCTTTTAATTCATATGTTCCAGTGAATCAGGTTAAATTTTTATCATATCCTTTGTGATTATTCTCAGAGTAGACACTTGAGCCAGATTGTCATCTGCATTAAATGAAATTGTGTCTCTTTCCTGGTGACCCCAAGCACTGAAATACCATTTTATTGGGCTAGTCCTTGAGTTTTTATTTATACAAAATCTCATTCTGTTAAATGTGCACTTCTGTATAAGCAATATACCTTTAGTATATTAACAATGACTTAAATGGGGCATATTGTAAATATTAATGTATAGTGGTCTGTACTGCTCTTTCCTTAGTGGTAAAACTAAAAAGCAATCAGCTAAGTTTCAGTGGAAGTCTACTTTATACTAGGAGAGACTAGAATGAACTAGGGATGTTGCCCTTGTTTGCCCTTTTACTTCATTTTTTATTACATTGTGATGAAGCTGTCGGGTGGCCAAGTCCCAAGTTTGACAAAGTGGGACAAATCCATTGAGACAGCGAGTCTGTATACCTGCATCAACTGCAAGTGAGCTGAGGATTTAGCTGTGTTTGAATTTGGGGAACTGAAATTGTGTTAGACTTAGGTGAGGTTACTTTCCACAGCTTCTCAGAAATAAAATGTGGGTTAAAAAAAAACATTGTCAGCTTTAAAGAGTAGAAGGAGGTATATATAAATTATTAGTTCATACAGAACTGTCACTGAAGTTGTTACCTTTACAAGAGATTTTGTAAATTTATTTCTAGGGTTCTCTGATCTTAGGTGTATAAATTGCACAGGCGGTGTCTGCCAAGCTGCCGGACACCGTGTATGCAGCGAGCACGGGGGTTACTTAACAAGTACCTCTGGGGTTTCTATAACTTCATCCTTTTTATAGGATCTGCAGAGAAAATGCACTGCCTGTCTCAAAATATGAGTTAGAGGAATGCAGTAGAGGTGCATCTGCTTTGATAAAGCAGATGTATTCCCAGCTAAAGAATGAAGTTAAAGTTAACTGTGACAATGTGGCAGTGCAGGATTTGTATTTTTATAGGCACAGACTGAAGGAAAAATAACAAATTTCTGATAATTTTGATTATTTCTTTTTAAATAATTTTGGAATTCATGAATTCATCTGCACCTGCAGAGTCATTTCAGGTCTCTCCTACCTGCCATCTCTGATCCCAACAGATACCCTCTGGTGATAGGTGCTGTAGCCAAGCATGTTACTCAGCTGCTCCTGCTCCCCTCTCCATGCCTGCCTTACCCGTCAGCTGGATATTACTTGTGTTCTGGCAGTTGTAGTGTAAGGGTAGCTCTGTCCTGTGCACCATTCAAAAGCTGCTCCTGATCTCACAAAGCTGAAATTGAGTTGTTTCCTTACTTACCCTGTTCTGCTGCCTCTAAAAGAAGCTCTTGTTTCTTCATAGTGACCAGTTCTTCCTCTGGTTGTTCTGATGGGGTCAGTGTGGTAGCTGTGGCTCCATCAGTAGTGCAGTGCTCTGTATTGAAATGCAAGAGGAAGCCAGGAAAATGGAAAGCAGGCCTGCAGGGCTTGCTTTTTTTTTCTTTTCTTTTTGTGAGAGGTTCAGCTTTATGCTTCAGCATGTGTTTGCTGACTCCAGTTTTTGTGGCTGTGAAACATGCAGAGATTTCTGTGAAGAGCTGCACAAGGGTGAAATAACACTCTGTTAATTATTTATAAGTGGTGCCAAGGAGATGCGGAATCTTCTCTGTTCATCAAACTGTCAATCTTTTCTCTAGGAGACGCATCAAAGGAAGATATTGATGTTGCTATGAAGCTTGGGGCTGGCTATCCCATGGGTCCATTTGAACTGCTGGACTATGTTGGGTTGGATACCAGTAAATACATTATAGATGGTACTGCATGCTTTTTTTTTTTTTTCTGCTTTTCCAATTTTTAGCTAAATTGTAGAGGTTCTAATGCAAATGTGACTCTTAATTATTTAAACTGGATGCTTATGGTATAGTCTTTGAACTGTTGAGAAGAAAGGAGTTAGAATTCAGCTCAGAATGCTGTGTGAGTACAGCATTTGTTCTGCATGCCTGTACCCTTTGTACATGGGGACAGAACAGTGGTGGCTTTGCTGACTTCATCAAGTGCTATTGGAAAATAATAATATTAATGTTAATGGTACTTTATATAACTAGAAAGCATTGGTGGGAAGAGTGACATGTACTGGAGGTGAGGAATTCTATGAAAAACATCAAATGTTGAGACTCCCTATCCTTTTTCTACCAGCCATATTTTCATTCTTAATTAATAGGAAACCCAGTAAACATCTCAAAAGATGTAAGTGAACCATCTCCTTGTCACTTCGGTTGATAAGTGCGTGAATGGTAATACAGTAACAAAAACATACATCATTGGTGATGACTTGTTGATGGTTGTGTTCTTTTGAATGAGCAGCTTAAACATCCTCTGAGGCAGAATGTCACTTGGACAATGGCATTTTCAGTGGAACCTCTTTTGCTTTTAGTCAGTACTGTGGAGTAGCATTACGTTGTTCTAAGTAACCATGTGTTTCACAGGTAGAAATTCAACTTGGAATTCCTTGGCACTTGAATTTCTTTTCAGCAGAGTCTTTATTTTATTTCCTTGTGCTTAACTATGTTTCAAAAGTTCTCCTTTATTGTTTTTTTAAATCCTCAGTTATGGAGATCGTAAGGTGTTTGGAGTACACTGAGCTTGAAGACTAATTGTTAGATTTGTGTGTAATCATCAATACTGATCTGGGCTTTATGAAGCTGTACTGCAGGGTCTCAGAGAGCCTAGAATAAGTTCCAGTCCTTCAGTTTTCTGACCTTTGAATATTGTTCTAAGGAGATGCAGATCTTTATTATCTTTGTATATAAACAGAACTGTTACTAATTCATCCACTTCCCTTCCTTTCCAGGATGGCATTCATTAGAGCCCAACAATCCTCTTTTTGCACCCAGCCCACTCCTGAATAAACTGGTGGAAGAAAAGAAGCTGGGTAAAAAGACTGGAGAAGGATTTTACAAATACAAATGAACTCCAGACCTAAAGAGGTGTTAAACTATCTGTATATGCTATTCAGCATTGCCATAATACAGGTGTTTAAACCTTCCCAAGGGTGGCAGAAGCTGCATTTAGAACATAAATCACCTGTGAACTGAGTGATTGCACTAGCTAACTATGGTCAAAGCTTGATTTGATAGATTGTTTTTTTCTTGTAATTCCAAAAAGCTTTCGATGTACAGTGCCTTCATGAAATGTTGATTTTTCTCAGGTGCAGTACAGAATGACAAGTGAATTTATGTATTTGAAACATTATATTGATGGGGAAAATCCTAAAAATAACCTCACTTTCTTAAAAATAAAATTTTCAACAATTCTATATTGAGGGCTTTCAGTTGTTGTCTTGGATGGAGCCCACAGGGTGGCAGTCACTTCCCATGCTGGCACATGCAGCCTGGAAAGGCAGTGGGTTGTTTTGTTAGGATTTTTCTTAAATACTTCACTAATCTGTAGATGTAAATTACAGTGCCTTGAACAATAATGTTTTGAAGGACATATTTAAAAACAAATAAAGAATCCCACAATGACAGGCTGCTTCCCAAACAGAAGGTTCCCAATAAAGCATTTAAAAGCAGAGCTCATGATTTGCTTTGGGGTTTTCTAGCATTTTCAATTAGTGGTTGAGGGACTACTTTTGCTAGGTGCTGTAGAAACATAATGAAGATTTCCAGGTAATTTCTGTTCTCGGGGGCATAAGCTAGGATGCTGGTGAAAGCTTCTGAATGTTTTCTAGAGTCCTGTAAATTAGCTGTATTTAAAGTGTCATTTTACACAATACACTACTACTGTGGTTGAGTACCTTCAGGATTGCAATTGGGAGTTTGTGCCGTGTAAACAAAAATGTGTGTCTGGATGTGTGAGCCACCTTCTGTTTTGCAGCTTCATTTCCTTGGGGCTTAGCAGAGCTGAATTAGGCCATGGTGGGAGTGCATCAAATCCTGTCTTTTCTCCAAGTATTGCAAAGCAAGTGGACATGAGGATTGGTGTTCCAGTTCAACTCAGTAGAAGCGTTCCTTTACTTTCTTAGTACTTAGTGCTTATATATATATATATATATCTTTAGTTACAGAAATTATGAATGATTATTTAATGCCAAGTTGCCTCTTCCTCCCTCCTCCATCATCTAATTCAGATTACGTATAAAGAAACTGCAGCTGACAGAGGTTAGTTTCCTGGCACATGTTCACATAAGAAATCTGAGTAGAAAATAAAATTTTTGGTTTATTGGATCCTGGTTCTTAATTACATTTCATCTAATTTTGAGCCGCTTGCCTTGAAAGAAAAGGGTTAAAGGAAAGAAACAGTACTATATCTTTCCTTTACTAATGTATTGCTGAACTGATTTGCTTTTACTGAAATACAGTCCACTTCTTACATATGAAGTCTGTTTCACTGAAGGTTCCTAATGCTTGTAGCTCAGTTTAGTGACTTTTAAATACTGCAGGGTGAAATTAGCTTCAGTACTACTGTTTTCAGTAGTAATTAAAAATTGGAATGTGTATGACTCTTGTGTCTTAAAAATGCTATTTGATTCTACAAAAAAATTAGGTAGAAGTAATTTGCTACTGCTCCCTTTACTTGGATGATGATCTTTAATTTGGAAAAGGAAAGGTTTGTAGCAAGGCATAGGCTATTTAATGTTAAATGTGCAAAATATTTTTCACTAGTAAATGTGATATTTTAGAAAAATAAACTTTGTCTAAAACAGTGTTTTCCTTTCAGGAGCTCCAACAGGTACAGTATGTGTATATGTAATAAATAGAAGAAACTTGAAAAAGAGGCATTTGTGAGTTCAACTTGCTGTTGAACTTGAGAAGAGACTTTTTTTTAGCAGAATAGGCCCTGTGGAAGTTCTTTAATGGTGGGTGGACATAGTTTATTTTATCAGCATGTGGAGTGCTGTGCCAGGATGAGTAGAGATGAGGTAAAGGATGAAATCTTCAAATGCTCCCTCTTAAATCTAGATTAGAATGCAGAGTGGTAATTGAATGACTGACTGTAGTCATTGCAACAAGGTAAGCCTTTTCTTTTGCTCCTCAGTGAAGAGGCATGGAGAATGTAGAAGTCCCTTTTAAGGGAGGAAAATTAGGGAATTAGCCAGAAGTAGGTTATTAAGTAGTCACTCCTGAATTTTACAAGAATTTCTACAGCTTTGATAGTTGAAAAGATGTCTAGAGAGCTTAAAGAATATGTAATGAAATAAAGGAGTTGTGTGTTGCCACCTTTTCCTCAGTAAAGATTATTTCCCATCCCTTGCTGTGGCTGTGGCTTGAAGCAGAGGTACCTGAGCCACCTTGCACTGCACACAGTGTTGATGAAGGGTCAGTACCTCAGACTAGCATGTGGTGCATTAGACCTGCTCTCACCATTCAGCTCTCCTTGAATTTTTATTAATAGTGGAAAGGAGATTGTGGAAAAAATGAGGGCTAGAAGAGAAAGGAGGGAAGGGTGTTTGGTTTCCCTCACTGCCTACTTTTAAAACCTTTAGTCTTTATTATCCTTTCTGCCAGCAGGCCTCACAGATTTAGAGCATTTTCCTCACTTTGGTCAAAGCTTTGGGATGTACGCTTGGCACAGCTCAAGGGCAGCTTGACAGCCAGCAGCTGAGGAGTCGGATGTGAGCCCAGCTACTGCAGCTGGGAAGATGACTCCAGATTCAGCATCTGGGTCATTTCAGCTGCCAAATGTGCTCCATCTGTGGTCACCCTAGCTGCTGACACGGCGGGGGAGAAAACAGGAGCACAGCAAATTTTAAACAGGGACTTGAAAGCAGAATCTTTATTGGGGCAGAGGAGGGTCCTCTGCAGGAGTGGCTTATGGAGCATAAAGTGCAAGAGGTGGCAGCAAAGTTTGATCTGTGTTAAATTGATTGACTGAGCAACTGCATAAAATAACTTGGAAAGGTTACTTTTTTTCTTTCATAGATGAGTTGTATTTGTCCCCCAAGCCATCTGGCCCAAGGGTTTTGAGGTGACAATGCAAATATCCTTCAAAAACCAATTAACAGGAGTTAATTCCAGCTTCCAGCATGGGCTCTTCAGAGCCATGAGATGCAGTACTACCAGCCCTGATTCAGCAGTGAATCAGGTCTCTGAAAAGCAAAGGTAGTGGCTTCTGAATGAGATTCTATTGTGGTTTGAGTTTGTTTTCTTAATACTGTATTTGGTGGCTTGTTCTGTGGATGAGGCTCTTACACACCTCCAGATATCTGTGAAAGCTTTGAGGTTCATCAGCCATCTCTCCTGGAGACCCACTTTCTATTAAATTCGGGTATATTTATCAGGGTGAAGAAGCAAAAAATAAATATTTGCTGTGTAAAGTGAAGTGTAGTGAGATATGATTGTCTTGTTAAATCTGTATCTGTTACTAGAATGAGAAGGGCATGTGAAAAAGAGGTGTTTTGTTTGCCTGCCCAAAAGGTGATTTTGATATGAAAAGGTCTTGTATGTTCCTGACTTTGTGCCAGGCTTTGGTCAGTAAAGTCTGCAAGTGACTTAGGCGTAAGCTAATGCAGTGCAGTGTATTCCTGTGGCCAGGTGCAGTGCTAGGAGGTGGGTGCTAGAGGATGGAGGTACTAGCAGATATTCTCTGTTGTTTAATGCATGCTTGTTATTCTTGCATCTAGAGAAAGTCCCTTTACAGTACCAAATGACTTCAAAGGTATGGGCAGACTACACACAGCTTCTGTAGTTTGTAGTGACCAGCTTCTCCTAAAAATTCACTGCTGACAGTTTTGGAGCTAATTTTTTCAAGAGAGGTGCCTGTAGCTGTGGTGCCACGTTCTTCCTTTTCTAACTAGTACCACAGCAGTGACCCACATCTCAGTATTTTTATTCACTACAGTTTGAAACCATGTGAGCAATTATAAAACTGACCTGAATAATGCCTTCTCCCTGTGCTTTTTGGAGGAGCTGAGACCAGGAACAAAAAGCAGATGCTGTGATTCTTCTGAGAGATAGATCTTTTCATGTTATATGTTCCTTCAGTAGTTTCTTGTTATTCACAGCCAGAGGGATGTGCTTCTACTGAATTCTGTTAGAGAAGGGTTAAGTAGAGCCACAATCTGGTAACTGTAAAGATGATTTGTAGAAAGATCTGCCTTGAGCTTTATGATCTTCTCAAAAGTTCACATCAAAACTGAAATCACTCTTTAAATACCATTTGCTATCCAGTATACTTGTTCGCGTTAGAAACGCAATGCTATGCAGAGGCTTAAATTAAATGTATGAGATCACAGAACAGTCTGTGATGATGTCAGGTGTTACAGATAATATATTAGACTTAGGTTTGTATGCCCACGGACCAACTTTGCACTTGTTCAATTCACTCTTCTGTTTTATTCCCCTAGAGGTTTTCTATTTGGTTTTCCATAAATTGCAAATAACTCACAGCAGTGCATTCTTTGCAGAGAAACCAGCACTATAAAGCTCTAATGCTGGCTGGAAGTTTTGGTTGCTTTTGGGGGCAGGAATAATACAAAACATCAAACCTAGTTATTAAAGGAGCCCTTTCTTTTGTCATGTGGTGGCATGAGGCATCGCAGTGAGGCGTAAGGCCAAGATTTGTTTCCAGCCTGGGGTCAGAGGCTGCAAGCTGGCCACGGCACAGGAGGATATTTTAGCACAAGGCTTTTGCTTGGCGGGCACTAAGGAACTTGTCGCTTACTTTGGCTGTCCTGTGCTGCCAGATAACAGGATTTTTCCCTATAGCCGGTTGTTTGCCGCTGCTTTGCTTTGTGCATCCCCGTCCTGCCTGGCAACAGCTTCTTCTATTCTGGTCCATTTTTTCCTGCCAGCAACCACTTCTAGGGTGGTTTTCTGTAAATGGAGAAACCCTTACAGTATTTGCTAGTTAAAGAATGCAAGTTTTTTGTCATTAGTAACTTAAACCCCCCATTTGGAATCTTAGCTTCAGTAACAAAAATGTTGTGGATTAACCACTTTCACCAGCAAGAGGCTTTCTGATGAGCTGTGGGAAGAAGTGTATGCTTGGTGGTAGGTCTACAGTAAACAGCTGGAATTTGCATGTGGTGAATTAACACCAAATAAAATCCCCTTTTTCTTCGTAATTATCCTTGCATACTCAAATGGACCTATTAAACATTTGTGCAATAGGAATTGGTAAAACCACACATTTGCAGTAAGCGGATCTTGGTTGGGCGCAGGCTGACATTGCTCTGTTGGTGGCAGGACCTAAGTAAGTAACACATAATCCAAGGAAGGGACCACTCTGATCCCTGACTCCTTGGCATACAGTGGAGCCCTGACTTGGATTGGAGCACTGCCGTCATTCAAAGGAAGCCCTTGCTTCAACTCAGAATCTTCACCTACTTTACACTGACTTTGTTTGGGACCTGTTGCTTTGACTCTTATGTAGCCACAAGCATAAGCAGGTGTGAGTGAGATAACTGTATTTGTATTTTGCAGACTTTTTAGTTCTTGGTTTTCTCTAAAGAGGTTGTAAAAGGTAAACTGTTTCTGACAACTGCTTTATTTCTCTGAATATGTCAGGAGGGCTAATGGGTTCCTTACTGCTGATGTTGCAATTCTTTCTTCATTGCAATTTAGGGTGAAATTTCTAAAAGCCTTTTATTTCAGTTGGAAGCCTAGTGATGTTTTCCAGAATGTCTAAACAGATGAGGCATCTAGCTTCCTATGATTTCTTCTCAGCCCTGAAATCTCTCTCAGAACCTGAAAAAAGTATTTATTGAAGAGCCTGATTTTGGGGATCCTAGTTTATTTTTAAATCTTGAACCCTATTCCAAAATAATGGGGAATATTAGAAAATAACTGGCATGGACTTTATTGGCACCGCCCTTCAGTTCTTGAGACAATGTGAAAGAAAACAGCCACTTTCATACTTTTCTTCCTCTGTTTCCTCTTTTTCTACGTTCTTGAACACAGTTTCTTGCAGGAAAAAAATTCTGCTCTTGCTAATTAGTAACTTCAGAGAGTAGCAATCAGACTGTGCTTCTAACAGTCTGAAAAAAGTACTTCCTCCTGATTTCTTCACCCTTCCTTTCACTTTCTCTTGAACCAAAGGGTTATCCCGTCTGCTTACGGATTGATTTCTAAGTGCTTCTGGACATCAGTGTCAGAGAGTGAGCAGTGGACAGCCAAAAAATGTTTTAAGTCCCTTAAAAGACTTCTGTGAGTCCTTTGAGGAGGAGCATGGGTGAAATAGACTGCAGGGAAATAGTTCATTGAGAGGGAGCTGATTTGAATGAGGCTGTGGATTCTGAAACCAGTCAGGGTACTTTTAGGAAAATGGCAGTGTGTGTGAAGTGTGAGATTGAGGATGGGCTTGAGGATATTTCTTTTAATAGGAGAGAATATGGGGGGAGAGGGAGAAGATGCTATGAATTTCACGTAAGTGGTTTTTCCTGATACCATTTTTTTTATTGCTTTAAACAAAAGCATTACTTAAAACTGAGGAAGAAGTCTTTCTCTTTCTTAGAGACTTAGCATTTTATTTTTGGCTAAGACTGAAAGCTATTGTTGCCTAAGTTGACGCATAACTGGCAAATCTATGAACTGAAGCCAGTATTGTTACTTAGATCTAAATTTGTAAGGACATTTGGTTGTCATAGATTAAATGATGAACATATAGTTTACCTCAAAGACAGAGTTATGTTCTGAAGACTATTTGCACATGTTTACAGCTGAAATCTTTGCTTAGCCTATTGACATGGGATATTTGAAGTAGCAGTGGAAGGGAGAATAATGGCAAACAATGATGAGTATGTCAAATGATCATACAATTGGCACTATCTTCAACTCACAGGCTCATTGCTTTTTAGTAGAGGCCAGAGCTTTTCCACAGTGGTAGACATTTCTAACATTACAAGGAGGAAAGTTTCTAGTGAAAACTATGACGTTGAAAAATTGCTTTTTTTGTGTTTTTAGGAAATGAATGTTTCAGTGACAGATAAGACTGTGCTTAGCTATTGCTGGTATCAGTTTGACTTAGAATTTCATGTAATTCATGTTATGAGTGTAGTGCTAGTCCACAGGCACATAGCTCAACTTACAACAGATTTATACTGAAACTGGGAAATAAAATCTAAAAATCAATCTAAAAGGAGTGCCATATTCTCTAACTTCTGCATGCAAGGAAGTTGTTTTGGAGAACTTGTTGAATCTGCTGGGGAATGGGAGAGAAGTGACAAAGTGTGATATTTGGCAGCTAGAAAACAAGTATATGTTAGCAGATTTTAGATACCTTTGACTAGAAGTGGTTTTAAGATGTAAATTAGCAAGGACATCCTTCAACCCCAGCTACTGTGTGCTGCGAAGAATGTGGCAGGCTTCTCTGTCCTGGTTAGGAGTTGTCTTCTGCAAATCACTTAATTTAATTAAATATTTGCCACAATACCTAAATGAAACTGGATGAAATCTGGTAAAGGGACAGGTGAGAAAGTCCTGCCTAGTGTTCATTGTTCAGCTGGGAGTTACGGGTAGTTGGAACTGGTGTTTGCACCTTTCCATTTCATCTTTTCTGTGAGCTGTTGCTTCTGCTTACTTACACCCTCAGCCTAAGCATGGGTCTCTCCACCCTTCCCTGGGGTCATGGCAAGGTAAATGCTACAATAGCAGTAGTGCCCAACAGAAAATAGTTCAGGTGAAACTCTTAAATCCACACCCATCAGCTTTCTCTGTCCTTTGTTCTCTCTTTTCTGTCTGGGTTTCCTTGCCATTGCCTCTGAAAGTGAGCGAACTCCTGCCCAAAAATGGCAAAGGGTTAAGCTAGTGGGACAATGGCTGGAGTAAGGTGAACTTACTCCAAAGTAAGTTTCTTTCTTACTTCAAAGAATTCTTTGAATTTTGGTTGATAAATACAGTATATTCCATGTTTATATAATTGTGTGGTTGCTGTTATGGTAACTATACCTGTAGTGTAGCTGTATGCATCTCATTTAAAATATCCCTTAATTCTTCTGTCTGTGGTATACATGAGTTACATGTAATTGCATCTGATCCTCACAACATACCTGGGAGCTAAGGAAGTACCATCCTTCAAATGTGCATGGGGAACAGATATGCAGGGAAATTCTTCCTTCACTTGTCTAGGAAATAGTCTTTCTCCCCTTTATTCTTTCAAATTGCATTTATTTCCAAACTGGAGAGAATGAAGATACATTGTAAGTGTTAGGCCTGTGCTAAATTTAAGTCCACTTTTTTAGGTTCATAGGAAAACCAGCATTAGGTCATTGGAAAGGAGGGACTGCTTCTGAGTGGGTGAGAGCAGTTAGCAAAGCTGTTCCATCGGCAGGGAACTCTTTCTGCCGGTTAGGACAGGCCAAGAGCAGAGGAGTCAGTCAAACACAAAAGAGGAAGGGGAGGAGGGAGGAGCCCTGGAGTAGAAGTGAAATCCAATGGACTACAGGAAGAAGGGAGTAAATTATTTGAATATTGAGAAATGGCTTGTAATTCAGTTTCAGTTTGTAATTTCAGTAAATTTGCAGTTACTAAGCAATTAAATATGGGTGAGTCACTACTTTAGAGTACCAGTATAGGCAGAATTAGACTGCTCAGTGATTAACTAAATGCTGTGAGTGGTTTAATTTCTGGGTCATACAGTTATACCAGTCCCATTCAAAGGGAAACTTTGAGCATATGTGAAATCTGCCTTATAAAATTTGAATTTTCAAACAGTGGCTAAAACCATTAACGGTTAATTTTGTTGAGAGTTATTAGATTAAGGTGTTTTGATTGTTAATTCTTTCAGATTATTGTCAAAGTTGAGTACAGTTTGAAGCTATCTGTTCTTTACAGGAAAAAAGCAGTGGCTGTGCTGTCACATGATTTGTTTGCAAATATGATTACTGCCTATTAATTTAGGATTAATAGAGTGTAGAATGAAGGAAGTTGTTGCTGCTGATGTTAATCATGACAAAATTAAACATTTCACAAAGAGTAAAAAGGAAAAATATTTTAGGGTAGCAAAAACAGCAACTAGAATGTAAGAATCTTGTCCATCTGGGCTTTTTTCAGTCAAGGGATGTAGTCACTGCCATGTTGTGATGTGTGCTGTCTCCTCTTTTGTTACCCAGCACTTTGCTTTCACTGGCAAGTGCCAAGAAAAACTGAGCCTTCTATAGCATTTTGCTTTGTCAAGATCTGAGTCCTTGTTTCTGTGGCTTTTTCTCTCTGTCTTAAAACACAGAGATGTCCTAACTCAGCCAAACAAATATCCTGTAGGACTTTTTTAACCACCTTCCTTAGTGCTAGGAAATTTGTACAAATTCAAAGAGTGGCCTCTCCAAATAACTCTTCTGACCATCATTAAGTTTTGGACTGTTATTTTTCTTATTGTGCTCAAGATTTTATTGTGTCAGTTACATTTTCTCAGCATGGTGAAGAGTACAGACCACTTCTTGGGTGAGTTGCTCTTCTAGTATGAAGCAGAATTTTTTCTCCTAGCTCTGCTGGTTTACGCTGGTTTTCCATAGCTGACAGGTTAATGAATCTGTTGCTTATTTGAATGTGTTGGGTTTCTGGAAGGTGGGATGGGTGAGCTTATCAAAATGTGGTTTGTAGAACATCATTCACAAGAAGAAAACCTTAGTTTTCTAAGGTTCCCAGAACAGGTATGCAGTGTCTGTTATCTCAGCCAAGCAGACATCTGTGATTCAGTGAAGGCATGGTTGTTGCAAGAGTGTCCCAGCCAAAGAGAAGCCATCATTTAAAACTCATGGCCTGAAGGTATGACTGTTTATCTGGGAGGATGGGAAGCAGTATTTCAGTTGTTTTGACCTGGCCAAAAATGGGTGCTTAAGAGGTTCATTTCCCCTATTTCTGGCACATATTTTCCTTTTCCTGGGAGGATGCCCATTTGCTTGCTTGGCTTTCTAAACCTAAGCTTCATATCTATGAGGAAACTCAAAGGGTAAAGTCATACATTAATCCAGAGTTTTCTCTTCCTGCGGTGTTGTGGAGAAATGAATGTGTTTGGGCATACTTTCTAGGTTTTTGGTTTCATCTCGGAATGTGTTTATAGCCAGCCATTTTCCTGTTACAGCTTCTCTTTTTGGCTGATTTCCTTTTTAGCCCAGTAGTTTTTCACTGGCCTGACTTAGGAGAAATGTGTTCATAGCTGACAGACTTCTGGCTATTTGTGGACTTACTTCTTTCTCCTCTAATGTTGTACTTTGTGTTAGGTCCTTATTCTGGAGGAGAGGCTTCCTTGCATGTTTATCCCCTTGCAAATGAAGGGAAAAACTGCAGCTGCCTTATGGGAGAGGTTACAGTGCATTTTTCAAGTCTCAGTAGTGTCCTTCATTTTCTGCCAGTCTTGCTTTAGTCTAATTAGCTGCCACATAGATCAGAGCAGGAGGCCACCAGGAAACGGAATGGTTGCTTCAAAGCCTTGTGCACTGTAGGGATTTCAAAGGAGTGCAGGCAACTGATGCTGTGGATTCTGTCCTAGAGCCTGGAGCAAGGATTGGGTCCTTAAGGTCCTACATTTGCTGCAAATTGACCCAGCCATTAAGCTATCCCTTGTACAACTAAGTTACTGCCTTTTCTGTTGCCTAATCCAAAGTGGAAAGTACAACAGAAGATAATTCCGTAGAGCTGGTGAGTCCCTATCAGCACAACTAGTGAATCTCATCACTTGCTGTGTAAGAAGCCAAAGTTAGCTGAAGCATTGTTTTTTATGTAACACAGGGAAAATGGCTCTGGTCCAGGTGATCCAGAAGCCTGAGGAGCCAGACCATCCTGTGATGTTGGCTTGATTAGCTGTAAATAATCCTGGCTCAACTCCCCTGTTCTGTGTCTGCTTGTTTTGGTGAGGGGAGGGGGAAGGCTGTGTGTTTCCTAGGTACTGGGCTAGCTCTATGTTTATGAACTAGACTACCCATGCTGTGATCTGTGCAAGAACTGCTTTTAGTACATGCACAGAACCAAGTGTGGGGGCAGAGAGTGGTTTGTGAATACCTGTACAGAAGTGTCTAGATAATTAACTCAGCCATTAGGTAGGAGCATTTAAATCTTTGAAGATGTTTTCTTTGGGAAATACAGGATAATCATCTCCTCAGGCACCCAAAAGAGACAAGCTTAGATTCTGATGTCTGCCTAAATTGCACATCAGGAATTTAGGTGCTGGTTTTGAGTCTTACCTGGAATAATTAGTTCCATGTCACAAGGATTCAAACCTAGTCTTACTGCCAGGGTAGCACCATCATCGCTTGGCTATCTTTACTAGCTCATCCTTCTCCACTGGCAAGCTGGCACAGTACAGTGAGGGCTCTTTCAGTCCCACAGGAACAAATGCCAGTTAGCAGGGGAGGGTAGGAGTGGACACAGACCCAAGCCACAGGGAGCATTCCAGGATAGCAGGGTTACTCTGTTTCAGGGTTCTCATGGCAGCATCCTAACCCTTGCATATTAGTTAAACTTTCCCATAGCTGCTGTATAGGAAAGGGCTTTGATCTAGGAATGAGCCCAACACATGGTGCTGGTTCACTGTATGTTAACAGCAGAGATATTATTTTTAGCTCCCAAATTCTTTTTCTTCACTATTAGAACTGAAAGACCTTTCGTCCTTAAGTCAGGCAACTGCTCACAACAGTGTATTGGGGACAACATGCTACATGAAGCCAACACTTTCATTGGGAACAATTTTTTTTTCAGAATGGGTAAATGGCTTTTTAAATAGCCATTAAAAATCTAAATGAAGTAGTCATGTTTTATAAAGTTCTAAAAAGAACTGTTGTCTTTGGAACATGTAATTTGCAGATCTCACTGCAGTAATCCTTGATTTAGAACAATTACAGCACTAAGTACTTGCCTTTTTTTCCCTTCAAAAAACAAAACCAAACCCCAAACCAAAAGCCAGACAGGTTTCCAGCAAAGGCTGGGATAATTGAATGGAAACGTAGCCAAGTCTTGCAAAACTCCAGTATACAGTTGCTATTCTCTCAAGAGATATTTATATTTTCTCCTGCCATCTGAGAGCCTGGTCACTTGTTTGTCTTTTTTTTTTTTTTTTTAACGTAATCACTAGTTGCTAGAAATAAATATTGCAAGAACTAATGTGCTGGTTACAGCCTTAAAACTGGGCATGTGTGCAGTGCACACTGGTTTAAGAGAAAGCTGTTTTATAACATTTTTAATTATGAAATTTCTTATGCAACTGAGTTAAAGGGTCATTTATGAACAATCCAATTCCAAAGCTTCCTTAGGCAGTAACTGACCTATGTAATTTCTTGTAGCTTAAGCTTGACTCAGTCCAGTCTCACACCAAACAAGATTTGGGAGCTGGAATACAAAGGATGCTGATTCAATGCACAGTTCACAATATTCCTTTTCCACTCACAGATCAGTAGAGTAGTTTATCTATGGCTCCAGTGTCTGGGGTTTTTTTAAGTCCCTTAGTAGAAGTGAGGCACTTGTGCTGCTTGCTATGGCTGGAGCATCTCCCAGGCACCACTGGCAGCAGGCAGGCCATGCCAACTCTGGATCTCAGACCATGAAACCTTACACAGCTGATTCTCCAGCCAGCTTCAGTTTCTGGCTGTGGGATAATATATACAGCGACAAGAAATTTAACTGTAGGCCTCTACCTCTTGTGTGGGCATGGGCTGCATCCAGAAAGAAGCAAATCCATATTCCTAATCATCAGCTTAAAACCTTTGCTCCCTTCGCTTAGATTTTGCTAGGAAAATGATGATGGAGGGATCTTTAGTACTTCCACTTAGGTGAAAGCTAACTGAGCAGCATTGAGCCTCCCCATTCCTTATTCCTGGTACAGAAGTGAGACTTCTGTTCACTTTTCAAGGAAAAAGTCATTTTCCAAAATCACTTCAGGTGAGCAAACAGCCAAACAGACACATTGCATTTCCTACAACAGAAGACTGAGCCAAAAGTCTTTAGCCTTACAAGTGACTGTGCCTTCCTGAGCTTGCTTCTACCTTTAAGGGAGTCTAGCAAAAACCATTCTCTCTTTTTTTAAAGCCATTTTTAAAGACCATTATCTTCAGTTTTATTACAAAGCTTTTATTAAAAAACAAATGCTCAGCACATTAACTCAAACTGGAATGACAAAAAAAAAATTGGTTGACAGTATTTTTGGCAAAGGCTGTGCCTTACTATTTTAAAAAATGGGTACATCAATGCTCATTTCAACAACTGGCATAAAATCCCACTAACAGGCTAACAAAAACAGATACAAATACAGAACGATTGAAGTAATAATTCAAGTGCTGGGCTTTTTACAAGGAGAAGGGGAATGGGTGAGAAGGAGAACTCACTGCAGTCAGATTTGCTGGATGTATTGCTTATGTTTACAGAGTAGATGATGCAAGACTAACATGTCTACTGACCAGCTGACTGTTGTTACATTTATTTAGTTCTATAGGACACTGTATTATATAGACTGAGAGGCCACTATTTGTTACAAATAGTTTAACAAAACAGCCACCTTTTTTCCATACAGATTTTTCCTCTGGCAGAAAAAAAAAAAAAAAAAAAGAAAAAAAAAGAAAAACTCCTTTTATTTAAAAAGTATTTCAGATTTCTGACACTTGTTTAAAAGCTCATACCTAGTAAAATATACACCAAAGAAATTACAAACTAAAAGTTAAAATATAAAAGCATTCAAGTTTCTTAAAAAAAGCTAAAACCAAAATTGATCCTGTCGCACCATTAAATAAAAAGAAGGTTGAGCGTGTCATCCTGGTCCAGGCCAATTCCGTTCCTCGCTGTGCTGTATGGGGCAGCTGTGGTCTATGTTATTCTGCTGGCTGAAGCAGGCAGAGACAGCCATGCTACTGTGTTTGCTGACTCAATATGGACACAGATGAGACGGGGGCTTAAGAGAGTGCAAGGCAGAGGTGAAGACAAAAAGCTGCTCTGCTGACCCAGGAGCTCATTTGCTCTATTTATATCGGGGCTGGACCTCGTGATAGTGAAGGATTTTGGCAGTGATTGTCTTTATGATTCAGTGTCTCTAGCAGTGACATCAGGGTGAATGACATCCTAGACAGACTCCTTGGGGGTGGTCTGTGCGGATGAAGGACACACCTAGGGTTTAACAAGCTTCCATCTCCAGAAGGGGTCCTGGTGTCGCCGCCTTTGCTTTGCAAGTTGAGAAAGCATTTCTTTTCCCACCTACAGGGAAGAGGGGGGGAAAAGAGAGAGAGAGAATGATAAAGACTATCTGAAGCCCTTAAAAAAGAAAATTCTTCAAACAAGCTGGCAATGGGTCACTAATTCTTACAACTGTATTACTGGAATGTGCATTACAGTGTCAAAGTTAAATGCAGAATTTATTACTACTTGATTTTGCTGTAAGTTTGCAACCATATTTGTGGAAAGTACTTTGGATTGTAAAGAGATACCAACTAGAAGGGTGGAGTTCTAAACATCCAGCATATTACAGAAGTACTTCCCTTTTGTAGTGGATTTCATTTATCTACAACATTTGACCCAGATACCATTACAGAATTAGACATCCTCAGGCTTTAGTACTGCAGTGCAGTGGTTGAGGTCAATTAAACCTCTATTTCAGAGCCTCAAGCTCTACTCCCTGCAGATATGAAAAAATCCTGTCTTCTGCAAGCAGTTTGGTAGAGGAATGTGGTGGATGAGGCTTGTGTGAACACTGATTCTACCATCCATCCTCATGACTGGAGAGGATTTGTTCTGTTCTTCAGCAGGGTAGGGAATATCTTCCAGCTGTGTAAGAACCATGGGCCTCCTCCCTAGCAGTAAAGTTCACTAGATCTTGGAAGGATTTATATTCTTAGAGCGTGTGAAATGGCCCACAATACAGGCCTAATAGGAATTGCTCATCTAGAGAGGAACAGTTTTTCCTCACTGGTCTCTGGGTTACATCAGCTGATTTATGAAATTGCCAACTCAACCATCATCCTTGCCCTTCTGATCCAGACAAGTGGGTTATAACAGCATCTCCACCCAAAATCTCTCTAACGAGTCAGACATTTTTCCACACATGGACACATGCTCTCCAGTAACTGTTTGGGGATTATTGGTATCTCAGAAAAATCAACATTAACCTCTAGGCCTCCATGTACTACTCAACTGCCAAACAAGTAGAAGGTTCAATGAGCAAAGCTTTTGAGAGTGATCAAAATTAGCACAAGAATGCAGTTCAGTAGAGAAGGTAAACGAATTTTCACCAGAAGAAACACAAAATGCTTAGTCACATAAAGATACACTGCCAGCACCTTGAGTCACGCAAGGCAAGACAGAACAAGTTTATGAAGAAATGGTTTAAACCACAAGTCAAACTTCTTTTAGACTAATCATGATAGATAGACTGCTAAAGTCTGTAAGAGCCACAAGCTGAATTAGTCAGTAAATTTTACATTACATTACATTTCAGCAGTATTTAAACCAGGGCCATTTATAGCTGAGCACCCACCTCCCATCTGTAGCTGTAGCTTCCATGTAAACCACTACAACACAGAGTTTCACTCATAGTGGCTGAGTAGCGTGGCAGCTCCTGAGTACATGAGCCCTCCTCATGTAGTCCAGGGCAGAAAGCCTCTAAAATGGATTTTGTACCCTTTGATTTTAATCAGCATAAACCTGAGGGCCCAAAATCTTACTAAGCAAGTTGACTCCTTTCAGAGGTCACCCACGTGACTGTAGTTATAGTGGAAAGTTGAGGACACTTAAGTTTTGCTTAGCAGACTAAGGTAGGAAAAAAAAGACCAGCATGAATTTGTAGCAAACTTCTCTGTATAGCTTAGATTTGATGCAGACTCCCCTGTTGCCCAGACATTGCCATCCCTGATACATAAGGAGTAACTTACACATGCTGCTGGTAGCCACAAAAGGACATTTAAAGCCACTGAGGCCTCTTAAACAGCATAGCTTGAAGTCCACTGGCAAACCAGCAATTTCAACAGAGGTGGTCTGTATTGACTAATTCAGTTCCTATTTCCTCATAAAACCAGCCCATGTCCCAACTAAAAAAAGCCTCCTGAGCTTCCTGCCTTGTTTTTTTTTTATTTTTTATAAAGTAGCGCAGTGCTCCGTAACACGTGCGGATCAAAGAGCTACGAAGGGCTCTACCTTTCCAAGGAGCACGAAAGAGAGGCCAAGCAAACAGCAGAGAAACACTGGGGAGAGCACCCTGCAGCTTTATATTTATTTTGTGCCTTTTCATCCCAGATTTTCAAAGGTTTGGTCCAGGTTGCTCTTCCTGGGAAGGTTTTCCTCTCAGTCTTACATGAAAACATTCAGCTTCCTGTTGAGGAATGGCCTTGAGGCGCCAGGCCAGTAGTTCACAGCAGTCCGATACAAGCGCTGTGATTCAGAGCTACTCCCCATTAGCAGCCAGGAATGTCTACTTCACTGAAGGAAATGAAATGCTCTTCTGTTGAGATGGTTCCCTGCCTCCTCCCCCCTTCCCTTACCAGCAAGCTGTCTTTGAAGTCAGGAGGTTAAAATAACGACCATGGCCTTGCTCTGGCCCTCAGCTTTTTCCAACAGTGGCCACTGCTTCTTTCTCAATCCAGAGGCAGCTCTTGCAGCGTCTGCCTCCTTTCCATAGCTCCTAACAATGCCCAGCTCCTCTAGAGACGCTGCAGACACCACAGTGATTCTGGATGGGGACAGGCACAGGGAAGCCCCACGTAGTTTTATTTCCAAGCAGAACAGCAAATTACACAGTAGCTATCCTGAAAACAGCATCTAGAACCCAGCCTTTCCCCTGCTGCGCATTAAGGCTAAACGCTGGAAATTGCTTCTACTGCTGATAAACCAAATAATACCTAAAAAATACGAGTGATGATGGTGTTGCATTACAGATATAAAACAGGTCAAATCAGGATTCTTTTCAAGAAACCACAGGCATGTGCTAAGGAGACTGAAGACTTCCCACATCTAAGGCTTCACTGGGGGGCTGCAGCTGAAGTCTCGCCAGGCGAGGCATGCCCTAGCAAAGCCCAATCCACAAGTGAAGTCGGCACAAATCAAAGACTGCAATTACAGCTCCCTGGCTGTGGTTAGGCTTCAAAGAAAGTGCTGCAAGTCACATTTTACATATGTGAAGTCTTGAGCCTGAGCCACAATAGGAGGCACTGTCTGTGCCATTTGCAGTGTACATCTGACTGCAGGAGGAAAGGGGAAAAAGAGAAAGAAAACAACACCTCGAGAAAGAAACAGACATATGATTCAAGAATAATGCACTGCATAAAGAAAAGCCTTACTACTGAAGTGAAAAAACTGCAATTCAGGAATTGCTACAGTAAAACTAAAGTCTCCTAGCGAGCCTGGGCTCAGTGGCTGAGGGGATCACAAGGGGATCTGAGGTCCTCCCCGTGCTTCGGAATGAGATGGATTGAAGGATAGGTCCACAAAGGTCTTGTTCTCCTCCTCTGATCTTTTAACTTTTCTAGAACAAGGGAGAGAATTATGCAGCTTCATCCAGGTCATGCTAATCAGAAAAGGTTATTGAAGAAAGCAAAGAGTGTCCGGGTCAGTACAGGAGTAAGTACAGAGTAAAAGAAATACCTAACCCTTCAGAGAGGGCAAGGGATATTAAACATTTTAAATGGGGTACTTTTTTTCTACGCCTTTCCCTATCACATTGTTTGGATACAGTTCCAAGAAGAGACAAGACTACATATAGCAGGCAGTTACATGTTTTTTGTTTTTTGTTTTTTTTTTTAAAGAAAAAAGTTCATCTCCGAACCTGTCTGTTAATCCGGTACTTCAAACAACATGGCAAATTTAGGGACCCAAAAGCTGAAACTGTAATTTTCTTTGTAAGTCCAAAACAAACATGTTCAACTTACTGCCAGCCATGGTTTATTCAATACTCCAGAAAGCTGGCTGTGCAAAACCAGGTCATTATTTATCAGGGTGGTTCATGTTGTTTGTGAAGTCCCTCTGTATTTTCTTTAACACCAGAGCTGGAGAGGCTTTTAGGCACAAGCAGATAGATGCCGGCACTGCAGTCTGCTCCTCTTCCTGCCCAGCTGTGCCATGGTTTGCGGGTTTAGCCCAAACCAGATCCTTGAGATGTTCAGGGCAAACACAAACAAACACTCCACAACCCTTGTTGTTTCTAAGCAAAAAAAAAAAGTACCTCCCAACAAAACCCCAGTCATCTTAGTAATCCAATTTGCTGCAGGGTCCCACAAGCTTTTACAAAACATAGATGGAGAGACCTACGGGAGACAGGAAAAAGCCCTTTCTGCAAGAGCTGGACACCAGCAGGCAGCAGAGGAAACTTTTTAAGCTGCCTTTGTATCCAAAGAAATGACATAAAATTGTACCCTAAAACTGTAACAGATGCTGCCATGTTGAAACTATGTTAGTATGAAGTTTTTCTTGGTCTGTCCGACCCCTCCATTCCCCTTGCTACTTTTAACCTTGGTCCACTGCTGGTAACTGTGAATGGAGACTCCAATAGCAAATTATTCGCTGCTGTTTTAAATGCCCTGAATTAACTGCCCCTGAAAATACCTCTCCATTAACTACAGGTGGAGCCTGGAGTCCTAACTTCTGTCCTCACAGTTTGACCTCAGCTAGATGCATTAAGTGAGCAGCAGGAATATTCCTCCCCCAGCCTTCCCAAGCCAGAGACCTCTTCCAGAGCAGATTAGTTTCAGCATGGAAAACACCCAGGTATTTTAGGGTTCCCGTTTTTGCACAGCTGACGGCAATGATGCCAAGCAGGTGTGTCTCTTATCAAAGGCCCCCAGTGTAGGCAGCACAAAACTACAAGCTCTATCACTGAGCTAGAATCTTTAAAATTATCTTACTGGAAGACCCAAGACATGTTTTTCCTGTTGGGGGTGGGAGGGGAGAGAGGCTCCATGTTTATAATAAAAACCAGATTGCCTCTAGACAGCTGTCTCTAGCAGCTTCTTAAAGAGGAACAGTATACTAAAGGCAAGGAAGAGGGAGGAAGAAACAGGCTTGTCTCCTTTCTGTATCTTTATGGCATATAATAAATATTCAGAAGACTGTTTTTAAAACTACTTATTTTTTAGACTGAGAGCTAGGGGCACTGAAATTGTTACTTCAGTTTTCACCTGCTGTAGCAGAGAAGAACATGAGGTATTGGTAAAGCAGTAAGTGAAAATTCTTTCAGAAGAAAGAGCTAACACAAGTGTAGTTTCTTTTGTAGATCATTTTTTTCTGACACAATTAAATAGGTTAGAATTTACACTACTTTGAAAGACAATCTCAACAGTTCTGATACATGGAATAATATACATAGTTGCTTTCATGAAACCAAAGGCAAGTAAGATGTAACCTGAACATCTTCCTGAGCTACCATCAACTCTTCTACACACAGGCATCCACAAAGCAACACTAGAAGTGTAAGACAACAGTTCACAGAAACCACTACAGAATTTAAACATACCAACTTCACTTTGATGCAATTAACTCATCTCATCATAAAATCTCTACTGGTCCACAATACACAACAGGAAGTCTGTGTACCTCAAAAGACACATATGTGAAGAAAACCAACTATTCATCAAAATGTAGTCCCACCTAGCTTGTACATTTGCCTTTACACCATACAAACCAATTCTGTGTGGTTATTTTGGCAATAGTATTTTACCACGTGCAATTTCAGGTAACCCTGAGATGAAGGATAGACAGAAGGCTCTCATAATTCCTGAGTTTAACTCTGATACAACTTCATATTAATGAGGGAACGCATATCTTGTAACTTTTGCAAGGAGGAAGTAACTTCAAAAATTATGTCTCTCTGCTCACTTAAGCCTACTTAATTCTCTTCAGCCCCTGATGGTACTGCACTGATGCCTGTGGCAAGAGCACCAATTCCGAGATGGTCGCTGGTACCATTTTCCTCAGTTGCCTCTAACCCCGCCTTACACACTTCACCTCTGTGCCAACGACGCTTTCACTGCACAAATGCTTCCAGCATTTGCTCCAGCCACTGGAAGGAGGAGCTGAAAGCTCATGTCCTGAGAGCTCTCGCTAAAGTCCATAATGTCTCACTGACTTGCCAGGCTCATGTTTTAACTGGCCAGAAACGGTGCTTCAGCTGGCTGTGCTATGAGCTTCCTTTGTATGGCTTTCCAATCTGCAAGCTTTCAAAACCATCTATAGGGTACAGTCTTAACAAGCAGGGAAAGGGTCAGGGATTTAAAAGATGACATGCATAAAAAATTCTTAAAGTAGAGGATTAGAGAACTGACTGGTATGAGAAGGTTTGCACTATTAGCAGTGACTTTTGCAACATCATGGTTAAGGCTCTTTGGTTTTGTTCTGTTCTTTTGGTTAGTTTGGTCTTCAGGATGGCTAGGTTTGCATTCATGTATATCAGAAGACCTCTTTAATCATAATCTCTAAAATCAGAGGCAAATGGAAGGAAACTCTGCTAGGGTATGCGATGGTTTGCTAAGCTTTCACAGAATTGCATTTGAATACAATTCTGTTGAAACTAGAAGACAGATTTCACCTAAGCTTAGTCTTCAGAAACAAATGGGAAAGACTTTTACTGTGCCTTAAAAACTTGCTTTCTAGCTGGTCAGGAACACCGTATCAAAATCTTGTTTTAAAAATTTTCATGTAAATACACTAAAAAAAAGTGAAACTGCAACGCAAACCTGAGAAAAACTAAAAAAACCCCCTAAACTTCTGAAGTTTAGTTAAACTTCTGTCTAAAATTCTGAAGTTTTTTTCCAACTGGAAATGAAACAACATTTCAAAACCTTACATCTTATTTATGAAACAGTTTGTTTCTACATAACTTTTCTCATGACCTTAGACTTCTCAGTCTGGTGGTGAGTTTACTAAATCCACCAAAATACACCGTTTTTATCCAGAGAAGAATGGTGCACCAGCAGTCAACTCCCTGTCCCCACCCTATCCCACAGGAAGAGTGAGAACAATAGTTGTCCCACTGCTCTCCTTCATTCTAGCCCAAGCTGCCTACTGCTAACACCTCAGAAGTGAAACAATAAGGGGTTTTAATCAGTTGTAAATGTGGTTAAGTTCAACCTTCATTAGGCATCTCTAAATTTCAGAGTAGGTTCTGCAACTTGAGTGTCTCAACAAAACAAACACATGCATTCACCTCCTGAATTACCTATTTTTTTTCTATTTGTCAGTGTCAATTTAAAATATGAAACTATGAAGATCAGCTTTATAACTGATCACGTTGCACTTATTTTGCAAAAATCCTTAACATTTTTTCTTACCTCTCTTATCCCATATCTGTGCTGATTGTCTAGTTGAAAGTGTTCTGCTGTTCTTTAATTTAGAAAACCTATGCTTTGCTACCACCCTCACTTACCCTCCCCACAGTCTGTGATTGCACTAAAAATGCCTCTCCTCTCCTCTCCTCTCCTCTCCTCTCCTCTCCTCTCCTCTCCTCTCCTCTCCTCTCCTCTCCTCTCCTCTCCTCTCCTCTCCTCTCCTCTCCTCTCCTCTCCTCTCCTCTCCTCTCCTCTCCTCTCCTCTCCTCTCCTCTCCTCTCCTTCACAAGGGACCTCCACCAGGATGATAAAGGGAAGCAGGGACCTGGGTCTGCTCTGCTGCACCTCTCCCAGCAGGTGTCAGTGCCTCTCTGTACCTGCCACCTGCAATGGGGCCGTGGCTTCTTTTTGGGTTTGCTCTTCTGACCTTCTCCTTGATTTCAGAGAGCCTGAAAGAGAGGATGCCTTCTGTCTTTCACCTCAGCAACATCAATGTCAGGTCAGAACTAAGTTGCAGGAGGGACACACAGGAGGGGCAGGATGCCATCCAGAGGGACATGGGCAGGCTTGAGAGGTGGCCTGTGCAAACCTCATGAAGTCTGACAAGTGCCAGTTCCAGCAACTCCATCGGGGCAATCCCAAGCACACAAACAGGCTGGGTGGAGAATGGACTGAGAGCAGTCCTGTGGAGAAAGACTTGGGGGTGTTGGTGGAAGAGACCCATGTGCACTCCCAGCCCAGAAAGTCAGTTATATCCTGGGCTGTACCCAAAGCACCATGGCCATCAGGGCAAGGGAGGAGATTCTGCCCCTCTGCTCTGGTGAGACTCCACCTGGAGTGCTCCAGCTTTGGGGTCCCCACACACACGGACCTGTGTGACTGATCCCAAAGGAGGGCATTAAGATGCTCAGAGGGCTGCAGCAGCTCTCCTCTGCAGACAGGCTGAGAGAGTTGGGCTTGTTCAGCCTGGAGAAAGTTCCAGTGAGACCTTGTAACAGTCTTCCAGTTCCTAAAGGGGGCCTACAGGAAAGTTGGAGAGGGACTTCTTATGTAGTGACAGGACAAGGGGGAATAGCTTTAAACTGACAAAGGATAGGTTTAGATTGGATATTAGGAAAAAAGTTCTTTCATGTGAGGGAGGTGAGGCCCAGAGAAGTCCCCCCCATCTCTGGAAGTGTTCAAGGCCAGATTTGATGAGGCTTTGAGTAACCTGGTCTAGTGGAAGGTATCCCTGGCCCTGGTGGGGGGGCACTGGAACTAGATGGTCTTTAAGGTCCATTTCAGTCCAAGCCATGATCTGTCTGAGGGCTATACTTATTTTCTATGCAGGGCTATACTAGTTTTCTACGGAAATTTTATGCCTACCTGAAATAATACAAATATTTCAATCCAGAAAATTTTCTTCTGCTCATTCTGTCCCTATTGCCTGTGCTGAAGGCCACTATTCATGGGCAAAATGGGGAATAGGGAAAAATAGGTGACACAGGAAACAATTTTAAAGCAAATCAGGACAAATCTCTGCACCACCATCATCACACACATTCTCACAGAGACTAAATTCCATGCAAGTTCTCCAGGCTCTGTTTAAAGCTTCTGAGCAGTTAAGAGCTATGGGAAGGGCGGAACATTTGTTTCAGTTTAAACTGCTCCAGGAGGAATTTCAAGAGCACTGGACAAGCCAGGTTTGAAAAAATGCTTCAGAAATGAAGGTACCACATCCCTTCTCTTTGCATCTTTTTTCTCAGATGCTGGCCAGAAACCCATGGTGAACCATGACCACAGTCATCAGATGCTTCTTCTCCACGGTATTCTGGCTGTGGGCTGGTCCACTTTATAGTCTGCTTCCAGAGCCTCACTCCGTTTTATTTTTATGTAATAGGAAAAACATAATCCAGTCATAAACTACTGCCCAAAAATCACTTCTGTGCTGAAATTTGGCTGCAATTTCCGTGTAGGAAGTTTGAAATGTTAAGATAATTCATTGTTCAAAGTTAAATGGTCTTAATCTGATCCCTTTTAGTACTTCTGATTGCAAAGTCAAGTTTTCTTGGTTTTGAAAGCTTTGCTAATGTAGATGCTAATTGTCATGGAATTTTGCAAGCCACAAATATACTTCTCACAGGTTTTCAAATGTCTATTAAGCTTCTCTATCACTTTTTTTAGCCCTTGAAGATATGCCAAAACACAATGTTGAATTATGTAGTTTCCCAGTTGCATCCTGCCATATGTTGGATGATGTGCCTTTTAGAGTTCTGTACAGAACAAGTAATAAGAAGTATTTCCATGCTGCAGAACAACGAGTAGTTTTTGTTAGTACTCTTCTATTCCCTTGCTGATTTCAAAATACTCATGAGATGCTAAAAGTCACCTTTTATTTTTTCCTTCCAAAAGTCAGACTGGATAGGAAATTAGAAATCTCCACTTCTAAGACAGAATTGCTCCTATTTACAAATCCCCTAGAGGTTGTGTAAAGTAAAAAACCACCACTCACCTTTCAGAAAGGTACTCAATAGGTAATCTCTACACTGTCCTTAATCTCAGCTTTCCTCATTTCCCCTTCCATCCCTGGCCTCGTCTTAATTTATTTTTAGCATTACCAGGTCTAATTCCACTCTTGATTGGTTTCAAAAGAAGAGAATAAATAAGAGTTATTTCTTCGATAAATCAAAGTTATTTCAAACAATATGTTGGGTCATGTCAACTGCAAACAAAATCCTCCTTGGGACAGTTCCACAAGTCTTGAAGGACATGCTTTGGAGTAACCCAGGATAATATAGCAAAGACTGGTGCAGAGGGTCACAGTATTCCTAGAGCATTCTGAAGTGTTTCACAGAACTCAGTAAAATCCTAAGCAGTGTAGCCATAAGATGACTGGTGTGTACCACTCATGGAAAAGGGGCAACTTAATGCTACCACCTTGGCTTTACCACTCTAATCATGCTCAAGCCAAAAAGCAGGGTTAGAGGTCCACCTTAAAAATCAGTTACTTGCTGAATGTTCATGGACAAAAAAAACCCGACAAAAACCCCACACCCAAAACTTTCACAGTATCTTAAATCATGTCTGTTTGCATGTCTCTTCCGTTACTTTCCTCTGAACATCCCACCACACAACCCTCCCACCATTTCATCCTTCTCACTTACATCACCGTAATTACAGCCCTGACTGATCTCCTTTGTGCTGATCTTGAGATTCTTTCTTTGCTCTTGCCACCTACTCATTTCTGATTCTTCTCAGATAACAGAACGCTTGTCTCCTTCCCAGACCTCCCACCCTCCTTCTCCCTCTTCCTTACACCATCCATGCGAGTAAGAAAGCTATTCCCAAACTTATTATCTCCATCCAGTAAAGACTACAACAGCTCTGCTGTGGGCCTGGTAAGATATCATGCTTGTGGGCAAAACATTCTTTGGATCTGGCTTGCAGAGGGCAAGAGTCTTAACCTTCAGAAGTTTACTTTGAAGTCTGGCTGATTTAGGTTCCCTAAATCGTTCTGTGCATCTACTTCCAGCAAGAGCACATCTGTACATCTCCAGTGCAGATCATTCACTGGGCATGAAACACTTAGTGAGGCTGCCTTCACGTGCATATATGGAGTCAACAGGACGCTTTCCCTTCCCTGAAGAACATAATACTGTTCTCAGAGACTGTGTTACAAATTGCCTGAAGACAGAGGGACAGATATTGCCAACAGTTTCCACACTGTTACAAAGCCTAAGAGGACACAGGAAGGCAGGAGTGTAAAGGTCAAAGGAAGAGAAACCCCCACACTCAGAACATTCAACCTCTAATACCGAAAATGCAGAGAAACTCAAGTAGTTCAGCATAGGCAAGACTTGTGTCCAAGAGACCAAATATTCCGTGTTCTTTAGCTGTCACTTGAGCCTTAGTGGTATTCCAATCCCAATCAAATGCTCTGCATCAATTCAGATAAAACTATGGGTATTTTGCCTATTGGTACTGTGTTAAGATCAAAGTGAAAAATATTCACAACAGTCATGGACCCGGGCAACTAAGCTGAAATATCAATTATAAAACTCAAGGTTAAAGCACTTTATTTTTCGGTAGGTATAATGCTCTAAGTAATGATATTTTACAGCTACATTTGTTGTATGAACCTACAGAACCCCAACACTGCAATTCACATCTCAATCAGCATGACTCAGGCACATTGCATAGGACAAGGTTGCCTGCTTGCCTGAAAAACTTCTGCTTATTAGGAAGAAAAAAAGAGCACATTCTGCCTTTTCACTTTACTTCAACTTAAAAAAACAAAAACAAAAACAAAAAAAAAAAAAAAAAAAACCAAACCAACAAACAAACCACCAAAGTCTTGACTTAACCAAGTGTAGACTAACCAGCATAATGGCATAACTTCAAAAGAGGCTTGAATCATGCTGGTTGCTGACTGACACACTGCACACAGGAAACTGAAGTTGGCTTTCTCAGGCTAAAAGTCCAAGCAGAGCAGAGGGCCAACAGGAGCCTGCTTTGCTGACTACTCCTGAGTGCCACAGGGAACCTGTGGCCAAACAAGGCAGAGGAAGAAAGGACAAAGCCCATTTCTGATACAGTGTGTAGACGATTTTAAAAAGTTGGGGTTTTTTTGGTGGGTTTTTTTTTTTTTTTTTGTGTGTGATTCCTGAAACTCTTGGGGATCTCCCAAGTGAAATCTGAGTTAATTAGACAGTTTAGAAGCAACTATTATTTTAAATTAATGCCATTCCTACTAGAAAACACATCACACTGAAAGAAAGGGAAGGACCAGCCTTCCAACACAGACCCTGAGAAATCAGAATCTCACTGTGGTACTATGTGCACTCACAAGCTGACTAGATGGTGTTATTGCACATGTGTAATCACCAGTCATTCCACCCTCAGAACAGGTAATATGATATAAAGAAAGAAAACACATGCTGGAAATACAACCACCACAAAAAACCCCAACCTGCACCACACATGAAATAACCACTGTACAGCTGTGGGAGAAATTCTTGAAACAACTGAAATACAGTCCCATTTTCTTAGCAGGTGTTTTGTTAGTACACAGGTGAATAAATTGTTTTTAAAAGGTGTACCCAGCCAGCCAGAATCTTGTTGATGTCAGCACATAAAATGTGCTCCAAAGTCAGCGTCTACCCTGCTCTTATGAGCTGTGACAGTCTGGGAGGGCTTGCACCGCTTAATAAACCCATCCCTGGTCCACAGGCAGACTTGCAGTGAGTCAGTGAGGTGTGGTCAGTTTGAAAATATTATGGTTAAGCAGTGAAATGGTGAACACCTAAGAGATAGCCGGTATAAAAACCATCAGTAATCAAAGTAACATTAGCTTTGGGATATGATAGTTCTGCAATTTTTGCTAAATTCATATTACTGCATAAAATTTATAAGAAGGCTTATTTTACAATTCAGTTTTATCAGCAGGAAAGCTTTAGAGATGTTCTTACCATGCTTCAGATGTAGGCAGCTGTCATTCTGGGGCCTGTACCTGTAGAAGATTGTTTTCCTTTAACAAATTTCTGTTACAGAGTTTTTGCACATTCCAAGTAAGTTTGTTTGCTACAGTGTTACATGGAATTTTTTTTATGTGTGTTTTTTTTTGGTTTTGTTGTTTGGGTTTTTTTATGGTTCTTATACCAGCCATTTTTTGTTGGGGAAAACAGGGTGTTTCTTTACATCTATTTTAAAGGCAAAGAGCAGACCTCACTGATGCTTTTAGCCAACCTACTAGGCAGCTGTTAGTGTACAAAGAAATGTAAAATACAGTGAGAAAAAAAACACAGTTACTACAAAAGGTCTGTGTAAAGTTTCCAGTGTCCAAAAATACCACAGAGTATTTGAGACATAGTTAAGTCTAAAGATGATACAACACTGCTTGAGGAGAAAAGCAAAGGTAAAACAGGACAGTGATTGTAGCAATGCATAAGTTCAGCCAAAGATGTTGATGCCGTCAGGACTGCTGCTCGGAAAGGTGTAAGGGAAAGGAGGCACGGGTTGTGTGCATGTTCACAAGCTTACATTTCAAGTGAAATATCTTAAAATGTCCATCAGAAGCAAGCGTTAGACAGAAGCTTGTAAAAATTAAATAGCGCAAGCCCTCGTTTCTAAAATATACCTGAGGTAAACGGCAAGTAAGAGGTGGTCATGGCCTACCTGATGCTGATTCCTGCAACTTTTCTCTCTTCCTCTTCTTTTTCTTCCCCTGAAAAACAGGAAATTTATACCATTACATGCACAGAACTTATTTGTTGTCACTTACCTCGCAGCAGAAGTCATCTGGACACTGAAAATATGGGAAAAAAACCCTTTTATTTTCAGAGTAGTTTTCCATCCCACTCTTAACTAGTTCAATGGTTTGCTCTGAGCATCTATGGAGAAATATGCACATCAGCAATACATATATTTATATCCACATAGAATTACAATTTCTGGCAGTTTTTCAACTAACACTGGCAGCCACAAGCAGCTAAAAGACTTCTCACGCTCAATAATCTGATGACACGTATGTTGATATCATAATTTATGGCTCTTACAAGAGCGCTTCACACATTCAGATACTTACACTGTCATACATGGTAGGAGCAGACAGGGTGTTGAAAGTACCTAGGACAACCATGACTTGTCCCTAGGGTGCAAACCAGCCAGCTAAAACTGTTCTGATAATGCTCATGCCTGAACAAAAGCCAAGTCTGGTGTGGCTGTGCCTGGAGAGCACGCTCTGCAATAACCACACAGCAGAGACTGTACAGCAGAGCACCCTTAACATGGCTGAAGTGCAGAACATAAATGAATGCCTGGCAGCTGTCTTTCTGAGAGACCACACTGGCCACAGCGTGCCAACCTACACACTCAGCCTTCCCCTGCATCCCATCTATGGCAATGACCACAGCTCCTGCTTCAGACAGTCTGTCAGGGAACAAAAGGCCAGCTTAGACCCACAATTTTAAACGTCAATCATCTTGCATCACCCTAACCACCACTGATATTCCTCCATATGTCTTGTCCTATTGCCCTGTACAATCAGTGAAGGCTTTTTGTGTGTGTTTTAAGAAAAAATCATATCTGTTTCTATTTTAAAGAAGCCTCCAGACAGGCTGCAAGAGATGAGCTTTGGCAAAGGCTGGTGCAGTTGCTGTGAGCAGGGCTGCAGCCTGCTGCCCATCCTCCAGCCCCCCACTCTCTGGCTGGCAGCTGCATGTCCCAGCACAGAGCATGCCAAAGACACAGTGGCCTCAGAGTGGAAGGGCTGAGGTGCTGGGACACAGCTTTCCATGAGCTAGCTCTGCTGGGATGGACAGCAAGTGATGTGAGAACCCACCTCAAACCCCTGCAGTGCTCACTGATTGATAGACAGCAAGGGAGGACTCCACATGCAGGCTGTGGTGAAGCTCCAGCACATGAATTAAGTAGCCTCCACTCTGCTCTGACAGTCTGGCCTGCCTGACTCTCAAGGTCCTGTCCTTATTTATCCCAAGGCTGGCAACAGGGCTGGGCAATGCCTTGTGAGCAAGATTCCAAAATCAGGACAAAGACTAGAAGTTGGAAAACACATTTCAAGGGCTCTGGGGAACTCACAGCAATATACTTTATCATTTAGGCAAAAATGCAATACTTTTTTAGAGAGGAAAGTGCATTAGTGCAGATGTTAGCATGGAAAAGTCATGGCAGGAAAATCTGATTTATTCTCTATGTTAGGCTGACTTCAAGTGCTAAAACATAAACTGAAAGCTGATCTGAGATCTACCTATGAGATAACACAAGTGAAGGATTTGAAGACTGGGCTGAAAACTAGTTGTCAGCATTCCCAAGTAAGATAGTTTCTGACAACTGCAGCACACACAGACACCCTCATGTTGTGAAAACATTGTGCTTCTCATCACTATCACACAATTTTGCATGACTGCTTTGGGTATCAGCAATAAAAACATACAAAAAAGGTAGTTTCAACAGTTGAATAGCAATGTTTAACATTTTCTTCAGATTCCTAAAATCCTGAATAACCAGGCAAACCGAAAGAGAAGAACTAAAACCAAACAGTACGTATTTTTTACTCGTACTGTTTCATGAAATGGAAGAACCACCCCTAAGTCACTTCCAACCCTCAAAATACTGGAGCAATACTTGTGCTAAATTAATACAGCTTCACTTTTTGGAAAAAGCCAAGATGATGCATCTCTGAAAAGGTTTCAGTGACAAACTGTGCTCTCCTAGGAACACCATCTGACCACTACTGCAGAATGTGTGCATTCCTGGAGAGGCAGAGGGGAGGGCTGCAAGAGGAAGCTAGCAGAGTTCTTCATTGTAACATACAGGACTGGAGTATGTCAGAGCTATACTTCCACACAGGATGTAGGCTGGAAGCACATCAAAGAGAGAACTCATACGTGCCACCTCACACACTCCAAATGTCTGTCAAGGCATTTAAGAAACCGCAGGTCTGCTGCTTGTGCTGTGTGGCATAGGCTGGGGCAGAACACAGGGTTCTCAAACCAACATGACCAAACATCACAGGACCATCTTGAAGCCTGATGTCCAGTAAGCACGAGCTGTCAAGACTCCAAAGTGGTGTGATTTTCCAGCAAGTAAATTTGAGACAAGCCAAAGCCCTCGTTTCCAGGGACTCTCTCCCTAAGACCCTGTTTGTTCCCAGCTATACTTCAAGACAGCTCTGTTGACACGGTCTGGCTACTGGAAATAAACCCTGCCTATGTAGTGTCAGAACAGTTTATTGGCTGTGTAAAACAGACAGAAAGAAGCTGCCAGGGCTTTCACTTGTGTCTGTGCTTACAAAACTGGGCATGCATGTCAGCAAGACCAGCATTTCCTTCAGAGACAATCACATAGTTTCTGTGTCAGTGCATTCTGTGCCAGTTTCTACAGTTTCTGTTAAACACTGTATTTAGGTACCTCCATCCTTAATGTCCAAAGACATCACTGAAGTAGAGAAAATCTACAGTCCACCTATTGCAGAAGGCAAATTGAACCAGATATAGTATGTACATTTCCTATCCCAGTAGAGGGTGTCACATCTAATGGAGGGACAGAAAGGAGCTCAGATCTCAGGTTAGGATCAGTCTCTTGGGACTGCAGCTTCTGAGTTTGATATCATCACATTTGGCTACACTGACAGCTCATTGCAGGCATCAGAGTGTAACCATGCAGTGCAGGCTATTTGATATTTAATTATAAAACAAGAGTAACTGTAAGAAAACTTCTTAACATATACCTATATATATCTATGTATAACAGCAGGCTCTACCATGAAGGTTACTTATAAAAGATATATTTGCACAGATGAACCATTCTGAATTAATTTCAGATAAAGTTCAGTCTGCATTAAGACCCCTGGGCTTGCAGTTCTCTCTTGAAAGCAAGACGTCCCTTTTTTTTATCAGGTCTAAGAAAGATTTCTGGGTAAGTGATCAAATAGAAAATGATGGAAAAATCACAGCTGTACAGTACAACATGAGCTGTACAGTACTGGCCATTGTCTTAGGGAACAAACGTACCATGTTATTTTTCCCCTCAAAAACTGTGAATTTCATAAGAAGCATATCAACAACAACAATAAAATCCCAAGTTTTCTGGGTGCTTGAGGTGAAAACAAATACAAGGTTTATGTCATATGTATGTCCACCATCCCTTCATCCAGAACTTTCCACAAGTTAGAGAGAAAAAGAAGACACAGTAATAAGTTTAGAAGTTACAAAAAGAAAGTGAATTTTACGAAAGAACCTTCAAGTGAGTGACTTACATAGTTGTCTCTTGCAGACCAGCCTGGATAAAGCTGCATGTGTAGCTGCCTTTCTTTACGAGCTAGTTCATAATATTTTGCTTGTTCTTCACGGGAGAGAGCATGCCACTGCAAACAAAATAAACACACCTTTAGACTAGGAACTAACCTATACCTAGGCAACAGATGACTTGAGCAAGTGTTTCAGTGACTTTGATTCAGTCCTTCCCCACTGCAAAAAAATGGAATTCATTAGCAATTACAAGCACCTGTGTTTATTAACCGACTTTCAGGCATTTGTCAGCTCTGCAACTGCCAAGTGCCTTGAGCAAGACAAAAATTATTTATGGAAACAGGGCTCACCAAATAATCTGCTCATGGAACCATGCTCTCCCAACACTACTTAAAAAAACCAACAACAAACAAACAAAAGCAAGCCTCAACAAACACAACAAAACCAGCCTTTAGCTCCTGATGAGCTGAGGAGGCTTGTGCTGCTTTTAAAGGGCAGCAACCTCCCATTGACAGGAGGGTTTGCTGTCTTGGTTTCAAGCAACAACTAGACACAAGTTTTCAATGCCTTCAACATAGAAGGCTTTCTGGGCACTAGCACCCCTGTTCCAAAATCAACTTCTAAGTATTAAACTTTAAGGTACCTGCTTTCTGATTGAAAAAGGAAACGGCAACTGCAAAAGTTTCAAAAATAAAGAAATCACAGAACTACAGTCTTACAAATTACAAGAGCTGACCTTTGTAGCCAAGAAGGAATACATTTCCTGGTTTTATGTACTTAAAAATAAAAGCACGCCCCCCGACCCCCACCAAAAAAACCTCACAACCTGCACATTTGGAAAGGTACCAGCTACATTTGTGTCCAGTAATTTTGTTCTTGTTGAAACACCTATCATAGACCTGAACCAGAAAGAGTAAAAGCCTCTTATTTAGCATTAAGTCTCACTGCTGCAGCATCAGATGCATCTTCTTGTTTGACAACATCCACGGGAAAGTAAGGGGACAAGAAGTTATTAAATAAATCCAAAAACCAGACAAACAATCATTAAGAAATCATTAAGACACTCATACAAGACTAACATACAGAACTAAGATTTCAGAAAAGATCACATTTGTATGATTAAATATGTTGTTTGGTTACACATCAGAAGATGTGAACTAAAACTCTTGTCTGCCTTGAGAAGTTGGATGTGTTATTGAGAGCACAGCAGTTCAGCCTGCCTGCAACTCTCAAACTCCACGTGCACGTCCAAAACCTGGAAGGCAGTGAACACAATGCTGTGGCATCAGGGAGCCCAGCAGCATGCCATGTCAGCTCTTGAGAGCAGAGGTGGTTCCTCCTCCTCCTCTGGGATAGCACAGGGTAAATAGTGACCAGGATGACTGAACACAAAACACTTGACAATAATTAATGTCCAAGTAGTTGCATTGGATAACTCATGCCTCGCTTGCAACACAAGAAAAGGGGAATTTGAGGTACTTTCATGGAGAACAGTAACTTGAAAAGAGGAGTCCAGGCTGCAGAAAAAGCATGCAAAGGAGTCCTGAGGCTGATTCCTTACCAAAACAGAGATAAATAAGCTGCTGCCCTTGTTCAGGCCAAGAAAACAAGGCTGACACACTAATCAACTAAGATAAATCATCTGGGACTGCTATCACCTTTAAGGGTAGTTCACAGATCACAGAATACTGTGAGTTGAAAGGAGTCTCAAGGATCATCAAGTCCAACTCTTAAGCAAATGGCCCATGCCTGATCGATCCTAGAGACTTGTGTGAAAGCATGGAAAAGGCAAGTACCAAGATGTCCTTTAAGGGGAGGTAACAAGAACAACAAAAAGCAGAAGACTGCATGAACTGGGACAAGTACCAGTAGACTTCTGCTCTGTTTGGATGGGGAAGTCTTCTGACTGTAATATAAAAGGAGCACTTTAAGGTCATGTACTGATTTCCCACTTAAAAGTGCAGGGTTTTCAGAAAGTCACAGTGCTTCTCAATACTGCCTTGGTCAGTGATCAAAAGGAGGTGTTCACTGGGAATTTGAATAATCCCTACTCAAACTCACACTGATACAAGAGTCACCCCTTTTCTCATTTCTGGGAGTCAGTTGCAAAATGGGCATTTACCTCTGCTGCCTTTCCCTGGAAGAATAACACTGGCAGAGAACACAAAGGCTGTACTGTGAGTTGGCCTGCATAGGTTTTTTTTTTTTCTGAGTGTGCAAAGTACAAAACATGACTACAATGCCACAGAAGCATACAGCTCTCAGCAAGGCTCTGGTACATGTACTGGGATTATCAGTAGTTGGCTGATGACTTCAGAGACATTCAAAACTCAGCTGGGAAGGTTCCTGAGCAACCTGGATGTGCTTTGTGCAGATGTTGGACTACATGTCCTCTCTGCATCCCTCCCAACCTACATGACTACAATTGGACCAGTTTTGAGTTTCATCTCCAGTGGCATCCAGTGTTTGTCTTTGAATGATCCACACCAGCCTAAGGGAGGACCCAGAATGTGATTAAAATGCTGCCTCTGTGTGTGACTGAGGGTATTTCATGTCTGAGATGCTGACACCACAACATGAGTAGAATAGACAGAAATTCGATGATGTTGCTAATGCTGAAAAAAAGAAAATCAAGATACTGCTTTTATTTTTGTTGCATGTTTTATCTTCTATAGCTAATTTGATAGTTGCACATCAGTTATCACCTCAAGCAGAAAGTCAGCCTTCACAGGCAGCTAAAGGGAAACACAAATTAGCAGCACACGTGAGCGCTCACAAACTCTCCTGTACGTACCCTTCTGCCAAGGATCTGGTTGATAGCTGCGCTTTCTTTCAGAGTACACTCTGCTACAACGTTTGCTCTCATTTCTTTCATGTACAACATGAAAGCATTCAGAGGTTTCTTAATATGAGGTCTTTTTGGCTCTTGTTCTTTTCTCTGTTCGTGCTGAGGCTTCCTAAAACGTGGTTGGGAAAGGGAAAGGGAAAGGAAAACAAGCATTAATTTGCCTTCAACCTAAAACGATCTAATGGAAAATTACTAACTTGTGGTTATAGTAGCACTTAAGTAGTAAGAATGGGAATTTCAGTGGTCATGTCCCATCCACTTTCATATCTTTTAGTTTAACACTCAGGGAGGACGTCAGTTTGACATTCTCTAGCAAATAACATTTACTCTGTGAATCTGCTCCAAACTTGCCTCAATTCTCTTTTTGAAAGGCTATCCATGGTACCCTAAAAGACCACTGCCACAGGCAGGAGAATGGCTTCTCACCCCCTTCTTTCCTCAGTCTTTTGCCTTTGAGTAATTAGCAATGAGACTGCTTTTTACTAGCAAATTTTGCAGGTAAGAGCTTTTCCAGCCAAAGTTCATGAGTTCACACACAAGCACCAGTCACAACTGGATAGGTCCATGATTATGACTGAATCAGGATGGCTGTTGCCAACAGCTTAAAGGTGCTGGACTGGAATGAAAAATGGCTTCTTGTTATCCTTACCAAACAGTAGCCCACAGTCCCTGTTTTAGTTATAGGAGAAGAGTTAAAATTCAAAGAGGTCATGAAAGGCACATTTTTTAAACAACCCTTGACTCTTCTTCAGATAGAGCTAGTTCTCAAACATTTATTCATTAAGGGCTAGAGCAGAAAGGCAGACTCACACATGCATTAGCTCACTGTCGTTGTGCAGATGTTCTTGTTTTACTTGAGGTGTTACAATAGCTGGGTGAGGGATTCCAGTTGTGTGAGGGCCTGGAGGACCAGGAATCATGTGATGCGAAAACCTACAAGAGAAAACAAAGCAAGGTCTGTAACCCCACTGAAGACAGGTGTCAAACACATATGACAGCAGCAGGACACTCCAAGAATGCAAATGCTATGGAGCTTGCAATGAAGACAACTCTTAAAGAGCACACGAAAAGTATTTGGCTAAGATTTGTGCATTGTAGCCCAATTGTTCAAGAAAAAGAAACGAACAAATCAGTCAACACTTTGGTAGTAGAGAAGTTGTTTTATTACCTTTCAGGCAAATACTTTTAGCAATGCACACAAGAAATATTTAATGTTTGTACTGTTGAACTCTCTAGCAATAAAAATACACATTTCTTAACCAAAAAAATGTATTTCCACACCAAGATATAAACATCCTTGAAATATCCACCACCAGCCAATGCAAAGGAGGAAACCGCCATGCAGAAACAAATAAAATGAAAGAAGAGTCTTTTCAAGAAGTCCCTGATGGCTCTCTTTACTTTCCAAGGTACTTAAGGTAAAAGATTTTAACATCATTTCATCTGAACCCACGATTCTTACCTCAAATGCTTAAAATAAACTTTGAAAATCCAGCATCCTGGATGAAGGATGGGAGCAGGGAGAAATTTTTGTCCTAATTAAAGCTTCCTTTCATTTGTACAAGAAGGAAAATGGAAAATAAAGCCAAAATACCACTAACTGAATAATCCCACCCTACTAACCCAGGTCATTCTCAAGGACAGCCAAGACAGATCTTGAAGGTGCTAAGCACTGCAAACTCTGGCACAGCAGAAAATCTGCATGCTGTATTTTAAAGTGGTAGAAAGTACTGTTAACATCAAAAGCAAGCTCATGCTCCAAAGTTTTGCAGAAGGAGTGATGGCTAAGGAATGACATCCAGCCTCTCCTTTCACCATTCCCTAGTCCCCTTGTTGCTCTTTTCCTTCGTGTGATCAAAATAAAGGAAACACAAAGCCCTGTAACCAGATTAAGTGATTTTATCTTGGAGAAAGAGTGGGTTTTCTTCCCAATCAACCTGACAGGCACATGCTTATCATTCCCCTGTAAAGAAGGAAGGGACAGTGACAATCCAAAGGAGCCCACACTCAAAGAGGTAAGAGGACCTACCACTTATCAAGTGGCCTGCCTTAAGTCCCTGTGCAAGAGGATGTTTCTTCTACAGATCACAGAAAAAAAACCCCAAGAATTGTATATTGAAGCCTCTTGTACACCAAGCACAGGATGCAGAAGCTGTCTTTAGAATGCGAAAGCAGAGCATAGGAGGTCTGGAGTGTGTGTGTCATGGCCAAGTCTCAATTAGCATTGCTTGCTTGCACTTAGACATAAAGACACAGTGCCTGAGTCACACACCAGTACAAATACTGTGCTGGCATCCCCTGCCATTAGTGGCTTTGGGCTGTGAAATACCTTCTTTTAAGCAAGTTTCCACACAGAGCATTACCTATGTGATTCAAGACTACCAACGATTTTGAAATTGGAACTAGAGAACGCAGACTAGAGTGACAATCCACCTGGTTGCATACTGACATGAGCAAAACCCAAGGATGCTATGCACAACACTATGTGTTGCATCTAGAAATGAACTAATGACTCATTTCAGATGGAACAGCTCAATTAATTGTTGACAATTCACTGGTGCTCCTCATTGCAACACTTCAGAGACTGATAAGAAAATGCTGAATGAGACCAGTGTGGGATCCAGGCAAACTGCATATACACACAAAAGTTAAATAAAAAATGTATGTGTAAGGGTTTAGCTGACTGAAAAGCAAGCAAAGGCAGACCAAGATGCAAGCGGAAGAGCAACCTGCCCTCTAATGCCAGCAGTTACGCCCCAGTCAGTCATTCACCTCCTACACCTACCTGGACATGGAAGGGTCGACTGAGAGTGAGGATGGATAGGGCTGCCTGAATCCACTCGAGATGGGATATACAGGCTGACCTTGCCTGAGGTCACAGAAGAAAGGAACCCATCAATCATGTGATATGGTATTCAGTGGTTACTCTAGAGTTACAAGTTCTTGATGGGAACACAGTACTAGTCACAAATAAATAGTAAGAGCTAGCACTTCCAAGAGTTCTCCTGATGAAACTAATGAATACCTAAATGCTTTGAACTTTCTCCCTTGCTATTGAAAGATTCCCAGTCTGAGTTTCCACTGGGAGGGAAAGCAAAACAACCAGCCTTCCTCCCCCGGGGCACACACACACATGCACACTCCTCAGTCTCTATCCCTCTCTCACCTAGTTTTAGAAGCACTGGAATCAGATTTGTTAAAAAAGCTCTTAGGAAAAAAGCATCTTATTCCAAATAGTTCTACTGCAGATCAGAGCGAGAACACCAGATGGTGAATTATTAAGCTAAAAAGCCTTTTGAACAGTTTTATTAAGTCTTTGAAAACTTAGGACTCTCTCCATTAGCATAGTGAGGTACAAGTGGACAGCTTTTCTAAGGAGAAATTGATTCCATAAAAAACCCCCAACCCAACCATGTAAAAGCCTACAGTGACACAAGTCTATCTTACTACTTAAAGATCAAACTTTGCAGTCCAGTAAGAGAAGCTTGCATAGAAATTTTTGCCTCCTTTCCACTCCCACATATACAGAATATTTTGCCACAAGTCAATCATTTGAGGTCTTTAATTTTTCTCATCATAACTACATTTTGATTACTTTCAGTCCACGATGGTCCAATCATGACCACAATGAACACCCTGAAGCAGCAGGTGATGGTAATGTGAGCAAATACCAGTTCAGCCCAAACACCTCTACCAGCCAGAGGGGCACCACACACACCAATCCTATTCAAACAGTTGCTTATCAACTGGTCAGTCAGCTCTCAGATGAGAAAAAATGGAACCTGGCCTTTGTAAGGTTCAGGACTCTTGGAGCATATTACTGGAAATGAGCAGAGCTCAAAGGGAAGAGGAAATGAAAAAAAAAAAGTTGGAGGAAGTCTCAACAGCACAGCAGGGAGCCATAGCATAAGGGACAGCTGAGTATGTCCCACTGTTGGTGAATGCTGCTGAACACATCCCCAAGTCTTGTAAGGTTGGATCTTGTCTCTCCTCTGCTTTCTCTTTTCCCTCTTCCCTCCCCCCAGCTTCTGCACCAAGAAACCATTCAGAAGAAATGATTGACCACATCTGGAAAATGCATGCTAGCATCTGCCTTGTGGCAGTGGAAGTGAGGAGTCAGCTAAGCAGCCAAATGGGGTAGGGGGGAGGAAAAAGATTAAAAAAAAAAAAAAAAAAAAAAAAAAAAAAAAAAAAAAAAAAAAAAAAAAAAAAAAAAAGATAGATACTTCCATATTTTAGTTTGATATCTACTAATTATTTGTTCCAAAAAGGCATGTGCCCTTTTCTAAAAAATATGCCAGCAATACAACATTTCACCATCTTCTGCTCTACTTTCTCTGCCTGTTGTCATCTGGATCATGTTTCCCTCCCATGGAGACATTAAAAAAACAAAAAAATTCTGCATCCCTCATTGCGTGGGCACAGAGTAGTCACAATACAGATTCTAAAGCACTGAAATTGTGCCTGAGTTGCCTTATTCCCTGCTCCAAGAGAACTGAAGGCAAGTACATATCTACCCCAAGCAGACATGAAGCACCTTGCCAAATCTATTCCTCTGAAAATTTCCTCCAAAAGGAAAATGATACCCTGAGTGGCAACAAAAGATCATGAGAGTACTAGTATTAGCAAGAGCAGCAAGATCTCCCAGTGGCAGAGGCTTCTCTCCATACAGAAACTGTAAAAAGCAGCAGACTATAAAAGATCGTTCTCCATTTGGGGCAGTTTCAAGATTGCCCCCCCAACACACACTTCAAAGTTCTTTCTTACCTCCCCTCTCTTCAGTAATTGCAATTTTATTTATTAAAATTTACATTTAATTACTTGAGAAATGTTTTCTGCTATCTTTCCAAAAGCTAAAAGCCACAAATCTGAGCCATAAGAAACATACAGACTTCAAAGTGAAATCTAACACTTCAATTTCTGTACATGTTCAAAAAACCGATTCATTTAATTTCAAAGATAGGCATTTTTTCATCTTTTCAACTAAAATAAAGTAGCAATTTCTTACTGGAATGACATTATTATTATTATTTTGTAAACGCTGCGATTGACTCAACAATAGCGAATGGTGTGAACATGCACGTGTCTGAAAAGAAGCTAAAAGATCTTACCAGCCAAGAGGTGGTGTTATCTGTCCAACCCCCCCTGGAGACAAGGGATAGAAGGTAGGGAGATCAGGAGCTGGAGGATGCCTGGACATGCCTGTTAAAAAGCACAGAAGAACGAGTGAGTTTCCCCTCAAAATACTCCGTGTATGACCTACAGTTCCCAGCTGATACTACAATGGAACTGGTGCCCTGGAGAAGGAATAACCACCTTCTTGTGTTAAAAGCAGCAGGCTCCACCGGCCACCTTTAAAACAAATTGCACGTGATACTGCGATTCAAAGGGAGATACTGGGAAAAACAACGTGGAAGGAGAAAATAAATGTAGGGGTAAGGACCTGTGCAAGTTTAGATCTCCTGTGAAGCACATTAGGGTGCTACTGTCCTCTCAGTGGTCTCACCAAACCCGACAGGATCCTGAGGACCTCTTCTAACACATCATGAATCAAGGGGAAAATGAAGCATTGTCAAAGAGGCAGCACAGCAGAGCTATTAGATTAGGTAAATTGCTACTTTTATATTTTCATGGGTTCCCTTATGGATTCACAGATTTTGGAAACTTGCTACCACAGAGGATCAGTGGTTAATTAAGAATCATTTTCAGGCCTGTAATGGTCACACTTGATATGATTCATTTGGCTTCCAATTGTCACTCCAGTTCCAACTAAGCTCTTCATCAAGTTGACTCCTGTGGGCTCCAAGGTCAATCTGTTTTGCAATGGTAGTATTTCATGGAAAAATAAGAGTCCCATCAGGAATGATCCATCAGCTCACATTCCCCAGAACACAGAGTCCTACAACTGCAAGAATCACCTCAAGATTAAAGCTAATCCTCATCCCAAAAGGGTCTGTGGTCTCCATTCTTCACCTAAACCTTGTGCCCCCAGGAGACATGGAATTACAGTTGCAGAGGCCACAAAGACATTGGTTTATTTAAATGTGTTTGGGGAAGAGGGGGTGAAGCAGAAGGAATTGTTAAGTCTACTTCCCATGTTAAATCAGCTGCTTTAAAAGGGTATTAAATATTTATGTGGTGACACTCCAAAGGTCCAAGGCCGAGCGTGTGCTACCTTGAGACTTTGTTTATAGACTGATGTTACTGATTTATTCCCCTGCCCAGTTTGTATTTAAATCTTCTGAATTTAGTTACAAGATTTGAAGAATATCTGTCAGGTCCGTGTACAGGAAAGCATGGAAAATAATACCAGTGGTGTCATTGTCTCAAAAAATGTGAATCTTCAGACTTGGAACCACTACCTACGTGAGGATTGGATTTCTGGCCAGTTGTCTTTTCAAAGGTGTAAAACAGCTGGTAGCTGACAGAAAAGGAAACACTTTACATATCCCAGGGCTTTTACATGAGAGGGAAGACTCTTTCTTCCCTCTCATGTGGTTAAAAAAAAAGAAAACCAAACAAGGTGTAAAAGAAGCCCAGCATCTCTCACATGTCTGATGATGACTGATGCTTCTGGAAGTGATGATATGACCCTGCCAGGCCAAGTTCTGCACAAGGAGCTGGGCCACTCCTTCCCCAGAATCTGCAGTTCTGACCCACGGAGACAACACTGCTCTGTCTTAACTAATGTACAATTGTTATTGCTAATCCAAAAGTTCTGGCCCCTTATGGAGGGCTACCAGCACCTTAGCACCCGCAGGAGCACACAGAGCCACCATAGGCCAGTGCCCTCCAAAGCAAGTTCTCTTGAGAGAGTTAAGAAAAAAAAATTAAAATTAAAAAAAAAAAAAAAAAAAAAAAAAATAAAGAAGTGACTGCCTTTAGGAAGGTGTGCTGTGTGTCTGTCCCAAAGTGCCTGGGGTGCAAGAAGCAGTGCTGAGGGCAAGCTGCTGAGGACCCCCTTGTTGGACTCCCTTTGGTAGGAGGAGGGCACCCTGGCATCAGGACTAGGGCGCCAGGGCAGTGCCTTGTTCCAGACCCACAGTGGGAGGCGAGGACAGAAACAATGGTTGGAGGCGTTTGGCAGAGGACCTGAGGAAAAAAAAAAATCCTCTCTTTGCAGCAACTGCATGGGCTACTTCACTGCGGCTGCTCCCACACGCCAGTGGCGCCGAAACAGGGAGCATGGACAGAAAGACCACACACATCAAGGAGACCATCCCAGACAAAACCAGTAGTCTCCAGCCTGCATTATCCACATCATCCATCCCCATCTTTGCCAGACACTGAGCAAAGGGCTCAAGAGCCCGTTCAGGAACACCAGAGGGCGATGAGCTTTGTGCCTCCTGGCAGATCCCCTCCGCAGGCTTGCACTCGTGACTGGTGGGACGCTGGACGAGGGAGAGGGTAGAGAAGAAGCAGAAGAGAAGATGTGCAGCAGAAACAAAAAACCAACAAACCAGATGTTGTTCAGCTGGGGTCTGCTGTACAGGAATACAAAAATAAACTGTGGTAAAGGCAAAAAAATGGGGTGCAGAAGGGCAAACTCAGCATGCAGTAAGCAAAAACCTCTTGAGCTCACAAGCTGCAGCAGCGGGTTGTGCCCCGGCTGTCACAGCCAGCTTCAGCAAGAGGTGGAAATCCCGTTCTTTTAATGCATGGCACCCCTGAGATTTCAAGGAATGGGTGTGAATATCCTTCTCCTCAACACTGATGTAAAGAAGGAAGACAAAAGAAGACAGGAGGTCTCCATTTGCTTCTTCCAAGTCTGAAAACGATATTATATATGTATTTACAGGCCAGGCTTTCCAGGCAGAGTGCTTTTTGTATTCCTCTTCCCCAGAAAAAAACACAAAACCTAACCAACAAACAGCAAAAACCACACAGAGCCACCAGGCCGTAGCATTTTCTGGATGTAGCCCATGTTATTATCTCCATAGCACAGCCAAAATGAAACCTAGGCATTCAGGGAAAGAGAGAACAAAAAAAGTCTCTCTCCCTGAACAGTGATGACTAAAAGCCTCTTCAGATAAATGGGACAACTGTGCATATGGATATGTGCACAGGTAAAGCAGAGCTTCAGGATTTTGTCAGCTGGGTGTCACAACACGTGATGGGACATGCAAGCACAGAGAGAAGCAGGAGAGGCACCCTCCAGGACCAGTCATGGCACTGACAGACTTCTTGCCCGTGCAGAGATATCCAGGCTACAGTGAATGCCTTTGTAAAGCCTCTTCTCTCTCTCACCAGCTCTCCCATGCAGGCTTTTTCTGCTCAGGTTCTTAGCCAAACCCTGGCTCAGACCTGTGACAGTCATGGCCAGTCTTCCCCGTGCACCTCCCCAACATCCATCACATCCCTCCCCAGGCTTGCAACCCGTTGCAAGCAAGCACACTTTCCCAGGAACCCCTTGTGTTCTCCTGGGTCTTGGGCAGAAGCTCTTGGCACAGGCTGGACTTGACACCTTGGAGACTGTCTGCCCTTCCCTGAGGGCCTGCAGACTGACCCTGAGCAGGGCTGGTCTGACATTCCCAGATGTGGATGTAGGAGGCTTTTGTGTTTGCCTGAAGGGGTCCTAGAGGTGCAGAGAAAACTGACGTCCATGACTTGGACATCTAAACAGATGCCTTCTGCAGAAGGCAGCCAGCATAAGAAGGTTAAAAACCATCCATTTGTAAAGCTTTTACTTGCACAGGATCAAAACTACTTTTATGGGCAATGCTTTGATTATGCCAACTGATGTATAGAAGAATATGGTCAGCCAGAATGCAAGGCCATAAAATAAAGTGAAAGAAAAGGTTTCAGTAATACCACTACTAAAGCACTTGTCCTCTGTTTTCAGGAAGGTGAGGGATGGTTGCCCTTTTTGTATTTGCATGCTGCAAGCCTTGGGCACCACAGGACATGGTGAAGACAGGCTGTTGTTTACTGAGATTTTGAGAGTCTTTGATGAGAAAAGCAAGCCCAAATCATCACATTAGAAAGAGCATAAAAATTTAGGCAGCCAAGTTAAAATCAGCACCATGGCAGAATTACCATCTCTGAAAGTGGGCAGATGCACCTGGGAGCCTCCCTCTAAAAATATTACAAATTGGTAAGACTGGCTGTGTCAGCAGCACAGAGGGCACCAGGACCGCCCTGCATCCCCACTGTGCTGGGAAAGGGTGGGCTCACCTTGTTTGGAGCTGACTTCAGAGGGGACGTGCGACGGGTGTGACCCCGGGGAAAAGTGCTCATCGCTGTAGGTGATAAGAGGGGTGAGGGGGTGAACCGCATGAGAAGGCTGTACCACGGGCACCTTGTTGGACTGCAAGAGAAGAACAAAAATCGAATTGTGTTAGCGAGGTGAGGCTTCTGCTTTGGGAAAAAAAAACAAAAAAACCCCAAAAAAACAAAAAAAAACCCACCAAAAAAACCAAAACACAAAAAAAAAAAAAAAAAAAAAAACCACCAAAAAAACAACCCAAACAAACCAACATTTCCAAAATGCTATTTTTAAATATTTGCATTACTCAAGCGGGGGAAACAGATGGACAGACATGACATTGGGGCTGGTGGATGGAAAGCAGGTTTGCTGCCAGAATCGGCATCCTCAAACCACTGGCATCTGAAGAGGGATGCAGATATTGAGGAAATGCAGGGAAATGGGTGGGGGCCAGGAGCAGGAAGAAAGGCATTTGAGAGACATTGAGACCGGGCTGCGGAAATGGCAAATGGAGAGCTGCAGGGCAGGAGGAGCAACGTGCTGGGCAGGCAGGCACTGTGCACCAGGGGTTGCGACCTAAGGACAGAAAAGTCAGCAGCAGTGCTGGAGGTACCCTTTGGTTACAGGAACAGCATTTTAAAAAAGAAGGCTTTAAGTACAGGTTTGCCATATCTCCAGCCTTAAGAGCAACACAAGCTTCATCAGCTTTCCTCTTCCTCCCCACTGCTCCTCCTGCATGGCCGTGGCACGGCACAGCTGGGACAAACCCCTGCCATCACCAGAGGAACAGCAATTTTGTCCCTTGCAGTTTTACAAACTCTGGTTGAAAACTCTTGGTCTGTCTACCAGGTAACGAAAGGGTCACCCTTAGAAGCCTGATTTCATATATAAGCAGTTGGCCTCTCAAGAAGGTTATTTAGAGGGGAGACCTTCTGAGCACATGGGGACAGCTGAGAGGCCTCTGACTCTATCAAGGAGAACTCAAAGTGCTACAAACGCCCACAAGGATCCTGACAAGGGTGCCATAAGGTGATGTCCTTGCAGGGCAAGATGCACACTTCCCACCAGCACTTCCCAGAGTGCAGAGGCACAGGGCTAGGGACAGGATGCTGATTAACATTACCCCCTAAGATCAAGGTTGCAAGACAATGGAACACCTCAATGCCAATGAAGTCCTGCATTATTAACACTGCTTGAAATTCAAGTTGCTCTCTCCACAGTGGGACGAGCTGTAGTAATGATGCCAGCATGTCACAGGCACTCCTCATTTGTGCCCTGCCACTCTACCCTGCCCCTCAGCACAAATAATTATGGAACAAACAGATTTTTAACAAACATCCCCCCCGCCCCCCACACCCCAAATAATAAAGTTATCTTTCAGACAGACACACTGACAGCAAGGACAGCCTGTCAAACATAAGGAATTGAGAAAAAAAATAATTAAAGAGGCCAATGAAATTAATTTTCATTGAGCTCGCTACCGAAATCCTGGCACAAAGCAGATGTCAGGACATAGTCCATGCACAAATCCATGATTTTTCTGGACTTTTGGAAGCAGAAGGGTTATTAAATGGACAACTCAATTCATTGTTAAGGCTGGTAGGAGTAGAGGAAAGGGAGCAAACAGGAACCAGTGCAGCATTTTCCGCTTTCCTTGTTTCCAGAGCACCACCTTAAGGAACTTGCATTAGCAGGCAGTATCTTCTTAATGTCTGACCTATCCCTCCAGTCATATAGCTCAGAATCTGGTGCCATGAATTTTTGCTAAATTATGCTATCCTTGCTCTCCTCTTAATTTTACGGTTTTCAACACAGATTTGCTTTCCTGTGGGAAAGAGATAAGAACCTGAGGATTTTAATTTAAGCTTCGGCCTTGTCTTATATTTTGCAAGATGGAGAGAGAAAGCAGCGCTAGTAGGTGTTTTAAAGCCAACAAGCATTAGGTCCATTTTTATGACCAAACAATAAAAGCAATATGAATTCTCAATAATATCTATGAGTTGAGTTGTAAAGGGGATAGCTCAGACTGCTATTCATCTTCCCCATCCGTATAAATTCCACAAAAAACAGATGCCAACAAATTTCAGATGATTTATAAATTGGGCCTGTCTCGAGCTATGAGACTTGTGGGCCAACCCACCATTCAGCCATTACTTTATCAACAATAAACTGTATATTATGAATAAAGATAAGCAATAGATGTATTTAGGTCACACACACACACAGCTGCTAACAGCATTAATTTCTCAAAATTTAGTAATTAACATTTTGTATTGTACTGGATGTAATTGTCATGCACGCCCCTGGTATCAGGGTTCCTTGCTTTCAGAAATCACCCATTTATACTTAGAGCATGCCAATCCCTGTACCCCCTCGCTCTCCAGCATCCTGCAGATTTTATTTTATTTTCTAATTCTCGGCACCTTATCCCCTAAGCCCATGGCAGCGGCTTTCAACGGGCGAAGGAACCGTGAGAAGGCAGGAGAAAAGCAAACCGCTTGTCAGCGAGCTTAAAATTAACATATAAACGGGCAATATCTCCATTAAGAGCATCTGGGGGTCTGCAGAGCCAGAAATTGGGAGGGAAAAAAGTAACAATAAAAACCAGCAATAATGCAAAGCTTCCCAGCCTGCCTGCCCCACACTGCTTTGGGAAGGCTCAGGGATCTCTGGCAGGTAAATCCTGCTGGTCACCCCAACATGACAACAGATGGGGGCTTGCTGGGCACAGGCTGAGCCTCCCTGCTCCCTCTAGTCCCAGCAAGATGGCCACAGTGATCGACAGCCGGAGGACACACAGGGTGACACATGCATGATGAAACCAGGAGGAGAAAGGCCTGATGAGGTTTTTCCTAAAAGCCCTATGGACTTGAAGTGGCTCTGCCATGGCACCTGCCCTACAAGGCAACCCAGATGGGTTATCTGGGCCTTTCTCACAGAGAGGGTTCAGGGCAGGAGACCAAGACCTCACATGCAGACACCTGGATCACCTCCTGCCACCTTCTCAACCCTCTCACTCCCAGCTGCGGTGAGGGATTGGCCCCAGGCATCCCATCCAGTCCCATGGACACTGCCCTGCACCCTTTCCCTGGGGACATCTGGACTGGGGATGTTGCCAAAGCCCCTTCCACCACCTACTGCTCACAGCAGGCACTACTGCTTTCCAGCGCTGTGAACCGTGGCCAAAGTCTACTCCACACTGAGGTACAAAACTGCTGATGAGACTGCTTCTACTGCTTCCCAGTCTTTATCCACTGGCTTCCTCCTCCCACAAACATGGCATCCTTACTACATTTGTCTCCCCAAATCCTCCAAAGGCAATACATACAGCTGCAGAAACAGTTGAGAGACTGACAGAGACCAGGTCTTGGTCAATGTGACCTCCATGCAGGGGGAACTCCATTCCCCATGGCTTGCTGAGCAAGCACCTGCTGACTAAGCCCACAACCAGCTCTCCCTGGCACACTGGTGACATTTATATCTAATACAGGCATGGTTCACAGAGTGCCTTTTCTCTTCAGGCACAGCCTGAAAATCTGCAAAATCCGATCAGTCCACACACCTTCAAAAAGACAATTACATTGTCCTATGTGAGGTTCTTTGGTATTTCAGTACAGAACTTATACTTCATCCACCCACCAAAACATAGCTTTTTGGTGCAAGTAGGTACCCAAACAGCTTCTAAAACCACAATAAAGCGAATGAGGATGAATTTTTTGCATTCTCATTTCCAAGACAATCTGGAGAAGCTGAACGTTTGTTGAAGCTGTCCCTGGTACAGCTCTGTTGCAGCATAAATGGTGTATTACCACACCACACCAGTGAAGTTCCATTCTCTGTGCCTAAGGTTCTTACAAACGACCTGGAAAGTAAAGGAAATGGGACATACAGCATAGTCAAGATATGCAATTTGGAAAAAGTCAATTACTAAAAATGAGGACCTGTTGTTTACAACCTGAAGACCTCCTGTTACGTTTTAGGACACCTTATCATGCATGTGTTACAAACACTAAAGGCTAATGGCAAAGGGATACCTATTCCTGTTGGCCTGGGGACACACAGCTGTGCCCCACAGCACTCAGCTCAAAGGGACACTCCAGAGCAACTCAACCTTGGTGGTCTCCTTCCCAGAGACCACACGGCCACCAGGGCTCCAGTGCCAGAGCACAGTCTTGCAGCACAGACCACGCCAGCATCCTTTGGGAACTGGCCTCTGTGAGGCCCTCCCTGGGGCACTTCTCATCAGCTTGGCCTTCCCAGCTGGTATCTTTTATTTCTCCCAAGCATGTGCTCTCAGGCTGAACTGAGGCAGTGCAGGCAGGGGAGAGTTCCCTGAAGGACACCAACAGGACTAGGAGAGTATACATGTACTGGAAACAGCAGGAGCCAAATTATTTGGCCAGTTAGGGCTAAGATGAAACTACTGTTCAGTTTTATGACTGACCTGGAAAAAAAACCCCAAATCCCTGGTACAGTGTTGTGGGCAAAGGGTAAGGGCTTGCAGGGAAGAGGGCCCTGACCCAGCAGTCGACATTATCCCAGCAGGAGCTTTGCTATGCACCAGACACCTGTTTAAAGCTATTGCTGTGTTAAAGTAACTCAGGAACAGGTCAGTACAATAGCAAACACTTTCCTTGCAAACAGCAAGCACAGTCTGCAAGTGGTAAAGCTTGAATTTACTCAGGCATTTTGGCCAGGGCAAGGAGCAGAGTGAGAAATCCCCTGGCTGCGGCACTGGCACAGCTGCTGCCACATGGTTGGGTGACCCCTGCAAGCACCCTACACTGGCAGTGCTGCACCTGCACTTGCAGAGCCACTCACCATGTCAGACATGTGCCTGCCCTCTCATCCAAGGAGCACACTGTGAGACAGTTCAGATTAATCTCTGGTGTGGTGAGTTCATGGTGAAATGCTGCAGCACAAAGTCAGTCTGAATCCATTAAGTTTTCCCTTGTTCTTGAAATGCTTCTGAAGAAAAGCAAAGAGTCCAGAAAAAAACAAACCTCAAGCCCTCTCCAAACAGCCAGCTAATGCTTCAGTGAAGGCCCACACCTGTAAGGTATCTTATATGCAACAAGTGTGCAAAACCTATAAAAAGCCTGAGACAGCCACGGCAAAAATGCCTGTAGGTCAGCGCTGGGCGAGGCAGGCAGCTGGGAGCTCCTGCTGGAGCTGGGGCCACCATTTGTTCCAGCTGCTGCACAGAGAAAGATATTAAATTAATGACCCTTCAAAGGACACACATCTACAAAGGAGGTTGCAGGCAGGCAGGGAGCTTTGCAGAGAACCATGAGGCATGCAAGCCTCTGCACACAAGACCCAAGCGTCCCTTGTCAACATCCAAAGAGGTGCTGGCTTGGTTTTTGTTTTTTCTCTTTTCTTTAAACACAAAGCCACTTCTAAAAAGCCAAAAAAAAGGTCCCAGCCTGTCCACTCTTCCTCTCCTGTCAGCAAGTTATGCATTGGTTACAGATACTAGCAGATAGTCTTCTCAATTAAGAATAAAATAAGTCAACTTAAAAAACCAAACAACAAACAAACAAACACACACACCAATTTAAGGATGAATAAATAGAAGTATTCCCTTTCATTCCTGAAAGAGGAGGTCATTTGAAGAAATAGCTTCAACTTTTTGACAACAAGGGTTAAGTTTAGGGGGGAAACAAAACAGATAGTTCCTCAAAAAATACCCACCACCAAAACATCTCCAAACCTTTCCACTACTGCTATGGCAGTACCTCAAAATAAAAGGATTAAATGGTCCTGTTATTGTGGGAGAATTTGAGGCTACCTTGATCTGAAGAGACAAGAAAAATTCATCCGTTTTTTTAACCTATTCTCATTTCTGGAGCCCTGAAATCATCTTTAGGCTGAAGATTTTAGCAAACCCAGAAGACAGCAGTTTCAGCTGTCTTCTCAAAATACCAACAGCATTTTAATGGCTAAACTAGCTCTGTATTTATGCCTTTGCTGACCAGCTGTTGCAATAAAAATGCAAGATCAAGAAAAACGTTATTTTGGAGCAATGTCAAAACCAGGCCCACGTCTGGGTTCATCGTGGACATGCTTCAGCAAAGGAGTATCAGTGGTGGAAAAGGAGGAGGTAACAGTAACCTGTTTTGGCCAAAATAGTTACCAGTAGAGGAAACAAGCTCATCAGCACCAGCAGTAATAGCAATCACAATTTGCCACCTCCCTGGGAGTGATTGTACAATCTCTTTTCATAGACAACTTTGCAAAGATGCAGCAAGGCCAATACGTAGAGAGCTCAGGTTACTCCCCTGTCCCCAAACCATTTTTTAGAGGAAAGAGTTTTATGTCCAAAGCCAGCTTCTTTCTAGGCTCTTGACAGCAGAGATAATTTTATGCTTAATTTACAAAACCTTCTCCAATCCTCCCAACAGTGCAGTTGGGAAAATGCCAGAGTGGGTATGGTGGGGGGTGGCTTGCAGCATTACTTTTAGCTTCACCTGAAGCTAAAAGGAACAGGGATAGGAAAGCATGCCCCCAGGAACACTGCTCACAGGAAACAGGGGCTTAGGAACACAGTGATTTATGAAAGACAAATAAAAAAGGTGCAGTCTTTTAACCCTGCTTCACAACTGGGCAGCAGGAGGCCATTTACCTCACTGACCTTTCAGGCTTACCAACAGCAGGGGGGACACCCCAGGGATTCACCATTTTAAGGAGGTGAAGTGAAATGCTGCATTGATGCTGCTGTGCTACACAACGCTTACTTAGAACAAAACTAAAATCAAAACCACACATTTCAGGGGGAAAACTGATGACTTGATGAGGTCAGAAAAAAATCCTCCTGGTCCCCCTTTTCCTCATGTACTGTATTCAACTCTTCACCACAGAACTAAGCAGCACTTAGTGCTGGGAGTCAGGAAAAGGGCAGAACAAGAAAGTTACTCTAAGTCAGTTATTGAAAGTTTCCCCATCTCCCAAGGACACACTGCATCATGAAACCAGAGCCAGAGCATGCCAGGAGCCCTCAGAATTTGGAGAGAAGAAGCTGCCAATACATCATCAGCAGGTAAAGGAGGCAGTCAGGATGCTTGCTAGAGCTTCCCATGGTTATCTGGGAGCAGGAAAAGTTTGTGACCTTTTTCCTGTTGCTCACATCACTTGCCTTTTTGGGATGCCCAGCAGCAAGTGGCTGTATCTGCAATGCACGGGAAAGGCAGCTTCGTGGCCAACAGGACCATGTCACAGTACACAGGCACAAAGATCAGCACCTGAAGCAAAGGGGGTGTCACGGCTGAAAGTGCAAGCAGCATACAAGGACAGACAAGAGGAATTGGAAAAAACTGCTCTGCCTGAAGCTGGAAGGGTCGGTATGCAATAAAAAATTCAGTGCAACAGCCAGGGGAGCTCTGCAAAGGAAAGCGTAAATGTGATTTGACAAAGCCTAGAATAAGTATCTATCTAGATGGATTACAATCAGTCACTAAATTCAGGTTAATTGCAACATTAGTGAGAAGCCACCGCTATTGGCTTGTCTACATTCTTGTCTTTTTCCGAATTTTTCACCCCTCCCTCCCCTTCAATCTTGGAAATTAATATAGCACAACTGTGATTTTTTTTTTTCTGAAAAGTTGTAATAAGCATTTGAGTTCCCTCAAGACAGCTTTAAAAACACGGGTGTTGAATATCTGACAGAAACATGCTTTATTTCAAGTGTTCATTAAGCACTGCCATTAAGTAAATGATTAAAGCACACCCAGTATTAAAATAGCTTGATTAGAAATCCCCTGCTATCTCCATTCTCTTCTCTCCCATGACTTCTTAATTTGTTTGTTCTTGCCTGCTCAGGAAGGCTATCGGGAGACCTGGAGTGCTGGTGAACCGTGTGGGGAGCCAGGCAGGCCTTGTACAGCTCTGATCAGGGAAGGACAAGCCCACTTCCATTTCTGCACTGTGAGTTCACACATACAGAGATTACACCTAGTTTTACACAGCCCATTGGTTTTGGAAATATCTCTGATAGGGTATTTAATTAGCAGAAAAGTCACAGGCTCACAGAAACGGCTGTCCCTGTTGCAATGTCTTTTTTCACTCTCTAAACCCAGCGATAGGTTCTCTTAGAGATCAGCTGCCAGCAAACACTCCACGGTTTGACAGTCAATGCTTGTTTTAAGCTCTGATTTCTGCAACGGGATCCTTTAACTTTGGCCATCCTGAACAGCTCATCTTTTTCCTGATGTAAAGACAAGCCCCATACCCAACAAGCGGAAACCTGGATCATCAGATCACACACACAACCCCAGGAGTCTCTTAGCACCCCCAAAAACAGGACTGCTGCCACTACAAATGCTCTGCATGGTGACACACCCCATGGGCCTTTACCCTGCACAGTATCCCTTATTTTACTTAGTGCATCCTTGTCACATACAAGGAATCCCATCAGCTGGAAAGGTGTTTTTCCCCATTGTTTCCTGACCTGTCCAGAACACTTTTGGTTTGTTATTGGCTAAAGAGAACAGAGGCCCAGCAATGTTTCAACAAGCCCAAGCTTGAGCCCCTGGGTTGCAGAGTTCTGGTTTATTGCTTGCTTGGACTATAAGGACAATTGTCCTAAGCCACCAGAGGAAGCCCACTGGACATCAGAAGAGCCAGTGCCCAGAGCCCAGCAGCTTACCAGGGGGGAACAGTTGTATGTGACCAGGGAGGCCCAGGGGTTCTGGGTGGGGGAAAGAGGGCTGGAGTCCATCCTGGTGTCACCTCTTGTGCCATCTTCAGCTCTTCCCTGGTGACAAAGCTGCTCTGGTTTCTGTCACCAGAGCTGCCTGCTGAGCTAAGACAAAGACATGAGCTGGTTTTGCTTGCCTTTGAGGTTATCGGGATCCCTGCTCCAACAACTTTGTCATTTTCTCCAGCGTACTCAGACCCACAAGCTCATGTGCTTCTCCTACAGGCAGAGAGAGGGATGTGCTTCAGTCCAATATTCAAACCTTGGAAACGGCTCAGGCAAGTCAAACTCCATCTACCACATGAACACAAAGTGTTGTGTGAAAGCAGGTTGTCTGACAGCAACCTCTGAAGCCCAGCATTTCTGTTCTGGCAGACAACGTGCGTCACAGGATGGGATGACTTTTCCTTATCGGCCTCCTCAAGTCCCACAGGATACAGACCCAGGCTCCTGGGGGGAACCAAGAAAAAAATCCATCCTGCACCCTGGTGACAGGAAGATGCCTTTCGGCACTGCACACACAGTGGATCAAAAGTGCTTGAAATAGGGCCTCTCTTGAATGTATTTATATAAAGTCTACGTTGCAGCCTATCCAACACCGTATGTCATAACAAAGACTGTCAGAGGCCCAGAAAACTGAGAAATGGGTCAGCTTCTCTCTGAGCTGCAGTTTTCAAGGTGCACTGAATAGAGATGTTCTTGATTACGAAAATGCAAGAGTATATGACATCTATTAGGAAAACATCTTAGCTCTGTCATACAGAAGGTAAGGACAAGGGCTCAACACCTGTCTGAGCACCTGGCACACCTTCATACGTTCAAACCCTCTGTTTACCACGGCTAAGTCTGCAACTTAGAGGCTGACCAGGCAGCATCTTCTTACTTCTAGCAAAGCAGAGATCACGCTGGGCTGGTCAAGCTACCCAACATGACTGATGTTTTTGGAAGTGCTCTTGCCTCATCCACCTTCTTAAAAACAGGGGACAAAAAGAAAAAAAATATAGGAAAGGATGTGATGATGGAGGAGTGATGAATTTGATGATATTAATGACTCCTCTCCGTGGAAACTGAATTACCTGGGACAGATCAAAGCTTAGCCCAAATTCCCTACACAGAGGGAATAAATCTGAGACCCTGGGAGTTGGGATGTTAGGAAGATGCTAATAGAGTAAGCCCCATCGGTTCAAGACCTCAGACTTACAGGGTCAAGCCCTGTAACCATAATTGGACACCTGTCCCAGGTAGAACCCTATAAAATGCCAGGTTGACCACGCCCCCTGGTCTTTGGATAAAGCCTACTGTCTGATGATTAAAGAATATCTCTGGGCTATTAAAAAAAAAAAAAAAAAAAATCAGTTAACCCTACTGGCTTGTACTGGCTTGGCACTTCTCATCTGGCCTTTGCTCCTGGCAAACCCTGTTCCTCACCACACTGATGCTGCTTGAAGACTCCTGAAGGGAAACCAGTGCCGAAGCCAACCCCTCTCTGGCTCCAAAGTGGCAGGAAGGGCTGTCCCAATTTGCCATGAAGTGAGGAGACCCTGCTGCTGGGATTTTAGCTCCTTCAGGGGGGTTTCCTGGCAGCAGACCTGAGCCCAACACGAAGCTGGGGCTGCATGCACGGCATTACAGGTAGCAGGGGCAGGCAGGGCCGGGTGGGATGGATGCAGGGGTTGCTCAGCACATGCCCTCAGAGGGGGCATTTTCTCCAAATTCGAGGCTCTCAGGCATCATTGACCCTGCGTACGCACTGTAAAAAGTTTTCAAGTAACTTCCTTGAGTCCAGCTAAACCGTATTAACAGATTTATCCAATAACATGCAAATTCGGGTTTTAATGAAAAGTCTTAAGTCCCAGCTCTAAGTGATTTGGACTTTTCTGCTAATGGCATCGGCTAATGACCAAAGATTTAATGCATCAAGTCTTAGCATACATCAGTGCAAACAATATAACCATTTAGTGGAGGCAAAAAGTCATCTCATTAGACATCCATCATTGGATGTGGGCAAGATGGTCCACAGGCTTAAAATAAAATATTCATTTTTAAACTTAAAAAAAAAAAAAAAAATCCCTAAAAATGTACAAATGATTAGGCCAAAAGTAGCAGTCTGCTAAAGCTTCACTGGGATTGAAAATGCAAACTGCAACGTTTATCTGGAGGTAAAACGCATTTGCAAGTACTTAATTTCAGCAGCACTGTTCCACAGAAGACAAAACCAATTTTAACAGGAATTAAAGCAATAGGGCCCTCCAGAAACAGGATGTCTCTTAGACAGGTTATTTGAACCATCAGTAGAAGGTCACAACAGGAATTATTTCTCTACCACATTGTGCAAGATGATTTCAGTACAAACAAAAGTGTTGAAAAGCTACTAACTTAATTTTATAGATCATTCCCACGAGGGTTTGTCACATCAATGAGACACAAAAACATGCCCTAAAATTACATTTTTATGGAGCTAAAAATACAAAAATCACAGCACACAGCTAAGGAGGAGCAATGAATGACCCAAACAAGGCATGGGCTCAAAGAAGCAGGGCTGGAAACACGTTTTTTTGGCCCAAACCATTGATGCCAAATGTTTCATTTGGACTCTTGAAATAAAGAGGAATACCACATAACACAGCTGGATGCTGAGCTACTGACACAACATCTAAATGCCCATTATTTTTAATCTTGTTTGCCAAATGGCGTCTTAGAAGACACAAAACCCCCCAGACTGATGCCTCCCAGCCATGGGCTGACAAGTGGGAGATGATTCAGGTAAGGGGAGGACTGTAATTATAATGGACCTGTGCAAGCTGCCTGTTTGCAGGAGGAGTGGAAAAAGGATAACCAGATAAGATAGAGCACCTCACTTTTATGCCTGCATGCTGTCTCTCCCAGTGCATCTTAGGAAATGTTTTTTTTTCCCCACTCCCCAAAAGCAGATACGGAAATCTCATGGCAAGGCCTGCCTCCAGACACAGAGGGAAACCAACAAAGGAGCCCTGGAGGGATGCTCCTACATCAGCTTTGGAGTTAGATCATCCTCTAAGAGCTGCCTATCCCCACTGAAACACACCCTTGTGACCCAGGGAGTCCTCAGGACCCGAAGTGATGCTGTGTCAGGGGAGGTTTAGACTGGATATCAGGAAAAGTTTTTTCACCCAGAGGGCGGTTGGGCACTGGAACAGGCTCCCCAGGGAAGTGGTCACAGCCTGACAAGAGCTGAAGAAGCGTTTGGTCACTAACTTGGGCATGTGGTGTGACGCTTGAGGTGTCCTGTGCAGGGCCAGGACTTGGGCTTCAATGATCCTTGTGGATCCCTTCCAAGTGAGGATATTCTATGATTCTAAGAAAATGCAAATTTCCCTGTGTTGATGGCATTGGCTCTCCTCCAACTCTTCACTAGCCCTGTTCATCACCCATTCTTGCCTCTGCTCCATCACCCTGTACACAGCCCTGGGAAGCTTCCCGGGCCTCCTGCCCTGTTTGGCTCATTTAACTGCACAGCACCCTCAGGTTCCCCCAAACCAGGCATTTCCTTCAGCTTTCAGGCCTTACCCATGCAGGTGCATCACTGTCCTGGGCACTGACCTGAAGATGCTCTGGTGACTGGGATGGTAGCCCATGAGATGGGGGGACAGGAAGAAACATGGTGCTCACCTACTCCCTCTTCCCACCCCACTCAATCTAGTTTGTTACCACTAAGCTCCTTCACCCACTTGGCCACAGGGCTTAAAAAAAGGTTGCTGGTATGCACAAGACACGTGATGCCTTTTAAATCCTGCAGCAGGATATTTCTGCCTGCTGCTAGACTTGATTTTTTTTTTTAATTCAAGAGCTGCCCTTTAAAATTTGAAAATCACTCTTAAAAACAAAAAAACCACACCCGGCCCACAGCGTAAGTTTTGTGCAGCAGGCACCTACGTCCTCATAAAAGCCCTGGGCTGTGCTTTATAACATGGGTAGAAGTCTAAACATCGTAAAAAACAGCCTAAATTGCCAGATTGCCCAAGCCTCCAGTAAATCACCCTTCCAGATGGGCTTAGAGCTGCACATAGAGCCCCACTAGTAGCAACGGGTCACCCTGCAATTATATTTCAATCCTACTAAACTCAAACAACATTATGTGAGAGTTATACTCAACTACATTAAAGAGGCACTTCCAAAGTTTACCATCACCCTGTCATTCCCAACAGATTGATTTTTCATTCAATTAGTGTTCCCCTGTGCAATTAACTTCCCCCTCAAAGCACGGCAGAGGCTGGGATGGACAATTTCTTATCATAACTACATCCCTCCTCGGTACTTTTCATTGCAATAAAGGCTATGCTTGGGAAAAACACACTGTGTTAGACTCTGCAGAACACCACTGAACAATTTATCAGGCAAAAAGATAGCTCATGCCTGGAGAGCTTGGGGAAGCACTCAGCCCCTCACCCCCCTCCACTGCTGACAGGGCAAATGGTCGAGAGTGCCAGAGATGCCCCAATGCAACTTTAATCCTTTTCTTTTTTGGCGTGGACACACAAGGGATCTGCATGAGACCTGCCCATGCCACACTGCTGCTGTGGGGCAGCAAACCCAAGACCTGCTGCAGTGTCCAGTCCAGTCTGGCACTGGGGCTGGGCAAACTCTGCCAGCGACGTTCCCACCCAGCAACCCCTCCAGCTGCCACCCCCAGCCAACAGCACAGGCAAGGTTGGCAACCACATACTGGAGACAATTTTTTATTCGTTTTTTGGGGTTTTTTTTCCCCCTGCTCCTACCAGAACTGGTGGACTCCTTCCCCATTGCCATCATTTCAGAGGCAAGGACCAGACCCTCACCTCTCCCCTGCAGAGGGAGCAGACTTTTTAGCTGGATGATCTGAGGATCATCTGGCAGTTGGGCAGGAGGCACAGGCACTCCTGCTGCAGGCCCTATAGATGCTGCACACAGACATTTTGAGTTTGCATGTCCACAGCCAGCCACACAGTTTGCCATTTATTTGCAGATGAGGCAAATTTTTACTGCCCCTTTTTTCAAGAAACAGGCTGGGAGACAGATTAAAGGACATTCATTTCAGCCTTTTAATCAAGGAGTCAAGTGCTCTGCTCTAAAAAAATAAGTGAGTTTTCATCTTTATGGCAGAAAGTACCCTTTCTGATGGAGAGAAATCATAGTCCCTCTTAATTCTATCCTACATCTAGAATAAGGAGACCTTAACTTCATCCGAAACTGAAAAGTACCCCAAATTTCAGGCAGTTAGCATGATTCCACCATCTCACAGCCATGACACTATTCACACCACGAAACAGACAGAGTTCCCCTCGCCTTTCTCAGAGTTTCAGCACCCATGCCTGAAGACAAAGATGGCAAATACCCTTTGCCAACCAACCAGGCTAAGGACAATCTCCAGACAGCCAGTGAACCACGAGGTGAATCCTTGTCACCCCTACTCGAGGGATGCACTCCCTCCATACTACTGAACTAGCACAGATGCAAAAATATGGCACCTCGTGTGTGGAAGCAGAGATGGGATTTGCTCATCTCAAACACCTCTTCCTTCTGCTCGCCCTCCCAAACCTCCCTGTCCAGGCACAAGCTGCTTCTGGGGGACAACCAGCTCAAAGTAAGTAATCGAATGCCAGTCTATCAAATCAGTGAGAAAGCAATATCCTCTCACTGGGAGATACTGTAGACGATTTCTTATCTGCCCAGGATTTTGGCACTCACTGTTTTTATCAATTGCACAGAATTAGGAGCAGAGAACATGAGGAGAGCAGCCCCTCGGTGTAGCACAGAGACAGAGCACAGCTTTTATCAGCATTAACTCTCTCGCGCTAAGTCAGAGGAAGGAAATGCTGCCTCCCCCACAACATTATTTTTTTTAAAAACAACCACCTTGCCTCTTCAGAAGGCCCTGGCCAGGTGTTACACGCTCTCGACATCAAGCTAAGGCCAGGCTGGCTAATCTGTAGGTTCACTCGTTAACGAGATAAAGGATTTCAGTTCGGTGCCGCAGCCGGGCTGTGGAAGCTGTGGGCTGGAGGAGCTGCCGGCAGCTGAGTGTCACTCCTGGAGGAATGCCTGACCTTTCCCGGGGCTTTGATCATGCTGCCTCGCAGCGTGAGATAACCAGCCCTTTGCAGAATCCGGAGGTAATAAAAAAAGCAGCTTTGAGGCCTCGTGTTTTTGCAGGGAAATACTTACCTGTGTTCCCAGCACGCTGCCCAGTCCCCAGCACCGTCCTCCCCAGATTTCAGCCACTTTACGGCCAAACGCACTGCTGTCAACTAAGGGAATCACATAAAGCCTTCAGATGAGAGTTTCTGGCTCTTGTTTAATTTCTCTTAATTGAAGAGGGTACTTGTGCACTGTTCTTAGGGAGGATACAGAGACTCAAACAAGAGCGGAGTAAGGTCCCCAATTAGCATGTGATTAAGCTGTAAGTAGGATAATAGGAGGAGAAATTTTGTATCTTATACAAACAAGATAGCAGAAGAGATAGATAAAAGCACGGAAGGGGAATAATGCTTTATCCCCAACTCCCCTCTCAACATTCAAGCCATACAGAAAGGAGTGGATTTCCTGAGGGTTTTTTGTTTGCTTGCTTTTAAAGGTGGGTGTCTTTCTCAGGATAGACCATGATGGGCAACTTAAACAAGCCAGTGTAGTACCAGGTTAGTAAAGCATGAAATACTTGGAACCCTAGGCTGAATGTGCTGGATCTGTAAGTGATAATTAGATCAGTCTTGAATACTTCCTTTAATGAGTCTACACAAGCGCCTCGTCCACCCAGTCTGCTTTTGGTTACCGACCTAGAGAAGTCTGCATGATCTTCTCAGGCTGGGGTCGTTTTTTGTTTTGTTCTGTTTGGGACACTGCAGCACAGTCTCCAAAGTTGGAGCCACAATTCCTTGATGCTCTCTGCAGGCTGCATATGAGGCACAGGGCTTGCTCTGCAGAACTCCTCAGCTGCAAGCAGGCTGATGCCAAACCGAGCAGACCTGGATAAGTTACCCCTCTGGGGGGGAAAAAAGTTGTTCTCAGCTACGCTGTCTTCCTCACGGGGTTAACTATGTAGATTTCAGATGCAAATTTTACTTTAGGGCAGGCTTTATGGTATTAAGAGTCTCTTTTTCAGCCTTCTGAAATTTCATATGTATACATGCTAGAGCTCTCTCATCTCTCTTAATTGGGTTTTGTGGAATTTCAAGGCCCGGGGGCCAAGAGGGGAGGGCTGCTGATTAAAGCACGCCATGCAGAAGTGGATGCAGAAGTGTTGCACAGTAACAGGAGGGAAACAATTCCTCTGAGCTACCTGCCTCCACGTGCAAACCCCATCTGCCACTCAGGAGGAACCCCAGCTTTTGCCCTGGTCTTCCTCAGGGTGCAAGGATGGCTCCTGCCCCCTGCAATGGGCACTGCAGGGAGGATGTTCAGCCCTGCTTCTCCGGATGTGCAAATCGATTTCAGAGGTTTAGAGGCAGCTACATTTGTTTATTTCAATGGAAATAAACCAGTGTGCCTGTGTCTTCACTGCAGACCTGAACGGGCCTTCTTCCCACAGTCCTAACCATGACTTAGACACTTCAGGACCATTACGGAGGAATTAAAGGGTATTTAATCTCCCTTTATCCCTTTTCATAACCCAGCACATACAAGTGTGTCAGAATTCGTTAGGCTGTGATGTCTGAACTGATGAGATGACATGTGTCTGTGTGTCCCCACAATGAGAGCACAGAAAACACCCATTCCTGCATTTGGCCAAACTGTATCTCTCCACATACAAGGATTCAGTCCAGGAGCCTGCTTGCAGCAGCTAAATACAGATATTCACACACCCATTATAAATGCAGTCTAGTTTCATTTTTAACCCACAGGAGGGTGTGGAGGGAGAAAACATCAAAGCATGGACACAGGCTACCCTGGCATTCTGGGTGTGCAATTTTATCTTCCCCTCATTTCCCTCCTCTCCAAACCAGCTGCTACAACTATCATGATGCTTGCCCTCCGGCCAGTAGGCTGGAAAACTGGCTTCCAAGGCAGTCATTAATCTCTCCCCATTGCCCAGCTGGCACAGGATTTTGCTTAGATGGGAGAAGAGTCAGCTCCGTGCCCTCTGAAGCAGCGGTGGCAGCTCCCGCAGCCGTGCCTGCTGGGCACCCGCCGCCGACACCGACACAGCCTGGCACCGCTCACCCTGCCACGGCAGAAGGGTCACCAGGCACGGAATGAGAAGGGTAAAACTCAGGCACAGGCACTGTAGAGCACTGAAAGAGCAACTCTGAATTATATAACCCCCTCCTGTCAGCAGTGACGGTGAAAAGAAGCGCTGTGCATCTTCAGGGGAAGATGTCTTGGCTCAGAGCTAAGTTTAGAGGCTGACTTCTTGCATAGCAATAGCAGCAGAGAGTAGCCCCTACATATGCAAGTTATGCAAGTGAAATGAAGATGCACATCAACCTTTAGCAGGAGAAGCACAGCTCAGCAATGCTACGCTCATCGGGGTTCAACCCGTCTGAGGTAACGGGGCTGGAAATACACAGAGGTGCAGAGTATGCTGAGCACCAGCAAGGGCTGCTCCAGCACAGCCAAGCTGAAACGAGAATAAAACAGGCTCACAGAGTACCATGCACACCACTGCAAGTTTGTTAGGGAGATAAAGTAACAAGAAGTGTGCTTTCTGTGATTATAGCCTGAAATACAGCCATTTTACTGTCCCTCACCATGCACTGCACTGTCTCAGCAACTTGAGGCAATGTTTGACCATCTACTTTGAGTCAAAAATAGTCCTTATAGAGAATACTCTTTCCTGTGTTGATGGGATGATTCATACCAAACTTGTCATATCCTCTCAGTAATACCACTCATTTGCCATTTTTAGAGGGGAAGAATGGGGCCCACCAAGACCCCATGAACACACACCTAAACCTGCATTTGATCTGTCAGTAGTAGTGCAGGTTTCCCCAAGAAGAAGAAACATGCAGGCAAGTTTTTGATCTTCCTTAAAGCACCACTTATCTCAGCTTCTGTTTGTTTTCTGTTTTTCAGGTGTGGGGTAGTGTCTGATGTGAAAGCCACCCACTGTAAGCTATCTAGGCAACGAAACAACCATCATAAACCACCACTGGAACAAAAATAGCAGCACCTTTCTCTCCCCTGGGCACAGGCCACATGCAGGACAGTGCAGACAGCACGTGCAGCTACATGCACACTTTGCAGATCACAAACTCAGAGGTGCTAAGCACGAGTCTCCTCTCATGTATCTTCCAGCCACTTGTTAGGGAACCACCCAGTCCTTCTGGATGGCTCCAAGAAAAGGCAGCCTTTCCCTAACAGCTGTGGAGCAGAGAGGGGTAGTCCCCCAAGGCTGCTTGTGGGTTCAAACTCCAGCTTGGCCCAAGGAAAGCTGTCACCTGCAGTACAACCAGACTGGTGAGCACTTACAGCAACACAGTTCACAACAAGCCTAAACCACAGCGAGCTGAGCCCTCTCCCACTACTCAGGCCTTCCTCTTCTCACCCTCTCCTCGCCATCTAGAGGGAGTGCCAATCCACAGCTAGACACAGGACAGGGTGCAACAGCAAAGGTGCCAAATCCTAACTTGGAATGGGGAGACTGGTCTGAAAGGGATTTACGTGAGGCTGCAGGTTAAACCAAAATTCATCCACACTTACGGCTCAGTCCCTTTTAACTCCAGAGCAGGCTGGCCAACCAACCACAGCCACACCTGAGCTTGGAGGAGAGGTTTCCAAGTGACTACTACGCTCCTACCAGCTTTGGGAGGGAAGAGAAAGAACAAAACAACCCAGCAGTCAGGTAGAGGAAGGAGCTCTTCCTGAGCAGGAGGCAGCAATCAGCTGCTACGCCGCCTGCTCTGCAGCAGTCGGCCGGGTGAGCACGTGGCATGCGGGGCCACTGATGTGCACCACATGAGCTCTCCATCCCCAGCACATCCTTCCTCACTGGGAAAGGACAGAAACCCCGGGACACCCAGCTGTGGGGTCTGCTGCTGAAATCCTGCAGGGCTTCTGCTGAAAAAGGCACTTAAAATGCACGCTAAAAATAGAGCCTGCACTGATGCTATATTTAACAGGAGGGTGCACACTTTCAAAAAAAAGCTGTCATCCTCTCCAGCAGCAGAGGGAAGGCAGCCAGGCATACCCCTGGGATGGTCTTGCATTCCAGCCCTGCTGCAGCAGCACGTGCTGGCACCCCAGCACGAGCATGCCTTGGGAGAGCCACCTTTTCCTATGGAAATGTGAAGACAGGGTGCAGGAAGCCATTTGCAAGGTCACTGGGTAGAGGTTTCATCCCACAGAGGCCAAGTGGGATGCAGGACCCTGGACCTCCCTGTGAGCTTGTGCTGTTGGCCGGTCCCACAAATGGATGATTCCCTCCTTGTGCCAGAGTTTTTCTAAGTGCAATAATGAGCATCAAGGTTTTCATAAAGCACTTACAGATATGTTGCTTCATCCAGGTGCCAGGAGAGGCAGGCATGGTCACTGAAAACTTTTCAGTTAGCGAAAACATGAGACCTCCTACTTTGCCTGTCTAGCCAACTATCTGTCAAAACCCTTGCTAACTGTCTCTCAAGCAAAGGGCAAAACGCTCATTCCATGGCTGGACTACTTAGGCTACAGGGGCAGATCCAGAGCTGACGTGACACAGCGTTGGCAAGCCCAAAGGGGCAGGTTTGCATTTTCCACATTCTGTGCTGGGCTTCCTCTCCCCCAGAGCAAAGCTGAGGGGATGTGTAGCACAAGAGAGGATGCCACACGGTCCATGCAGAGGCTGCATGGGAAAAAGTGGCACCTTCTTGACTCGCTGAGCCCTGTGGGGTGGCAAGACGTGGCAGGGGGTGTCCCACCTCTGGGGCCCAGGAGGAGCCACTGAAAGCCAAGCTTCTAATTAAGACCACAGCTTTGGTTAATTGAGTCCAATTCACCTGTGACATGAAGAGTCCCAATCCCATCAACAATAATGGAACTGCATCGGCTTACACCAGTAATGACTTCAAATCAGTGGCATAATAAAGATAATTCCATACTTTTCCAGGTCCAGCTGATGAGGCTGCCAAGGGAGAGCAGGAGACAGCCTTCCTTCCTCAGCACCAACACCTGCTCAAGGGCAATGTGAACAGCCCAATGTAAAAAATAAACTAAGTTTCCAACAAGACTAAGGCTCAGTTTTAACACTGAATTAGGTGATCAACTTAACACTGAACACAAGGTGACCCTGAGCAAGTGCTGATGACAAAGCAGCACTGCCCACAACTACTTCCCAGGAGGAGGAACCCTGAAAGGCAGCTACAGGTTTCCAAGCTCCTGTGTGCTGTTGAGCCATCCCACCAAGCTGAACCCAGCAGCTCGGGGCACTGGGGACAGAACTCGTGTCACGTGCTGGATGGCACCTGCCAGGGCGTGGGAAGGAGCACCTGAGAGACAGCCACGTGCTGGCAGCCCTGGGGAGGAATGTGGAGAAACATGGAAGTTGCCTGATGTAGGCAGACATGCAAATCAGCAGCTGCGGGGCCACACCGGCAACCTCCCTAATTGCCTCAGCAACCTCCTAATTGCCACGGCGCCCCCAGCTCTCCCGGGGCAGGGACTGGGAATAGCCAGGAGGAGCTGGAAGGAGCGAAACCCTCCCACGGGAGCAGGGGATGCGCTGCCAGGTCGGTGCCGCCCTGGGACAGCCCGAGTGCCCCGAGGGATGGGAATGGCCCAGCTTGGCCCCCGGCCGCCCCACACAGGCCACTGCCTTGCGCACACAAATTTGTCTCTGCCTCCAGCCAAAAAAAACGAAGCCGACGCTCTTTAGAAGGGACGCGCATTATTTTAGAGCAGTCAAGTTATGACTGGTCTGATTTCCATAATACACACTCTGCAAACATCTGCCTGTTATTTAAGGCTCGGCTCCACTGGGACAGAACTTTACAGGGCAGAACTTTGAGCCGGTGTCCGTGGGGGTCTCCTGGCTGCCGGAGACGTCCCGGGGCAGAATTGTGCCCAACAGGTCAGGCCGGTCCCTCCTCGCTCCCGCAGCCACATCCAGCTTCACATTTTGGAGCCCGCACACCCACTGATGCTCCCGCTCCCATCGAAGGAGAGCTCTGTCCCCCTCTCTACCAGAAGTATCTGCTCACGCCAATGAGCCATTGTCACCCGTCAGAGGGCCCAGAGAAGTGTCCCTCATCATGGGCAGCTAGCAAACCACCTGGCACCTTCAGGTCGTCCACCGTTTTTGCAGGCTGACTGTTGAAACGTGAGTGTCCCAATTAGATGAAGTTAAATGCTGCCCTGAACAACGAGCATAGCTGGCAAGAAAGTTATCCCAGCATTATTAGACTGCTCCCTCCCTACGAAGAGACCACAAATTAGTGTTTACTTTAGAGGCCAAGTAGGCCAGCTTTGAGAAACTGTGCCTGCCCCACCATCCCACAGGTTTCCCAGGGGCTCCCTGGGGGCTCCTCAGCACACACCTCCACGCCATGCCCTTGCTCTGCATTTATCCTGGGCTCCATCCTAGCCTGACACAGCATTTAGCCACTGGTTTTATTCCCTGCGTGCTGTACTGGGAGAGCTGAAACAACCGAGCCCCTGCACTGCAGTGAGTTGACACAGGCTAAGTCAATTAGCTGCTATTGCTGCGATGCTCAGCTAGGCCAGATCAAAAGACAAAGAAAGAAAAGCCTCACACTGAGAGGAACCAGGTCCAATCAACACATTTGTCTTCAATACTTCAATCAAAATATTTGAAATGGGAAAGGGAGATGGCTGATGCTTCCCAAAGCAACTAGGTATGAGCTTGCTTTCCTAGGGCAGGAGGGGCAGAGGGGCCAGGCAGAGCATTGCAGTTCCCATTTACCTCTGCTCCAACCCTTGCTTCCATTCAACAAATCCTTCAAACAAACACATAAAAAAGCAAAATATATTCCATAAATTCAAGCTAAGGCACTTTCCATTTCAGAGTGGGCTGCTTAAGACCTGTAAGTCTCCTAGTTCATCCTGGCTCAAACCAACACTCTTTGCAGTTTCTGCATAGCATTCTTCAGGAAGGACACAAAAGATCACAATGCACCACAGGCCTCACATATCCTCCACCTCTGGGCAGGATAATAATTTTGCAGATCTCTGCTCTGTATCAGCCATCCAGAAGGAGTGCTGGTCTTCCCACTGGCCTTTGCAAAACTACACCAGTCAGCAGGCATTACATCCGATACCAAGCGTTGTGAGTACCCAGTTTTTGCCTCCAAAAACCACAAAATGTTTCTTTTGAGAGGCTGACAATTACGGATGACAAGGCTTCACCTACAGCTGGACCGAAGGAAATCAAAACTGGAAAAGGACAAAAGCAGGTCTGCGACACCGAGCAGTAGCTGTGCAGCCCTCAGCTTCAGTTCGGCTCCTTGTGCAGCCGCTGCTGTTGAGAGGTATCATGCCACGCTGCTCCTCACTTCAAAGAAGACAACCATAAGGAGAACTATTAAAGCAATTAAAAAAATATTATCTGTAGGATGTAATCTACCCAGAGATGAATGGGAATAATTATCTAGCTGCAGATTTTTATGTGGTTTTTTTAAGGCAATAACTGGCTGAACATTCACTCTAAGTAGTTACCTACAGTAGCTTCCACCTCATTGAAATGAGAGACTAGAGATACCATTTTTTTTCACAACGTGGACCACGTATTCCATACCATACTTCACAGTAACATCTATACTCACTAACGCTTTTCCCATTCAGTTCACAATCCCATAAACACCTCTGTAGCAGCTCATGCAACTGTTCACGTAGAAAAGAGTGCTTTCTGTTTTTCTCAAAGCAGCGAAGGCAGCAGTTCAACAGCCTGAAGTGAGAAGATCCAGCTCCAGTTTACCAGGCAGCTGTCTGAAATCGCCCCCTCAAATTCTCACTGAAGAGCAAGACCTAACATCAATAACCTTGCCTTAGCATTCTTTAATCTGCATACCTCAAACCCTTTATTCTTCCTCTTCTGCTCTGTTGCCCCACCTCTGAAACAGATATGATGCCACACTGTAGATGGGGAAACAGGCCCTGAGACACCAGCTACTGAGCTGAAGTCGTGCATCAACAAGACTTCCCGAAATCCTTTGAATATCAGTTCATTCCAGGTATTTTTGAATTCCAGGTATTTTAGAACCTAGGTCTATTATTCACTTTTGGTTGGATAGATATGTTTTCTGTAGCTGTTACTTGAAGCATTACCATCTCCTGTCTGCCTCTTATGTGCCCATGGCCAGGTATCAGCACCAGCTCTCCTGATCCAGGGATGCCAAGAGACACTTTGAGCTCCTCTGGACAGTACACAAACCTGTGTTCACCCCTATTATAAACACCCCAAAAGATGCAACAGAAACAGAAAAGGTCAAAGCCAACCTACCTCTTTTCAAAAAAGGCTTTTTTCGGGTTTGATTAGACCCCTGAGATGTCAGTCCTGAAGAGACACACAGAGGGATTTAGGTCATATATCACAACACTTAGGTGCAATGCTTTCCTCTTTACAGGTTGAGGCTTAAGCCACACATAGATTCAATGAAGGCAATAAACTGACATTAAAATTTTCATGAATCAGCTATGAAGAAATGTTAAAGAACTCTAATCAATTAAAAAAAATCTATTTTAGAAATTCCTTTGTAATTTAAATTAATTGGGAGGCGGGGTAGGGGGAGAAATAACCCCAGAAGAAAACAGTTTTACTTTTTTTGAGATTATGCACCTTTCACCAAATACTTAAAAAGAAATCGCAGTTCGTATTTGTAATAACAAGGGATTATCAGAGTCCTTGATTTACTGTTGAAGTCTGCAGTGAAGTTTCATACCTTGAGTGAGGTGCAGTCTAATCCCTGCATGTGATTACATTTAGGAGTGAGAGGGAGGTATGCAGGGGGTAGGGAGAAGCAATTTTTATTGAAGACAACGCTTCAGGCAGCCCTGGAGCAGAGTGGATCCAGTTTGAAAAGAATTGGCAAACCTAAAACTTTTTGATAAGATAAAAATTCATTGATGTTGGCTCACACTAGGCCCATTTCAACTCTGCACTTGTCCTCTGTGTTTCCTTGGCATATCTGTTCCTTTCCTCTATCTGCTTTAGCATAACTTTATTTTTCTCTTTTATCTTTAGCTAACTGCACCCAGGGACTGGAGGGATTGATTTTTTGTTTTGACTTATTGTTTGAAGATCTGTAACTCAAAGCAGCTTCTTGCGCCTCTGATGTCTAAGCCCGAGCGGTATAAAAGGTAAAGCTCATCCTGTGTACCAAAGTGAGCAGGGATACCATTTTATAATCAGTCATCTGTGTTTTATTTTGCCTTTTGGAGAGGAAAACTATTTTGAGACTTTATAGGCAATAATACTTTAAATAAATATTCTCATGGCAGATACCGCACATGCCAGTTCCCCTTTTAAAGACAGACAGCTATTGCTTACCACTCAGGGGAAGGAAAAAAAAAAAAAAAAAAAAAAGTTCCTAATTAAAGGAGGCCATTATACATCAGAAGATATTTTGAGCATCACGTCACACTACCAACAGCCTATTGCAGCCAAAATGTTACCATGCAAATGTGGAAATGCTCTCGCTCCGAGATGCGCTGCCGTGAGGCCAGCGAAAATCCCCGCTGGGAGGGGGAGGCAGGAGCCGGAGCTGCGCTGCTCAGCGCTGCTGGTAAACAGCCACCGCTCATTGCCATGTTAATGCCACCGCGCCGTCCCGAGACACGCAGGGAGCAGACGGGTCTTTGCTTGCCTCCTCTGCCTTCTGAGGGACAAACTCTGGAGGATTTCTCCTTTTCCCAGGCAATTCTTCCCTCCCCCCACGCCCCCCGGACAAAAATGCCTCTGGGCTGTTTTAAACAAGCAGCTCCTCAGGCCGTGGCACCCGGCTTTCTCACTGCCCATGCACATTTCTGTGTCGGGGGAAGCCGATAGTCACGGCACACACCGACTTTGTTTACGATCGCCCGTCTCTGCTATTCCCTGAAGTTGCCCAGCTTGCTGAAATATGGTTACATATGCAAACATTATCTCCCAATTGTAACCTCATTTTCTGCTCTGCTGGACAGCGTGACCAGCATTTGTCATCTTGCCGCCCCCGCCCGCCACATCATTCATGTGTCTATAATTGTCATCAAGATGTGGCATGTCAGCAGGACTCCCGCGTCCGCTGCTCCCCATCTCCACGCAGTCACTCAGGTAACAAACCCATAATCTCACCCTGTTTTCATGATGGTTGAATTACACATAATTGTTTCTGCACAGTGATTGATTTCTGCCTGAATAGAGACCTCTGCCTTTTTTCAATGCGAGCGAGTGGCAGCCAAGTCTCTCCATCTAGGAGGAGGCAGCAGCCTTTGAAGAGATCAAAGCCAAGGCCGCGAGCAGTTGTGCGCCCTGGGAATATGGAAAGCCTTTATGCTCTCAACCCCATTTCCAACATCATGTTGGATTGCAGCTGCATTACATTCTGCCAGCATTCTTAATGCTTTTAGTATTGACTCTGACATCACCGATAGCTGTTTTAAAGTAACAAAAGCTGAAGGATGACTTATTTTCACAACTCCATAATTGGAACATGCAAAGTTAGGGGAAGGGAGCATTTGTTTTTAATCTGAGATACAAAAGAAAGCACAGAAAATTATATAAGTTCCCCAAAATTAAAAACACGTTTTTCATATGGAAAGAACAGAGGGGGCATTTTTATAGCCTAGACCACACAAAATGAACTGATTATGCACATGCTTTTTCAAGCCTAAAGGCTGAAGTAAAAATATGATTGGGCAAGTGAGTCAAATTGGGAAAAAAATATTGTGACTCACAGTACGTTTAGTGACTTTTAGCACCTGATGCAAGGAAAAATAATGCAGATGCCCAGGCTGTTGTCTCCCCTCTGCAGCTCCTTGTAGCAAACTGACAGTAGTTCATTACCTTAAACCAGACACACAGCACATGGCAAACACTAAATCTCTATTAATTATCTAAAAAGATAAATAATGACCTAAAAGTATAAAATACTGCAAAGCTTTATTTAAGCCTTCCTCTCCTCCAGTCATACAGACAATTCTTGGGCTGCCTTAAAACTACTCTTGCCACAATATTGTTTCCAGGGGCATTGAATGCTCCCACACTCCTTCTCTCTCCTCATCTGGCTTTGCTGCTGAAAACGAAAGTAAATTTCTATCAAGAAAAGACTGTCCTGAATTTTAATTAAACGTACATCTACATTACCCTGAAAAAATATTTTCAGGGAACTTGGAAAACCTATCAGCAGAAAGCAGGGAGGATAAGGAGGATGTAAAAAGCAAGAGCCTAGAAAGGCACAGCAGCTGAACCACCCTGTGTGCGTGTGCTGCCCAGTCTGAGCACCAGGGCAACTTTGACAAATATTTTTATTCATGGTAAAACCACTGAATAGGAGCCTTTAAGAGCAGTAATTTTGAAATATGGTCCTACAGCTACAGTGTGCAAAGTGGTGAGGAAGGAAGAAAGCACAAATAAAGCATAAGCTGTAAAGAATTAAACATTATGAGCACCCATGTATTAGCAATAAAAATAATTTCCTCTTAGCTGTATCGTTTTTGTTCTGCTGTACTAACACTCCTTTCCTCCCTGTAGTCATTAAAACCCCGACTCAAAGACAACAGCAAGGGGATCTGGCCTCCCTCCCTATGGACGCAGAGCTTATGTCCCTGTCATTTCAAGGCTGGGAAAATGTCTCATTTTCACTTTGACTGTTCCTTAACACACTAACCATACTGAGGCTGAAATTAGAGTCAAACGTAGCAAGCTCTTTTCCAAGATGTAAAAGCTTATCTTTTTTTAGTATCAAGACAGAAGTATTTTCTGTTGTAATCCAAGGTTTTGGAGTGTTTCCTCCCTCTACTCTCCTGCCATCCCCAGCAAATTTACTGCTTCCTCTCCACAGCCTGCTTTTTAAAATCAGGACTAATTCTTTGTGTCTCTGGTGTTCACTCTGATAAGCAGAGGGATGCTCGTAAAGCAACACAGAGGGAAGAGTGGTAAGATATGGGGAGCTGAAGCAGTCGCTGTAAACAGAGGGATCTGCTGCCATTATCTGCAGGACAGATATCTAATTCGACTTCTGCCTATCCCACAAGGAGTCTCACGTATCTAGAAACAAATGCCAGCCTCCAAAAACTGAGCAAGTAACATGCATAGCATTGCAAAGGTCTCCAAAACACCCACCGCAATGAAGACACAGCAGAAAAATAACTTTTACGTGATGCTGCAACTCTACCTTTCAACATCAAGCCATTACTATGATGAAAAACTATGTTTTACTGTAATTACTGCTAATTTTTCCCTTCCGGGGACTTTTGTGTTCATTTACAGAGGATTCACTTGCTACTTGATACTTTTTCTCAAAAGCTTGCTCCTGTTTTGCAGCTATTCAGTGAAATTCAAGAGACACTATTTAGCCCAAAAGAAGCCCCTGAAGGCTGCCTGCCAGTTTTTCACCCCGTGCAGCCCACTCCATCACCTGCACAGGCAGCATTCTGTGCCCAAGCAGAGGCACAGCTTCTCCTCACGCCGGATTCTTTGGTAACCACGTTAGCGAGAGTCAGCGACCCTGCCAGCCAACCTCCCCAGCTCCTGAAATCAGGAATTGGAATCCCTTCCAAGTGAAGGGATGGTCCTTCCTACCTGCAGGACCACAACGAACTGGGTTTTAAGTTTGGCTGTGGTGCTGGGGACCTTGCAGCCAGCAGCTGTGGCCACGGTCTGTGTCAGCTGTAGCTACAGAGGTGTGAAGAAACAAAAGAAAATGCCACAGCTGACCCGAGTAACCTGGCAGGGCAATGGCACCAAGGCACACCGCTTAAGAAGCACAGACAGGAAGCTGAGAGCTGTGCTCCAGTGAACACAGCCTGGCTGCACTGTAGTGTATTAAAATAGAAGATATTCAGGATGCCCAGGAAAAAGTTTAAAGCTTCCAACTGCAAATGAGGCGGCACCTCCTTGCAAACCATTCTTCCCACCAGAGGCTGCTGAGGCCCAGGGCACGGACACCACTGAGGCCTTGGCAGGTACCCACCACGGCTGCAAGAGGAAGACAGATGCCATTGCTGCCGAGATGCCATCCCAAAAAGCTGCTCTGAGGTCTCCCCATCCCCACAGTAAACAAATAAAGTCCCAGCAGGCCAGTGGCAGGGCAGCTGACAGAGAAACCCTGGCTGGTCATTCCCAGCACATTGTGTGCAAGAGCTGTGAATCAATGGCAGGTTCCCAAGAGAGGGAGCGCACCGTGCTCGTTATCTAATTGTGTTTGCACTGAACTTCTGAGAGGGAGGCAGACAAAAGTGGGGGAAGAAAATAATGATGCTGAGGGCAAACAGCCTGCTCCCCTGCAGGGGAGAGAGCAAACAGAAAACCAAATGGGAAGATACAAGTGCTGTTGTGCGGCAGGGAGGGAAAATGAGAAAACACGAAGTCTGTTTTTTGACGAAACCTTTTTTGGGCTAGTTTTCTTAGGCCCCTCCTTGCTTTTATTTAGAAATTTCAGTAGATTGTTTGCTCCATCATTCAAAGGCTAGGTATGAAACAGAGCCACAGCCAGCATGGACACAAACTTTCTTCCTATCTGCACTGGCTTTAATCCTCTTATTTTCCCTCCCTCCACCACACACATCTCAGTTTTTACTTTCTCAGGCTTCTCATTTGCTTTCATAAAAAAAACAAACTAAAACCAAAACCAACCTAAGAAACATATGTTTAGAAGTGAGCTGTCTTTCAGGTGAATTCCCAAAGTGAACTCAGGAATTACGGATTTTGTTCCCACCTCTGCCATCACCTTCCTCTCAGACTCCAAACAAATGTTGCTTTTTCGGGTCCTCATCTGCAGAAGTCTCCTCCCAGACTGTGCCTTTGCTTTTGGGAGTGGAGTGGGGGGAAGCAGAGGACATCCACACACACAAACACACACATAACCCCAGTGCCAGTGTGGGCGCCAGGGATACTTCCCAGGAATCTGCCAGCAGTCACTGACACACCGCAATTTCCACGGGTCACATCCTCATGCTACACTCTAGGTTGGGCAATTATACACAGAATTTACCTATTTCATGCTTAATTGCACAGGCACAAACTTTTGCTCCAGCCCCGAAGAGCTATGACTTACCGGCGGCACTTATGTTACCACAGGCACCTCTGCTGGTCCCGGCTTAACCTCCTAGGATCAAATCTCCGCCACTGGCTTAACCAGCCATCCCCTCCTGGGAGAACCCAGCAGAGGAGGGAGAGGAAGCACAGGCAACACAAGAAAGGCCAGCGTCAGCCCTCGGCTGACTTGTGAGCTATGGGCTCCTGGACACGCCACCTCCAGAAGAAAAATGCAACACCCACTTGTAGGCTCTTCTGTTGACTGAACCTGAAAAAATTATTTGTCCACAGAGAGATTCATTTAATGGAGGAGGGCATTTTTTGTGCAGTAAGCACTACTGTGTAATTATCCGAGTGTATTTACTTGGAGTCCTGGAAGACAAGCTTCACAAACTCACCGCTGAGATCCCCATCTCCTAGGAAGTCTGCCCGTGCCCCAAACACAGGGGTTTCTGAACTGACTTTAATTCAACCACATTTCCTGACTGAATATTTATTGTTCTGCCCCATTAGCCTGCACTATTCTCACACACATATCCTTGGAAAGAAAATGCAGTAAAAGATTTAAAGTGTCAAAGTGTCAAAGAAAGAGGGAAAGCTCCCTACACAAGTTGTTTTGGAAGCACCCTTGAACTGAAACATGTTTTAAGACAGCATTTTGACCAGCTCTCCTACAGTCTCTTAATATTTCCTTATTATAAACTATGAAGTCATCCTCTTACAGGTCACTCTGATAAAATTATATTTGCCAGCTATAAAAAAAAAAAAAAGTGTTTGCAATATTGCTGTCAAACTGTCTGGGGAGTCACCTAATAAATTAGCATTTTCTTGTGGTTCTCCTATTCCAATCCTTCCTTTTGAAGATTTACATCTAAAACAGGATCGCTGCACTATTATCTTAGAAATATCCTCAAAATAACTGAGGGGAAAAAAAGTCTCAACAAAACCTGAAAAATCCACACACTTAAGAACTAAGCTTTTTAAAGTTTTATTTCTTTCCTTTCTCCTTTAAATCCAGCAGAGCTTCCTTTTCTTCCTATAGCAGGAGTATTTAAGACACAAAATAAAGTGCAAGAGAGGTTTTGAGTGACAGCATTTTTCAAATCCAACATGTTAGTTTGAAACTTACTTTCGTAAGTTGAATTTCAGTTGTGTGCAGGAGGCAATGGGGCAGTAAAAACCAGACCAAAATACAGCCCAGCACGCTACTGTCAGAGGGCAGCCAGACAAGGGGCATTCTAAGGGGGTAAGCTATTTTAATCGCTTGAGTTTGCAAAAATGTATTCCAGTACGTTCGATGTATGGCTCACTTCCTCAATATCCTCACCGGCTCTCCCAGTGCCGGCTGGGTGAGCTCGCTGCTCCTTCCCGTGCTGATCTCCAGCAAGGGGACCTGGGCCTGCCCCTGCCTGCCCCACCACCCTGGGCTCCCACGCCTGACCCTGCTCACCTGTGAGCTCCCACCCCACGAAGCTCCGGAGAGGTTGAACCTGCACCTACATTTGCATTTGAAAAAGGAGGACCTAGGTGTGAACACAAGGACAGTTTTTACACTTGGCAGGGCCTAATTCACATGCAGAGGTTCAGGGGAGAAATCAGCCTCCCCTAGTTTAGAGGGGTCTCTGCATTGGGTCAAGCTCAGCTATTCTCCTGCTTCACCTCAACTTTTCTGGACACAAGTGTTTCTTCATGTTAAGATACGGAAGTGCCGCTGAGCGAACCACAAGCATGGAACAAGCTGCCAGGAAGCCTAAAATAAGGAGAGGGCACAGATGTGAGAATGAAGCCAGTCCGGAAAAACTAATCGAAGAAGATGTGCAATGGGATTTTGTGGTGTGGGACAGAACATGGGTTGGTGGCAAGAACCTTGCTCACTCTGAGTGCGAAAGGGAATGATACGAAACTTCAATGAAGGAAATACGGGACCGGCAGCGAGCAAAATAAAGAGCGAGGAAAAACAATTACCACTTGTAGCTGTGGCTTCCTGAACCCAATACAGCACCACTCAAACTTCAGAAAGGAGAGACCCTCAGCAAATCACTGGATTGTGGCATTTAAACAAAGTAAACAGATTTGTGTTGCTGGACAGAGTTTATCTGCGTTTTAGCACATCGGCAGGCAAAAAGCCTTCTCCCAGACCATGGTCTGTGTTTGACAAGCGTTGACACCTTTAATCGTCACCTCCACATTGTACTTTCTTCATGCTAGACAAAGCTTGCCAATGCAAGACTTGATAGGGATGAAGAAAGATCAAGGCAAAAAGATACGCCAGAATTGTGGAGAGACAACAAATGGTCACAAAGATAAGCCTCTGAGGCAGTTTTAAAACACTGAAAAAGGTAGAAAACTGAAGAAGTAGAGCCTTATACCATAGCTAAGTGACCAGTTAGAGAGAGAGCTCTGAGCAGCCAGTGTCTCTAGGATGCCTACTCAGAAATACAGAGCCTACAGGGACAGCATTTTAGAGATCATTGCTCTCCCCCTCTGAGCTAACAAAACTGCACAACAAAGGTTCCATGATCCCTTTCCCTGTTTTTTGTACATGATGAACCAAACAATTTCCAGACTGGTTTCCCTTAGATAATGACTGCAACCCCATCCACACCTCCGTTCAAGTCAGCTAAGGTGAAGCTGAGCTGTCATCAGTATCCACAGGATTTCAGCATCATGCCTTCCAGTTCTGTGCAATCTCACTCCTTGTGCTGACACAGTGAGGTTCATTGCAGCTCCCACAAATTCCCCATTTCTCAGAGCAGGGCTGCTAGGGTATGTGCAGTGCCTGGCGCTGTGCTGGACGTACAGCACCAGCCTGTTTTAAACTATTTTAAAGCTTCCCCACACAGAAAGTAAGGAGGGGAAAGGGAAAAAAAAAAAAAAAAGGTCACACAAGCAGCTTCTGCTGCTCTTTCCCAAAACAGTGTTACTAGGGCTGCCTCGGACCACCAGCACATGCCCATGTAACCCTGCTCCTTTGAAGCAGCAGCTGTCAGAAGGTTCCTCACAGCAAACACTTGTATGAAGTCCTGTGCTCCCAAGGGACTCCTTCCCCTACCCTGCCCTGGGTGAAGCAGACCTGCCCGCTGACTCGTGCGGCACTGTTTGAAGTACGGGCTGGAGTCCTGAAAGGGCTTGGATAGACAGATGCTTTTGGGAATTAACTGCGCTCTGGCTTGCTTAATAACTCCTAGCCAAAGCAATTCCTGGTTTATGTGTTACAGCTGGTGACAGCACTACACTTACTTTTTAAGTTGAGCTGCCCATTTTATAAATATTCAATCAAAGCCCCGTAACTTTACACTGTAATTTTTTGCTGACTAAGCTCATCCCATTGATTTTCACGCATCAACCTTGCCTATATCCACCGCCATTTAAAGAAAATAAACAATCATTGAGTCGACCTTTCAGCTCCACGAAAATGCTCTTCTACACAAGGGATTTCGTGACTTTGAAGATCACAGGCAAAGATATTCTAAGTCCTTCATCTCATCCTGAAGCCCCAGCAAGCAACACCACCACCAGAAGCCACAGAAGGCCAGCCACTTTTCCTCACGCAGTTCAGGCCCCTTTTCTTCCCCTTTAGGAGAGCAGGCAATCCCTGACTGATTAGCACAGTTGGTGCACATGTTAACTCCCTACTACACTTTTAGCTCAATCCCAAAGATTCAATGAATACATTTTTATTTAAGTGCTCAATCACTTTCTTGCTGAGAGGACAGATTCCTTTGAAGTGGGAATCCCAAACTAAATAAACATATCCACAAGATCCAAGTCTCAAATAGAAGCGACTGGGTTGCTAGATTAAGTTATTCTGAATGCAATTTTCTGAAGTGAATCCAATGCTTACGAAGGGCCAGAGCAACAGAGACTCTATCTAATACCCAAGTGCCTGGGCAGGAGCAGCACGCCAGGCAGCTGCACCTCCTGCCACCAGTGTCCTGCAGAAAGGGTCCAAACCCAGCAGCCAGGTGAGAACTGTCCTCATGCCAAACATGCCTTACAACCAAAACCAGCTTGGAGAGAAATGCCTGCTATCCCAGATGGGACACTTTGGGGTAAATGGGAGCCATACATGCACAGTGGGAGTGTCACAGCACAGAGTTTCCCTGCAGCAGCAGGGAGGACACAAGCTGAGGACAACCTGACTCGACCAGGTCAAGGACCAACTGCCTGGCTCCCAGCAGTGTTTCCCTTGAACCAGACAGACGCTGGATCACTGTTCATCCACGTGAGAGCAGCACAGGAGTGCACAGCAGGACACACACTCAGACCTCATGCTGCAAAATGTTTGATGTCCATCTTAAAACAGACTCTTGCACGTTTGTCTCTTTGTCTTCTTGAGAGACATGGTGTTTTACCACTAGTGGAAAAAAAAAAAAAAAAAGGCACATACCTCTGATAAGACTTGAGAAATATTAAGCAGCAGTAAAAAGCTTTTGTGTGGGTTATTTCCTTCCATATCAGGAGGCATTTTTGCTAACTATAAACAGAAGTTAAGTACTCAAGAAGCCAGGCCTGCGGTACCCAAGCTTTTCAATGCCTGCAGGCATGCAGCGCTGCAACTATCTGGAAAAAGCCTTTTCCTCTTTTGATGCCCGAACCTGTGGAGCTTCAGGCTTTCTTCTTGAACCATATCCTCCTTGGCACTTGCAGCCCATAACAAGCTATTCTTATTAACATGTTTTCTGGGCTGGGATTAAGTTGGAAAAGAGACAGGAATGACATTTTGCTTGAACCACTTTAAAAAGTAAGCAGCGGCTCTACCTTTTAAAGTTTATATTGAATGAGCTCCTAGATTTATAGAAAAAAGGAATATTTAGAACATAAACACACACAGGTATTGCTATACAGAAGCTCTAACTTTGATGATTTGCAATGGGTGGGGTTTTTGATAATGCCTCTGCTCAAGCCACACACACTGCCTCTGCACTGAGACATCAGGAGAATATTCTGTTTGCCCCTTGCCCATTCACAACTACATAGATTTGCTAATTGCATCAATGTGACAAGGAGGAGGCAGCAAAAGCTGAAAGTATGTTCTTTTCACCACTATATGCCGAAGATCACGGTAACAATGAACTGTATACCTAAGACACTGCCTGGAGCTCCAACCAGGAGTAATCAGACCAAGTTTCAGACAAGGACAACCTAGAGCCACTGTGGTGACTTCTTCTGCCCCCTTTTCCAAATGGAGGATTCCTCTTATTAAATGGGAGAAAGAAAACACCAAAACTTATCCCATGACCATTCACAGATATTGAGTCTATGTTTCAGAGTGGCCTGACTCGTAACTTAGGCTGATCAGCTGTGAGAGATGCGTTTGCAGCAATGAGGTGCCACTACCAGGGCTGAGCAGATTCCTGTTCTTTCCCAGTGCTGCCATTTGGCACAACTCACCAAACTCCTCAGAAAACACTGCTAAAATTCCTCCCTGGGCAAATGCTAATACACTCCGTCAAGTTCTGCTTCCATACATCCAGGAAGCCTTGTGCTCCTCTGTGCTAGATTTCAAAGTTACTTAAGGAGCTAATCGGCATCATTCGACTGCACCGCGAAGCCGCGGGCCGCGCGGGGTGAAGCTGCACGGCTTCGGTGTTGGATAAGCAGCTCTGACCTGTGGAGCCCTCAGCTGCCCCTTCCCTCAGCCTGGGGTTGTGGAGGGAAGAGAGACATCTTCGACAGGACCACAGCTGCCAAAGGCCCCCAGAGCATCCTGCTCCCATGCCAACTTGGGAATCAGAGCAAAGCTTTCTGGTGGGTGACACGGGAGCAGGAGCCCAGCCACAACTCCTGCACTGTGGAAGCCTGTTTCATATTGGGCCAGGGAGGTTTCAGCTGACCACAGCTCCAGCAATTCCCTACGACTGCATAGTGAGAAGAAGCAAATTCTCAGGAAAAGACAATACAATGAAAAATCAGGCTTGTGTCCTTCTGCAGTTCCCATACATCCCCCTTGGGGCTCCAAAATTTCCCCACAAGCAAGTGAATCAGCCCGCTTACAGAGGAGCAGAAGATGTGCCTAGGGAAAAAAACCCTCTCACTGAGACTCCGTAGCCACTCATTTCTGCTATTTCTACCCTCATCCTTCCTTCTGCCCATATTATCCTCTGAATCTCCTGGGACATTTGCTCTTCAAGGTGGGAACTAACTCCATACCCACTGCCGTGCAGAAACACACAAGGAATATCCAAAATTTCGGCTAGTCCTGGGTTGTTCCCAGCCATCCAACTCTCTTAGAAGAATTCTCCCTGATTTTCAGATATGCTGCACTGTGCAAGTTGCCATAAAATGTTTATACATTGTATCCTCAGTCCTATTTAACACATCCAGCTGCTACAGAGAGGCAGTTGAGCCACAAAGAAAGAAACCCAGACCCCAAGAACACATATGAACAGACAACAGGCAGGTTGCAGAAATCCCCTATCTTTCCATAGGAAGTTTACTTTATGGAGAATGAGAAAGAAATCCAAAATTGTCTTCTGGATGAATTTACAACACGGAGAATTGATCCTTCTTCAGTCACCTCCTCTGTTCCCACGTTCCCACCAAACAGTCAAGAAAGCTTTGCCGCCCCAAAACTAGTCTTGTTAACCAAAGAAGAAAACCCACACGTTAGAAAACAAACAGCTGTTTCCATCTGCCATCTTCAGTACCCCCGCAATGCTCAGAAACCACCAAGAGATATCTGGAGCACACAGGATGCACATTCACAGGTGCTACTGCGGTCTGCTACCATCACATGCCACTTCTCCTGCAGCCACCCAAAGAGACTTACCCACCTATCTGATAAGAACACACACTGCGGCAGGAGCCTCCTACCTGAACTCGCAATTAACACTCTCCTGCCCCTAACTAATACAACTTGGAAATAGCAAATCAGTTGCCAGTAAAATAAGAAAATTAAAAAAAAAAAAAAAAAAAGGCAGGGAGAGAAAAGACCTCCCTAACAACAGCAGATTTTGGAAGATTCTAAATCCTTCTCAAACACACTCTCTCTTCCAAAAGCTGCACTGAAATGAGACTTCCACTTTTTTATTATGGTTTATTAGGCAAGTTGTGTCTGACTATAGATTCGTACTTTAAATTTTACAAAGCAAGCTTCTGAATCATTTGCCTTTTAAAAAAAAAACAAAGGAAAGGCTTTTTTTCCTTCCCCTTCTACATATGGTGATGAAAGTAACTTTTTTTGCCTTTCCAGGAAAGCTTTGCTCTCCCTTTTCATAGATGGTCCTTGCTCTGTGTCTGGACACCATTCCCCAGGGGTGCAGCCCCGGGGCAGTCTGCAGTCAGCAGGTCCTTCCAAGGTGGAAAAAAAGATTCAGCGCCCCAGGGCGCCTTTTTAATCCTGGCTAACACCTCCAGGCAACAGATGCATCAACAAGAAGCGTCTTTGTCATGCAAATAGCAGGGCACAGGTACACACCAGGCACAAATGGCTGGGGATCACTGTCACCCCAGGGGAGACCTCTGCCTCCAGTGCTTGCTGATCTCAGCTGCTCCTTGCCCGCAGCCCCGGCAAGGGGAGGCAGAGCAAAGGCGGAGGCTGGGAGCCCACGGAGGTGAGCGCGGCGCGGCGGAGCCGTGGAAAGCCACGGAGAGAGCGAGCGTGTCACCTCCTGGGTGCCGCGTTTGGATCCCGCGCGCATTAAAACCCAAACTGTCAGCTGCGAGCCCAGCAAAGATTACAGTTCAATTAAACAAAAAAAAATTATTTAATAACTCAAGCGTGTAGCCTTGTGGTTAAACTGAAAGAACTCCAGGCTTATGTCAACATTGCAGCCATGCAACAGCACTGTTTTATTGAAATAGTGGTGCTGCTGTAACATGCAAGAGCAGCACTGAACTAAATTAGCCCCTCAGATGTTCAGCACGCAGCTTTACAATTAAAAACAAGATGTGTTTTCCCCCCTTCCTCCCCTCCACCACACCCACAAAGGGCAGTTCCACTGCAAGATGATATTCTGAGGGCAACGATGCCAGATCTGTAAAGAGTGGCAGCCCCACAGCATGCATATATGGAAAAAATCCTCAGTGAATAATTAAATTGGATTTTCTCGTTCCAAGCCATGCATCAGCACTCAGGACTTTCTTAGGAAGATAACGTGGCAAAGAGGGGGTAAAAAAACGAAGTCTGAAGTTTCCTAGTCCTCCAAAGATCAGATTTGAGTCTCAATGCCCTCTTGAAAAGCTGCATGCTTTCCCCTATGATACATCCAAAAGGAAGTTTTCTGTAGAAAAACGTTTACAACAACAAATATCAACAGACTGTGATCATCATACTTCACCCTAAATGGCTGTAGGCCTCTGAACTGGAATTAATACACAAAAAAACCCCCACAGCTATAGAAAGCAATATATTGCATGAGTTTTTGCATCTTTCAAATGCAGATCCCTGCGTTTTCCAGTGCCAAAGCACCCTGTCATTCCAACTCCAAATACACACTGATTTAACATGTTTTGCTGCTGTCAAATTATCAACACAGATCAGGCCCCCTCCTTTTTGTTTTTGAAGTCAAATGCCACAGCCCTGAATAAAAATCAAGAACGTCAGAGAGCAAAACAATACCGAGACATCCAAGTAAAAAAAAAATCTAAGAGCCAGTAAGAGGGAAAACTGTGCTTTATCACAGGGAAGTACCAGCATCCAACTTCTCCTATCACAGCACGCACAACAGCAGCGGCATTTTTCCAGCAGGATGCCTACAAGCAAATTGTTTCCCGCTCCACTCCGGCTCTACTAATATAATTTCCACAGCTCATTTTAACACCGCCTCTCCACTGCTCTATATGTATACCAAGAGGCTTACAAAAATAAATGGGAATTGACTATCCAGAATTAAAAGTACATTAAAATCCATTAAACATGCATCTACACCAATGGAAACAGAGGGACCAACCTGGAAGAATCAGTGCTTGCCACAGTGTAAGGGAAAGCTGTAACTACTGCATCACGGTTGAGATTAATTCCTAAACGACCATTTCACAATTTCTCGCCGAAGATACAGAGTATGTTTCGAAACAATGCTGCCAGATAGATAAAGCCCTAATGCAGACCAACTGATGGTGGAAATAAATATCAATCAACAAAGAGCAACGCCACATCTGAAGGCAAAAAAAAAAAAAAAATCCAATCTTCTCATCTTACTGTCATGCAACTTTAGCAGTTCTGCTTGCAGCCCTTGATTTTCCTCAACAAATGAAGAGTTAAAGCCAGAAAATTCACATCTGTCCCAGTCACTACAAAGACAGCATTTACATCATTCTGCCATAGATTATCCTACAGTCGTAAACCAGGGCTCCCCCCACAAAGCCCCCAGCCCTGTTCACAGACATTAATCTCAGCTTTTCCACTGTGATCACAACCAACACCTCTAAGAGCTCTCAAACTCCACTGGACAGAGGCTCTGAGCAGCAGAAGATGAACCTTCATTGTCACTGAAGCTACCCAAAAACCCTGTTGTAAGCAGACTCTGCAGCCCAAACAGGAGGAAACCCAGCTTGCCAAAACCAGCCTTTGGAAGAGATAACTCACTGTTCTGGGGATGGGTGGCGACAGAGATCCATTAGGCATGTAGGGGTCGTTATTCATATTTGGCATCATGATATACCCAGAATAACCAGAGTATGATGGTCCCTTGCTGTATAAGCCACTGTCTGGATGCTTTCCTATGGAAGATGAAACAATGATTACATTATTCCCCACATACGCATTTCTCATGAGGTAGAGCACTGAAACAAGTACCGTACATATATAAAAATGTTCTGCATGCAAATGTTTCCTTACTCATGGAAATTACTGCTGACAGAAAACGATACGAAGCATTTTGTAATAACTTTTTTTTTTTTTTTAGGAAGAGTTAATTCTTAAAGGAGCAAGTACTCCCAGTGAGGAGATTTTGTTTAAGTAATATACAGAATAGCCTAAAATAAATTATTTTGCTAGTACTCATTCAAATAAAAGTAGACACATCAGCAATGACATCACATTTCACAAGTAGCAGTCTTTCCCAATTTTATAAATGCCTCTAGGATTTGTCAATTCAGAATTATTGCCTGCATGGGTTTCCAACGTCATTGTTAGGAAAGGGAGGACAAGCCTGTGATAACTAGATATAATAATTTCCTTCTCTTGCTGAGCCAGTGTGTGCAGCGAACAATTCATTCTGGCTATGCTCACTGGGAACAATTAAAGGGCAGGGGGTGGCTTGGAAGGAGATCCTAACAATTGGGAGGGGGGCTGTTGAGCACACATGGTACTACTGTCAAGAGGGAAGCCAAGTGAGGGAGGCTGTTTGGTAGGAAAACAAAGTGTTTGGGTCCAGGTCCTGCAAAAAGAGTGAACAGGTCTCCCACCTCCATGTCTGTTGACAAGCATACTACTTGAAAGTGAGGTTTGAAGAAGGTGCAGAGCTGAAAACTATCCAGAGCTGAACACCTCCCCCTCACTGCCCAAATGCTATGAGCATGGACATCATTGCTTTTAGGCTGTTCAGCTACAAATTCGGAGGAAGACGGTGACAGAGTCCCCAAAACAACCAGGACTGAACTGTCTCTGTCTTTATATAGAATTTATAATCTGGTTTAGCTTGTGATGATAAGCATTTGATTTTAAGCACAGTCTCCCACCCTTCACCTCACACATTCTCTGCACGTGTGTCCAGCTTCCTAAAGGATATTCGATGAACTCTGCTATTTCCTCTGTCCTTCTCCAATCAAAATTAACCAGTTGGTACATTAAAAAATGCAGGAGGTCTGCTCATACTTGGATTTGAAAGAGGAGATTTAAGTGACAGATTTTGGCTATGGAGCAAAGCAGGGGGTTTCTGAACACAACCGTACACTATGTGAGTGAAGAGATAGATGTATTTAAGCTGATATCCTAAAAATAGTTATTTCTTCAGTGAAGATCCATTTGGCCTACTTATCAGTTCCTAAACAACTGGAATACCATTTGGTCACTCAAGATAAACGGGCTGCACGTTCATCTCCTTTTTAAATGTGCTTTGAAAGCACTCTGGCATCCCTTCCCCCTACAAAAGATGTTAAATTTACGTTTTCCAAAAGAAACCAAGTCCCAGTTTCAGGACTGCATGGAGGGTCACAGAGAGACAACATTGCAAGACAGGACTGCGCGCGTCTCACCTTCCTCGGGGTGTTCTCTGCCTTTATCATGGTAGGAATCCTGTGCTTGAGTCTGCCTGGAAACCTGGCCACAAGGAATCCACCATCAGAAAAGAAGAAGAAAAAGAAGAAAAGTCATTGTATGGATGCTCGTTTATCAATCACACTGCTACAGTTTCTTGAAGGAAGAGAGGAATTAAGAGCACAAGATAAACATCTTTCTTTTTCCTCTTAAGTCGCTTGGAAGGCAACTGTACCAGAAACGTTTGTGTAAACTATTGTTTTATGACAACGTGAATAACTAAAGGGCTTTGCAAAGCATTTCTAGCAGAAGCAGGCTGCATTTAATGAAAGTGGATCATTTCTGGAAAATATTTGGCACTCTGGCGGTCAAAACGCTCTTGGTAAAAAGATACCAAAAATAATAATGAAAATCAGGTTGCCCTCCTTAGCAGATCTTTAGGAAAAGAAAAAAAAAAAAGAAAAAAAAAAGAAAAAAAAAAGAAGAAAAAGAAAAAAGAAAAAAAAAAGAAGAAAAAAGTGAAAAGGAAATTTTAAAAAATGAAAAAATTCAACAAAATTTTAAAAAAGGTAGGCTCCCCGCTCGCTCTGAAGTTATTTTAGTGTCGGGAATTTCTTCCCAAACAGTTTTATGCAAATCCCTTAAAGAGTTTACAGCTAATGCTCCGACCCCGCTGATTTTACTGAGGAAATTTCATGGCTGCTTGAGGTCTAATACCACCGCACCGTCGGGGAACTCGCGGCAACTTTCTCGTCCCGGGCCGAAGCGCGGAGGGGGCTCTGCCCGGCGCACCTCTGGAGACGGGGTTTGGGGTGGAACGATTTCTTTTCCTACGTGAATTTTTTTTTCCCCGGTGCCCCGCCGAAGCTCCCTCCCCGCCGGCATCCCGCGCCCCCTCCGTCCGCGCTGCCCCGCGGAGCCCCCGCGGCCGCGCACCTCGTGCCCGTTGGCGCCGGGGGCGATCTCGGACTCGTTGACGAGGGAGGACTTGATGTCGGCCAGGTCGCCCTCCTCCTCGGGGTGGCTGATCTCGGCGAAGATCTTCTCCTTCTGGGGGTCCCCCTCGTCCTTGAAGGGGATCATCTCGTCGGTGGCGCAGAGCTCCGGGTCCCCCCCACCGCCCCCGGCCCCCGGCAGCTGCGGCATCCTCACGGCAGCGCGGCGTCTGCTGCGGCCGCCGGCCCGCCGCGGGAAGGGGAGCGGGAGGAGCAGCGGGGGGAGGAGGAGGAGGGCGGAGGAGGAGGAGAGAGGAGGAGAAGGAGGAGAGAAGAAGGAAAAATCCCGTGAACTCCTCGGGGTTGCTCTCGGCAGCCGGAGACCCCCGCCCGTCCGCCCGCCCCCTCGGGGCCGAGGTACCCCCTCTTCCGAACGACACCGACGAACCGGGGACCCTCGCCCCGACGCGCCGCACGGCCGGAATAGGTCGAAATACGCCCGCCCGCGTCCCGACCGCGCCAGGGACCGCCCCCTAGGAGACCCGACCCCCTTCCATCCCCCCCGGGACCCGGGCTCACCCCGGGGGCGAGGAGACGCGGAGGGGAGCGGAGCCCGCCCGCGTTTCGCCTCCGAGTGAAGTTGCCACCACCCCGGAGGGACCGAGTTAAAATGGCTGGGGGGACGCGGGCAGGGGGAGGGGGCGCCCCGGGGTAAGGGGCCGGCGCTGCCCGCGCACCCACCGGGCCTTTGTCCGCCGCTTCGTCCGCGGCTCCGGGCACGGCTGGGCTCGGCTCGGCGGTACCGCGAGGGGCGGGGGGCCGAGGAAGAAACAGCCCCGGGAGGGAGGGAGCGAGGGCAGGAGGGGAGGGATGGAGCGGGCGGGGATGTGACCTCCCCCCCCGCCCCTCGCTTCCCTCCGCGCCCGCGGGCAGGGGAAAAAGTTGCCGGCACGGCGCCCCCGGCCGCCTCCGCGCTCAGCGCCCGGCGCGGGGCCTCCTGCCGCAGCCGGCGGGCGCGGCGCCCCACGGGGGGCGGCGGTGGGGCGCGGGGCGGCGGCGGCAGCGCAACTTCAGCATCGCTCCCGCCCTCCCTTCCTCCGCCGTCGGGGCGGGGAGGGGCGGGGGCGGCGGAGATGAAAGGAACCGCCGCCGTGACTGACACCGTGTCCGGGCCGGGAGGGCCGAGCGGCGGGGGCGGAGGGAGGAGGGGGCCGGGGCCAGCGCCAGCGGGGAGGGAGGAGTGGGCGGGGGGGGAGCGGGTGCGGGGCTGCCCCCGGGCAAACTTTGCTCTGGCTGCTCGGAGTAGCCTCTCCGTGTGTCCGTGTGTTCTATCTACACGCACACGTGTACGTTTGTATGTGCGTGTCCGCGTCGCGGGGGGTGCGCCGGGGCACTGCCGCTCCTCTCCCTCCACAGCCAAGAGCCCGCCGAGGAGGGCACAGGCACTAGCTGCATCCCCGGGAAGGGCGGACAGACCTGCTGTTTTAGGGCTGCTTTGTTGAGCTTTCCCCATCGCCACATGGCGCTGCTGCGGTGTGGGAAGTGTGCGAGGGATTGACTAGGCTCTGCCCGCGCCCGCTTCGGACGAAGGGCAGAATTAAGACATCCCCGCTGAACCCAGCAAGTGCCCGGCAGAAACGAGTGGTAGCCCCCGAGAGACGCGGAGAAACCCGCCGGGGGCAGCTCGTCCCGGTTTCGGACCGGTGAATGGAGCCAGAGCAGTGACGGAGATTCACCCCTCCACCCTGTCCCGTTCCTCCTGCACCGCGCTGCCCCGTTAGCTCCCGGCTGGCTGATCCGGCATCGCCCTGCAGCAGGGCACGAGTACGGTAAAAAAAAAAAAAAAAAAATCATCCAGACAAAAGCAGGCGCTGCGCTTGGGAAAACGTCAGGATCCGCAACTTTTATTTTGCGAACACGATGGGCGCACATTTTGCAGGAAACAACTTCCCAGTATTTTGGCATCGGAAAAGTGTGCTTGGTGCTTTGCACATGCCCCGTCAGGTTGCTAAACCTTCAAGCGCCGGGAGCCAGAGGAACGGGAACGTGTGGATGCTCAATCCGTTTTCGGCAGATGCTGGGTTCGGCACGGCGGCACTGCCGGCCGGGACACGGGCGGGCTGAGCCCGGCTGCCCACGCCGCCGCCCGCTGCTCTGCGTCATCGTCCTCGAACGGGTAATTAAAATCCAGCTGAGAAATTAGACCCTTCAAACCCCGAGAAACGGGTCAAGGTAGCGGGAAACGGGAGATGGACTTGCCAAGTCTCACAAGTGCGTGAAATAAATGGTGGAGAAAGAAAGAAATTAGAAATGTGACTCCTGGGAAGGGGCTTAATTGTGCAATGCTCCCCAGATGCAGGGAAGACCCCCTCTCCCCCGGAGACGCCTGCAGAGAGGCGATGGGGAAGCGGTTGTTTGGAAAACGACAGACAACTCGGGGATGGTTCCTGAGCGGAGATGCACATCTCCGCATCCCTCCCGCCCCTCTTCCCTTTCCTGGCGCTCGGCGGGCACCGGACACCCGGGCCGGGCAAAGCTGCCCCGGGACGGTCCCGCTCTGAACAAAAGACCTTCGGCGAGAGTGTTGCAACCCGCTCCCCCGACGGGACGGGGCGGCGCGGCCCGGGAGCGGGCAGGGACCCCGCCGGAGGAGCCGGCAGCGCGGCCACTCATCTGTTTCATTACCGGGTCCCTCTGGAAAAGCAGCCTCCCCCCGCCCCTCCGCCGTCCCTTCACGTGGGCTGGAGTCTTTCCCGGATCGGTTTTTTGGTGGAAGGATTTTGAAGACAAAAAAGGGCCGGGGTGGGGGCGGCGGGACCGGGGCGGGGGAACGTGTGTGTGGAAACCGTAATGATTTACGACGAAAAGATAAACTCAGGAAACGTCAACTCCAACGTCAGATTTGACTGGAGACAACACAAAGCTGTCGCTGTACTCGCAGTCCTTGGGGCACGGCCGGAGGCCAGGGGGCAAGGCCCGGGGTAGGAGGACGCCCCGCGGTGGCCCCGCTCTCACCCCCGACGGGACCCGCCGCCCTCCCCGGGCCACCGGGAGCGCGCCCGCCGCCGTGCCCGGCACCCGGCTCCGCAGCGGCTGCCGCGCCGCTTGGTACTTTCGTAGGGATTGTTTTCTCTATTTAGGTGTTTCTTCTTTTTTTTTTTTCTCTTTGCTTTTAGCTTGAGTTTGTATTTTCCCGTGGTTTGGGGTTTTTTCGTTTTTGTTTTGTTTGTTTGCTTTGTTGTTTAATTTTGGACAGGGTTTGCTGGGGTTCTTTTTTGGTCGTTTGAGTGGGTTTTAGCGTGTCAGAGGGAGCTGAAGAGTTTTTGATGGTCGGGGGTTTTTGCATTTTCAGCGTTGAAGGGACGAGCACTCCCCGACCTCCAGCCCGGCTCGCCCGTACTGAGCGGGGTGAGGGGGCGACGAACGGGCAGGGCAAAGCGGCCCCGGCGCGGGCTGAGCACCAGCGCGGGGAGCAGCGGCACGACCCCCGCAGAGCTTCGGGGGGGCTGAGCGGGGAGAGAGGGGAGAGCCGGGGTGCCAGTGACGACCCCTCCGGGCGCAGTGAGCGGGGCGGGGGACACAGGACACTCTGGCGTGCGAAGCGGCGGCCGCCGCCGGCGCCCCCTATATAGGGAAGGGCGGGAGTGGGGCGGGGCGGCGGCGCCTTTGATGTCCCGCCGGCGGCCCCTTTCATCCCCCCCGGTCCCCCCCGCCCCGAGCTCTTTGTGTGACTAAATTTGGCAGGAGCATGGAGGCGCGCCAGGGCGCCCACGTGTGCGCCGAGCTCCCAGCTGAGAGAGCCGGGGTTTTCTTCCGGGTAAGGAGACAGCGGGGGAGATCAAAGAGTTTGGGGAGCTGGAGCCGAAATGTGCAGTGGAAAGAAAGTAAAATTAAATAAATAAATAAATAAATAACAGAAAAGGAGGGAGGGAAAAATTTCCTCCGTCCTGGACGCGTGCCAGTCAGAGGCAGGAGGGAGCAGGGGGAGCACATAGTGGTAGGGGGGACCGGCGGGAGGGAGGGGGAGGGGGGAAATATTCTCGCAAAAGGGGGTTGCAGTTGTTTTCTGAAAAGAAAAAGAATAAAAACCGACCAAGGAACCAACAGACCAACCCTTTTGTTTCAAGCCGCCGGGCTGCGGGGCCAAGCGGGCTCCGCCGGGAAGAGCCGCCCGACAGCGCGTCCAGGAGCGCGGCCGGGACAGGGCTGCGCGGCCGCGGGGCAGAACTCCTTCAGACTGCCTGACAAACGGGCCCACAGCCGCCACAGCCCCCTTCTCCCGCCCCAGAGGCCGGTTCGGAGGGAGCCTTTCCAGGCAAACCCCCCGCGGTTCTTTCTCCCCCTGGGAAGCAATGTCGAGGGTGGTCCCCCGAGGGGTGGGTGCGCTGGGGGGCCAGGCGCCTTTCGCGGCAGCCCACGCTGTGCCCCGCGGCTCCCCGGCGCTCACCGCGCTGCTGAGGGGCAGCGGAACCCCTCCGTGAGCCCTGCGCGCAGCGCCGCGGCAATCCCCGGGGTCCCGCTGCCCCCCGGCCCGCCCCGGGCCTGCCGGCACGGCCACCCGGCTCTCGCTGCTCCCTCGGCACTGCAAAGCACAACAAAAAACATGTTAGGTTTTAAAATTTCTCGAATCGAGCCATTTCGGTGCCTTTTTCAAGGCAATGTGGCTGAATTGTGCGCGCTCCCCGCGTCTGCGTTTGGCACCCCATTTAGATAACATCCGTGATTTATGTGCAAGTTGAATATATAGGCTGAATTCCCAAATTCCTTCTGAAGCAAATAAATCCTCCCCCTTCAGGACATGGGGGTGAGCAGGGCCAGAGCAGGGATGTGATGATTAGCCCTGGCTCTGCAGAGTTAGCGCTGTGGTGTCCTGCACATGCTGCTGCTGCACAGCATCGCTGGGGAGCCAGCCTCGGGCTGCCTCAGGTTGTATGGATGTGTTTGGATATACGGACCTGTTCTGTGCCTCTAAAACGAGGATAATACTTCTAAGGCTCTTTTTTACCCTGTTAGAATAAATGCACTGTTGTGTTTAAAGAGATTCTTCTGATGAAAGCCGTAGGGAAAGCTGTAAATAACAGACCAGGGTTTTGGGGGGGGGGGGAAACCCAGTGTCCTCCCTCACTCTTGTGTTGTACCAGGCAGACAGTCCCTTTGGTGGTGCAGTCCCTTTCCAGTGTTTTTACAACACAGTGTCCAGATATCTGGCATAGCTTTGGATTTGGGTCCAGGTTTGGATTGCAGACGCTGTGGCTCACACTCCATGGCCTATGTCCAGCTGCTTATCAGCGTGGGTCACCTGCTGTGGCCTCCAAGATGATGCTGATGCTAGTCCCTGGTAGCCTTGAGGGAACTTAGGTGTGGTGTGGAGGGGATGTCTCATTGCATGTATGATCATTTCTGTCACGGTGGCTGAAAGGGATTCTTTCCAACAGTCAAGTCAAGAGGATTCTGCCGAGTGAAGGGAAGAATTTTGTATTTGGTGCAAATTTATGTTTTAAGTGGAGAAAAAAAACCAAAAAGGGAATAATATATTCTGGGTTTGAAGACTCATTTATTATGAGCCTTTATGAAATACGGACTCATTTTTTAAATTTGTAACAAAGGGCATCCTGGCTATGTTTCTAGCAGCTATATCAAAGAGTAACTGCACTTCTCATTTAAAGCTACTTTGAAAGAGATCACATGTAATAGGTATTAGGATATTAAGAGTGTATATGTGCTTTTTGCTTTTTAATTTACACATCCAGCTTTCCAGTTCTGGGATGCCATTAATGTTCTTAGTCCAGAATTACTCTATTTAAAGAGCTAGGTTTTCTTAGCTCTTGCAACAACATGGGCTTTATGAGATTTGAGTGGGCAAATCTTACCAGTGCATTTTTACTGTAAGAGCTTTTGTTTAGAGGAAGGCATTGATGTCTCAGATCTGACAAATGTGTTATCTTATTTTGAGATTCAAATAGTCAGTAGTTAGTGGCTGTTGGCTTTTTTTGGTGTTTTTTTTTTTTTTTTTTTTTTTTTTTTTTTTTTTTTTTTAGTGCAAGATAAAATACAGGGCAAGTGGCATAGTTTATTCAAATAAATGATGACACAAAGTCATCACATTACAAAGTAGCTTGCAAACTAACCCTTACATCGAGCAGTGCCATTGCAGGATTATTTCTGATGACTCATCAGATCAGATAATCCACAGCATGTGGATAAAAGGGGACACAGGACTCAGAACTAAACCCAGAAAGCCACGCTTGGAAAAATGCAAAATGTGAGGTTAATGTTGTATTAAAGGTAAGACCTGAAAAGAGCACGGCAACATGCTGCCCCCCAGCAGGGATTTTTAGCCTGGCATTTTTGAAAGGACCAAAGAGATGTTCAAAGGGAGTGCAGTAAAATATCCCCAAAGGGGCCTTTGAAAATCCAAACTTTAGTAGTTTTGTGGGACGCCACATTAATGTGAGATTCTGGCTGAAGAAATGTCTTTTAATTTCAGAGTAGCAATTTTGCCCATTTACGTCAACATTTCCTACTTTCTTGGAGGGGGAAGTTCTGCTCCTGAATAAATAAATGTTACACATGTCCCAGAAAGGATGAGATTTTCTTGATCCCCCAGAGCCAGGATGCCACACCCAGGGGCAGTGTCTGTGGGCAGGCTTTCAAAGGCCCCTCCAACAGAGTCCTGCTTCTGCACCTCTAGCTTGGACTCAGAGGTGCTGGTGAGTGTCTCACGCTGGAACTTCTTGGATGCACCAGCCAAAGCCCATGAGGGCCTTTTGCTGGGGTTTTGTGCACGTGCAGTTGGGAGCATTGTGCTGGAAATGTTTATTTCTGTTTGTACTTGACTGTACAGTGCAAAATTAGTATCTGGAGCCCCGTAAGTACATGAGGTGCTTTGTAAAGCACTCACCCTTTTACAATAGCCCTTGGCATGGCTCTAGCGAGACCTGTTTTGGAATTCAGTGTACACCTATTGATATATTCTGCCAAATACATAATGAACATGCAGAGCTGACTGTGCACCAGTGTTTCCTTCTAGCTTTTGAAATGGCGATCGTTCCCTTTCTGCGCTCCCAACAAAATCAAAGCATCTTGTAATCCTTTGCGCGTTTTTAAGTGACAGTAGTCCTCTGTTCCCTGACAAATATTGCCAGCAGAAGCCTGGTAGCTCCAGACAAGGTCCTTTGAAAGAGGTGGGAGGGGAGAGGGGCTCTGCAGGCAGCTTTCCAGCAGCAGCTGTGCACTAGCGGCATGGGAGTGTGGGAGGCTACTCCCGGGTTAGTAAGACAGTTCAGCAATGCAGTGAATGTGTGCTCGCAGTACATGACTCCTATTTACTTTTTTTTAAATTCCCCGACCTTTGTCTGACCAAGTCCATCGCAGCTGGATGGGGAGGGGGAACAGCAGCCAGGCTGTACCAAGGATCTTGCTGCTCTCGGTGAAACATGTGGCACTCCCCCAGGGAAAGTGTTTAAGGCAAGTAACGAGGTGGTGAATTTTCTTTCTTGCTGAGAAAGTTATTTGGACTCGGGTCTTACTTTACTGTACCTTCTCTCACTTCCCGTGGAAGTAAGTGCCATTAATTTGCCCAACAGAGGTATTAAATGGTAACAGCTGAATACCAGTCAAAGGCAGCAGTGTTTGATAGGGAAGTGCCAGAGAAAGAGGAGTTTGCAGGAGTCTGGGGTATTGTTCAGAGCCTTGTGATCTCAGCATCACAGCTTCACAGTTCCAGGTCTGGTAATGATCTGAAAATGCAAGTCTTCATGGTGACTGGAAGGCAGAGAGGCACAACCTATAGGGACAGCAGCTGGGGCTCACCTGTTGATGAAGAGCAAGATCAGTCTGAGTTGCAGCTGGCCCTTTCACCTTTAGCTCCATTTTCCTTTGAGTGGGTCTCGTGGACTACTTGTGTCCATGTCCAGGGGAAACAGGCAGTTTTGGCTTGCAATTTAGAGTTACAGAAAGACTCTCTAAAACTGAGGGAAGTAAAAAGATGTGAGCAAAAGTCCTGTGGGTGGTGCCGAGTTGTCAAAGGAGAAGATCACATGCAAGGAGGTTTCAGTCAAGTTCTGCAGACCCTGACTCATAATTGTGCTGGGGTGGGGACCTACAGATGAGACCCCATTCTGAAAAAGAGCTGATGAGGGATGACACTAAGGACAGTGTGGGGTAGAGAAGAAAACTGTAAGTGAATGGTTCCACTTAAAATTCCAGAATTCCCTGTGTGATGCTGCTCTGAGTCCCCCAGACTGCTTGTGGCTTCTGCTGAGCTCAGCCAGAGCATGGGTGCTCAGGCTCTCTTCAAATAAGCCTGCCCAAAGAGGAGAATGGTTTCTGCCCTTCTGGAGAAGGGGAACGAGAGAAGGGGACCCTTTAGGCTGGCTGGGCTATTGCAGAGGCTGGAAGCAAGGGTTCTGAATGTGGCCCTTGTTGCTCATCTGCCAGGTTACACCATGATTGATCAGTCAGCTTCTGGCCTGTAGATCTCCACAGATGTACATCTCCACGGTGCTTTCTCTCCTGTTTCTACCTTGCCTCCTCTGCTGCTTTGTGCTGGTCAGAAGGAGGGAGCAGCTGCAAAACTTGTGTGTCTTGGTGAGCCTCCAGTCAGCAGCTGAGCTGTCAGTCCTTGCCCACATAGCAAGGCTTTTCAACAAAACAAGAGACTCCTGATAATAATGCTCTTCCTGGCTAAAAGAGTTTAATAGCTTTTACTAACTTCAGCACCTTTTTAAACAATGTGTAATTAAATTATGAAGTTTCTTGCTGCAAGATGTTATGGAGGCTGACAGGATGCATAGATTCAGAAAAGGATTAGGCAAATCCATCTTGTCTATGAAGCAACCTCCAGCTTAAAAAGTCCCTGAACCTCCAATTGCAGGCGGTCATTCCAAGCACAATTCACAGAAAGTGATGCAGCAGAGGAGTGCAGATCAGAAAACCAAAAACTGCAGAAAATTACTCAAATCCATGCTGTGATGGAAAAGTCAGAATCTGAATTTGCAGCATGCCGTCAGTCACTGGCCTCCAGCTATAACCAAGATTGATACCAGCTGATGTATGCATGCTGCTACTTAAGTTGATAATGAAATAAAACTTGCCCTGCTTTATTTGTCTGTCCCTTGAGGAATTCAGTTTTTCAGACCTCTTTCACAGCCAAGACTACTTTTTATTACATTTATTTATGTTTTCTGGCTGTGAAGCATCTAAAGAGTGTTTCATTAAAAAAAAACAACAACAAAAAAAACCCAACCAAAACCAAACCCCCAAAACAAACAAACAAACAAAAACAAACAAAACCAAAACCACACACACACACAAAAAACAACCAACACAAAAGAAACACCCCAAACCAACTTTATACGAGAAAGATCAGAAGCTTTCCGTGGTATTTATTTTTCTTTAAAGAGGGTATCTTTGGCATGCAGACAGGCTGTGGCTCACCATTACAAGTTAGCAAAGGATCATCCATGAGATATCAGCTATAACCAGAATAATATTAGATAACTAGAAAAATTAGCTTTTAATGAGATTTCATTTCATGTGAGATATATTATTTTGAATTTCAGTAAAGTTTTCTATTTTTCCTTGAATGCAAACAAACACCTTGTTAATTTGAGCTCTCTTCCTCTTAAAACACTGTGCATTTAGCCCTGATATGGGCATAGGATTCACCAGATTATTCTGCACTAGAAGAGTGCTATCTTTAGTGAGAGCAATTAAGGCAAAGGGGCTGCAGGCCAAAGCACTGGAGCTGTATAAGGATAGCAGGAGCTGTAGATTAAGCTGTATATTAATTACTTGGTTCCCTACTTGGAGCTATGAACAGTGAATTCTTTAATTTTTTGTTGCATTTTTTAAGGTAGTTTGTGGTTGACTAAACCCCAAAGCATCAGGAGGTTTTGCAGGTAGATATTAAAATGGTGAAATTACCACGGATGTTTTGAAAAAACCAGCTGAAGCAGCCTCCAGAGGTGGATCCAGAGGGAGGGTGCCCGGCAGCACTTGGAGATGTCCAGGTACATTGCTTTATGCAAGCTCTTGCACAGGGCTTTTATAAGATAGATTCACTTCATCCACACCCTGACCCGGGCTGTGGATTTGATGTTGTGTGAATGAATGTCTGATTTGGGCAGGAAGGTCTCCCCTCCTGCTCCACTCCATGGTTTATGGAGCTGCCCACACAGCCTCTGTTACACATGGTAAGCTCTCCAAGTTAACAGGTTTCTGCCCCAGAGAAGCGAATGCTCTGGAGGAAGTTCCTATCTTTGAACTTGTGTGGATTATCCTCATCTGGGGAAATGAATTATCCTTCAGCTCATTCTCATCTCTCAGAAGCTCCTCAGTCACACTTTTGTCTCCCTTGTTACTGCTGCACATCCTCCCTGTGGACTCTTCCCACAGCTGGGGAAGCCTGCAAGATCCCCTGGGGCTGCTCCTGATTTCCAGCCAGGCAGGGCAGCTGCCTCTTGCCCAGTGCCCAAGCAGGGGAGGGGGCCCTATTAATGTTACTTTGTTCAGTTGAGCTGGGTCTTGTCAAACATATGTGCCTTCAAAAGTCCTGGCTCTGACCTGGGAAACAGGTGGCACCTTGTTAGCCTTTTCAAAGGGAGTTCTCCTGATCTGCTGTGTAATTTAGGCTCCTGTGTTAAATATAACTCAGTGTGGAGCGATGCCTGTAACCATCGTGCTTGGGCCAGTGCCTGCATGTCAGTTCAGTTCTGCACAAATGCAAGAGCTCCCACTGGGCATCCTCCCACCAGGCTAAGGGTCTCTGCCTGTGGTGGCTGTCATCTGTCATGCAAGAAAAGGGTCCTTTGTGTCTTACTCCCATCAAAAGCACAAATACCCATTTTCTGCATGGTAGAGGAGGAAATGGCAGCAGCAGTAACACTCTTCACACTGATTCTGAGATCCATCTCTACCACAGAACCACAGAATCAATGAAGTTGGAAAAGACCTCTGAAATTATGGAGTCCAGCCTATGACTGAACACCACCACGTCAACTAAACCATAGCACCAAGTGCCACATCCAATCTTTTCTTAAATGCCTCCAAGGACAGTGACTCCACCACCTCCACACATAGCCTATTCCAGTATCCAATTTCCCTGATAACAGACATTAGTGTAATATAACTTAGTAGGAGTGTAGTAGTTAACATTTTACTTCTTTGCCCCTTTTCTTCTGTCAAGAGCCCAAATGCCAGCCATCACCCTGGTGATGTGGAAAATGCTTGGCTTGAGATTGACCTGAGGGTCTGAGCTTCCTTCAAAATTGCTGTGTAGCAGGAGGATCCCAGAAAGAGACATGGGCTACCATCAGGCCAAGAGAGGAAGAGTCTGTGTCCCAACAGCATTGTTGGAAGTGGCTTCAGCAACCTCTCCCTGGAAAGGCAAGAGGCTGCCAAACATTTTATTTGTTGTTGCCTGCTTGCCCTGACTGAGTTTAGATGATGTGGCTGTGGGACGGTGTGAGCACACCTAGCTGGGCTGGTGTGTTGGCTGAGCTTACCCTCAGCAATGAAAGGCTTCCTACTGTGCAAGTTACTGTGCTGTACCAGTAACCAAAGTGCTTAGCCTAGGAGGGTTTCTGTAAACAGTCTACCATCTCTTTAGTAAATGTGAGTAGGTCTGGCCATTCAGACACACCAGTATAACCAGGAGGTGTTATCAGTAGGCATTCTTCAGGAATACTGACTTATTTAATTTACATAAAAAACTATAAGGACAGCTCTCTACATTTGTAAGGCTTTGAAAGCTTAAACCAAGTGAAATGATTAGAAGGACACAAACCTGCTCACTCAACTCCATCAGTTCAGCTCCTCTTACAGAAACCCACCTCTGCTGAGTGCAGCCTAGAAACACAATGAGCCTTTGCTGATGTTGTCCTGGGAAAGGTGAGAAGAGCTCTCCATAAAGCAGAAGGAGCTTCACAACAGCTACAGTAGCCTGGAGCCCTTGCTCCTTCAAATTTCACAGCATCTGGCACAAGCAGCTCTGTCAGATGCGATGGTTATGGAGTAGTTTGTGCAGAAAAGCTGTGAGCCATTTGGAGCAAAAAAAAAGTAAGACACCTGAGGAGTAGGATATCACATGGAAATATCAGGGGCACCCAAAAATAATTGCACCTGCATGTTATTTATCAGCCATGTTTTGGGGTTGTGTTGGCCCTTTCCTTTATGTGCATGATGATGTCCCCCACTTCTCCGTTGCTACCAAATTCTGAAGATGTTTGCCAGGAGCATTGGTCAAGAACACCATCCCATCAGGTTTGTGTGGATTTTTTCTGTGTTTTAACTTAGAAGTATTTTTTTCAGCAAGATTTTGGAGCAAGATTTATTTTCAGTTTCTTTAAGGCAGTTTGGAGCCAGAAAGGAACAAAAAAGCCTCCAAACACCAAAGGAAATGGTGCCACTGAACAAAGGGTCTCTTGTTTGTAAACTTCCATTTTAAAGTGTTGGTGCATATTCTACTGGAACAGTTTTTCATTTTTCACTTACACAGTCCAATGTTTTAAATACTAACCTATTCAAGAGTCAAGCACTTTTTAGGGCCCTTTGGAGTGTCTTTTCAGTGCTGTGTCTGTTTCTGAGAAAGCAGAGCTGTCTTCACTCCTGTGTATCGATCCTCTTAGATAATGGACCCAAAGAGAAAAAGGAGAGAGTGTTTCAGTTTGCAGAGAAGCACAGCTAAAGAGACTGAGCTGAATCTGTCCTGTAATCTGTCAGCTGCAGAGCCTTCATCACTGAATGATCCTCACCTCATGTTTCTTGCAGCACAAGAAAAAGACTCTATTTAAGAAAAATAACAACCCAGGAATAAAATAAAAAAAAAAAAACAAACCCAAACCCTACTCCCTTGCTCCCCCCTCAATTTTTCCTTTGAATCTAGATGTGGTCTAACCAGGAGATTTTTTTTTTCTCTGCACTTCTACCTTAATATTTCTGTCTACATTGCTGTGCCTCTCTCTGCCGCCAAAGCTAAGTGTTTGCTGAATTAAATAAACCATGCTGCACTGACAGAGCTCGTGAATGCTGCTATTGTCACCAGAATCCCTTCTGCTGGTCTGACCCCAAATCCTAATGTGGTGTAGTCATAAGTGAACAAGAATCGATCATACTGACGAGACTAAGAGCTCTCCAAAAGGTAATTTTATAGGCTGGTTTTGTCACCACGTGGCAAAACTTTGGGTATGTTACATCTGGTCTGGTTTGGAATCACTCCCATCTGTCAGAAAAGGTTTTTTTGAAAGGTAAATGCTCAACACATTCACTAAAAGCTCTTGTCCTGTGGATAAAACCCCTCAGGTAATAATTTCAGTTACAAATAATATTGGATTTAATTTCCAGTGTTTGCATAGTGCAATACGGGAGCCACAATGACACAGATTGTTCCTCTCTGTATTGTGGAGAAGAACTTAGGGCTGATGCAATATGAAGTCTCTAAGATGAAAAATTAGAGTAATTTCAGACAAGATAGTTTCTTAAGTCCTGAACAGGAGTGTTCTGAATTTTCAAAACAGAACTGTAATGATTAAAGTCTCCTAAATTTGCATGTCTTAAATGCCTACATGCTGTTGTATATTCCACAACTACATATTACTGAGAAGTTAATATAAAATATTTGGTCTACTCTTTTTTGTGTGAGGTCCAGAGAGAAACATGTCCAATTTAGTCTTCTGTGAAACTACCCAGGAAAAGAATCCCACTTCAAATCCTATACCATTATTTCCTGTGAGTCTTGTTACTCCTCCTTTTGGACATGCTGAACAGCAGCTGCAGCAGAAGAGTTGCTTTGGGTAGTTCTGGTGAGGAGCTGATAGCTCAGACCGGTATTGGAGGTCCAGAGCTGGTATTGAGCTTGGGTTTCAATTTCTCTTCTAACACATTCGCGTGGGGCAGCACGATAACCTTTTCAGCAATGTTTTCCTCTTCACCTTGTCTTCCTTTCTGACAATATAGCACAAAACCCTCGATGTGGTTGTGCAGAGAATGACTGCATGAATGACTCAAGCTGTCTCCAGACCTTGTGTTCCCATGACATGTGTCCTCACCTGAGAACTACGGTTTCTCCCAAAATGGGCACTTCTTGTGTGAACTTTACAGAATAAGGAGAAATTTCTTCTTCCACCTTAAGGCATAAGGAGAAGTGTCAGAGTCTGTAATGCTTTCAGCTTTGTAAGCACAAGCTGTGGGCCATCAGGGCTTGCTCTGTTCTGGCTCTGGTGTCTCGGAGGGTTGCGGGAGCGCCAGCTCTTGTGGGCTTTGGAGGCAAGGCAAGAGCACGGCAGGAGAAAATCCCTTTGTCAGCCAGGGGAGACAGAGACCTGCAGCTTTTACAAAATCTCTTGTTCCAGCAGTGATGTCAGCCTTGCCATGGCAGTAAGCAGCAGAGCCCAGGTTACTGTTTGACTCCTGCTATGCAAGCAGAGGCTGGTACAAACCAAACTGATAATTCATATCCACCAGAATTCAGACCGCAGCTCAGAAGTGACTCTTTAAAAGCTTCAGAATAATTATTTCACCTGTAGTTGGAATTTTTTTCTTCAGGCTCGACTTACAGTTTATAAATATGTGAGACAGGCGATTGGTAATTCAGTTTATAGTTTGTATGAACCCTGAAGCTTATGTCAATGCTGTTATCTATTATAGAAATGCAAACATGCTCTTTGATGTGTTATTCTCAGTGACTTGGGAGGATAAAGACGGAATACTCTATGGGCATTTGTAAAAGAAATTCAGAAATTGCAAGTCTACTAGGACCTAACAGCATATTTTCATTTATTTTTTTCTCTTTTGCAATATGCTTGATTACAGTAACTTAAAAACAAGAGAAATATTGCATCTGTCTAGTCTTCTGCAGTAGGAGAGCCCAAACTGGTTCCCCTGCTATGCCAAAAGCCCTTTTTTGAGTATGCCAAACGTGTTTTATATTGTAACAGAAGAGAAATTTGGTGCCAGAGATATAGGGTTTATTCTGTTGGACAGATTTCCTTGCTATAGGAGCACCTCCTGCTGGCTCTGTGCTGCGCTGCCCTTGGACTGCCCGTGTTTCCCAGACTTGGGAATAAAAAAGGAAGCCACGGGAAGTTTCTCGAGACAGAGGAGAATGGTCATCGTGGGACCAGTTCTGCTGCTGTGAAGAGTGATAGGGAAGGCTCCAGTGACTGACACTTCCCAGTCTGTTACAGATAGATATTTCTGTAGTCTCTAGAGGGGTGTTGGTACCCCACTAATTCAGTTCAGGGGTAACACAGTCTGCTCCCACATTTCTGCAGTGACCCAGCTGAAGTCCACAGAACAGCTGGGAGTAACACTTGGTAATAAGGAGGTGAGAGAGAGCAAAAGGACATTGTGTTTGTCCCTGGCAGCTTTGGTTTGTCCATGAAAAATAGCTCAGAATGTTTTTCCACACAAAATGCCTTTTTTTTTTTTTTTTTTTTTTTTTTTTTTTAATGAAGAATGTATAATGGCTTTGTGGTCATTTTAGTGATTTTTATTTGAAAATATAAAAAACAAGATATTAACATGTCCTTTTTGATTACTGCCACAATAAGCAGCTTCAGTGGTTTTTTTCCAAGCAATTTCTTCCTTGCAAGTTTCTTTCATTTTTTTTTAGAAGGCAGTTATAAAGTAGTTTTAAAAAATAAATAAAGTCAGCCTGCAAACGATACGTTAAAGCTAAGCGAAATAAGCTATCCTGACCAGAGTGCTTTTCTTCCTTGGAAAACTAAACCAGTTAAAATACTTGCTGTCATTCTGATGCACAAGAAAAATAAGTCCAAAATATCAACATTTTCCACAGAATGAGAACACTGCCAGCTCTGACATATTTCCTTTGGTGATCAAAGCTCTTGGGATGGCTGGAGATGACATAAAGAAAACGTGGCTTGTTCGTTTAAATGCAGTGGGTGGGGAGCATGAGAGAGCAGAGCTTTGTAGGGAGTAGGACTCAAACATAAAATGTGCAGTAAAGATCTGTTCATCAACACCTTTTCCTAGTAGTGAGCATTAGCACTGTAGCAACACTTAAAGGCTCCTGTTATTGTTATTCCTATAGTCTATGAAGAGGCTGTTGAAATAGGCACCAGTGAACAAGCACAAGGAGACACAGACCTTGTCTCTACAGCAGTTAAACTTCTGGTTTACAAAGGGACGAGCCATGGTTTATTAAAAAAATGTTTTCTTCTTTACTGCCTTATTTTAGTATTTTGACACGCCCTAGTGCAAACCCAGCAGTTTTCCCTGCAGTGCCCCGTTGTCATGAGCTGTCTGGCTCTGTGTGCCCTCCGGCTGTTCCTGCAGCCCCCTCCCTTGGTCTCTTTGTCACCTGGGGCTGGCTCGCTGCTCCTGGGGACGATGCCACCAGGGTGATCAACAGGGTTCAGGTTCCCATCAACATGGGAAATCCTCAAGAGTCAACCCAGGCAAATGCTCAGCTGCGACACTGCCCTCGGTCCTACACCCTGTATGGCACACATTTTACAGAAAGAAAAATTGGAAAAATATCAGAAATACTGTAGAAAATGGTTTAAGACTTCTCTGGAACTTTTTTGGTTAATCTTGCTGCCTGTAAAGCCAGACTCCTTTTATCTCATAGGAACTGAAAGGCAGAAGAAAATTATGACTAATATATTTTTAAGAGTTAGAAAAAATTACCTAACCTCACATATTTGGAATATCAGAATATTATCATTTAAGGCTGTGATTTTCAAAAGAGCTTATGGGATTGTGGCACCCAGGCCAACTCCTGCCCCCATGGAAATGCATATTAATTTGCTGTAAACTTCCATGCGAGGGATCAAAACTCTTCAGCTCTCACTGAATTTCCCTGGGAGGTGGGTGATTGCTGCAAAAATCCCAGCTCAAACCTCCTCACTGTCACTCTCTTTTCAGGGGAAATTCAGTGACTATTGCAAAAATCCCAGGCTGAACAACCTGATAACTCCTGGCTTTCAGGGCAGGAAGCAAACTCTGTGCATACTACCTAAACCCAGCAGCAATCTCTCTTCTCCAGTTCAGAGGGGCTTGGCACTTTTACCTTTTACATCCCTCATGCTGGACAAATAATGACCTGTCTGAAGGTTGTGATGGGTTTCTGTTATTTGGGGATTGAGAAGAGTCCATGTATGGGCAAGAGAATGCAATCCTTGATCTGGCTGCAGCAATCCATTTCTGTGAAGTAGTTAGTGTCTGAAAGGTGTCCCAAACCAGTAGGGGCTAGGGCATGGAGCTGGCTGGGGCAGTCCCAAACGCGTTCCCAGCCCATTTCAGCTGTACCAATCCATTTGTGCTGTTTTCAGCTGTACCAATCCAACTGGACTGCCTGTGTGTGTGAGGGTGTGGCATGGGGGTGCACACCCTGCTGCCTGTCACACCTGCAGATGGACAGCAGCAATGAGAGGGACTGCTCGCAGAAGAAACAAATCTGCTTCACACTAACTGCTCTGGATCTCTGCTTGTTTAGAAAAAACACTACTTACAAACACGTGAACCAGCCGTGCTTGCCTCTGCTCTCAGAGCAATGGTAATTACATGGATTTTTGGTCAGTCCTGTCATATTTACTCCACCAAATTGATTAACCTATGTAATGAGTACAGGACTGTGACCAGTACTGACCCCACATCAAAGCTTGATATTGCTGCAGTGTGCTGACCTGAATTTTAATTGTTCAGTAGGTTTTGTAATTAAACCGCAAATGTGCTAAAGAGGAGATTAGGCATTTTAGCTAGCAGTGTATGTATTTTTTCCCAGGTGTACCAATTGTGTACACTATAAAATATCCAATGCCTGCCTCAATACACAAAGATCTAACAACATGCCATTTCACAGATGACTAAAGCTTCCTCAATTTTCTTTTTGCTTGATATATTAAAATACGGAAAAAATGTAGCTTATATCCTAAAATTTTGTATATACATTATCGTGTAGCACTAAAGCTCTTGCATCAAGGTATATAAATAAATCAACAATGAATAAATGAGGACTTCAAGTCTCTATGAAATTCCTACAGGCTTGTACACTTGGTCCTCAGAGTCCAAAAGAGCTACTGCAGACAGATGTGTTTTTGTTCTTTAGGATCATCAGTGTGGTACATCTGTTGCTTCAGCCAGTGGCTATGCCAGACTTGAGAGAAAACACGTTGCTCATTAAATGAAGACAACTATCATAAATAAACGAGAACATTTGGAAAACTACCCATGTCTCACTTCTGTTTGAAAGAAACTTCTCTTTTGGAAGTTCTCGCAACATAAAAGAGAGGAACTGTGCTGCTTCATCCCACATGATTCTTCCTTCTTTCATTTTTCTAGAGAAAAACATGTGTTTGAACATCTGAGTTTCCAGCAAATGTTGCCTTCTACCTCATGTGCCTGCTCCTTTGGCAGGGAGAAATCCAAAGGCTCTGTTGGTGCAGCTCCCTGCTTTATTTTTGACCACACAGAGGAGATGGAACTAGAAGGAGGTGGGTTAATCTGGAATTGGGTGGGTTGTGCAAGGAGGGAGCAACTTCTAGCACAACTTCTAGCAGGGGAAGAAGATCCATCCTTCATTCATAAAATTTTGTTTGAAACATATGGGGAGAATTAGGAGCTACATTTTCATCTTTATGAGCTGGGACTTGGGAGCCTGCCTTGAGATTTATTCAAGACCATGAATTTGGTTTGAAATTGTTCTTCTTCAGTGTGCTTGTACTTCTTCTGTCTTCCTGTGATTTAGTCCATCTACCAGTGATAGGTAGGTGTCACCAGGGTTCACAAAAGGTGATTGACCCTGTGGGTTTTATTGTGAGCAGAGAGCTTGGCTGAAGGAAGAACGAGACCCAGGACTCTTTCCTACAGGAGGACTGTTGTGCATGAAGAATAATGAGGGCAAAATGAGAAAATGTGGCAGGTTTGGGGAGTAGCAGTCTGAGGTACAGACTATTTGTCTCATAGATTTGGAAGCCAGAGTTCATCTAGAATTGGAAAAAAAAAAAAAAAAGAAAAATAAAAAGTAGTCATCTACTGACACTTGGAAATAAAAATTGAATGTAGCTATGTAATTTACTGGAACAGTGACACAGTCCTCATCTTATCTTTTTCTATTAAAAAATCACCCTTCACACTAAAGGGTATCCACCTGGAACTGGATAGTGTCCTGTAGGCACTGATCTTAACGTAACACTAGCAACATATTTTCCAGGGACAATCTTTGCTTTGCTTTTCTTTCCTGTGTTCTGCCCAGAAATCCCAAAGGCATCTCTGGGAAGATTTTTCTTTCAATGGGGAAATGTTTTGTTCAGCCACATAGTTGAGTTCACCAACTGGATGTGTTTTTCCCTTTGCAGTGTGCTCCAGGATGCCTTGATCCATGCTGAGAGCCTCGGAATCCAGCTGAGGATTGCTTCGGTGTGAACTTCCCTGCCTGTTTCCAGCACAGGTTGCTCTCAGGCACAAGATTCTGCAATCTATTTTGGTTGGTCCTGCCATGAAGGTATTTTCTGCATGCTGGAGTTTTAAAGTGTTGATTTATATCATTCTGGCAACAGTGTGCTGAATTTTTTCTACCGTTTTGCAATTGTTATACGTCCATTTAAGCATGTGATAAATCAGTGAGGACTCTTAAATGCTGACTGTGGGAATCCATGAAGAATGATGCCTTCATTATCACACTTGAATATGCACTCAACCTTGCTTCCCTGTGCAGAGGCACCCTCTCCTCCACAGAAAACACCCTACCTGCCATGCCTGACTTTCTTGAATGTATTTGAAAGGACTGTGCATTAGGTAAAACACCTGCAATCTAAAGAAAAGAATGTAACCCTGCTAAAAACACCAACGTGTTGTATTCTTTAAGGGTGACTGCATGCACCTGTAAGAGCAGATTTTAGATTGCAAACAAGACCTCCACATTTTCCAGCTGTCCTAAGCTTGCAGTGCATAATGATGAGTCCGAACAAAACCATACAAATATGAATGACAGACAAATAGAAGTTTTTGCTTGCCAGAGATCTCAAGCTCTGTGAAACAGGTTTGGACTCTGAAGTTGAGACAACAGTTTTCAAATAAAATTAAGTGAGGTAACTGAAGACTGAAATCCTAATGTAAGAATTAATAGGCAAGGAAAGTCATAAACAAATTACTGATATATAATTTTAAGGTAAATATGTTAATTTAAAATAAGTTTGCATACCCATTTGAAAGATGTAATTTCAAGAGAGAATAACCAGTTTAAAATTAATATAATTTATTAACAAATAAAATTATAACACAAGCAGAGGGAGGTTGGAGGTGAAATATTGAGTTTCCTTTGATAGGTAGAGTAATTATGAAGTATGCTTTTGAAGTTCAAGAAGAGAGCCTTAGGACACAACATTTTTTAAAGTAAAAATTGGCTTGCACTCTGTTCAAGTGATTTATTTTGCACTAAGAAATGGGTGTGAGACATGATGTGATTTAAAATGTCATCCCTTGATGGAACTGCTTGAGGGTGACATCATTTTTTTTCTTTTTTCTCTACTTTTATTTATGTATTTGGCTGCTTTATTTCTAAAATTTTCTATCTTAGGGAATCTACTGAAACCATGTACATATTAAAAAAACTCCAAGCCATCAACACCTTCACTGTCCCCCAAATAAAGCCTTCCCCTAAAGTTCAGGAAGCCAAAAGCTAGACTCTGGAGGGAGCCACTGGGAAGGAACAGAGCTTTCAGCTGCATCTATGTCATGTGTTGTGGCCAGCTTTGAGGAATTCCACTTGTACCTGCCACCAAGCAAACACATGGAACAAAGGAGTGTTGCTTATCTTCAAGACCAGGTTGTCCCAGACACCCCTGGACAGGGAGGGCTGCTCCTCCTCTGTCCTCTCCTGCTTTTCTCAGGGACCTGGATGTACGACCTCTTTCTTACAAGTTTTCTTAGAAGCAACGTGCTGTGCAATACATGTGCCAGTCCACACCAAGGCTTTTGTGACATCTTTCCTTGCACTGGGTTTCACTGTCACGGGGAGGCAAAGCTGCCTGTTGTGGCAACAGCCCCAAAGGACAGACGTCAGGTATGGCCAAAAGACACACTTGCTTTGCACACCCCCTCTCAAGAAGTTTTTGCTTAACCTCAGTGGCTTTTTCATGTGCCTGGTGACTTTTATCATAAATCTCACCATTTCTGTTCAAAGCCCTAGCTGTTGGAGGCAGAGGATTTATATGAGAATGTCATAAATTTAACTTCAACGTGCGTCCCATGATGTGTTGCCTACTGGTAGCTGAGTAGATCTTGCAAGTCCTGGATGGGAGAAGCTTCTGGACACAGTATCGTGGTTGGGCAGCTGTAGGGCAGATCCACCTGTGCTTGCTCCATACAGAAATATAACGCCCCCCCCCCCCCCCAAAAAAAAAAACCCCAAACCAAAACAAACAAAAGCAAAAACAAAAACAAAACCCCACAAACAAACAAAAACAAAAAACCCAAACACCCCCAAACAAACAAACAAACAAACCCCAAAACCAAACCAACAAAAAAACCCAAAAACCAAACCAACAAACAAACAAAAAAACCCCCAACCAAACAGCAACACCGCCCCCTAAAACCCTAAAAAACAACTCTCCCAGAAAAAAAGCCAAAACCAGACAACAAATCCTTCAAGTTTTATACAGTTGTGCTCTGGAAAGTTGTGAGATGTGGATGCTCTCGCTCTCTGAGCTCTGCAGGCTGAGTGACTGAGAACAAGGGGACCGTATTTCATCACCAGCATGAAAATGTTATAATCTAATACACACGGGCACATATCTACTGAGTAAGAGAAGCCACTTTTTTTCCTTGCCATTTTTTTCAGATAAAATTGCCATCTAATCTAAAACATGGCAGTTCTCTTTGTATGAGGAGCTGTAGTAAAGTTCATAGCCAGACTTGTTATAAAAACACAGAAGTTAAAAATAGCTGTGCAGTCAGGGAGCAGGATCCAGCTCTAAATGAGTGGCCCAGTTTGCTCTCACTGTCAAGTACTGTAAGCAAAAGTCAACCCTTTTGTTTTTAAGCTGCTGCTGCACTTCTTTTCCATGGGGAAATATTAGTGCTTCCCTATTATTTGACAACTTTCAACCCTTTTTGTGGCCTTGTGAAAGGTCTGTGCCAACCAAGTACCAGTGCCATTTTGACTGCAAGCAGGACTTCTTTGGGAAGGTGTTATTCATGGAGGAGAGGGAATAGCTTTTTTTTTTTTTTTTTTTTAAAACTGAAGACTATTGGAAGGATTTCTGGAGGAACTTTGCAAGAAGCTCACATCTCTTTTCTTCTGGGCCTGCTGCAGAAGTTGCTGGTGCCCTGGTTAGGAGACAGAATTACTACTGCAATGGGAGATGGATTGGCTCCTTTTCTGCTCTGACAGCCATGAGGCTGCATAAATTACACAGCCTGGTGCTCTGGGTGGAGCAGTTCCGCAGGATTCATCCCAGCTGGGTCTCACACCAGGTGGCAAAACAAACTATAAAGGGCTGAAGGGCTGGGGACCTGGGTTCTCCTCTCTCCTGCTGTGCTGTGGGCAGGGACTGCTGGGGGTGATTACTGCCCTCCTCGATGCACAGTAGAGAAAGCTGAGGCTTTGAAAAAGGAGGAGGGGGTAAGCGATATCTAAACTGGTGTAAGTCTGTTATAACTGGAACTTTGGGGCTTTTTAAAAATGCTTGCTTGAAGAATTGAGTCAGTTCTATGTTTCCTTACTTGTGTTGATCCCCAGCCTGGATAAAGCCTGTGTTCTATTGCTTTGCAGGCTGTGTAAATTAAATACAGCACAGAGAGGTCTCTCTATCCATCTATGAAATGGGAGAATAATAATTGTTGATCTTACAAGGTTTTTTTCCCTGAGTTTTTTTTTTTCTTTTGTTTTTAACTGTGAACCTTTTGAGGCTTGGTTCTTGTCTTGTATTACTGCTTGGGTCCAAGCAGAGGTGGGGTTGGGGCAGACTGTAAAAAGTGCCATAAAATCCATGGATGCAAGGGCTAAAGAATGAAAAGCCATTCCTTTATTTTAGCTGCTTAAAGTGACTGTCCATGGAAAGCTGCTCTCCATTACTAGCTCATATTTTAATTTGTGGTCTTATGGGAGCAAAAACATCTGCTGTTTTCCTAAAGCTGGTATTCCTAATACTTTACACCTCTGATGCAGTGTGAGGGATAAAGTCAAAATATGTATCTGTTGCCCAAGATATGTTTGATGATATTGTAGCCTATGATGTCCTATTGCTGAGTCAGCTCTTGCAAGGGGCTTGGAAATCTGTTACAAAGCTGGGAAACACACGGCTAATCCATAAAACCTTAAATATATGTAAAGCAATGTGCAAATGACACCTACTAACTGGAAATTGCTACAGATAAAAGAGATCTGGCAGCTGAATCACAAAAATATTATTCAGAGTAAATACTTACACCAAATTAATAGCCTAGAAACAGTTCCACCACTCAAACAGCCTTCAGAAGTAACAACTGATTTGAAAGAGTGGGCTGCTGTTAAAATAAAAATGAATCCAGTCTTGTCCTTTCTCCTTGGTATCCTCCAGGCTTTTTCTGGTGGGGTGTTTTGACTGCTGTGAGAATTTAAAAGAACTTTCTTATCACTGATAAATATCAAAGCTGTTGAGACAGCCGTGTGTGGCTGAGAACATTAAATACTGATGCTATACTTGATGCTGCAACAATTTCTGCTGCTTTAGCAAAAAATACCCAGGAAAGGTCTCTAATTCTTTCCCAGAGGGGAGTAGGCACATTAAAATGAATAACTAAGAACCTGACATGTTGTTGGCATAATGCATTTGCATGTTCAGCTAATGAAATTCTATTTGTTTCAGTTTTGGTGAGGCTTGTGTTGTCCTGCAAGTGTGGTGTCTTGCTCAGCAGTTCAGGAATTACTGCCCATGCAGCATGAGGGAACTCCTTCCTTCTGGTCAAGCCAAAAGAATGTTCTAGAATGCAGGCTGGTCATCTAGGACATGGCAGCTTTGTGTTCACCACCCTGCTCCCTGCCTATGTAGTGTTAGGCTTTCCTTTCCTGTTGGAAATAGTGAGGATACAGGGTTGGTGTGAGATTGCTAAAGGCTGTTTCTTGACAGTACAATGGTGTTACAGGTCTAAGGTATACTCACAGAGGAATATAACCTACCTTCTGTATATTAGTATCTGGAAAGCTTGGCACTGGTTTGAACAAAAGCTGCTCCTACTATTCTGAGGAAAAAGTAGCAAGAATGTTACTTTAGGTTTTTTTAGTTAAGGCCTTCTGATGCTGTCATTCCAATAAAATTATCTAAATTCTGCTTATTTTGGATCTCTTCCAGTGTTGATAGAGAGGTCACCTGCTGAGCTTGATGCTGCCTAGTCTGGGCTGCTTCTCTAGGAGGTGATTTGCTGAAGGCTGGGTGTCTGACCTGCAGGGTGCACTGGGGACATACCTTCAGTGTGTGATTTCCAAAATACTTCTCCCTTGCATGTGGCAGATATTCCCAGGTTGCTGCTATTGCTTCACAGCCTGTGGTTTGGGCATGAGACATATAAAAGGACATTAGATTGTGCCCTCTGAATTCCATGCTCACAAACTGTGAAAGGCTACCAGGGTCTCACAGATTCATAAGGAAGTTGTATATTCCTCATGCATTTCTTTCATTACATGGATCCAGTGCTCAGCATCTCTAAGGACCAGGTTAGAAGTTAAAACCCACAAATTTCTTAGGCTGAAAACCTCATTATAACTATTTGACCTCATTATTTATGGAAGAACACTGTCATGTCTTAAAAAGAAGAAAGTAGTCTGTATTATACCTGTCAGAGGTAGGAGAGGTACATCTTGGCACATCCATGGATATGTATAGCCCAGCTGCTGAGCTGTTGGCTCAGCTTCTCTCAAGGAGAGCTAAAGAGCCACATGGTGTCTCTGGATGCTGGGTTTTGTACTTGGACCTGTGTGTTAACACCACTCCAGAGTGGCAGCTCGCTATTGGATGTACATCTGAAGCACCACAAGAGTGCAAGTCATTCCAGAGAGGGTCTGCTATAAATTACACGTGGTAAATTGGCTCCAGATAAATCTGGTTTGGACTGTGGAACTTGTGTGTGCTAAATAGGAGTGCTAAAGTCTCCTATTTCTTGCTCAGACCCTGCTTTTTTGCAAGGAGCTGCCTGGCAGTCACAGAAACACACATCTAGAGTCTGCCAGGTTTGGGATGGCAAAATCCTGCTGGATCACATTTTGCACAAAGCCTATCAGCCTCCTGGGCTTATTACTTAACTGGGATACAGGCAGTGGGATCTCAGAGCTGCACCAAATACTTCATTTAGCTGCAACAAGTTGTCTATAAGTGGCAGATTCATCTTGATTTTAATATATGCAGGCTGAGATTATGGAAGAGGTAGACGTGGTATAGTTGTTTAAACCTCAAAATATGTTTTAAATAATTGATTTCCATGCATCTAAAGTAAAGATCAGTTATTCAAAACATATTTATATTTGCGAAAAACCAAAACCAAACAATATGACAAAACAAATGCTTGTAAATAATTTAAAACCTATTTTGAGGCTTTTAATGTTGCAGAATATGTGTCTCCAACAGTGGTAAAACCTCAATAAATATGATTTAACAATTCTCTGTATTTAATACATAATTGTGCTATTGAGTAGGAAAAAAAATAGGTTTAATAAAAAGTTTGACAATACACTGGATGAGCTAGAAAAGCCAGCCTTTAAATTGACACCTGTTTAGTGAAAGGCATGTGCAATTAAAAGTAAATGACAAGAAACTGGTATTTATTAAGAATTCTTAATTATTGATCCTGTGTTGGGTGTAAACTAGTGCTTTATAATCTGATAAAGCTGTGTTGGGAGGCTTCAGGCTTAACATTAGGAAGCTGAGAGCATGGCCAGACACTGTAATCAGCTTTCTAGAGAGGGGGATTGTGTCCCAAGCCTGTCAGTGATAAGGGCTATTTGCACAATGCTCTTAATGTGTGCTAACTTTTGGTCAGGCATTTGGGCTGGAGGATCGTGGTATGTCCATTCTAACCGAGTTTTCTGTATCAAAGGATAAATGCTCAGTGAAGTTCTGCAGGCTGTTAAGATCAAGAAGGGCAAAGTGAAATTTGAAATGGTTGGCGGTATCTAGAAGAGACTTTAGCTCAGCTGTTGAGGTTTTGGCTGGTTGCATCCCTTTGTCCAGGGGAATTTCAGTTCTGTGCCTGAATCTTCCCTACTGATGCAAACAAAAGGTGAGGTATAGATCTTGTTTGATGATACAAGAGGCAGGCTGGCTGCCCTCCCAGTAAAGCCAGAGTTTCTCCTGGCTTTACTGGCTGCCTCCTTGGAATAAAGATGGCAGAGCATCAACCAGAACAACATTTAGGTACTAAACAGTGGGCTTCAGTCTCACTTGTAATGTAATCAAGTTGCCTGCCTGTAATTTCCCTTCCTTTTGTAAAGTAGCTGTTGTTTGGAATCCACTTCAGATACTGATGTTCCCTTACTATAATAAAGTCTGTTCTGGCAAAAGTGAAGACAGACACAGCAGTTTTGCACTCTGTAGATTTTGAGCTGGCTTTGACTGTGTGCCCATCATAGGTTGTCATAATGCAGTTGGCTTCTTTGTAAAGAGTTGCTGGTCTCAGTAAGTTGTAGGCTTGTCTGCATTTAGTGTGTTTAAGAACTGATTTAGAGTGTGAATGAAACTGCATTAATTTTTCTTCATGTCTTTATGTGGATACTCTTGATCAGGCCACCTTAATAAAGACTGGGCTAATCCACATCCAAAGTTACTTAGCACATGAATCTGTTCTATGCTAACTTTTCCAATGCTTGGCAGGCTCATAAATCACCAGTCTCTCTTCTTCCTTTTGTTCACCCCCGTTGTACAGCTGTGTGATTACATACCCAGTGTTTCTGAAGTATTCTCAGCTTGGTGTCCCCCAGTTAGAAGTTAAAGGTTTCGTGCTGTGCTCTCTGTGAGATGCTGGGGTACATATAAACGTGTGAAACTCCTGGGTCTCTGCAGTGAAGAAGTTTGGGTGAGCATCCACCTCCCATGCAATCCAATACTGTTTTGTGTGCTTTCATGGAAAGGGTAATGCAACACAGAATACTGTACATGGGTTCTTCCAGCTCGGAATTAGTCTCTTTTATCTGTCTCTGACCACAACAGATGTTGGCAGCCTTTCTATTCCATATCCTTAAGTCAGACTAAGAATATAAGTTCCGCTTAGAGAAGCTGTAAGGGAAAAATTTAACCCTTTCAGGAGGATTTTTACTGTGTTTTTTCTTGAATGCTCTTGACTTAATTTAAAGGGGAAAAAATGAGTCAGCAAATATCCAGATTGACATAGTCTTTGGGGCATCCTCAGATTATATTCCATGGAAGTGCTCATTGGTCTCTGCATTTTCAATCAAATTCCCTCTTACTGGGAACAGAAGGTAAAAAGATCATAGTGAATATTCCTAACACAGTTTGCACAAGAATTTGCAAAAGAATGGCAGCAGTTCTGATAGAGGCTTGTCAGTGTAACCTTCAGCACAGACACCAGAGACAATACTGGCCATATCTATGGAAAATTTACCCATCTGACCCTTCTCAAGCTATCAATCAGTTGACTCTACTGTGTTTATTATGGTAGGAAACATCCTTTAAAAAGTTTGAAGCAGTTTACCTTTTCCCTGTAGGTGGAATTAACAAAAGCTTCACACGCCTAGACCCTCTTCAGGATAACCTTGGACTGTTTGCTTTCATCTTAAAACAAATAAAAGCAAACAAAAGCTAAATCTATAATTTAAAATAATTTAAACTGTGCAGGTATTTTATTCTTATGTTTTGCTGAAAAGAAAGTTCATCAGAGAATCATAATTAGGAGAAAGCCCCATATAGATATATATGAATTTATACCATGATAACTTGAGAAGTGCCATTACATCCCCAAACAGCCCCTACAGACTGTTCACTGCTGCTCCCCAAGATGACCAGCTGTCAGAAAGACCTAGGCAATGGCAGAACCAAGCCAGAATTATTCTTCCCTGCTGCACTCATGCCTCTAACAGAGACCTGTACAGCCTGATGTGTAGCTAGTGATACTTGTCTTCAAGGGAGAGGGATGTAAGGATCTAATTTTACTGACTGACATGGGCTGCAGAAGCACACACAGCTTGCTCATATCCTTTGTAGAGCTGGAAGCCGAGTCACCTTTTTTCTTTTTTCCTTTATTTTTTTTCTACCACACAGAGACGCCATCACATATGTTCAGAGGCTGATGAGCTGGAAAGATCTGGGAGCCACATGTGACCAGCAGAATGAGCATCAGCTTGGAGTAGAGTTTCAGTGGGAGATGACTTTTGGGAAAGTTCCCACAGAAACACCATGGTAGCGTTTCTGTCCTTGCTCACCCTGGTTTCATTTATTCTGAGGCTATTTTATGTGTTCCTGGCACCACAAAAATACCATTAATCAGGAGTAAGGAGCACTTGAGATCCCATCAGTGCTCCTGAAAGATGCCAAAGGGTTGTGTCTGTGTCAAGGTGGACCTGGCCCACCATGTTTATTAACACAGTAGCTTGTGCTGAGTCATAGTGCCTGCCCCACAGCCAGGAAAGGGAAGGGCTTGTTTTCATTAGGGGACATCAATGCCATCTGGAGGTGACAGAGTACTGGGGTGCAGATCGTGCTGAGGGAGGGTCACAGAAGCCTTTTTGGGATGTCAAAGCAGGAAGGAGTTACTGTGGTGAGTGATACAGTTGGAAGGCTGATATGTTCAATAACACAGCACAACAGTCTACTCTTAAGGTTTAACCTCCTAAGCATAGAAAGGGGAGTCTGCTCCCTCTCCTCTCCTCTCCCATGAGAGGAGAAGCAGAAGGCCTCAGGAGGCTGGAATGATGACACAAGCAGGTGTCTCTAGCTGGTTCACTTGTTTAGGTGTGGGCATCACCTTCTTCAGGGGAGTCTGCAGACCCTCTGCCCTCAGATTGCCTCCAAGTTCATTGCCCCTTCAGAGAAGGGAGCAACAAAAACAGACTGGAGGAAATCTAGAGGAAGGGTCCTATTTCCCCCAGGTTAGAAGTTTTTGATATCCTAGGTGAAGTTTGTTATTCAGCTTATAATGGACTCTTTGGGTAGACAGGTTGTATGGCAGGAGGAGATGGTGGTTGGGGTGGCAGGGGGGGATAAGAGCCAAGGGGAGGGCTGCAAAGAGTTGGTTTTTTTCATCTTGTTTGGTGTAGGAGATGGTCCTGTGGAAATACCAACCTACAGCTGCTGCCTTCCAGCACCCTGCTAGATTTGGACAGGAGGAGGCAAGAAGATAAGCAAGGGCACCCCTCAGTCCTCCTTCCTGATGCTAAGAGGATGTAGTGACTTGAAGATGTAGAATTGAGAGTTTCTGTCTCTTGGGGAACTCTCCTGCCTCCTTTCTGAGGGCAAATATCAGATTCCACTGATTACTACTGCTAAGTATTTTATATGTGAAAATTGTCATTTGGGGAAAGCTGCAAGCTAAGAATTTTGGAGGAAGCCACCTCTACCACTGTGAGACTGTTAAGACAGATCTGTTCTCTGCCTCTATGAACTCATTCCTGATTTATATCAGACTGTGCAGTAACCATCAGCACCACCTTCCTGGGTGTCCATCTCCTGTATCTCCAGGATAGCACTAAGGGCCTCTAAGCCAGCATAGTCCTGTGGGCATGATAAGTACTTATTCATTCATTCTCAGGCAGAGAAGGGTCTGAGACAGGCTGGGTGTTCTATCCACTTTTAAGTGGGACTTGCAGTGACCTTTTGCAGTTCTGTGCATCTGGCCCTTTTCTCCACTTGACTCTCCTCCAACTACCCACAAATGAAACATTTCATACTGAAAACATTTTGTACCCAATCACTTGCTTTCACTGTTGTAAGAAAAATAGAAGTTTCAGAGGGGTTGCAGTCAAGACCCTCCCCTGTCCTCTCTGTTTTGTTGTCAACCTGAAAAATCAGCTATTCCTGTAATCCAGGTCCCAGGGAAATGTCAAGTGTAAGGGACATATTCTGAAACATCTTATTGTGGTGAGGGCTTTGGAGCTTCTCCCAGGAGACTTCTTTTGCTGGGAGCTGTTCTCTCATGCTTAGTGTGTGATTTTAACAGCAACATATCCTGCAACTAATATAAAATAATGTTAAATTATTTTAGAGCATGCCAGGCCTGTTGGTAAATGTTTTCTAATAATTGATTGTTGGAGTGTTTCTTAGTTGCTTGTGGCAATGTGGTCTTCCTCTTTGCAGGATTATTGGTCTCTTAAGTGGGATCCAACCAGCTTCCTCAAAAGAGTGGAATAGTAGATTCAGCTAGGAAACACTTTGAAATTATATTTAACCTAAGGCTGCCAGTGTTACAGAACATAAAGGGAGAATATTCTTTCTCTCTTCTGCAAATTCACATGCACATGATTAATTGCATCTTTTATCCATGACTAAATACTGTATAAAGCTCTATCTTTATCAATCTCCATTGCAATTCAGAAGTGATATATTTTTAGATGCTATGTATAGTCTCTATGCTAAGCATCAGTTTTTACATTTTCATTAATATGTACTTTTGCACATACACAGAATTCTAATATACTGGAGGTCTAATAACTATTCTTTTTGTGTTTGGTAAACCTATAATATCAGTTGAAGAATATGGGATAAAAATGAGATGCGAGCCAAATGGCTCAACTGAGAGTTGTACTCTTACCCTGTGTTTGTAGGATGACTTTCATAAAAGGATTCCTAAAAGCATCCAAAGTTGCTTCTACCTGCCCAAGAACATGGAAAAGTCCCATTGACTCCAAGGTTGCTTACACTGCTGTGTGGGGCAGACATGCTAGAGATTAGCTCTAAATAAGATGGATTAAATCCCAGAAGTGCAGGAGACACTGGGATACCTAAAATTGGTCTAAAAATAACGCTTAGAGAGAGGAAAGGTGTAAAAGGATGAATTAGGTACTCAAAGTTCTCTTGTCTCTGTTACAGACTCCTCTCTGTAGCCTAGTCCAGTGTAAACCTGGAGTTGACATAATTTTTCCAAATTTATCTTTTATTATCTTTTACTAAGGAGGGCCAGTCCATTTCTGTGAAGTAGGTTATGATGTCAGGTAAACAGGCCATCAAGGATGCCCTCCTCCAGAGGTCTGTGAACCTGAAAAAAAGTCTAGCCTGTCATCCAACAGGTAGAGATTGAGACTGGAAAAGTACCCACACAAATCATGGTAAATTCCCTGAGCACTTGTGTAGTGTTGGAAGAACTTGGGGATCAAGCTGCTGAATACTTGGTTATCTGCCTGCAGGCTATTTTTGGGGCTGAAGAATTCTATTAATATTGGTGTATGTTCACATGAGGCATTGAGTCATATTGCAATCACACATCCTATTGCATCCTCTAAAAAGGCTGTGGGTGAAATACACAAAATCAGATTTTCTGTTCTCTGGCTTCTGTCTTGGTCTTTTGAACCAAGATTTCTTGTAAAATAATCCCTAAGTTAAAACCTTACTAACCCCCTATGGCAACTAGGCTGTTTCATGAACTGGCTACTGAGATCCTTATGGAAAATATCTAGTTGACTCAGAGCAGGCTTTTTAAAAAAAATCATCATCTTCAGTGATATGGGACTTCGAAACAGTGTTGCAGCTTAGTGGGCTATGTTTCTCTTCTGCATAATATCCCTTTCTCGTCTGCATGTTTATATTCTGGGATGTGTCTTACATTATGATATATTTTGCCTCAAACAATGACCTCTCTTGCAGTCTATAAATATAGCTTTTCTAATATTTGACTTTCAAGGAGTGTCCAAGAATAGGGTGTAGAGAATCACCGAGTCTGTCCATCTATGAACTTCAGCAACATTTGGCCATGTGACTCTGTAGATAGAAATGTCATTCTGCCGTGCTCATCTTTTATTTCATCTCATGCATTGAACATTGCCTCCATCTTGTTCAAAAAATAGGGTTGGAAGAGTAACTCCCCTCTCCTTTTTCATTGCCATCTGATGTTTTGGCTACAGATGGTGGCTGACTAATGATGAACATCCTGTTCCCTTATGCTACAGGAAGTCCACACAGGAGAGGTAAGAGCATAGATGCAAGGGCAGCCTGCTGGGCTCCCCACCCTTCAGAATCTGCAAGTGCTCAGCTTCCAGAATGTGGGAATGACACAAGAGATTGCCATATAACTCCTGATGCTTTGTGGGTCATTGGAATGGTAATGCATCTGACTGACTGTTTTTTAACTATTTACTGCAGTTTTCTGAGGTTGGCCATTTTAATCCATGGTCTGAAAATTGTATGGGTTTTTTGGAGAAAAATAGGTCCCTTGTGACCGTATCTCTGCTCAAATGTGATTATTCTACTGAACAAATGGGAGTAAAAACATGGTAGATCTTAAAAAAATAATTCTTCAACCTGGAGAAGAAATCCTGCAGATTTCACCTCCAAGTACTACTGTGCCTTGTCTGGGTGGGTGGAATAAAGAGATAAGGAGGCTCTGAAATGCTAAGCTCAGCTGCAGCAAACTCACCAGCTTTTGCCTGAGAAGATGCTGCTTCTTGAGCTATAGAAGTGAGCACGAGCTATTTAGTCTCCCTTGAGACAGGGAAGCTCTGAACTTTCCAGATAAATCCATATTTTAATCCAGTTCTGGAGTAATTGCAAGGGCCCTGAGCAGAACTTGAAGTTGTCTGGGCTGGATATGCTGAACTACTCTTCACTCTTTCTGTCTGGGCACCTTGGGAACACGTGTGTCCCGTTTCAGGGATACTGCTCCTCAGGAGTGACAGGGCCTGAATGCATAGCTCATGTCAGAAAGGGTGTACAATGATTATGCTCATCCTAGCACAAGGGCTGCCCATTAACTAGTTCCCAATTAACATTATTTAGTGTATAGAAAAAGGTACTAAATTTTCAGGCTATGTAATTTCTCTGCTTTAATGCTCCATAGATTCCAGTGTTTGGCATAATAAACTTCATGTGGTAAATTACACTTTGCTTTGCTTTTGCAATTGCATGAATAAAGTCTCCAAAACTTACCTGTAAATCTTAAGAAAAAGAACCTAAGTATCTAGCTAATAAATTGTAGCCAGAGTGATTTCTTCTTTCTCCTACCTGCCCCTCTACTACAAATGCCTGATGTTCAAAAAAGAAAAAAAAAATTAAGGATAAACTGAAACTAGTTTTAGGAAGCTATATGTCACAAGCAGGTAGATCTAAAAATAGGTTGTATCTGCTATTAGTGATAGCTGTTCTAAGCCTCCCAAAGCAGGCTAAGAACTCCTTAGGGCTTCAAGGAGCAAGATGATGGATGTTAAAGTACCATCATTTTTAGGCATTTTTCAAAATAAGTGGCTATTTTTCTTGCCATTTGGTGCTACAGAGCTGTATTAATGGTAACTAATGCAGTGCAGGTTTAGACAAAAAGTAGTCACAGCAAGGCAATTTTAGAAGTCTTTCCAACATTATCCAATATTGTAAATAAATAGGAACACGCAATCACATGACCTGATTCATTGGCATGAGTATGGGATATTCATGTTGCCTTAAAGTAGCATATAATTTAAAGAAAAAGGTTTTCCAGTGTCCATTCTCAAGTATTCTGTATGTACTGCATCTCAGTGTTTTGCTAGATACTGTGAAGTTTTACAAGTCCAGTCCTTCTGGCAAAGTTCATCAAGAGTTAGACATTTTACAAGTATCTGGTGGTTTGTGATCCTTCCGTCATATTAATTTTACTCAAGGTCACAGGGGAAGCATTGTTTCTGTGCCTTGGGAAAAAGCTGTAAACCTTACAGTAGGATTGCTTTATGAAGTATTTGCAGCTGTTGATTTTTTCCAACCGCCTTTTCTCCTGGTTTTTGACACTTTTTTCAAAAGGTTAGTAATTTTCAAGAAACATCACGATTTGATGATATATTTAGCTTGTGAGGTTAAATTTGGCAATCTTAACTTCAAGTAACTTCTTTCCCTACAAAGAGGGAAAATAGAAGAAGACTGGTTGAAAGAAATGTGCTGGGCAAAAATTTGCAAATAAGGTTGTTGAGAAACAATGCCATTATTGATTTAGAAAATACAGCTATTAAGCAAACAGTGAAATAATTATCATTGTGGGGCAGCTATTCTTTGAGAGTTGCAAAAATGAGGATGAGGTTCCACACTCAAGGGAGAGAAGGGGAGCAAAGACAGAGGATGTTCAGTTGCGAGCCAGGCGAATAATGATACTTCAGCATGTCTAATTGTCTAATGCTGCAGCATGTATAAACTAGGGCAAGCTGTATATTATAAAAACTAAAAGCAAGCCAAGGCTGACAACTCCTTCTCTGAGTTCTGCTTTGCTGCAGAGGAGTTGGCTGTGATGGGAGTTTTGTTCTCTGCCTTGCTTGCTGCTTGGCTCTCTCGGTATGGAAGTGGGGATGCCATTCAGCCAGTTTCGCAAGGGGCAGTTGCATCAGCACGGTATTGCTGTGAAGGACTTTGTTTATAATTTTGTCTTTGAGTTATCTCCAGCAGTCCCTCTGCCTTGCCTTCAGAGATGTGAGTTGGCAAGTGCTCAGAGTTGCTCTAAGTCATGTCTTTGGATGTGAACTGAAAGTCTTCCTTGTGACCTTCCAAGTTGGCGTGTGGAGTGCTGTGCACAGAGAACAGGAGTGGTGCTGGAGCAGGGAGGCTTTGCATCATCTGGCTTCAGGCACTGGAATTGTATTGACTGGAAGCTTAATCTCCCTTGTAGTGAGTGCAGAAACAGATTCCTCAAAGGAGAGACTTAGAGTCTACACTAGAAGCCTATCTCTTGCAAAATTTTTTTTTTAGCTTTGGCATTACGGCATTGGGAGCAACCCTCCTAAATATATTAAGACTCGAAAAAGTCCTGTTTGTGAAACTACTGAAAGAGATGGAAGCTGGCACTGAGGAGAGAAATGATGGAAGCTAGTAAAGTGTAAAAGATTGCAAATTGCAAAGAGTAGTTGGCTAGGGAACTTCTGTTTTCCCTGTCTTGCAACATTCTGCCTTGCAAACTCACTGTGCTATATCACCAAAAGTGCTCCCCTGTTGCCTCTGTGGGTATGTATGTCTATTAATCATCACTGTCTGCTTTTTCCTTTGAATCTATCTTTTAATCATCTTGTTAAAGATCTTAATTTAGTCTGTATATTGTATTTGGTAGTAAAAGCTGGCTAATGAAGTTAAACTGAACTAATTTTTCTGCAGTGGGAGAGGCTTGGTGTTTGTGTCTCATCATGTTTTCTTGGACTGGGTCATTCAGAGTCTAGCTCTGTTCCAAGCTTTTCCTAGATTAGGGTGCTGTCAGCTGTTCATGTGGTATGCTAGTGAGCCTCATGCATCTCAAGGACTGAAACTATTTTGGCTCCAGTCTTAGCAAATATTATTTAATTTTTTTTTCCATTGTAACTTAAACCTGTGCAAAAGTTAATGTAAATTAATGGGTTATTTACTGTGAAAGGAAATGATTTAGTGTGGCATCTACTTCCAGAACAGAAAAAAGAAGCAAGCTTGTTGGCAGCATAGCTTTAACTGGTGCTGAAGCATGGAAACAGTAGTGTTCCCAAATAGGCAGCCATCCTCACACAGCATGTCAAATTATCAGGTAAAGAATTTCATCTCTCAAAACCCAAAGTCAAGCTCTGATTTTGGGTGCCCTGCTGAAAACTACGTAGTTGCTGCCCATGTATCACTGTAAAAACCAATACTTTGGAGAGAATGGAACTTGAACATTGTACGGGAATTTGCAAGGTCCTTATGCTTGAGCAAGGGTTAAACCACTGCCTCTGCTCCTGGCTGCAACAGAAGTGAGTTTATCTGTGTTTCTAATCTTTATGGTGTCAGGCTCTTTTTGGTTCTGTTTGGGACGGGAAGTTTGAATGGGAAAATGCTGAAACCTATGAGAAAGCCTTAACCCAAGGGGTTGCCTGGTTCAGGCTGAAGGCTCACCAGACAGAGGTTATTAAGCCATCAAATTGGAGAGTATTTACCAGAAGTAAGCAGACTTCTGAACTGCTTGAAGTTGTTCTGTGCGGAGCTGAAGGTCACAGGTCAAACCCTTCATTAGCTTTCCTTGCAACAAGCTTTCGAAGGTGAGAGCCAGCTCTTTGCAAACTGCCAACATAAACATCTTCTTTCATAAAATGCTGGCAAGTGTCTACGTATGCAGATATATGCATATGTCTCCAATTACCAAAAAATCTTTCCAGGGTCAAAGTAAAAGGAAAGCCACAAAACCGTATTTTTAAACACCTCAATCTAAAACCATGGATCTCAGCACACATGAGCTTTGCAGAATTTGAAAACCTAGTACTGATTTGGATTTTGTCTATAATACATCTCTGCTCTTGTCAAGTTCAGTGTGCTCACGCCTTTTAGTAGTTATGCAAGAAAATACCCAGAGACAGATTTCTGTAATTAAAATCCTGATTATTGAGTAGATCAGCATGTGATGAGGCAAGAAATGGTGGCTAATATCTGATGTTATCTTGCAAAAAAGAGAGCCCTAAGCCTGAATTTGTTTAATGCTCATTTGGCTTCCCAGATACAATGATAATGATCATCTTTTGACAAGAACAGCTGTGATAATGGATGAGTGCAGGAGTGTTGCTTGCTTTGGTTTGCATTGCTGATCATGACATTTAAAAGCAGGGAAAGGCATTTGTTTTAAACCTTTCAAGGAGCATTTTCAGAGTCAAGCTTCACCTTCTCACTTCTGCAGCACTAGGTGCTTGCAGAGCTGTCCAAGTGTGACCCAGCATCACCACCTGGCTGCAGACACCTTCTCTGTTACTGCTGAAGGACACCTCTGTAGCTGGCACTGGTTTTGGTGCCTATCTGTAAAAAATGTTGAACAATGTGTTTGACTTCTGGAACAAGGGACTGGATTTAATGACCTAAAAAACCATCTGAGAACAAGATATACAAGAACTTGTATATAGTCAGCATTTCCCATGAATTGGGAGCTTAGCAAAGAGGACAACCAAAATTACTTTATTCCCTCTGAAATTTCAGTGCTTCTGAAAATCACATCCATAGAGAGCTGTTGTTAGACACTGACAAAGAATCTTTGCCTTTAATTAAATTGTAAGTATTTCTGGGTAGTGATTATAGTTATTTTAATTATTTCCTCTAAGTACAATACTACTGGCTCACACTAGAGCTTTTGAAAATACATCTCTCTACCTAGAAGGACAAATTGTATGCTCTGATCAGTGAACTCATGTGATTTGGAGATGCTGTAGTTAACAGGGATTAGTGTTTCTATGATTTTAAAGATTTAACTGTCATCTTTCATTTACTTTTAAATCTCACTTTTCTTCTTTTTATCCTGAGGGTATTACAGAAAGAGTTTCTTGCTAAATTTATCTTGGAGTATGAAACTGAGAAAAGAAAATTAAAGAAGACCCATAGTTCCCACAAAAGGTATAGAGATTATTCAAGCTTTATTGGGAAGGAAAAAAGGCAAGAGAAGAATGAAGCAGATAAATAATTCTACCATGTAGATCAAGAGGGCATCCCATCTTAGGGAATATTGTGTAGAGTGGGAAAATCATCCTGGTGCCTGTGGGGTGGGGGGGTATGACTTGCTGGAGCTCCCTGTTGAGCAGTCCCCTGGTCATGCTTATCTATACCCTGTTGCCCCAACTTTAGAACTGTGCAAATCCCTTCCTGTCACATGATCAAGGGGATCTGCTCCTGCTCTTTAAAGATGACAGCAATGCTCAAATGAGGAGCACCTGTGCTGCCATGTAAGGGAGCATGTTCCTCTATGATGGGTTGCCTGATCTCAGTTGCCTGACAGTCCTTACTGTCTCTGCCTAGGGAATGATTGAGGTAGGACCCAGGGAATACCTCTAGTTGGGTAGTACACCTCTGGTCCCATCATAAGGGATGTATCCTGCTATAGACCCCACAAATATGATGGCCAGTGTGTATCAACAAATTATCCACTTTGAAGATAGCTTTGCTACTAAATTCAGTATTTATGCTAATGCTGCATTAATATTATTGTTTATTTCCCCCTCTGAGGGAAAAATTGTAGTGTAAATTTACAAATGCAAAATAAAAATCACTGCAAGAAACCAACCCCTAACCAGCCCCTCTGGAATGCCACTCGTCACTGCTCTCCACTTGGACCTTGAGCCATTGATCACAACTGCCATGCAGCCAATTTCTTATCCATTGGGTGATCCATCTGGTAAATCCATGTGTCTCCAGTTCAGTGACAAGCATGTCATGTGGGCCAGGGATAAAATTTTAACATCTATTTAACACCTGAGGTAGTAATTCCCTAGCATGTGAAACTGGAACTTTCTAGAGCTGGTTACAGGTAATGGAAATACCACAAGGCACCATGAAGCATAGTAGATGGAGCAGAGTTTCTCAGATAGAGAAAGGAAGGGGTTTCTTCTTCAGAGAAAAGACTTGTGGAAGGGTTCTATTTCAGTTTGTATTAGCTCTTCTGCTGCCCTGTGATCCTGTGAGTATGGTGTTGTCTCTGAGGATTTGTCACCAGTATTAATTCCCATCATTTTTTTTTCAGTGTCTGAAATTAAAGTAATTTTTAAGTGCTTTGCTGGGTGACAATTTCTATAATCACTTGTCCTTCTATGTTTCAAAGTTAGTGTATCTGTGTTTTCCTCCTGATATTTTCATACTTCCCAAGGGGTCTTTTAAAGTTCTTCTCAGAGGTTGTCTAATTGTCTCCATGTCATAATCCCCCAAACCATTTATTTATGAAAATAAATGTCATCCTAGCTTTTAACACTTCCATATGTAGCCTTGCCTGTGAAATAACTGAACAGAAATCAAATACTGCTTCCCACTTATGCAAAGTTTGTTTCTCATTAGAGCATTTCAAAAAGACTTCTATTATGGTAATAATTTTAGCTATTCGCATCAACTTACTCTCAAAATTTGTGCTTCACCTCTTTCAAAGACATGCTGAAACCCTTCTTCTAACCCTCCTCCAACTCTCATCTTTACTCCTTTTGATTTCTTTATAGTTATTATTTTTTTTTACCTTGCAGACCTTAACTGGTTCTGCCTTCTCATTTAGTTTCTTCCTCCTCCTCTATTTCCACTACAGATTATGCTTTGTCCTTGGAGCTTTGAGTGGTCCCATGTGAGCACTCATCCGTTGTTACTGCTGCTTTGCTGACATGAGTGTTGCAGTGTGCAAAACAGGAGAGTCAGCAATGCTTGGACCTTGATTATGAGAAGACCCTCCCCCTGCTACTTAAAACCTCCCTTGCAAACACTGGAGAGGAGGGGAAACACATGGTGGAGCTGATATATTAATACAAATACAATAACACCAATTGCCTGCAGTAGTAAAAAACCCTGAACACCTAACTTGAGAACAAAATTAATTTTAAAATGTAGGTCATATGCTAATACAGCTCCCAGTGTAACCTGTGTAGCACCACCAAGCATAGCACAGAAATTGATGGTGCCTTGCTTCTCTTGCTTGTTCTTTTTGCCACTTTCTGCATGTTTACAACTAAATTAGCTGTCAGACTCAATGGCCACATTAAAGAGAGTTTTTTTTCATCTAATGATCAATAACAAAGTGTTTTGCATAATTCTTATGGGTGAGTTGAGAATATTCCTCCTTCATTACTGGTGAGTGAAGAGAGAAAAGTAAGGATTTCTCCCATGGATCACAGTGATCCTGGTGTGCAGGCTGTGTTATGCTGCTGTCCCACTTGCTTAGTGCTCTGCAGCAGCTGTGCCCAGATGTCCTGGCCAGGGGGCCTGATGAGCTCAGACCTACCAGCCAGAAGCTGGTTGTGCTTTCTGGCTGCTTCCTGGGCAGGGTGAGCAGACTTGGAGCTTGAGTATGACACCACTTACATGCTTAGAGTAGAGCCAGTAAAGCTGGACATCCTCTTTCCTGCCTGCCCCACACGGTTTGTCTCTGCCTGTTGGCTGGCTATTCAGCTCCAGTGGGATGGATTTTCTACTGCTGTTGAGGTTCTGTCTTTATCACATGGTTCAGACCTTTGCAAAGTTCAGGACATTTCAACAAAGGCAGTCACGGATTAAGAGCTGCACAATAAAAACTTATGAATGCCATATGCTGCCTTGGGTTATCAGGCTGTATACTGCATAATGATATTGTTTAATTCAGTACAGAGGGATGGAGGGAAATAGGTGATAGAAAAGATGCAATAAGGGGCAATGCCAAAAGAAGAAACAGGCAGAGCTCCTCAAGAACAACCAAAAAAAAAAAAAAAAAAAAATGCAGGAGTGGCATTTGAGAAAAAAAGCCCAGCATCTCAAGACAGAGGGATGGCTGGCTCTTTGAACCCCTGGAGAAGCTATCTGGAAAAATCCTGAGTCTCAGTGTCTGAGCAAACTGAGCTTGCCTATGGTAGTGTCTGCAGGAAATGAGCATGTAGGCTGGTAGTGAACAAATCAGCTCTGCAGGGCTGGGTGTACTTCACAGTGTGCATTAAAATGGATATTCAGTGATGCCAATTAATACTATAGGAGTTTATTTTTGTCCTGTTTAACTGTTTAAAAAATATTTGTAAAAGGATGTTTTCTTCGAAGACCATTTTAAAACATTGCCATTTTGTATCAAAAGGCTTAAGAAAATGTAAGTCAAGCAAGACATTGTTCCAGGCAAGTAAATTTATTTTTCCTTGCCTTTGCTTTTCACTTCAGTAATAAAAATAAGGGGATTTATGCAGAGAAAGGTCTCTTGGATCTTCCAGCAAACAGTCAGTCTATACAGCTGTTAATGGTTGATTTAGCACTTTAGAAGCTGCCTCCTCAAAAAGCTACCACAGATTTTGTTCTAAAAAGACTGTTAGACTGATCACTGGCTAGGTGTGGTCTGACTTCGATGCAAGAGCTGGAATCTGGACCTGGTAAATGAGAGCAGAGGCTTTAATGAGTACTTTCAGCCAGTACAGCAAATGCATCAGAATAATGCATGTTCCCTACACTGCCAGCACTGGGCTGCAAGCTGCTTGGCTACCTGATGTCCCAGAAGCTGTGGCCTCTGCTGTGCACATAGAAGCTGGATTTCTTGGCAGACCTGTAGCAGCCCACCTTGACCTCCACATGTATGGATCAGGAGTAGTTTGGTATTACTGCTGGTGTGTCACAGCTGGCACAGCTTGTGCTGGTGTAAGCACTGCTGAAAGCAGCAGAGTTGAGAAATACTGTCCTGAACAGATATAAGCTAGACCCTTGGAATGAGAGCAGAGAAGAGGGTGGTGTAGCTTCCCACAGTCATAAGTTTCAGAGGAAGGATTCCTTAAATTTTGTGATTCGAGGACCAATAGCCATTTTGTTGCGCTGTTCCTAGTAAAGGTGAGCATGTGGCTCCTGGCAGAGTGTTGAGAGCTCTAGTATTTTATTTTTGCTACTACAAAAAGCAGCTGTTGCTCTGAATTTGTGAAAGTGGCTGGAGAAAGAGGGTTTGAGAAATGGCTTAGGTGGTGTGCACCCGAGTGTCCACCCTTCTGAATAAGCCACTGCCCATTTAAATGTCTGCTCAATTATGGTGGCGCCAGCTTGTCCCGTGTTCCTAACAGTGTGCCAGCACTTTTACAGCAAACCTTCATTATCTGAATTTTATATTTGTCCATAAAATCTTGCTCTAGGCAGGTGTGTGATGTATAAGATGGGAAGGAGGAAAAGTGCAAATGCCCATTATAAGTGGGTATACTGAGTTGTAAGTGGGCATCACGATTTTGAAGAAAGTATTGTGGCTCGGCCCTACCTAGTGGACTGGAAATAAATGTATGGCTGCTGTTGAGAAGAGCTGGGACCCTTGTTCTCCTGCCTGAGTGGGAAGGTGAGGGTTTTTCACCTTACTGATGGCTGGGGAGTGGGGTGGTTGCTCACGTTGGCTGCCCTAGACAAAAGGGCACCCTGCATACTTTGATGTGTTAGCCCTCAGCTGAACTGTGCTTACCACAGCTGCTGTGATAAAGCCTTCTGACCAAGTAATTTCATGTCTCCACTGCATTGCCGTATCCTCAACTCTTGCCTGAGATGACATGACACATTTTCCATCCCCTTTGGCTTCTTTTGTCTTTTCCCTCTGCTTTTATCATTTGTTTTTGACTTTGGTTTTCTTTTTCCAAACTAGGCAAAACAAGAATTGTTTTATGATGTTTCTCAGCATCACAAGAATTCACAAATGAAATATTCAACAAACCAGAGTCACCAATTCCCACACACCTCTGTGTTTCTCTGTAGTTCTCTGCTCTCTTTCTTAGAGGCACAACTTTATGTGCTCACTCAAGAGAAAGAAGTAATTCAGAACAAGAAGCTCTTTCCCTGGTTGTCATCTGCTTGACTCTCTTGCCTCTATCTCAGCTGTGCAGGTGCTTCTTTAGTCCCCTAAACCCAGATTTTACTGACAGACATCTGTTGAAGGGCCTGCTTGTTTACAGCACTCTGGTGACATGGACCCACTTATTTGATTAAGGATAGCCCAAATGAGGTGTAATGACTTGCTCAAAGGAAAGCAGCACAGACAGCAAATGACTGTCAGAAGGAAAAGGCAACTTTCCTTCTCTTCTGTGTTAATCATTGTTTTTAAAGAAAAAATTGAGCAAGATATATTTTAAAAAGCACTCAGTGTTGTGAGAATACCACGTTATACCTGTGTTCATTATCCTACCAGTCATGTTTTCAGATTTTTACATGCAGTTTAAAAGTGTGTTGTCAGTTTTGCTCACTTATTTCTTACACCTGCAGGTGTTCACATTTGTGTAAATCAGGCACTTAAATGTCAGACCCCCAGTACGATGATGTCTTTGGTTCATCTTCTCCGTGTGGAGGTAACTGCAGGGGCCTCTGATTACTAAGTAATGGGAATTAGCAAGACAAATGTAAACATTTGTTCAAAGGATTGTATTTGGAGACCTTAATTAGAGGGCATGACGCCATTAAAGAGTAAAAGCCGCCTGGCCTGGGGCTGGTGGGGAATGCTGGCCTTCACAGCTATAAGCACAGCCAGTTTCTCCACTCTGCCATTTTATTTGTTTTTACAGAGGCACAGCTGGATCATTCTGGTTTTTTTTTTTTCACAGTTACAGCTCCAATAGTTATTTTCACTTCATATCCGATTGATTACTTTAGGCAATGTTTGCTTTCAGCTGTGTCCTAGAAATACATCCACGTGCTTCCTTCTGGCACTGGCTGGCACTGAGATTTGTGGAGATGCAAATTTTGTAGAAGTTTTCCCATTTCTTAAAGTTCATAAGCAGGTAAACAAAGCATGGCCTGCAAAAGCCATGGAAATTTTTAGTTGTGTAGGAATAGCACTGAACCTCAGTGGCTGGTGACTCCTCTATTTTGAAACATACATCCTAAAGAATGTTAAGCAGAACGTCTTGCATGCCTTTTTCTTGATTTTAAAGAGCATGAAAAAAAAAAAAAAAGGGATAAAGGAAAAAAAGTCATGTTTTGCAGGCTGAAAAAAAAACCAAGCCACAAACAACTAAAATCTTCAAACGACATTATGAAAAACCCTCCCCAAAACCCCTAAATAAATCCCAAATGAAGAGGAACTCTTTGCTGTTAGTATAATACGAAGGTTACTTTTGTGGTTAAAAAAGGATGTTTATTGGTCCTAGATGGTCTAGCACTGGCTTGCTTTGTGGAAGCGTGTGTTTTGGGGCTATGCTTTGGGTCTGTGAGATCTTGGTCATCATATCAATTCTTTCTGCCTTGTGTTTTCTTCTGCTTCCTCCTTACAAGCATTATATGCAGCGAAGGCTATGATCTGGTTATTTTAAAAATTTATTTCTTCAAGTAAGACACAAAAATCACTCCTCTTGGGGGTTCCTATGGGATTAAGATTGAATCATTCGTTAGGGTCTGACCAATGAAGCTGTTAGCCTCATCCAAAAAAATTACTAACATTTACTATGTTGCAAGTCTAGGAGCTGGGGCTGGATAAGGAGGACAATGTTACCAACAATGCTACATGAATGCAGTCCCGGGGATGGGGACTGTGTCGAAAACACATAGTGGAATGAATTATAGCACATGACTGAATGGAATGAGTTGGGTAAACCTACTTTGATGGCAAAAGGGCTTCAAATGCCGGCCTTCTTCCTGCTCCAAAAGACTTCTGCACATCTGGTGTGTAGGCTACAATCCCCACCCATACCCTGCAGGGCCATTTGTGCACCTTGCTGCTTGGTGTGAGAATGCTCCCTGCGAAGTTTCCTTTCAGGTGTCCTTGCAATATCGTGTGTTAGAGATTCATGAGGAAAATCCAGCAAGTGCTGCTTGAGATTTTCAAATGACAGGCAGATAGCTATTAGCATTAATCCTCTTTCTGTATTCTCTGAAGGGCTCTTTGACAAGGGTGTGTGCAGGACAGGAAACACTTGACAGGATTCAGCTCCCACTCAAATCCCTACATTAAAAATGAAGAAAGCAAAGACCCTTTCCATCATCATCCCTGGCACTGGTGCAGACAGCCTGTCCTGGAAGGGAATCTCTCTGCCAGGATAAGTGATGAGGGATGCTCTCCAGCATCTGCCTAAAAGGCCACCCAGTAGCTGTGTAGGTTTGAAGAGCAATAGGCACTGAAAATTTTGGTTAAGGCACAAGCCTGCATCCAAGAGCCCCTGGAACAGCCCTGAGATGAGCACTGTGTGGGGTCATGTGAGCCCTGTGACACCCAGATCCCCCCTTTCCTTCTTCCCTTGCTTCTCTGTGATGGATGTGGTGCAGTGAGGAAGTGCTAAAAGAAGGGTGATCCCCACTCAGTCAGCTGCACCCCATTGAGTCCTGCAGGCTCTACCCAGAGCTGCTGGCTCCCTGAGGAAAAGGGGCAGGGGAACCTCAGGGGAAGGGTCATCTTAGCTTGAGAGGTTCTGCACCTTTGGCCTGAGGGCACTGTGGGTTAATGTTAGTTCTAGAGGAATGAATATGTGCTCATGCTGAGGTTTTGCAAGTGGCTTCTAAAGAAGCATAGTGAAGTTATGTATTTTCTTTAAAATATATATTGCTTATAATCTCTACCTCTCATAGCTAGAAAAGGGAAGTTGACCTACTGGGTTGATTGTGGTGAAAATAACCAGTGTTGCATGTGTATAACTAAGTGTTCTGTGGAGACATGAGAAACTAGAGGAGTCTGATTGTAGTTCAGCTTTATGTCAGTGATGCTACAAATTATAAACAAAATCAGAATTTTTCTTGCTATGGACTTCTTTGAATCCACACTTCCTTGATCCATAGTTGTAGCTGATTTGCAGTTAGTCAGTGACTTTATAATTCCAGACTTTTCTGCTGAAACCCATCAGCCTTCCCCATGCAGATCTAAGCTTTTCTTTGGGAAGGAAATAATTTAGTTAATTTGCTGAATAAGTGTGTGGTGGAGTTTTGTGGGTAGGCCTAAGGGAGAAGATTAAAATCACAAAACACATTTGAACATCCACTGACTGTATGAAATACAAGACAACCAAAGTCAAGACAATGACAACAGCTATTTTTCTTAAAGTTTTCTTAAAAATCTGGAACATTTTACTACAAAACCGCATATTGATCAAGGCTTTGAAACACCTGTGTGTATGGTGAGGTACTATAGGAAGGTAATACAAGCAAAATAGCAACTGGAAGAGCACTAGTTTGTAGGAAGTCTGACGATGCTCTCCCCTCCTTTGCTGTCTGATGATCAGTCTAATGCTGTCTAGTGTCTAATAGTCTATTGCCATGTGTGAGCTCCTAATATTACACCATCTCAAGGAAATCTGCACTTGACATTTGCATTAAAGGATTGCTTTTAAAGAAATTCTGGCATTAAACATATGCTAAATCTTGGCTTTCCAAAAGCTTGACTGTTGTCTGCTTCTGACTGCCCAACTGGCATTGAATCTCTCTTAGGACACTCAAAGTTGTTGAGCATGATTTGTGGTTTCAGAAACAAAACTTTGGCTACAAAAATGTCACCAGACCATGTAGATGACTTGAGCAGATTTCACCATGCCTTGCAGGAGATCCCAATCTTAGAAACAAGATTGCAAGAGACAAGAGAGTTCAGGTTCTCCAGGGGGAAGGAATATTGTGGGACCACCCTATTCCTTACACTGCACAGGATTTAAAAAAACCCAAAAAACTAAGCTGAAACTTCTTCTGGGTAGAAGCAGCTAGTTACATTAATGTTGCTTAATGAAAATCCAGTAAGTCGTTTTGACCATGAAGTGATCATCAGCCTAGGAATGGGGCTGAAATTTGAAGATCAAACAGGCAGGTCCCAGGAGCACGAAGATGCATCATGTTTTCATTACTTTGCTTTTTGAGGGTACTTCACAACAGTGATGCAGTCTTAGCACTGCAGATGGACACTATCTACTTGGCTTTACCTTGCTCATATTCATAGACCCTTCTGTAAATGATTTCAATCTCTAACCTCAAAGATGCTACAAATACCAAAAGCAATTTATTTGGGTGGTCTAGGAAAACAAATCCTTCTAAGGAGAGAAATTAACTTCCCCTGCTTATAAAATGAAAAAGGTAAAGGAAATGGGGCATTGAAGATCTTCAAGAACAGGGTCTTTTGTATCTGGCCTGACTGGGGACAGACGCCTCTCTGACAAACTGGAGGCATTATTCATGCTATCCTAGTAGATAAGATTTGGATTTGTAATGTTTAGTCCTATTAAAACATGAATTGAGTTTGTGACCAAGGTTTTTCTTGAAATTGCTAGCAATAACAATGTCTCTCCTTTTATTGGGTCTGTTTAAAGGAGGATGATGAAAGGGGAGAAAAGCTAAACACTGAGATGCTGTGCTTCCTCATATTTGCAGGTATCTCAAGTTTATCACCAAAAAAAAAAAAATCATGGGTAAAACAAAAAATTGCTATAAGACCTGGTTTCATTTAGGGATCTCAAAACCACTTCTCCTGTATGTGGTATTGCAATCTCTGTGTTCAAAGCAAGGCAAGCCCTTAAATCAGATTAGTTCATAGATGATGTGGCCACCTCTCTAGCCCTCCTGAAATTCAAGGCTCATGGCATTGTACTTTATAACGAGGGAAGACTGAAACCTTTCTTAGTTGGGAGGTCTTTATGGAATCTTATAATTTCAGAAAAGGCCATTTAAAACTTTAGGTGCAGGACTTGAGAAAATGGTTTTGCACTACTGTTGTATTATATTCTGACCTGCAGTCAAAATGAGGCAGGTATCTTTCACCTGCCTGTGACAGAGAAGCTGAGACAAGGCACAGTCATGTTGTTTCTCTCAGGATCACAGTATGGGGACAAACCCCACTATTCCTCACCCTGGCCCTGTTGCATGGGCTACTGAACTAAAGGATCTGCTATGCTTAGCTAAATGATTTGTATAGTTGACTGCTGATGCAGATAGGAATCTCTTTGGTGTTTTATCTTAGTTCTTTTGGTGCTTATTGTGGTTTACACTGTCAAGATTCAGAGTGCGTGTGAGTGGCATTTTGTAACTGAAAGGTGTTTTCCATTTGCATTTCCATTCTGTTCATAGCCCTTGAATTAAGTCACCGTGGAAAAATGCCAAATAATACACCCTTTTTTTGGCAAATAAATGTAAAAAACTTGATGCCTCAAGCATATTACCTGCTTTGCAGGAAATTCCCAGCCTCTTACAACAAAGAGACAGCCAGGCACCGTATCAGCTCTTCAGAGCAGATCAAAATTGCAGTTACTTGCAGAGTTATGGAGCTGAATGCCAGAACTCGCCTCTTTGAGCACCATTTACATGCACCCCTTTCTAGGGGCCTGGTATCCAAGATGAATTCTGTGGCCACTGTTTGTCTTGAAGGAGCATCATTAAATGAATCAAATATCCATCATAATTTCAGAAAGCTAAGAAGAAAAATACCATGTATTTGTCAGTTATGTCAAACTGGAGACACCAAGCATGTAGTATGTTACCAAGACACTAGTACATATTTCACTAGTCATAAGAGAACTCTTTGTACTGAAATACTTGGATGTGTTTGGGGTGCATAAGTAGCTTCCATCACACAGCAAGGAATTTAGGAGTTGGACATCCTATTAGGGAAGGGTTATTTGATCGGTATCTATACAGTGTATGCTGGTAAGCCTAATGGCATTTTGGTGAAAAATGGCTTATGTGGGATCAGGCTGTGTAAAGCAGAACTGGCCAAGACAAAAGGCTGAGCCTGGAAAGCACATTATTGATAAAGTCACTTGTGCTGCAGCAGAAGGATGTAAATTACCCAATCCATGTTCTCTTTCCATTAAATCAGCTTCTACTGCTTATTTTTGGCATGACAGTAAAAAATTGGGGAAACTGGGCTCCTATACTGAGGCAGTTCAACACACAGCAAGGACTGAGCAGTTTGCATATGCCCAACCACGCAAGATCTTGCTTGTCTCAATTCTCTTCTCCTGATTTCCTGGGTATTACAGTCTGAAGGGTGGAATTCTCCCTAGGGAAACATGAGGCCTTTGTGACGTACCAAGACTGACCTCTTCTACACAAGCTTCAAACAAAATTAGAGTCCATGTCTGAGCAGCTCTGATTTTTGGGGAAAAATATTCAGAGCCAAATCTGGACTTTGCAATTCAAGACCTTAGGACAGCAGAAACAATGGTCGTATTTGCACTGTGACTCACACTTGGGGTGTGGGTGGATGACTCCCTAACTGTGAATGAAGAGCAAAATAAAGCCATCCTTGCATTTCATTCCCAAGGAGAAAAATCCTGTTCAGAAGCTCAGTTAAGCTGATGCCAAGGGACCAGTGGGCTTCAACTCCTGCCACAGCTGCAGACCCCACTGCATATTGCCCTGGACCAGTGATGCTCATCCCTGAATGTCACCTTTGTTTAACGCCAGGGAAAAAATTTGGATAAAGCTGATCAAAGGGAAAACTTAATTTGCACATTCCACAAACCTCTCAAAGCTGACTTTTGTAATTTTTGTATTGCTCTTATGCCCTCTTGAGTTACTAGAGTAAGATTTTATTGCATTATGTGTAAAACACGTGTCTGGACACTGCAGAATGTTGGGTTTTTTTCCCCCCCCAATCAAACATTTTTTTTCAAGATGGAATGACCTCATTTTGCTCTTCCTGTTCACCTGAACCTTATTTCATGTGGTTGGGCACTGAGGTAGCACATGGTGATGCAGGAGTGTAAGTAACTTCCTCCTCTTTAGAATCTCAATGCTTTTATTGTGTACTTGGTTTACAATTCCTTGCTTCAGTTTATTTTTCCCTGCCATGACCCTTTGAAGACCCTGGTAAAATTTGGAGATCTAGTAGTTTCTATAATGTAGTATATAATTTTATCAGATAAAGGTGGACATCCTATAGAGCCAACTGTGAAAGAAGTGCCAAGTCCAGTGTGTGAATATTAGCAGCTTTAGTGACAGAGTTTGTGGTGGCAGCCCTTTGTGAGAGTCCTATGTCACTTAGACACAAAACCTCCTGACTCTGACTGTAATTAACTTTGACTTCAGCAGAACCAGGACTTATGGTTTCAGTTTCATAAAGGAGTCAAGAACTGAGTTACTGATATATATCCATATGATCAGAAACTTACGTTTATAGCTCGAAGACTTAATTGTGCACTGTGGGAAAAAAATGCTCAGGAAAGCTCTGAAAAACTTTACTTTTCCCTCACCTTTTATTCTCATTTATTTGATAGCCTGTGGAGCACTGTCTCTCAGTTGTCCATCTAGGAATGCCTAAAAGTTTGAGCCGCCTTCTTAGATTTAAAATTTGCAAAGCATTTTATGGCTCCAAAGTCAGATTTCACTGTTACTTAATACTTGTGTGGAGCCGTAGGTGATTTGTAGGGCCTCTGGCCCAAAGACATTGCAATCTAAATGAAAACTCTACAATACAAGGTGCTTAGAGAGATAACAGCAAGCAAGGAAATGAAGGAGGAATCTACTGGACAGGTTTATGGACTGTTTGGGATGCACCATTATACAGCACGTCAAGAATTTTGCATTTTTAAAAGTAGGGCAGTGATTAGCCTGCTATTATGTGGAACAGCGTTGTGGATTATGGAGCTATAGGAAATAGTCTTAAGGAAGGGGTTGCATGAAGCCTGTGGGAGCAGATCCATAATAATCAGACTGTGTGATGCAGAAATAAATATCCTATTTGACTAGAAAGCCTAAGATTTTTATTTCTTTTTTTCTGTACTGAAATGGGCAGTGCACTGTTCAGGAGCATTTGAATCTGAAATGAACACATGAAGCTCCTAATACACTTGGATTTTCTCTTCTAGTTTCTTTTGGATTTTCTTGCCTAGTTGCTTTTGAATTAACCATTAGCTAAACAGAAACTCTGCCTTCTCCTGTTACACAAGTGTCAGCTCGTACTCAAAATAGGTATTTCTGTACGTTTAAAAATTTGACCATTTTATTGTGTATTTTTATTATTCATTATGTTTCCTTCACAACTTTTGATTTCTGAAAAATCTTCTGATTTTTGAAATACTTTATTCCTCTGAACCCTTTGCTGCTTTGCTTCTTTTTTTCCCTACACCAGCTCTCACTTCTGGTAGCAATCACAGGCATTTTTTCTCCCATGCTTTTGGACTGATGTCCTTGAGAGCTCCAACCCCTCCAAATATTTTTCCGGAGGAAACCTCCAGTTTTGTGTTTCTTGCTCAGTTAGAATATCAAGAATTATCTGTACTGTGCTGACACTCTTGATTGCAAGACAAGATGGGTTTTAAATGCCCTCATAGTGTTCCATTTTAATGTTTTGTGACTATCTGGAATTGATAAAATATCTTGATAATATAAAAACATACTATATATTAATATTAATACTAATATTAAAAGCATACATGTTCTTGTTTTATCAAGAATGTATCATGCCTTGTAATCCTGAATGCTTACAAAGTATCAGTTTTCAGACAGGGAAAAAACTTGGGTATTGTTAAATTAAAACAATTACCTTTTTTTATGTGAAAAAGGTGGTACACGTAGAAATAAACCAAAATAATTAGTATTAAAGATACAACTCTAACCTGGGGTCGACAATATCCTGGCCAAATTACACTTATAAGCAGGTCCAAAGAGATTTCCTAAAGCCCTGAGCATTTTAATTCTCTCACAGATGACTGAGTTAACTCCTTCTCTGCTATTGACCCTTATTTGTTCTGACATCTTTTAATATGTCTCTTATTCCAGAGTGCTTAGATGTAGCATGACCTATGATATTCCCAACAGTCTGACCTCCTAACAAGGGCATAATGCTCTGCAAGTTAAGTAGGAATTCAGGATAGTTTATCTACCTTGTTCTCATATCTAGCCAAGGCTTTGATTTTTAACAGGAATTTCTGCTGGAAGAAGGAATATCTTACCTAGCAGTCATGTAAAAATTCAAAATTTAAGTGAGAAACTTCCTTCTTTATTTTGATGACAAAAGCAAAGTTTATTGCTGATTTGCAATGGCAGCTTTCTGTTACCCCAAAGTAAGTATCAGCATAATACTCTGGAATAATTTTCTGGTTCAGGCAAGTTGGCTTTCCATTATTTACTGGATCATATCACTATTCTTATTCACTGTTAAATCCAATTTGGGCTTCTGGGCTGAGGGTGCCAATTTTAACTAATCTGACACATTCGTTTTACTGTACTGCAAAATATACTAAAAAAATTATGCCCCTGGCTACTCTGGTAGTGCTGGACTCCATCAGAGATCCTGCAGAACCAGGCTGGCTGTCCTGTGGGATGCAGCCCAGGGTAAGGGAAGGGAAAGGCAGGTAGAGGGAGATGAAGGTAGTCTTGAAAGCTACTTCATGTTTTCCAGCTGCTCCTGCTGGTCTCCTGGCATCTCATGATGCTTTGTGTCCCAGTGAGGTGGCCCAGAGTAGACTTTAAGAGCATGTGCTGTGGACCTTGTTGTGTGCCCCTCCAGCCTGTGGTGTGTGTTTGTGCTGGGGCTTCATGGAGCCTGCACATGGACAACTTGTGGCTCTCTGTGCAGGGCTCATTCAAGGGAATCAGCACTATAACACATTGCACTGCTTGCCCTACCTGTGGGAAGAACTCGGTCATTTAAAACTAGATTGGCAAAATTCAGAGAAAGCGACAAAAAAATCACATCCTCTGATACAGGCTTTTGTGGAAACTGCTTTTTGTGAAGAGCAAGAGCCAGTCAGCTTTGCTGCATCTTTACTAGGTGTGTGGATGGTGGTGAGAATGTCTTGCTCTCATACCAAACCTTCAGTTTTTGGAGTGTGCAGTAAATTGCCCAGGACCATTCAAATGTCATGGATTGCCTGTGTGCCTCTGCCTGTGGGATCAGCAAGCTCTGTGCTGGGCTGCAGGTCAGAGCACTGGCCCACCACAGCTCCATTGCTGCCCTTCACCTGGGTTTTCTTTTGATAGAAAGCAGGAGGTGTCAGGTGGACAGTGCACTTGAGACTCACCAGCATCCAAGGGAAAATGTGACTCTGAAGTGGGAAGTGCTCTCAGGATTCCCTGAGAGTAGCCAGACCCACTGAGACCAGTGTTTGGTCAGCTTCATTATACCATCCTCAGCAGAGACTTGTAAATGTAGGAAGGAACCACTCACTGATTAGGGAGCATGAAATATGAGCACAGCCGGGGGTTTTTCTCTTCCTGCTGCTTCTGCTTGGAGCCAAAGCAACATTGTCCTAAATTTTAATTTATGGCTGTTCTTTACAGCGACTGAAAAAAGAAAAATAAAAAAGGGAAAGAAGCTTTTTGGCACTTTTTGCTGAAGTACTCTTTCTCTTAACACAGTCAAATGATTCATAATTAGAAAGAGTAGTGTACTTTACTCACTCTTTTCTGGTTATACAGAAACTCATTAAGCACCATGCATCCAAGTGCACTGTTTTATGTAAACAAGACCTCTCAGAGAGATAGAGATGTCTGATAAAGATGAAAAGGAAAACAGACTAATACCAGGCCACATTAATAATGGCCATGTCATGTTCTTAGAAAACAAAAGTCATCTGCTGTGCAATTATCGCACATTTCACAGCAGGATGGGGGCAAGGTAAAGAACAGAGATGTGTAAGGAAAGGACAGTTATGGACTTTAGATCCAAATTATATAGTTGCAGCTAGGTTTGGAACTTCGCATGATTTTTGTTCTTGATGAAATGGGACAGTCTCTGTTGTGCTTGTAAGTGCTTGAGACTGGTATTTTGTGGATGTTTTCTACTGAGACCTTCAGGATGCAGCTGTAACTCGTACTGAATTCATCTAACCATCAGCAGTTGAGGCTGACAGCATTTTTCTTGTTATGTCTAGGTAAGGTTTAGGTTATTGATGCATTTAGCTGTGGCCTCTGCTGTTAATAATGCATTTAAACTAATTGGATGGTTCAAGATTAAAAGTGTTCCTCTGGCTGTGTCCCCTGGTGCTGTGTGGATGGTTTGAGCTCTCTGAATTAGTTTAGCTTTTTCCATAAGAAGCACAGGCTCTGACCACATGAGCTTCACAGCACTGTGAAGTTCACATGTTCACTGTGGTTTGTGGAGGGGGCAGTCCTTCCAAGCTGAACCCAAAATTTGCTCTGCTCCCTTCAGCTTCTCTTTGCATATATTCTGATTCTTTCTTTTGGAATTCAGAAAGCAGAAAAAGTACATGAGAAAAATGCGAGTAGAGATGGCATGGGGAGGCTTTCAACCCAGTTGTATGGAATTGGGGGAATGAAATTTTCCCTGTATAATGTAAGTCCTTGGATTTGTTTAAATATTGAAAAACAGAAGTCAGGACCCCAAGCTCCACAGCCTGAGTAAGATCATCCAGCCTGCATAACTTGAAGGAGCAATGTCTCAGGACTGTAAACACCTCTATAATATATAGCTATGCATACGAGGTTTAATATGTAAAAATAGTTATATAATATAAAAATATAGGCATATGTATTTATTAAGCAATATGCTGTTTTCTAGTAAAAAGCGGGGACTTGGGCTTGACTGGTGTGAAAAGATGTAGTTCATGCAATGCCCACCATATGATTTGCTCCATTCCAAAGTAAGCAAAATTTAACTCAAAATATGTAATTGACAGCAGCTTGCATTATCCACCTTGAGCACTGTAAAGGTCAGGCACCTCCCCTGAGACTAGATAAACATGCCAGAAGTATAATTGCTTGCATTTGAACTGAGACATTACAAGCACAGTTTACGTAAATGTTTATACTGGTGTACTTTTATTAACTGAGCCATCTTAACTTCTTCCACAGATAATAATAAACTCAGCAAACCCTGGGCTGTAGGCACTTATGCAGTGCCTTTCACTGAGAACAGTGTTCCTGTGTAGCATAATAGGCCTGATTACCACCAGCACTAAAGGAAATGCTTCAGCCTCTTTGAGTCTCTTTACAACCAAAAACATTTCCAAGAAGATGTTTTCTGAGTAAACTGCTAGTTTCTTTGTCCCCTCTTCCACACACTTAGTGTGGCTAATGCTATGTGTTTCATGATCAAGAGCTCCCTGAGCTCAGACTCCGTGATCACAACATTTCTTCAAAATGACAGTAAAATCCTTAAGGGCAATAGGGTGTTAAAATAAAGGTGGGATGAATATGAACATAATTGATAGATTTTGGCCTTTTACTGTAAGTTACGTGTCCTTCAAAGTAATTTGGTGAATTTAGCTGAGGGGTTTTTCTTTCTCTTCTGGGGGAATGGCCTGAAGCTGTGGCAGGGGAGGTTTAGGTTGGATGTTAGAAAAAGGTCCTGGACCCAGAGAGTGGTTGGGCACTGAACAGGCTCCCCAGGAAAGAGGTCACAGCACCAAGCCTGTCAGAGCTCAAGATGAATTTGGATAATGCTCTCAGGCACATGGTGTGATTCTTGGGGGTGATCCTGTGCAGGCCTGGGAGTTGGAGTCAGTGGTCCTTGTGAGACCCTTCCAACTCTGCATGTGTTGTTGGTTCTGTGATTCTTTGAGGGTTTTTTCAGCTCTTTTTCTACTTGTTAAATTTCTGGTGGTGTCTAGAAGTGACCACAGTGCTCTTGTATACCGAAATATTTTCTGTTGAAGGTACTTACCACACTTTCTAAATCTCTGGTCAGAGGCTAATGGTCACAGAAATGACAAATGATTCTCAATAAAACTGAGTGAGTGTCTGCTTATGCCCTGGAGCCAGAAGGTCCTGAATCAGAGATGCAGTTTGAAGGAGTCTTCCTTGAAGGAGTTTGGGACTCAGAATAGGTGTTTACAAGAATTGTGCTGCAATCCAATTGGGGATGGGAATCATAGCACGAGGCGTATCTGCATCCTATGTATTTTCTGCTATTGAAGATGCATTAGCATTTGATTCTCAGCTGTTATACAAATGCTTCAATAAAAAACCAGTAGACCTCCAATGCTGCCTCTGAAGGACACTCAAGGAGAGAGCTGAGATATTGCTGGGGTGTTAACTTAATGGGTTGAGCAATGAGAAGATACTATTTGCTAGGTAGGAAAAGTACTGTTCTGGCACTAGTTTTACTTTACATAAAATGAGTCCCACAGTTTTTACTTACTCAGCTTACACATCAAATTGTATTTTCCTGCTCTCAGATGCCGAACGACACTCCTGTTGTCACTCCCGAGAACTCTGACTGAATGGAGACATGCACTCAGTGAGTGCACTGAAAAAGTGAAGCAACTTTCCTCTCCTGACTAGCTGCCTGCCAAATTTCTCATCCAAATTGTATCTTGGAGACCCAAGGAAGGGGAAGCAGTGGATGCAGTTGACTAGATGATCACGATTGTGACCACTCACTGCAAGAACAGGAATGGAGGGCATAAAACTGCATGTCAGAGAAACTTGGCAACACTGGCCTGTGCCCTCCCTGCTGACTGATGTCCTATTACAAATGCCATTTTGGACTGGCACAGGATTTATGATTGCTGAGCTTTGTCCATGGACATAGGATTCACCCTCAGCCTGAGGGCTTGTTTGAGCTGCCTGCAAACTGCACATACCCAGAAGGCAGAGCCCCAGAATCCTTACACTAACCTATGTCTGTGCTTATGAGGCTCATAACATGGACTCCCCCTCAATGAGGCAAATCAAATCAGTGCTGAGCATCCTCCTTAGCCTCCAGTGTGTTCACTTTCCACTGCTCCAAAATGTGGTGAACACAGAAACATTTCTATGTCTTCCTTCCCCTCCTTTTTTTTTTTTTTTTAATTTTTATTTTTTCTGTTTTTATTATTCTTCTCTCCAAGTGTTTCTATCATTGTGCTGATTGATCATCAGTGGCATACAGTTTTTGGCCTAAGCTTGGTAAGTTGGATCCTGAGGATTTGCCTTGTTTATTGAAGATGTTTCTGGGGAAAATCTACTGATAGATTGGGTAAAGCACTACAGATTAGGGGTACTGTTACTTCAGTGCAATGCTATTATGGATCATAACACTAAAAGCATAATTTTCCCCTGTTGAATACTTGCAGACATAGGTGGGCTACTGGAAAGACTGTAAAATAAGTACCTAAGTAGTCAAATTGAAACTGAAACCCTCAAAAGTTGATTGGTCATTGGTTTTGTTAATTGTTTGCAAAGATTGGGGTTGATTGAAGTAACCAAAGTACCAGTGTTTTCTAATGGAAAAACTGAAGTGGGCCAAGTGCCTTTCATAAGTATCTCCAGAGGATTTATTTCAATCACAAATCAAACATAACTAAAAGTTAGAAATGCTGCCTGCCCATAAGATCCAACCACAATGGAGTTAACAATGAATTGATTTTATGCCAAACTGTGTTACGTCCCAAACCAGCAGCAGAATTCAAACCCACTGCTACACTGGGAAACAATGCAGCTGCCTGAATAGGATTCTTCCTCCCTCCATGGTTGCAGCATAGTGTATGTTTCGAAAGACAGGGGCTCTATTTTGCCAAAGAAATTGTCATTTTTCTTTGCAAGTTTAAAGGCCAGAAAAATCCATTAAGAAAGAAAAGCAAACAGGTCATGCAGTGGCAGCAGAATGGCCTTTCATACACAGTGGAAAGCACCTGGCACAAATCGGAGCAGCAGAAATGTGCTGGTGGCTGCTTTTAGGGTAGCCCTGGTCCTCTGTCCCAGCCCCTCTCCTCCCTATTCTGTTGGATAGTGTCTTGTGAAACAACTGACTTTTTCATCCGGTGTGTTGAAATCCAAACACCACTGCATGCTTGATAGGTGTATTGCTGCTAATCTTACAGATTTAAAAGTGAAAAAGTGAGAGAAGAGGATAATTGGTCAATTTGTAGCCAGGAGGTGGTACTTGTTTGAGATACATGCAGATTGTGCTTTTCTCTATCAGTGCAAAAATCCCAACAAATGATCTGAAGGAAGAGCCAGCGCTGGGGTGAGGATGTGTGTGTGTGTGTGGTGTGCCTGGTAGGGTTTTTTTACCCGCTCTCACAGAGCACAGGCCTTAATGAGTTCCAGGGGGACAGTGGCTTGTCAATCACAATATACTTTTCAAGTAATAGTCATCTCTGCCCCATCACAGAACCACAAGGCATGAAATAATTAGAAAGCCCAGAGTAACTGCTCTGTTTTACAAGAGCAAAATCCTTGTGTGGATCATTTACATAAACTTGTCACTTCCCATTATGGTTCTAATGCAAGCTGGGTAATAATCATGGGACCAGGAGAGGGGAGGTCAAGGTATGATGCTCCTCCATGTTTGAAGCACAAGGTACGCATGTGCCCAGCTTTCCATCCCCCACTGAATTAATGTAAAGTATCTTTTATTTTCCATTAAATAAGAACTATTCATGCTGCTATGGTAGCAGACCATGTGCAGCCTTCTCTTCTTAAGAGAGAAAAAAGGCTTTTGCGTCAAGCCATTGTTAGGGGAGAATTCACTTTGAGGAGCATTTCAAAGCTGATCCGATTGGGGAAGGAATAATGTTAAATATTTGGTATGAAATATTTATAAGATGCACACATGAACATCTGACAAAGTAGCCTGGAAAATACACATTCTCATCTTTGACAATTTCAGCTCTTTCCCTCTGAATGAGAGAGTGGAGAAAAGGTGTGTGCAGAGGGAGAATTGTGTGTGTGTATAAATGCATCTGAACACTCGCGCACACACACGCTCAGGGCAGACACACTTGCATACGAACGCCTGAATGGGTTGATGGGATTTAATGCAATCTGCATCTGAATACTGCTCTCCAAAGATGGTGGCAATAAGGGCTTGCTGAAGTCTGTTTTAATCATTGTAAAGGAGGAAGCTCTGCTCTAATGCCTATCACGAGGGGCATCCGTAGAGTGATGGAGGTGATGGCTGCTGCTGTTCTGCTGCTGTTTTCCAGCAACCATTTTGTTGGTGTTCTTCACAACTGTTGTCAGGCACATTTTCATCACAGGAAAACAAGACTCTGCTTTTTGCACAGACTGACTTTCCCCACCTGCATCCCTGCATGGCTGTTTCCTTTCACTCTTATTTTTAAAAAGATGTACGAAGAGGAGATTTACTTATAGGCAACTAGAATTGTTGGTGGGGTTTGTTTTTTTTTTGTTGTTTGTTTGTTTGTTTTTTAAGGTTTTTTTAATGTTTTCATCTCTTTCAGATAAAACAAGGCAAAATTTTTTTGGGTTTTTTTTTTTTCAAGGGTCTGGAAAGGTTTCAGAAAAATGGGTTATCACCTCATTCTCAGTCCTTATGACAAGGGATAAAGAGAGAATGTAATGGCTCACTCCTTATGGCAGTCACAGTGAAATGCACAGGGATGGCATATATTAAATAACCAGGATAAAGAAAACCATGTGATCTGCTCTCCTTGTAAGGGGATCTAATAGCTCTCTTTTAGAAACCTTATTTCCTTTTCCTTTTTTTTTTTTTCCTTGTCTCTTTCTCTACCCCACTTGTATCAACTACAGGATGTTATTCTCTGATGTAAATGCCTGCTTGGTTTAGGCTGTACATTGGTTAGAGTAAGACCTTTGTGTCTGTAAATATCCTTTTGACACATCAGTGCTAAGCACATATTAATAGCAATGGTCTTGATGAACTAAAAGGCCTTATATTTCTTCTTACAGGCTTGGGGATTTATTCTCTCTTTAAAATTTGCTCTCTTTAAAATGGGCAGGCTCCATGCATTGTACAACATGTTTTTATGTGAGCAGGAGGCTCAATAGCAAAGCAGCATCGTTTGCCCTCATCTGCCAGCTTTTGTCTTTGACTGGAAGTGTGGGGCCTGGTGAGAGGTAGGATATGAACTGTGTCCAGACTCTGTTCCTTATCTCTGAGATCACCAAGAGGGAGGGCATTGTTGATGGATTTAAATCAGCTTTTTCTCCCCTTGTGCACAACAAAAGTCTAAATCCCTTTTCAGGCCAGATTGCTCCATTTCGCTGCATGGGCTAGGCAGATTGGAAACATGTTTGTCACTCAGCTTTTCTCCCAACCTAATCAGTAGACACTGGGGTGGTGGGATTTTGGTGCTCAGTATATCACCCTTTAATCTATGGAGTTGGCCTTTAAAAGCTGCTGATGCTGTTGCTGCTATGTGTGAGCTGCTGCTTTCATTTCTGAAGACAGATATAAAAATAATGTTAGCCACAAGCACAAGCAGAGGGTTTAGCAGGGATTTGAATCTAAAATGTGATACTTAACACTGACCAACTTGATTTGGTCCAGCAGAGCAGAACCCCTTATTCTGTTATAATAAAGTGCTGTATGTGGGGATGATGGCAGTGGGATTTACTGTGTCTGTATTTTAGTTCTGCTGATGAATGGGCCTAAATGGGCAATAACCATAGGCCACAGGAACATATGGTTGGAAAAAGGTGGCTTGGCAGATTTGGCTTTGGGTTTCAAAGGTCTCTCCAATAAACCCACAAGCTCACCAGTGTCTGTGCACTTCTGAGCTCCATGGCATACTATCCTCATCTGTGCCTGCTACCACAGTCCTAGAGGGACAAATTGTCACAGCAAGCAGGTATGAAGAAGCAGGCCAGCCCTTGTGAGTTTGCAGAGGTCAGAAGGATGCTAAGCGGGAGAGTTATGTGATAGGTGTGATGAAGGATGTTAAAAGCACTAAAAGAATGTAGGCTCTTCAGGGCAGAGGCTGCAGCTCTGTTTACACACAAACAAGTCTGTATCTGCTTGCACACACAGAGCTACTTGTTGTGTTAAGCACAGCCTGAATCAGATATTGACTGAGGTCTCTAGACAAATACAAGATAATTCCTTACAGGAAAGATATAATTCATTGACTAGGTATGCAATAACATTTCTAATTCTTTTTCTGCCACTAAAATACTCTGCATGAACTACCTTGCATCCTCCTGAGCCACATTTGTACTGTTCTGTGGTATTGTAAGGTAGAGGTAGCATGCAGAATTGCATCCACTGGCCCCATGTAATGCCTTGTTTGGCCATGAGAAGCCAGGTACAGAAGGAATGTGGAACTCGGCATTTGTGAAGCAAGGATGGTTCAACAATTCAGCCCAAATGTTCAGACTTAACATTTGATGTGAGGACAGGCTGGCTGGGTTTTTCAAGAACCCATTTTGTTCACTGTTAGATGGGGAGGAGAGCTTGTTCCTGCCAGTCTGGCATCCCAGATTCCTAATGTATTGCCCCTGGTGGTGTCAGGTCCCTGCCTGGAACTCTGACCAACCTGAAAGAACTGGAAACTTTTAAATTTCTTCTTTCTCTTTTCATAATTTAAAATACAAAAGAGTTTTTGAATGGAAGTTCCATTTTCAGGAAGCTTGAGCTCTTTCTTTTTAGTGGTTGTGAATTATGCCAATTGTTTTGTTTAAGTGCTGAATAATTCAGTTTAGTTTTGGCTACCCAAGGACAGCAAGAAAAATACCAGTCTTCTTTCCAAAACCCTCCTTTGTTTTTGGGAAAGAACACAATTTTTTCAAAACATTCCGGATTCTCTTTACCCCTGGTAGAGGAGAAGGAATATAAGACATAAAAGGGCAAATTTCCCCAGATGTTTCCACTGGTACTAATTGTCCCAGCCCTTATTCCCTCCTGACTTAATAACTGGGAATGTTTTTAGCAACTTCCAGTATTCAAGTACAAAATTTCCAATGGGGTGGACAATGTCAATATCCACAGTAAGAACCTGTGGCCTTATTATTGTGAATTAGTAAGGATCTTTCTGAGGATGCCATTCCAGTGGATAACTCTAGAAGTGGGAGCTGAGTACTCAATCTTAAGGGCCTTTCCCAGCATGGAAGATTTTATTATTTTTCATGTCTTGCTGAATGTGTCAGTAGTAGAGGATAATTGAGATAGATCCTAGGTAGGGACTCTGAAGAGATAAGAGGCCATGATGAAAGTGCTAACAATGAGAGAAAAAATGTGAAGGGGTGTAACTCACATCTCTTGAGAAAAATAAACTTTCCTGCTGGACATAGTATAGTTAATGGTGGAAGAACAGTTGGCTGATGGGAGAGGTTTTCAACCCACTTCCCTGGTGAAACAAGTATAAGCAGTCCATACAGGGACAGGATGATAATGAAAGTCTGATTCCAGCAATGGGAAGCAGGGAAAGGAGGTAGGCTTGTATATATTTATAGCCAATTAGTTAAACAAAATTCCTTACAAGCTGAGACTGCTAAAGACAAGATTCAATCACAAACTGCCTTTTTTTTTTTTTTTTATTTCCCATGTTCAAACAGAAGTCCCTAAGAAAGGAGGGCAGGATGTTCTACACAGAAAAGTGTTAGTTTTTCAAACAGGTTGTTTACAGAAGGTTCTAGTTAAATCATCTCATTGACTAACAAAAATTTGGTCTTTTCCTATGTTATTTCTGTCTAGGTTGGCAATTAATTGGGGGAAAATAAAAGAAGAAATTCAGCTCAGGTTAGCTGAAAACTTTAACAGAAGTTTTACTTCTGGAGAATATTTTTTTTCAATAGGATGTAAATGGATTTTTCTTATTCAGGACAAAATAGTGTCAGATGTAACTTTTTGTTTAATGGCCCTTTTAAGGAGAGGAAATGACAAAGTAAATGCAATCTCTCTCATCCAAGAACTTGGTGATTAGGGCCCTTATTTTGTGTGTGGGAGACCAGGATTACATTTTTTCCTCACCTTGAGGACATCTGAATTGATATCAATCAGATATAAGGGCATTATTTAAGTGGAGGAGAGAGTTCTTAACTCCTCTTATTGCTGTAATTTTATTGGGAAAATACTTGAAATTTTTTGGAAGCTATGGAGAGAATAATTGTGGGGTTTAGTGCACCCACCTGGGAGGAATAAGATCTGTGCTCCTGGCTGCGTTTCACCAACTACTTAATCTAAGACTGTAAATGTCTCCCGGAGCAGAGACTGCAATCCTTTTCTTTTTTCTCACCATGACTCATCTAACTTTTTAGTGATGAGGTTGTTTTGCTCGCTGAGCCCTGGAGAGGGTTTTATTCTATGTAAAACATACAGACTGAGCAGGAGAGACTGTGTGAGCCCAGACAGGCAGCCTGGCAGGTGGGTTAATACCTGCAGAATCTAGCTCAAACTCTGTCCAGGCAAAGGAGGGATGGTACCCAGATCAGCTCAGTGCCTGACTGACAGCTCTGCAGCTACCCTGGAAGACTTAAAAATGTAACAACCACTTTTTCTTTTTCCTTTTTTTTTTTTTTTTTTTATTTTCACTAGACAAAACTAAAAATATTGGTCTGGTGGTCAAGACATCAGAACTGTGTGGGAAGACAAGAAACCACAGTTAGCAAAAAAAAAAACAACCCAAAAAAACAAACAACAACTTTGCCCAGTTCTTTTTTTGACATCCTAGTCCCAACTGCAACTTGAAGAGGTAGCTAATAGTTACCTTGATTGCTTGGCTGTGTGTTTAAGAAAGGAAAACTGAACTTCAGTAAGACTCTAGCCTTCTTGTCGGATCAGCCAATGTATGAAAAAACTCCAGGACTATAAAATTAATACAGGAGACAAAAAGTAAACAAGATTTCCATTTACAGGAGGACATTTGTATTTTTTTCACTTGTTTCTTGTGTTTGGGGCTGAATCTTGGGGCACAGCTTGAGGAGTCAGTGCAAGTAGCATGACAATAGCAGTGGAAGCATTTTTAATCAGAGGTGTATCTCAGAGATAGTACCAATAGATTGTTATAGATTGTTTCCTTTCCCTTGAAGTCTGAAGGGAAGGAGGGAAAAAACACCTGAGTTGTGGGAAGAGCACTCCTGTGTGGTCAAAGGGATTATCTAGATGAAAAGGACTTTCTTGCAACTTTAAACTGTTTTATTCCTTTTCTTGCCTTTCTTATTTTCCCTGAATGACAAGCACCGAGTCAGGTCAATTTTATCCTTTTCCCCTGCTTTTGCACTCTGTCTTCTGCTCTCATGTTAGTGCTTACCCTGCTTTCTTCCAAAGCACAGGTCCTTTCCAGAGTAACTGCAATCAAAAGATTCCCTAACTGAGGAAGATGCCAAAATAAACTGCTTGAGGTCCCACCTCCCAAGACTTTCAGGAATCCTAGTAGAGACTGATGAGTTAGATTTGGCACCAATTTCGTATTTTAAATATATTATTTTTCCCCTCTAGGTCATGGATATTTAGACAGATGTGTTCAGAGATTTGCAAAAATTAAGGGAATGACAAAGTTAGCTTTGTGTTAGTGACCAAAAAAACCAGTCATTGCTGCAAGTGAGGAAGCCATCAAGGTCCAGCTATTCCAGGCTGTGATGGAGTTTTTCTTCTTTCTGATAGTGACAGGTTCTGTTCAGCAGAGGTGTTAAGACCCTTATGACCCAAACTCTTGCCAGTGTCATTCCTTTACATCAACTCATTATACCTTTGTATTGCAGGAGTTGCTGAAGTGTTTGCTTTGGCCTCACGAGAGACTGAACCAGGCATCTGGCACCACCTGTGAAAATCCCACTTGTAATGGCTTCACCTCTGCACTTCTGCTGGAAGCAAAGCCCTTTTCCTGGGCAGAGGTGTGATTCTCACTGCTGTGTCTTCAAAGAAGGAAAGCCTTTTAATCGAAGTATTACACCTGAATGACTGTTATCCCCGCAGGAAAAAGAAATAAAACCCCTCTCGTGGGACCAACAAATAACTCAGGAGTCTTTCTACAGAGGAACAGCAAGAAAAGTATGTCACCTTGTCTTGTTTGGCTTGGCAGAGCCAGAGTGCTCACAAGAGGTGAAGCTGCTGTGACTTGCCTCCCCTGCTCCTGGAGCCGCGCAGCCCCTGCTGCCAAAAGCGCTCTTCCGTCGCAGCGGTGCGGCAGGTGAGCGTCTGCCAAAGGACAAAGCACAAACCTCCTAACGAGCAGCTGAGGGTAGGGTGGGGACTCCAGATAGAGACAAATCTATGTCCCTCGGGAGATCTGGTGCAAACCGATCAGTATAAGAAGTATTTCGCTGCTAATTAAGTTTTGATCCTTTGGCTTCACTTAAAACAGTTTGAGAGTATATCAAGTGGGAGAGCAGGTGCTGACTGGCTTGAAAGCACTGGTCCATCAAATCAGGTAAGGGTTTTATATTCAGAAACTCCCCTAGAAGGGAGACTGTAACTTGTTAAGTGATAGATATACCCAGATCCTTTCAAGTATAATGCATTATTGACAGAGTTATAATGCTTGTGAATTTTATTCCCCCAAACGCTTGCAAAATTCCCCTCTGCTCTGAAAGAGCCTCCTCTTTCTCATGTTCTGTCCCCTTCGTTTGTGTGTGTGGAATGAATGCTGAAGGAGATATACAGCCAGGTGCAGCTTGGAAATCTCAGGCGCAGTTGCTTCTGGTCTTCCTGCCTTGATTTGGAATCTGAATTCAAACCGGAAAGTCTGATTTTAGAGGACATGTCTCATTGTCTTCAAAAATTCCAAAGGTTAAGAGCAAGAGAAGGTTGGATGCGTAGTATATCTTCTCCCCAGGTGCCAGAATATTTAGAGAAGTGGTCACCTTTTATTAGTGGTTCTTATGCATCCTTGACTGACCACAATAAAGGAAGGCCCAGCAAATGTATGACTGAAAAATAATTAGCTTTACATGCAGGGAAGAACTGAGATAGAGGTCATTAAAAATTTGGGTTATGTTTTTCTGTATCTGAAAAACTTCTTAATGATCTCTGTGCTACAGAGAGCAACAAAGCAGATTAGAATAAATAAAAGCTGTACCGTGCCTCCCTACTGATACAGCTGCCTGAGGACTGAATACAGAATGGTACATACTTAGAGCAGGTTGCAGTATGACCAGCTCCAATTGTTCCAAATTATAAGTTGCCTTAGAATCACGGTCAAAAGTTATATTTTTTTTTTCTTCTTTGTAGTTTGCTGCCTCAAATTTGGTCTCTAACGCTCACTTTTTAAAAAAGAAAAAATTTCTAGTGTCATAGTACTTCATTTCTGGGACCCAAAGGGAGACTGTAACTTGTTAAGTGATAGATATACCCAGACCCTTTCAAGTATAATGCATTATTGACAGAGTTATAATCCTTGTGAATTTTATTCCCCCAAAATTTTATTCACCCACCTCATCAGTTGAATGAAAGGGAAATTTAAGAGACAGAATTATTTGCAGTTGCAAAAGTTATTATTTTACTATTTCCCATTGCATGGTTAGTGAACTGGAAATAAGTAACCATTTGTTAGAATTTCTGGTATGCCTTCAAATTTTTGCTGTTCACACATAGAATCAGAACCTGCTAATATATTGGTGATCAATAATGGTAGATGGATTTCCTTCATCATAGTAAAGTTTTGAGCAGGGTCTTCCCTCAAATGTCATGCTAGCGGTGCAGTTATCAGCTTGTTTCCAGCCTTGTGGAATTTGGCAGACAGCTGAAAGTAGGAAACTTCTTAAAAAGGCAAAAGAAGTGGCACAGGGATCCTTTCCTCCCTGATAACTTGCCTTGTCCTGAGAAATATTTGCATGGCTTTTTCTTTCTGTAGAGTAATGCCCTTCGATGGTTTGAGGTGTGTGGTGCTTTCAACACTTTAGGAGATTTTTCACACTACAGTTCCTGAACAATGAACATAAGGCTAGTGGGACAGCTGTTGTCTAAATCAATGGCATTTTTTGGATGTAATTGGAGGCAAAACTTCACCCTGCAACAGAAAGATTAAGTCTGGTGGTGCCTAACGGAGCAGCAGATCCATGTTCTTCAGGCTCCACTAGCAATGTGTGAGTCAACAAAATCACTTATGCTGGTTTTGTAATGGGGACTCATGTCTGTTCTTCAACCATAGTCCTTTCCTACCTGAATAAAGAAGTCTTCCTAACTAAATAGAAGTAATGGAAGGATTTTGTTTTCTATCAACAGATGATGTAAATCATCCATTAATTAGTTATGACAGCTGTACTTGCTGAGAAGTATTTCACTGAGTCTAGATATTATAAGTAAAGGAAGTTCTCAGTGTGCTGCATGGATAAGAAGTGGTTGAAGTATGGTGTGACAAAAATGACAACATATGGGTGCAAGCATCCCTGTTTCTGTTGGGAAAAACATGCATAGGTGTATGTCCATTGTTATGTAGCACCTCTGAAATATACGTGTGAAGATTTTCTGAAGAAATTGCACCTAAATAGTTTGCAAGGGGAAGGGTCTGTCTGTGAAAGAGTCCTGAGAACTTCTTTCATCTCAACCACAACACTACAGGCCCAATGTAGTTGAGTGAATTTGCCTTTTCCTTTCAGCGGGGAAGTGAAAGAGGGTTAATAAGTTAGGCAGACATGAAGCTGTCAGCTCTAGTGGTAATACCTTTCATTTGCTCTTAATTTGGAACAATGGGTGATTGTTAATGGTATGAGCCCAGAAACAGAAGCTGGGAAGGAAATAAGACCATAAGATTGGCTCTGCCAGTTAAAGTGCATTTGTGATGGCCATTCTCCATCCTGCTGTAGCCCTTTTGTGCGGGTGAAGCAGTGAGGATGAAGGCTGCTTAGCATTATTCTCCCTGGCTTTGGTTTTGGGGTGTGGTGATTTGAACATGAGGCTGTAGCTAGGGAATGTGCCCCTTCCAGCCATCTCCTTTGAGGCAGCATCCAACTATTTCTACTCAGAGAGCACCATCTTCTCCTTTCTCAAGGCCCTTTTAGGTGAAGCTGGCATACAAGGTCATAGAGCAAGAGAGAGGCTTGCTGTCAGCTTCTAGAAACATGAAATCCATGTGGGTTAGGAGATCTCAATCTTGTACACAACAACTGAACATGTAAGGTGATCTGGGCAAGCCCCATGAAGGCACCTTCTGAGCGTGATCTGCCAGTCTACTGTCCTTTTATGGCACTGACACCACACAACCAGTAATCTACAGCACCCTGCACTCTTTCTGGTTGCTGGAGATCCTCTTAGATCCAGTTTGAGAGTCTATTCTAATGTGAAAGCAGTAAGAAAAAGGCCCCAAGTTTGCTTAGTCTTTTCCTCTTTTTCTTCATTCATGCATTTGGTAGAGCTTGATTGAAATGGTGGATTTGTGTCACTGGCTCTAGTGCTTTCTAAAGTTATTAGCACATGGGTCCGAGTTCTTGCATGTTTAAAACCGACCCATTGATTCCAAAGTGTAGCCACACTGAGTGGCTCAGCCAGTGTTGTGTCAGATATTGGCAGCAGGAATAAGGCATAGGCTGTGCTCACCCATCCCTGTATTGAAAGATCATTTCAGCTGAATTCACTGAATTGTCTTCTATACTAGTTTATCCTGCAGGAGGCTGAAAAAAATCATGAATTCAAATTAGTGTTAGGGGCCACTATCTTCCCCAGCTCATACTGCCTGAGTCTTTTAGTGCTGATCAGGGTATGGATAATTTCTAGTGGAAGAATTGCGAGATGCTTTTCAAGTACCAAGAAGTAATTTTTGAATTTTTTTGTTTTTATTCCATACCAGTTTTAAAACAATGTTTGAAGCTGGTGTGCTGAAGGAAGAAAGTTAAAACCATCTTAATGCTTCCTTGCTTTAAAAGCAGCCCTTTCCTTGAAAGGGGAGGAAACCCCAGGTATGGATGTACTGCTGTCAGTTCTTGGAGAAGCCTGACTAGCCTGAAAAAACTTTGATGCAAACAGCACTCTCCTTGCCGCTGCCTTCCGGCCTCTCTGGGGTGGATACACAGCACCTCCAAGATATGGCAAATGTCAAGTTGCTTGCGAGGCCACGTCCCCACGTTTGAGCTTGGAGCTACCAGCTGGCAGTGGCAGCAGCCCCATGCAGCCCGGGTGGTTGCAGCACACAGCTTTGAAGTTCTGCCCTTCAGCTATCTCCTGTTGCACGCAGCTTGTGATACATGAGTCTGGGTCCTGCAGCTGTCTCCGTTTAAGTCAGCGGGCGTTTGAAGCAATGCTGGCCACCTCAGGGAAAGGGGCAAGAGTTGAACAAAGTGTTCATCTTCAATTAAACCATTGGAATGCCAGTGCAGACTCTGATTCCCTGCCACTTTCTCCTCTAAAACCTATGTTGTGTCTGAGCTTTTTAATAGGGAAGAGAAGAGGCAGCTGTCAAGGTCTGCTAGTCAGTTCAGGTTTGAACCAAAGGGAGAAATCAGTAATGGTATCAAATAGTTTGTGAGGGGGAAATGCTGAGTTTTAGGCAGTGATTTCAGAAAGCTCCAGCTCCCTTTTAGACTACTGTCTTCAGTTTGAAACTTTGCTGCTGAATATGTCAGAGGAAGCCAACAGGGTATAATATCCAGGAAGCTTAACCAGTGGAAGGGTTTAAAAAGGTTTCCTTGCAGCGAGCCAAATTCAGCTCTGCTGCAATTCCTTCTAAAGTCAGTTCTGAAGCTGCAGCTGAAGATGGCTTGAAACCAGCAGTCCAGGTCTTCGCCTTGAATTGAGCGACCTGTTTGTCTTCACTGAGAAAGACTTATGGAAAGGATAAGGTAGAGGAAAACATGACCCACCTGGCGGCTGCACCCATTTAGTCCTCGGCTGACCTTGCTCAATTATCTCTTTTTTTTTTTTTTTTTTCCTTTCTTGCATTTCAAGTATGGCTGCCTGTTAGGAGCCACAACAAAAGCAGTAACAACAGACTTTGACACCTGTGTTTCCTCCAGCTGTGAGTCACATCTTTTTTTTCTACGAACAACTTTATCTGCTTCAGAATGTGGGACCAGTTCTCAGAATTACAAAGGCTGCTCTGCAACAAATGGTCTCCTATTTTGCTTTATCTGTTCAAACGTGTGCTTTTTGGTCTAACTTTACTTTTTCTATGAACTTTACATGCTGCAGGGTATGCTCCTGACTTATGGAGTGAGTTTGATACAAATTGCGTAACAAAACAATTTAGAGTGCAGGCTCATATGTTTAAATCCATGGTTATGTTCTTAAGGATCTGACTTTTGCCTCTCCCTTACCAGCTGTCCTCTGTTAGTGACGAGTGCTGATAACAGCCTCGCTGAGAAAGCAAATGGTAGAAAGCAAATTGCTTTTTGAAAAAAAAAAAAAAAAAAGGCAGTGGGGGAGCAAAGAAGTAAAATGAAAAAGAGGGTCAGAAAAATTTGTTCTAAAATACAAACTACTGTTATGCCTGGATAACTAGACTGGCAATCTTTGATATGGCTGGAATCATTGCCACTGAAATGAGCAGAAAGTTTTGTTGTCATTCACAGCAGAAGAGTAGCAAAGGAATTTATGGTATGAAAGTTGTCTGTCTTCTAGTGCATCTGTATACACCATGTGCTGGGCCACTTGGCAGGGCAGGAGATTATGTAAAAAAAAAAAAATATCTTGGAAACTCTGCTGTCTTTGTTTAATATATCAGAAATGCTATTCTTCCATAACCAGAGCAGCAGTTTGGCATCAGAATTTTTAATACAGGGTAGAGAATATGCACAGGAGGAATGAAAGCTGTCCTGTTCCTATTTTGTGAACTTTCAAAAAGATGCTGAGGATAGAATCAGAATGTTGTGGTGGGCAGTAACATAAGAGTAATTTCTGTAATTTCTTATCCTGTAAAAAGTATTTTATATTTACTAGTAGACAATCCAAATAAAATTACACTGTATGGATTTGCCTGCTGTATTGCAGAAGGAAAAAGTAGTGAGAATAAAAGAAAAAGTCATTGCAATGCTCAAGAGAGTGCAGTCATGAAGCCAGGAATGCAGTGTGTAGTTGAAACCTTTTGGAAAGCTTTGAAAAATCTAACCCTTAATTTCCAACACTGAATGAAATTTAGGTCATTCTGATCCACCTGCTTCCCCTCAATAGGTCTGAGAGAGGAATTCTGTCTGGGTAGACACATCTCTCAACCTAGATAATTAATTACATTCATTTATTTTAATTTAATTAAGACAGGAATAATTTTACATCACAAATTAGTTGTCACTATTTTATTTTTTTTAGTGTTCATATTCAAGTCAGCTGGAAAGATCAAATAGACTTGTTCATTTCCCTCCTCGCTTGTAGTTGTTTTTCACTCTGCTTCCTGTTCAAGTTTTTATGCACATTAGAGTTTGCTTTTTATTTAAACTCTACTGTATGTTTTCAACAATATAACTTAGACCGTGTCTAATCCTGCAAGCTTCTTTCAAGCCATTTGTGGTCTGCTGGACTTTCCAGTCTCTTTCATAATTATTTGGAGCCTTAAGCATGAATTGGTAACTTCAGATGTGCAGAAGAGCTCACTATTCTGGTTAGGACTTTTGCTGTTTGAGGTATGTCTGATCAGTAGGACACCGTTTCATAGCCCAAATACCCAATTTATAATATGAACAGATAGAAGGTGATTAAATTTAGAGAACTCCTGCATCATTGTTTTGAGAATTAATAGGCAGTCTGGGACTCTGATAAGCCAGTGTTTAAAATGCTTTGTTCTAGCAAATAAAAAGGGTGATCCCAATAATTTCTCATCTATTCTAAGCCACTGCTTTCCATATTTTGACAAGAAAGAATCCAAACCTTGCAAATATACTCAGTTTAACCTGGAATATTTGTGCATAGGTAATAATAATCTCATTCCCAAACTATGCATCTTCTAGACCCTTTATATTGCTTTCCTATATAAAGTGCTGAACACATACCAAGGTCAAAAATGTATTTGCAAAGACCTCATGGTCTTATTGTGACCATGTTTTAGATGGTTCTTCCCACAAGAAACAGAACTAATCTGTTAGAAGATATTAAGAGAATTTTCCCACAATGGATGCCTCATGTAAGCCTATACTTTAAAAAATCCTGATTTTTATTTTGACAAACATGGTAGAATTATCTCATTACACTCAGTCTTAGCCCCCACAATTTCACAAAATTCATATAGAAGCTTATGCAATGTGATCAGGAAAATATTGGGTCCAGTTTTTTTGAAGCTTACGAGCTTTCTTCTCACTTTAATTTTGTAGGACTTTCCTATAAGGATGGAATATCTGTAAAATATTATGTTACAAAAGAGAAGAAAGGGGATTTTCTGCTTGAACTGTTTTCTTCAGGGCTAGTTCAGATAGGTTGGGCAATGAAACTGTTGTAAATTACTGTTTTTGCCTGTGTTTCTGACTTCTTAGCTGGTTCTGCCCATTTCTAATGGGCAGTTGTATTGAGGGCTGTGCACTTGCCTCTGGGTCTGTCATGAGGCTTGACTGGAGCTGGACCTTCTGAGAATTGGCACAGCACACTTTCACACGCTGCAAAAATAATTTCTTGTGCTAATCCCTTGTGGCATTTACATATTACACAAGACCCTCTTTATAGAAGAAAAAAACAACATTTTCCCATGACCATCGTTAATGTACTGTAAATCTGTGAACTGTTGGATCTGCGAGCCACATCTCAGGATACTTTTTCCTCCAGAGAAGAACTTCGAACACCAGCATACTCTCTATCACAGAGGAAAGTTCTCGTGTGATAACAATATTTGTTCTAGACTCTAGAGGTCTAACTTGGAATTTCTGCTCATCTACTGGTTGCCTTGTAACTAGATGTTAGGGCACCGCATGAACAGAAACCCAGTGTGGGTTATCTGTGAAAGACAGAAAATTCAAGAGTTTAAGAACGAACATCTGTTCTGCCTCTGTTTAAGGGTTCATTGGTTCATTCTCTTGTATCCAGGTGGTTACAAGAAGGTACACAGTGAAGAATAAAAGTAAGCAAAGAAATGTACTTCCTCCAAGTACACTCCCGATTCCCACCATTTCATAAACCTGATGTGTGGATTTTTACTGTTTGATAGCCCTAAATTATTGGTTTCTTCAAGCTTCTGGTACAGGTTCCCTGTCAGCTTGTGCAAACCTTTTCCATGCACAATATTCTTTTCCAAGGAGTCTTGTAACGGAGAACGGCTTTTATTTTTCCTGAGCCGTGCTCTTGCATATTTCATGTTGTGTCCCTTAGTTTTTAGCTGGAAGGCTCAGCATACAGTCAATTTTTTATCCATTTTTTCAAAGACACTCTTTGTTGACCTCTGTCATGTGTTACCTGTTCAGGTTCTCTCTTCTCCAGGCTAAAAAGTCTCAGCCTGCTCTGCTGTCCTTTCAATTGCATACAAGGTGTCTGTAATGCTTTTCCTCTAGTGGGAATCCTGGAGAGCATTTGGCAGCAAAATCCCATCTCTATGTGTGTGTGTGTAAATATATATATAAAATGCAATGAAGTCTTGAGAATGATACTATGCAGCACAAGACTTATATTATTAGATTATTTATTAGGTATTAGATTATATTAGATATTTATTAGATTTATCGAATATTAGATTATATTAGATATTTATTCCAAAGCTAATATTAAAGATGAAACTATATAATCTTTTGAAAACAGGGAAATAGAGTGACCTTGTCATTACCTTGTAAATGACCTTGTAGCTTCCTCCTGTGGGCCCCCTGTTTTACCTGAAAGGCTTAGATGTCCATTTATGTAAAAGCTGGAGAGCTCTGGCAAAATGCCTGCTGAGGGCAACTGTGTAAGCAAATGCCCAAAACCTCTGTAATGCGTTTATTGAGGTTGTCTCCCAACACAGCCTATTTTGTTCAACCTTGTTAAAGAAAACGAAGGCTGGCTCTCGCTGCTGCACAGTGACTTCTCACCACCCAACTCCCAGGTGAAGTCACAGGTCAGGTGAAGTGTCAACACCTCATGACTTTCTCCTGCAGCCTACTCGTGTGCTCAGGCTGGGTGCATCTTGTACATCTCTGTGGCTTTGGGGACAGCTGGGGAAATGCCCAGTGAAGGCTTTGAAAGACACTGTAACCTTGTGATGCTTGACGTGGTGCTGGTGGTACCTGCCATGTTCATGCTCTGTGCCAAAGGCAAGCAAATTCAGAAAAATGTTACAGAGGCTCTGAAGATCAGGTTTCCTCCCCACTGACTGCAAGGTAGACATCCCCCTGATTCCTCACTTGGGTTTATCACTGTTATCTTTGCCTGAGCTGTGAAACCTATTATTCTTGCACAGAGAGGATAGCATAACCCAGGGCAGGTAAAGCGTGAGAAAACCTTCAATTTATGCATGACATACATGATGACAAAATGGTGTTCCTTGCTAGGAACTACAGAAAATCCCAATATTCTATTTGTTTGGTTGGGTTTTGTGGGGTTTTTTGTTGTTTGGGGTTTTTTTTTTGCCATTCCTGACTGCTGAAGTGATGTTTAGGAAACATCAATATTGAAATGCAATTCATTGTATTTGCAACCCAAGAGAAAAAGATGCTAGACCCAGTGTGGGGAGTAGGATAGAGCATAACCCATTGCAACCTAATGGAGCAAATGAACACCTGTTCTTTAAGAAATAAATTTGGTCTTGACAGATAACTTTGCTTAGACCTCTATTGAATTAATGTAATCTAATAAAGGTATTTTTGTCGGTGGATTTGGCTAGGAAGAGGTTGTATGCATGGAAAGAACCCTTAGAAGGAGGAGCAAAAGCCTACTGGTGATGCAGATGAAATGGGGCTGATGTAGACTATTGGAAAGAGTGAAGCTCATGTAAGGATTAGGGTAATTACCTGTCTGGCAGTCAGAGAGAAGATCGTGGCATGGCCTGAGAACATCATCTACCTTGGCTCCTTATGGTATTCCTCCTATAGGCTGAAGGAGTTTCTTTTTTTGTGCTTGTTTGCCCAGTCTCTGCTCAAAATCACTTGTATGGGTTTCAAAAATGGAACTCAACTCCTCATTTCAGGACTAGGGTATAGAACAGAGCAGAGGTGCTTGAGTAGAGTCTAGTTTTGCCTGCTTTCCACATTGTGCTTATGCAGCCATCTCTGCCTTGCTTGGCTCTTAAGCTGTTGTTTTCTTTGGTTTTTTTTTTTTTCTGAGATTGCAAAAGGCATCCCCTCTCCATTACATGAGTCTCAGTTATTTACAAACTATGTGCAAGGTTCTGCTCTGCTAAAGCAGGGTAGAAATAATAAAAAAATATTTGTGTTTTCTTAACTGCACCTGTTTCAGGTGTTCTTTTTTTCAAAGAAATTTCTTCATCCTCAGAACCAAATTACAAATGGCTTAGTTGTTTGCTGATTCAGGAGTGCAGTCATGCTGAAATCCTCTCCTCCTCTCCTCCTTCTACCTTTGCACAGACAAAATGTATAATGCGGTGCATTTTGTGCACAAGGTGATAGATGCAGAAACCAGTCAGGTGCTTGAATATTTTGATAACAGGGTACCAGATGAGCACAGAAGTGAGATTATTTTTCTCCCTTTTTTTTTTCTTAAGCTCTCATTTTTTAATCTTTTTTCCTACCTATGCACCATGACTTGCGTGCCTGTAGGCTGCCTAAATCTGAGGTGGTCAGTAGAAATGAGGCCCTAGAAGATCAGATAAATGCTTCTCCCTCTACTTTGGTGACACATTTCTGAGCTTAGCTTAGACCAGTTTTCCTGTCCATCAAAGAAATATGCTTGAGCTGCAGACGAGGAATGATCATACAGTCTACTCTCATGGCTCTGATGGAAAGACTAAATCTCCAGCAGAGATTCAACAACAAACTGAAGAAGGGCTACTTAGTGATGCATGGGTTTGTCCAGATCCTCAGTCACTGCTAAAATGCTTTAGAATTGTCTGTGCACAAGTGCTCAGAGTTGATGTGGAAGTGATACAGGCTTTCACAGCAATGCTCCAGTGCTTCCTGTTCATGGCAATTCTCTTTCTAGAAGCCCTGAGCAGAAAAGCATCAAGGCAATGAGATGCTGACTTCGACTGATCTTCCTGAGCTGTTTCTGATTGAACACAGTCTTAAGCTTGTGGCCAGGAGTCTTTAAAACAAATGAACAAAAACAAACCTAAAAAACAAGCAAGAGATCTCTTTTAGAAGTAAAAGTCCAACGGTCTTCTAGTGAAAAAAATACAGTCTGGCAATCTTACTTTCCCCTGCAATGGAATGGTTTCAGCTAAGGAACACAGCCATTCACAGTACTCAAATAAAGTACATAAAAACACAACCCTATGTGGTTTTTATCTCCTTCTGCTTCAAGTTTAACAATTACCCTACATATGACTTCCTTTGCTGGCAAACTGCTTACAAGAAGGCTGCCATTTCTGTTGCTGGCATCTCTCTTACTTTTTACTCCTCCAGACTATGTGGCATATTTAATTAAACTTTGCAGCTTTGGTATGAAGTTTAGGAAAAGACAAAGATAATGTTCACGGGGAGAAAAAGGAATTCTTTCAAAGTCAGCTTCATTAACGATCAGGCTATAGAGTGAGGGTCACTTTGCCCAGACTGAAATAACTGGATCTCCCTAATTGCATTTTACTTGAATTATTTCTTTATTTCAAACATGTTATGCTTGTTAGTGATTTAATATGACTGCAAGCACAGATTAATTATACCTGGTAGCTAATTGTAGGAAAGCTATGGTGATCGATGTTTATGCTTTTTTTTTAATGTCTACCTTTAGTATACATACTTGGATCAGTTCCCTCCCAATCATGAATAAATATTTGCTGCTTATATGTTCCCATGCAAATTGGATTAATTTTAGCATATTCATGGAAGAAGGACATCACTGCCTACCCTCAATATTAAGCTAGCTGAACAAGCAAAGATTGGAGGTCTTTTTCCCTACTTAAGTAGTGAATGAATGAGACAGACAGAAAATTCAGCACAAGTTTGCTTATCCGAAATGGTTTGGGGGCATCCAGGGTATTTGGAGAGATGGAGGTAAAGTCAATCAAAGAATTGACAGAGAAAAGCAACTCTTCCTGGGGCCCTAACCTTGAAGAATTACAGTTAAGCAGTGCTCAGCTAAATGAAATGGTAATTGGATAAATAGAGTGGTGGATGTTTGGGTCTGGATATGGACAGAACTCTGCACATGCCTGTAAGGTTTTCTCTTTACATTTTCAGCATCTCATGCAGCCTTTGTGTCTTCCCTGACACCACTGAAATGCCTCCCATTCTGTGGTGTAAATGCACCACAACTTTGCCATCAAAGACTCTCCTTTCTCTCCATTTAATTATTTTCCCATTTTGGATATACTTTTTTTCCCCATGGGGTTGTAAGGGCAGAGGAGCTGTACCTTTTCTGAAGGTCCCCAGCCATGCTCAGCCCCTACATGCTGACTCTGGGAATGTTGGGAACTGATCCTGTGTGATGTGACTCTCTTCTTGTAGGCAAGTGGTGGCTTTTTTCCAGAGCTAAGTCCTGTTGGTACCCTGTAAGTTGTATCCTTTTCAGGAGTTTGCTTGTCTTTTCCCAGTTCTCCTAACAACACGGGTGGGTCATCCCTTGCTGGAAACTGCACAGTTGAGAAATCCTCATCTCCACGTTTGTCAGCTGAGCTGAATTGTGGAATAAGCCTTGAAGTGGAAAGCCTTTTTAGCCAGAGATGTGACTTTTGGCTTTTTTTTTTTTTTTTTTTTTTTTTTTTTTTTTTTTTTTTTTTTTGCAGACTGATTGGTTGTAGGAGTGCTGTTCCTTGAGCCAGCAAGTTGCTGAGGACTTGGACACTGTTCTTGTGTTGTGATACAGTATCAAGAACAATCTGGAGACAAAGGCACAGGGGACAGGCAATGCTATAACATGAAAGTCGGTAGCCAGCTCTGTGCTGTGGAGACTCTCATTATTCACTCATCATTGACTGAGAAAGGCACAGTCATGAAACAACATTTTGTGTGTTCAGCACTTAGATGAGCTGGTGTGCACAGGAATTTTAGGCTCCCAGCTCTGGACCATCAGGATTTAAAAATCTCATCTGGGATTCTGAAAATACCTAAGAAAATACCGGGATTTTTGTACCATCACTCAGACTTACCCTTTTAATGGTTAAGGCAGCTGGATACAAACTATATTTACTTACTTGGTTCCTGATATTTTAGAGGATACAAGGGCTCTAGGCTGATGGAAGAAAGGACAGGAACAAATTTAGATTTTGATTTTGAGTCCTCGAGACCTGCTCTTTCACACCAAAACAGAAGGATCAGTGCTTTTCCTGCTCTTGTGGTGAGTGTTGCCAGTGTGTTGCTTCCTATCCTATAGAATAGGAAGATACAGAGCTTAATGATGAAAAGCTCAGCAATGAAATGGTCAAGACATCACAGCTTCCAGTCCTCCTCAGAATAGCAAATCCAACATCTCTACGTGAGCATGTGGACATGCAAGTGTAGATGATTCATGCTTGTGCAGCTCCTCCAGTGTGTCCTGTGCCTGCCTGCCTCCTGTGATGTCTGTGCCTCTGAGCTCCTGGGATGCAGCAGAGGTTTGTGTGATATGGAGTCCGTTTTTGCATGGTTGGTGGCCGTTTGTCTGAGATTGCCAGATGTTACAGCTGTTAATTGTCTGGAAATCTGGTGGAATACTGCCCAAAGCAGTTGAGTTGGCCGGCGTGAAATGTCTTTTACATGTCTAATTAATTTAGTGTGCATGTAAAGTATCTTCCCATGCAAAAAGGACCAGGAAAAGAAGCATGAGTTACTAATAAAAAGGCTATAAATTAGAACTCCAGACCTTCATTTTCACATTTCTTATGTAGATGCTACTATTCTACCAACGTGCAATAATGAATATTCAGCAAATGTACTTGTCTTTACATGACATCTGCTGTGACGTTATAATTTGTGTGTGTGTTACAATTCAGTTGCTGACTCTGTTTGCTTTCTGCCCCAAACTAGATTAGATATTTAGTGATGATCCAAAGGAGCACAGCAGATCCACACTGATTACCATTGCAAGTGACACAGGACTGGGGGGAAAAAGAGAGAATTATGAAGAGGCCTGTGAAATAGTCTTTTTTGTCTATGAATTGATAAGGTAAAGGAAATGTGATTATTTGAATGTTTATACAATTGGGATAGGATGGAACATGAAGGTAAAAATATTAGGGTTCTGAAAGCAGAATGGGAGACTGCCTGAGAAGTGATGAGGTTAGAGCGTGGTGGAAATTTTCTAGCAGAGTGCAGTGTAACAGTGACTTCATGACATTTTCTAAGATGTTAACCATAGTTAGAGATACGAGCAAGGAAAGGTAAAATATGAACAGAGAATACCACAGCAGACCTAATTGGGAATTCTCTGCAGTGTCACATTCTGCCATCAAAAATTCAAAGAAACTGATGATAAATTGGAGACAATTCAGGGAAAAGATAAGATTGCTCAAGGAGAAAAACTCCTGTAGGATGTGTAGGAGCTCTGAAACTCATGTTATAATTTACCAAAAGGCAGATAATGTGAATTATCTTGGTCAGAGTCTGCCAAGACTAGTACAAAGTTGGAAAGTTGGAAATAGACTCTTCTGTTTGGTAAAGAATCTAACTGCTGGAAATTGAAGCAAATCACATTTTAACGAGTTAAAATGTGTGGATTTCAAACTGAGAGGGTAACCTGAGAAATGTGTATTCTTAATTGAGAAACAGCTACAGAGTATGCAATTCCTTTAAAAAAAATAAATTGGCACCATTGCTTTGGAAGCAAAACTGAGGGGAGTATTGTTGCCTGTAGAAGAGAACCCATTCCAATTTTACAAGAATGCTTATTCAGCTGAGATAATTTGTCTTGACCAGAAGTATATAAAATAAGAGGACTTATTCTAAATTTTCTACTGTCCTAAAAATTTCTGTGAATATTTAATGAATTAATGTAGTTTGATTTTTTGTGTGTATTATGTGCTTTATCACCACAAAGTATTGAACTATGACAGGGTTTTAATGAGCCATGAAATTTGGGCCAGGTGTGTCCTGTAAATGTTTCTCTGTGGCCAGCATTTCCCACTGAATCTTCAGCCACAAGGAAAGGTTATTTCTGATGTCTCTTGTTGGTAGGCCTTTGTAAGAACCTGACATTTAGACAAGAAGAAAAATAGTGGCCTGAAAAACTCCTACCCTAGGTTATTCTGGAAGGACTTTGTATTCCAAAGTAATTGTGTTTAAGGCAGATATTTAGCAAGTGCACGTAAATTTTTTTTTGTGCGGAGGTCAAGAAATATTATTTTAGATGTGTGGGAACTAGAATTTCAAAGAAATGTGGAGGGGTTTTTTTGCATGTAGTTAACATGATATGATAGAGTTGAAAAAAGTAAAGAATTTAAAATCATCTGAGTGAAAATGAAAATCTCATTTTATGACAAATCTTTTCATAGTCTCTCTTTCTAAAATGAATTAATTACTTCTTTAATTACTTCAAAAATGAATTAAAATTTGTGTTTTAAGCCATGTTTTCTAATGCTCAGTCATGCTGACTTTTTCCAGCAGTCTGCATATAGAATCAGAGATTGTACATTGTCTTTTAGGAAACTAAAAATGTGTTGGAAAGAGGTTGTGAACATAAGGCAGAACCATGTTTTCTGTGCTTCAGTCTACTACACCTTCAGAGTTGATATATCAACAAATGTTTTTCCTGATACTGCTGGCCTTGAAAATGCAGTCTGCATCAGAAATCCAAAGTTTCTTCTCTTTTTTTGCTCTGCCTTATTATCTTGTTCCTCTTTTGTCCAAGTTGGGGAGGAAATGGTGTAAAGGCTGATTAAAAAAAAAAAATTAAAAATACTTACAGAGTTATTAGAGATTCTTCTAAGCAGACCACCTGTCTTGCAGAAACATTAGCCATACTGCTCCATACATTTGCAGTAGGGTGGTTGGGCTTGCTTGTGGTCTCTGGCATGGATTACTCAAAACTCCCTGGTAATAGTGGCTGATATCAGATGTGGGCGTGCCCTGCTGTGCAGCTGGCAGTTATCAGTATGTATTGCCTGGTGAGCTGTTCTATTGACAGTCTGCTTTCATCTTCCATTTTATCAGACTGCATTGTTCTCCAGAATTTTAGCAGAATATTCAGCAGGTGACTCTCTGGTCCGGAGGGCTGTGGTGTGAGCATCCACAGCGGGAACCTCGCTGCTGTCAGGTGACTACTGTCACCCAGGAGATGTTTTGGAGGTCACTTCTGTAGCCACAAGGGTTAGAAAGTTGTACTTCTAGACTGAAGAAGAGTATATCTTATAAATAAGGGGCTCTAAGGAGGAGGAGTGGAAAGGAGACATCAAACAGTCACAACAAAATTATGTGGGGTGACCACACTGTTTGCTCTCACTGTAGAGACTGGCTGAACCTGGGAATGCCTGTGATTTCTGTTAAAAAGAAAAGGAAAAAAAGGCAGTTCAGGGTGAGGTAGACCTTGTATTTCTTTCCACTTGCCATGTCTTTTTTTAACTGCACATGTGGGTGATTGCATTGTTCACAAGCAATCTTGCTCCCCTCATTTTGGCAGGCTGCTGAGTGTGTTTTCCTCCTCAGTGACAACACTTGTACTGCTGGAGCTGGTTGTGCACTAGTACTTGTCACGGGGGGAATGGCTTCATCCCACTAACAAGGCAGAGGGGATAGCGTGCCTCTGACTCCAGCTCTGTGTTTTTGCTCAGATGAATGCTTGCTTTCCCACTGATACACCTGCCCATCAGATAGCTTCCACCAGGTCTGGGCTTGACCCATTGTTCCTCCAACAATATAGTCAATTCAGCAGTTAATGCATGAGTGAGATGAAAGCTGAAAATAAATATCTCTGCCAGATATAGTGCATGTTTTAGTGCTCTGCTTGCTACAAAGAGAGCATACTTTATAGTATTCAAGTTAGAAGCTGTAGGAGTTGCCACAATATTTTTCAATGCCAAAGGTCATGTCTTTTAATCTTTCACAATAACAAAACTAAGTTAGCCCTTATGAAAAGAAAGTGACATCATTTTGCCCCAGTAAATGAGCTTTTAAACAGGTAGAGTTCAACTTGTTGGCACCAAAATGCACAGCAAGAAATAAAATTAAAATTTTAGTATATACTTTTGAATCAACATGAATAAAGAAGAATAATAAAGCGGGCAAAAATAAAATACAAATGAGAAGTAGTTAAGGCTAGACTTACATGATATTTCAAAGCAAGAATTGTCATATGTGTTTAAATTATGACTGTTCCTTTATTCTCAGAATGTGGGTTAGATTTTGAATGTGGAACAAGAACTTAGCCTTTTTTCAGAAGTTGCATCCTTAACAAATTATTCTTAAAATGAAGCTGTTTAACGAAACTGCTTTTTAACTGCTGTATAAGACCATGCATTATTAACAGATGACCATGCATAATACAACATAACACTGCAAGGTAACAAGAGCTCTGCTGGCCTTATGCAGTTTTGAATTTTACCACTTCTACTTCAAAATATAACGGGTTAAGTGTAGTCTTTGTTGGAGGTCAGTGACTCGTCTAAAGCACAACTCTTGGCTCAGCCTCAGCTCTGGGAAGTTCAGGGTGTTTTGCAGTGAGCAGGTGGGCGAGTAAGGCGTACACTGCAGGGCAGACTGCACAGCTGTACGATGTGGAATTCCCCTCAAAAGGATCGGCATCTCTTTGAAAATTAATTTAGCACTGAAATAAAAAGAAAAAAATCTGATGCAGGGGAAGAAAATGGGGTTTGATTAGTTTCAGATTAACTCTTTGTGTTTATTTTGTCTTAATTTCCCTCTTTTTACTCCCTTTTCCCAAGAGATGGTTTTCAAGAGAGAATACAGGGGAGTTTTCATGCTTAAAAGGTGGCACTGGACTGTTGGAATAAACTCTTCAGTGCAGCCTGCTTCTTGTAAACACAGCCAATTGGAAGGTAGTGCATATGGAACACTGGATTTTGCAAACCCCATGTTTTCTCAATATCTATCAGGAAATATATTCATTACTTATTTTCTCCTTAGAATTCTATAAGCAATTATTTTTTGTTGTATGTTTTCATGGATGATGGCTAAACAGTGCACAGATTGGGAAGAATGGCTGGCAAGGACTCAATGCTGCATGCTCTAAAGGGACTTGCGTGTGTGCAGCACCTGGCAGGATTTGAAATGTATAAAGTCTATTTAGCACTATGAAAATCTGTTCTTACTTATTAATTTATTGATTGCATGAATGAAAATACTGGATTTAAGTGCTAGATTTCTTTCCTTATGTCCTCGAACTTGCTTGCCACCAGCAACAGTTCCAGTGTCAGTTAAGACCTGAGCAGACCTACTCTCCAAGTGTTTTGCAAGTGCCATTGCTTTCTGCCCTCAGAAACTACCATAAGGTGGGGAGCTGATGATGATAGCCATGTGGAAACAAATCATCTGCCAAAAACTTCAGAAGTTCTTATTTTATTTTGAAACACCAGAATTTTCTCTGCTCTTGTTGATCAATGTGAATAGTTTCATGGAGGTGCAAGTGAGCCAAAAAAATGCACATTTCTCTTTTGCATCTGATAAAAATTTTATTGCCATATCAAGCCCCAAATAAAACTCCTACTCTTTAAGCAATTCCTGAAAAACACAAATTAATTTGGGTTTGAATAATACCCCCAACATGTTCAAACTGCCAACTGAAAAAGGAACAGATAATTAGGAGATGATAACAGACAGTACAGAGCCAACAGAGGGAAAACTGGAACACAGCTAGACAGCAACACTGGCCATCTAATCCATTAACAGCCTCCTATAATTGTTTTGCTTTTGTATTAAACTGGTATAAGCACAAAAAGACATTACTGAAGTTTTAATCTCCAGCAAAAGAAATCTCCTCCTGCCTAACAGCACGCAGCACACACACAAATGTGACTTCAATTAGCACTACCGTAAATTTTAATTTAGCACTTCGTAGGAGCATTCAGTAATGTATGTAAGAAACAGGGGCTGATGCTCCATTAAAGACATTCCATGCAATTATCCCATTGATCTGTTGATCCCTTGATTCACATTTGTGGGGTGAACAGGAGGGGGAGGATTTAGGAATTTAGAGCTTATGAAAAACGCCAGAAGAAATTTTTCCCCTGAAGTCTTCTGCACCTTTTCCCTGTAGCTGCACTTTGCCTGTTAAAATGGTGTCACTGTCACCTTCCTGATGCCTGGGGACTCAGCTGTTCTGTTTCTGTAGAGGCTGGGATGGTGGGGGTGCGGCAGCACAGGCTCTCTCCTGCTGCCCAGACAAGCCCATTGCCTTTTGCAAGTGGAAAGCACCCACTCAGCCTCCTCTTCACAACTGCTGCCATTTAATGCCCTTGAGGTCAGAATTCTGTCCCATGGACATCTATTTTCTTTAAGCATGACTTGGATAACCCACGGCACAAGGAAACATTCTCATTTAATTTTGCACATTAGCCTGTGAACCTGACAGCAGCCCAACAGGTTAGCAGTGTTAATTATTAACAGGGGCGTGCATTTCAGTGCTGCACAGCGGTGCCTTCTGGTTGTCACCAAGCAAAGCTGACTTGGAAAGTCTCCAGTATCCAGCTCTGTCATGGTGCACCTGGTTCTTCTTTTTTATGGGACTATCTTGTGTGGGTAGCATAGAGGTTTAATTCTGGCAGCCAGCTGTGATTTGGTTTAGCACATTAGAGCACCAAGAACTTGTTTGTTGTTGTATAAAGTTATTCCCTGGTGACGATGCTTATTTGTGTTTAAACTGCCGATGCCCGCATTTATACAATTTGCATTGTTTAAAATGTCACTGTTATTTGTTGAAAAAAATTTCTGTTAGGCTTGACAGAGTGTATCCTGTGATTTATGCTACAGCCTTGCGCTATGCCATTTCGGTGAGGATCTTGAAAAAGGGCCCTGTGGTTTCTTTTTCCCTTTCGCTGTTTGTTCTGCTCCTTAATTACATTCATATCAGCTACTTTGAAGTTAATGAGACTGTTGGGATATGTAAAAGAGAATCCTGTATTGATTTCAGTCCTAATATCTTATCTTTGCATCTTTTTCTTCCTGAGTGTAATGTGTTCTGAGTCACAGTTGCTGACATGTTGTGATGGGTGCAATAGCTTTGACTTGACACAGAGATTTATCTTACAATCCAAATGTAGGAGGAAATAGGCAAACACAAGAATCCAATCTGCCTTCTCATTTGTTTATTAAAACTGGTATATAAGGAGTATAAGATATTAAAGTTACTGGGTTTTATATACAGCCTAGGCTATAAGGATTTTTGTTTCCTGTTACTTTACAAACAAGCCTCTTCCTGACTTCTTGTCTTCTTGCCCTACTCAGAAAAAAGGAAGAGTCATATAGTACAATGGCAGGTGATAATTACAATGTTTGGATATTGATTTTAGGTACAATGGAAGAAAAGTAATTGTTCTTATGCCCATTGGCTAGAGCCAGGTTCTTCAATACAGCCAGATGATGACAGATGAGGGTCTGCTAATGTGAAAGGTACAAGTCCAACACCAACTGTTCACTTAACTCTTTTGGTATCTGGAAAAGAATTTTGTAAGCCATCAGATTTTATCTGTTTGGTTTTTGTTGTTGTTGTTTTGTTTGTTTGTTTGTTTGTTTTCCCCAGCCAAACAAAGTAAATAATCACTTTGTGGTTTGGAGCTATTTCTGAACTTACACCTTTCATTTAAGCCCAAGTTCACCTGTTACATTGCCAGATGGAAATCCCTGCAGAAATGTTACTGAGTAACTCTCTTCCAACTGCTTTTTCTTGCCTTTTTTTTGGCAACCCAGAAATGTCAGGGACCAGGGAACAGACATACATTCCACTCCATAACCTGCTTGACCAGCTGAAGACATTGAAAACTAATGGTGTATTTTTAAATCAAAGTCTTCATGTGCTGCCTTTCAATTTTACAACTCTACTACACGTGCACTCTCATTCAAAAAGACTGTCCTATTATGTTTTGGTCTCATTTACAGTTAAACTGTGATTTACACTGTGATATCAGACCATTTGGAGCTGTGTGAGAAGCTTGTGTTGGCAGCAAAGCATCGTAGTGTTCAGCTGGGTTTCAGTTTACAGAGCATTTCCAAATTCACTGATTTGGAAAACTGATTAAAACATAACTCAGGCAACAGAATTTCATCCTGGTTCCCACCAGAAGGTTGATTTTGGATATGAAATAGTATCAGTAGTACCTTTTGTAAGTGCTGACACTGAAGTGTTTAATGACACCTGAGGCTGTTTCATTCCTGGTGTTTTCTCCAGACCATTCACCACAAGGCTTATTCTATCATCATAAGGGATCAACTTGCATTGTTTGTATCAGAAAACCCTTTATTTCTTGTAATTGTTTTACTAGAGTATTGTTTGAGAATTAAAAGGCAGGAATAAGGTTTAGGAAGTTCACTCCTGGCTGTAGAAATGCTGCAGAGTGGCCAGGACTCTGTACAGGAGAGTATGAACAGAGTCAAGAGATGACTGGACTGTAGGGGCCTGTGACAACATTCTGTTAGATTCTCAACCCTGTAATAGATTCAAGGACATTCTCAATGTGAAGTAGCCAAGAATTTATTGTTTGTTATGTTCTTTATATAGTTGTGTTCTTCTAGTGCACATATAGGCAGAAATGCTTCGTAATACTGGCAACTAAATGTATGTTATACCTAAGACTGGAATACAATAGTCAAGTTCCTTTCTTGAACATTCCAGTGGCATTTCCAGCCTTACTTTTCTATTTCTGCTCTACTGAAAAACTTTGTCATATAATTACTTGTGGACAGGGACGACCTACTTAATAGTCAGTGCCTAGTAAAGCAGTATGTTCAAAATTAGTTTCAAAATTAGGTGCAAAAATCAACTGGCCTTAACATGAAAGTGTATTTTTTTCCCCTATGAATAAGAAGTCTTCCTCCAGCAAAACGAAGCAGCTTCAGTTCCCAGAAAAAGCAGCTGGGAAACTAGGGTAAGAGTCACTACATTGCAATGTGTCAGTGTCCTGTAGCAAGAAAAACTCCCCACACTCAGTACTATGTATTTGCTGTAAGCTGTATATTTTGGATATATGAGACCAGACTGTGGGGACAACTCTTTTACATCCTATACTTTTTGACTATGTAGATCACTGAAAGGCCACTTCCCTGGTTTCTGTCTGCCTTGCTCCCTTGCAAAATGATGTTTCCCATCTTCAGAGAGCTCTCTGAGATATCTGGGTAAAAATCTGAAGTCCTAAGTATTTTCAATTATGCATACACACACTTACCACATGTATTTGGATTACCCATTTCCTTTACTGCAGGTTTCTGTGATTTCAGTGTAATTTATAAAACTCTGTATTTTTCTATTCACCAAAAAACCAAACCAACCCAACCCTGCATAAACTCTATTCATCCATTTATTTTTTTTTTCATTTAAAATAAGATTATGTCTACTGCAGTTCCATCCGTAAAAGATGTCTTGGCACATCCTTTTAAAACAAGCTTATCTAGCCTACTAATTTTTTCTAAAATTCAAGCCTTTCCTACACTATTTTGAAGTAAAAATATATTTTAACAAAAGTGAAATTCCCTCAGTACAAAGTGTTTTATTGTATAAAATTATGTTGTCAAGCAATGATAGAGTAAAATTTCCCCAGATAAATTGGGCCATTGTAACATTTTTTCTATTTCTATTCCAAAATATGGATTGTACGTATGATAAATCATATTTTTGTTATGTAGTGGCAGGAAGCTGGCCCAAAATTCTGAAATAAAATATGCTTCATTGTCACAAGGAAATCTACTCACCACCTGAACTGCTTAGGATTTTGATTTCTATACAATAAATATGAGGCACTTGAGGCAAGAAAAAATACAACATAATTGGCACAAGTCCCATCTCCAGATGGAAGAACTTCTAAGACTGACACTTTAGACTCACATAATTTATGGGAGAAATAAAATAACTGAACCCACCTCTGATTACTCCACCCAGAAGCAAGGTTTAAGTAGGCATGTTCATTAAATTAAACCCAAATTTTTCCCTGAAGTCTTGACTGAATACAGAAAACCTTGTTCTGAAAGATACAAAAAGGGCAATTGCTGCAGTTGAGCCCAAGCTGTGGCACCCAAGAATGGTTCTCAGAGCCATTAGAGATTTGTTTCTGCTCCTGCAAATGCATCTGAGAGATTCAGATTTCTCTTGCTCTTCTAATATTGGAGTTCCTAACAGTCTCTCTTTATTCTTACAACACCTTGTGCAGAGGGAAGAGGATTATTCCTCAGATGGAGAACGGCAGGATGCAATAATAAGTTGCAACTTGTTAGGGAGAGGGAATTGAACCTGTGTCTGATGTACCCTGTCTCCTTTGGGCAGCAGCTGTTCTGGTTTATGCAAAGGTTGGGCTGTGTAAGACTAGGCTGCCAAGGCATGGTGATGCAAAACACTTGTGTGCCAAGCCAGCAGGATGTGTCTGTGCACATGCTTACCAACACTGGAGGTGGCAGGCAGGAGGAATAGTTGGACTAGCTGGGAATTGAGATGATGGTTTAATGAAAACATCTCATGCAACATCTTTTGGGGATCACTTGAGAAGTGTTAGTGCTCACTTTTCTTCCCATCTCTGACTCTCCTGTCCCAGAGAATACAGACTGAAGAAGAAACACAAATATGAGACCAGTAAGGATTGGGAAGCGTCTTCTGATACCTGTGTTTTCCTAATCTTCTGTCCTCAGTAAAGGCTGCTCTTGCTTTTGTTCATGACAAGAAAGACTCTGTTAAATATTTTCCACTAGCACTCAATGTCACCAAACTTGGATGCCAATGGCCTTCATGCTGAATTGTAGGGTGCATTTTTACGACAGTTTTTAAATAAAGGGTTAACTAGTTTGTTAGCTCATTTAAGAAGGTATTACTTTCATAGCATGCCTCAGTATCCAAGCAGCATATACTCTTTCAGTATATGCTGCTCCTTACAGTAGACACCAGCGTTGGGTGGGAGGCCAGTCATGGTCTCACATTCAAAATCTGCTATTCATCTGCAGCCCACATGGCAGTCTTGCAGTTGAATAACAGTCTTTAGAGTTTAAAAGGAAATTTCCTTGTTTCTGCTCACTGGCCTCTGAAGTATCAACAGTTTGAATCTATTTATGAGTGCCCAAACTAAAGGTGTGACATGCTTTGTCTGCAAAGTGGTAGGAAGTTGGCATCCTGCCTAACTTTCTCCCAGCTTTTATGTGGTAAGGAGATTTATGGGATTTTCATTACTGGATTGTTTTGTTTTGTTTTGTTTGTTTTTTAACTATTTAGGTCATGCTCTTAGCTGAAATGTGACACTTTTTTTGGAGGGTGTGCAGGAGTAAATGAGATGGCTTTGGTTTGCCCCACTCTGGTAGCTTTCCCACTGTAGTCACCCAGGAGCACAAGTACTGTGGTACTCAGCCACCCCCTGTCCTGTATCCTTTTGGGATGTAAAATTCAAAAGGTGTTTCAAGTTCTGAGGGTTTCTGCCACACTGTCAGCTAGAATTGAGATGAGAAGTATGGCATGAAGGGAGAGCCAGCCTTCTGAGTCTGAGCCTGAATTTGGGAAAAAGAGGAAATGAGGAGGAGAATTGGCACAATTAGAGGTGTGCTCCTCTGTCTAATAGGGGCTTTAACAACTACCTTGGGAACCACCTGTGATTTTAACAGCCAGTTCCACTCAGCTGTACTGAACTGCCTCCAGAAAGATTTGGCAAACACCTTTACAGAGGCATTTGTAGGATAAATGACAGCAGATATTTTTCTTTTTTTTCCCCCAATTTTACAATTTAGAAGTTGGCTTATGTCCTAAAAGTTGGCAGATTTGTACACCCTCCAATCTGATCTATGTATTGTAATACTAATAATAATAATAATTCATTTTTAACTCCCACTGTTGTGGTTCTTGTCAGCCACAAAGCTCTCTGGTCTCTTCTGAAAATGGTGTTTGGATCTTCATCCCTTAGAATATTCAGTAGGAGGATAGGAAATCCTGTTCCTCTAGGGATCATGTTCATGTGGAAGTTTCTAAAAATAATGTTTATTTCACACTTCAATTTGTGTTTGGCCTTGCTCACATCTTCTCTCATCTCCTTTCTATATGCTTCAGTAATTTTATTTTCATAACATACTTGGAAATAAAGGTTGTGAAAGGTTTGAACTAATGATCTGCCTGGTCAGGTGGTCTGAAAATTTGGTCTGTAATATAGTCTGGATCATACGGTACCCTCTAGGGGTCCTGTTGCCCAATCCTGTTGTTATTCCTGTAAAGACTTACTGAAAGGTCCTCTATTGTTGGAAAAGGACTCCTTTGAAGTGGATTCTTTAAATATAAGTCCATATTTGTAGAATGAAATAGGGAATATAATATTCTATTAAATTCTGTGTTCAAATACCTGTAAAAGTTAATCCTGCCTTCAATTATAAAATACATTTCTACCTGTAACAAGTATTAGAGAAGTGAGCCGGCTAGAAATATCAGGAGCACACCTTTTGTTGGATATCAGAGATTACAGAGTTATCCCTGTGTGGTGTGAATGTACTCACTGTTGACCTGAACAAGACATGAGCAGCAGAGGTTGCAAGTCTTCTCTCCATCACATGAAGACAAGGGTATGAGGTCCTTGTGAAGCCATTTATACCTCACTCCTGAGCTGGGTAATGAGTAGTGGAATGTAGCAAGGCTGGGTGATATGCATGGAGGTCTTGGCTGTAGCCCAGTGAGGTAGCCCTCGTTCAGTATGTCTGATTCCACAGCAAGTTTGTCTCTTAGAAGAGGGAAGATGCCAGCCATGTGTGCTCTGAAGGTGATTTTCTGACGCCCCTGTAGCATGGAGCATGTTATTGTGAGTTGCTCTTTCATCTGCAGCGCTAATCAGGTCAGCTCTGTGCAATCCCCCAAAGATGCTGTGACTCGTGTTTGTGTTCTCCCTGTAGTTCACTTTTAAGTTGGCTTGAAGTCTAATTCTCCAAGTTTTCAGTCTCTTTGGACACATTAAAACCTGGATGGGATTAGCATGCAGCACAAATATGACTTCTGTCTACAATAACTTTCATACTGACTGCTTGAATGGAAGATTCTTGAGCTCTTACTATCTACCTTCCTGCAGTCCCTGTTCTTTCGTGGCTTGTAATTCTGTGAGGCTGGTAATGCATACACTGAAAACTACCAAGAGACCTCTTGTGAGTCTCATTAAGACAAGACTTAAAACTTCTTTGAGATTAGTGGAAAGTCTGACAAACACACCCCCCTGAAAATACCAGCAGGAATTTTTATAAATCTTTCTGCATTCATGCTTAGGCACCTGAGCTGTCTGTCATTTGGCATTTTTCTTTGCTTAAAATTGGTGAAAAGTAATTTTATGTGCAGTGAAATGTAAGTGTATGGATAACAGAGAGAGACTCTGAATACAAGGAATGCTCTTTTATGTGTGAACTTTGTTGGGTTTTGGAGGGTGAAGCTGCTACCTTGTAGTGGTTTCACGTTTGCCAAATTCTGTTTGCTAAATTCCATGTAGTGGTTTGAGTGTCTTTTCTGCTGTGAGGTAGAATTAGGAGAAAAAAGGCAAAACAGGCTTTCCTTAAAGTTACAAAGGTAGTTTATTCACACACACTAAAATAATGGAAAAGAAAAAAAAATGGAAAACGAAACTTCAAAACACTTTTCTCCCCCCCCCCCAACCTGTTCACTTTCCCACAGAGAGAGAAAACTTGTGATTTTCACTCAGTTTCACCATTTGAAGATAGTCTTCCATCAATTCTTTAGGAGAGGAGTCTCTCTTAGGGTCATGGATCCCACAGACAACCCAGAACAGTTCTCTTATGGGCTTTAACTGTCACAAAAACAGCCTCCCACTAAAACCTGCTTCCGTGATCCCTCCCATTAGCAGTTTCCTAAGGTGCTTATTCGCTATGGACTCAAACACACTGGGGTGTCACCTTTCAAAGATTATTAACTCTTCAAGGAAGGAGTCACAGCTATTTAATGCAAAAATTCAAAATGAGTCATGTATCATCTGTACTTCCCTACAAGCAAAATGCCTGTGAGGAAAAAAATCTACATCTAGTATTGTTGGTGCTTCTCTAACACGTTGTCTCTTCAAAATCTTAGTACAAATAATTCATTGACATAATTGCTTTGCCCAAGGTCACTTGACCCTTTGCTATCAGTTCTAGAGCTGATGTTGTTATTGAATTGAACTGCCAAACACTCAGACTCAAAGCACCCCATGAAAGTTACATCCAGTGAACCATCAACCTGTTGGATGATGATGTGGATTGTGTAAGATTTATGGAAATTATAGAACCTTTGGAAATTGTATAAGATTATTCTAGCAAATAAGAACAGGTAAAAAGATGACAGAATGCAAAATAATTTTCTATTTTCTCTCTGGGATGATACTAATAAGCTTCTTTTATTTTCATGAGGCTGTTTTTATCGGAAATTCTATTCAAAGGCACAGCTGGCAACAGCTGTCTGTAGTATGAAGTACTATTTTGGTACTTCTAATTGTCTGGTGTCTTAAGTTAAAAACATTGCACATCCAACGTGGTTTCTTTTGCATGCAGGCTATAAGGAATAGTTAGCATCTCAGGAGAACGGCTGTCAATTATGTTATGTTATTTTGTGTCCTCCCTGCCAGACAGTATTGTACTAGATGTGCCCTCAATAAGAGAAAAACATAATCTTACAGTGCTAAAAAAGCACTTGTAAGTAAAGAGCAAAAAACTCTAGGCTGAGAAAAAGGAAGAGTTGTGAGAGCAAGCAAGCAGCAGAGGTGGCAGGCAGAGCTCTTGGTGCAGTAGCTGTCAAACCGTTACCGCTCTGCTCACGGTGCCCTGATAATGATCTCACAGCAGTTGTATCGGCTCCTTCCACAGAGACGTGCTGTGTTTGATCAAAAGCTGATGTCAGAGACCTGCAGTTTTCCCCAGGAGTTTTAAACGTGAGTGTTTGTGCCCTAACAATGCAGGCTGTGCTTGAAGATCTTTGGTCTGACTAAACCAGAGGCAAACTCATTGGGAGAGAGGGAATGATAGTGGCTTGTTCGTGCATTGACAAGGAAAAGGAGGGAGGACTCTGCAGTCCTGGCCTTTGTGGCTGGGGACTGATGTGATTGTTACTGACTCTATTACCAGCCTTGCCAGCATTCTAGGCTGGGCTCTCCCTCTTCCTGGGGTCAGGAGGAGGCATGCTCTGATCTTGGAGAAACACTCAGGAAATGGTTTAGCAAAGGCAAAGAGGCCTCAATGAATTTTTATGTTAGAGAAGACTCTGAAATCAATACTCTGGCCCAAATGAATGGAGCTATTCATTTTGGTGGGGTGTGGGTGGGAAGAGACTAGGATGTAAAAGACTGCCAGATTTTGTAAAAGGCCCTGCACTATTCCTGCAGTGTATGTCTAAGAGCCCTGGCCAGCCTCTTCCATGGCAGGAAGGTACTAGTGAGCAGGCATCCTCTGAATCATGGCTGCTCTCTCATCCCACCTCTAATAGTTATGATTCCTGCTTTCTTTTATAATCTCATTTGATGCTTCCTTTGCCTTCTTGGCTGACATCCTGCTTGACCTCCTAGCCCCTAGTCTTTCCCTCACCCCCTTGACTTACAAGTCCAGAACAACACTCCCACTCACTGAAAGAGCCTTGCTTCTGTTTTCCCAAAACACTGGTCCTCCTCTGATCAGTTTGAGCACCGCTTTCTCTCTCACCTCTCCACTTCTTTCAACAAAGCATATTTACCCTCTGCCCCTTGCCTCACCCTGCCCTCTTGAGACCTCCAATCCATTAATGTCTATCACTTTTTTGTCACTCTCGGCGTCCTCTCACTGCTCTCTGTTCTCTTAAGTGAACTCAGCTATTGCTTCTCTCCAGTCTTTCCTCAGCTTTTTCTGCAGTGCCTCCTCAGAAAATCTGCCTCATGAACCCACTCAGCCCAGCTGCATGACAACAGATATCACCATATTGTGCTTGCATCTTACCTATTTGTTTTGCTTCTTCTTCCCTCTATGTCCATGGCCATCATTTAAATTCAGAAAACGCTTGCCTGAAAGTGTCCTGTCACCTATCTTTCCTTCAGATTGTTCTCTGAAATCTCCTTATGGTTTGATACAAGAAACATTTGGAATAGCAAACATTGTTTGACATTGAAGACATTGTTCTTCTAAACATCTTCATGTGTTTTGTTCTTCCATGCCCTTTGCTATTTGTCAACTATTTTGGTATGTTCCTTCATATTTCAGTAGTGTATTCTTGCTAGAAGCACAAAAATGTAACAGTGCATGGATCCATCCAGACAAGAGAGCTGGACTCTTTTCTTGCTGTCTGAAGAGGAGGAAGATGCTATACTTTACTCTTTCTAGGAAACAATGTCTCCCCAGTTTGGTAATTTATCTGTCTGCTTGACCACATATAGCTGCTATTGGTGGGGATTGCACACTGATTTTCCTCTAAATTTACCCCAAACTGTAATTTCTGTAAATACCTTCTGTGCTGTGCTGCTTTTGGCTGGGCTACAGTTAACTTCCCTCACAGTGGGAAGATGGGGCTAAGTTTTGGGTTTGCGCTGAACACAGGGTTGATAGTATAGAGATGTTTTTATTAATGCTGAGTAGGGCTTACACAGAGCCAAGATGTTTTCATACTGCCATGTTCGCGAGGGAGTTGTGGATGCATTGGAGGTTGGGAGGAGACACAGCCAGGACAGGTGACCCACACTGACCAAAGGGGTATTCCAGACCACATGACATCAGGCTCAGAATATAAAGTGGAGGGAAGAAGGAGGATGGAGAGACATTTGGAGTGATGGCATTTGTCTTTCCAAGTAACTGTTATGTGTGATGAGGCCCTGCTCTCCTGGGGATGGCTGAACACCTGCCTGCCCATGGGAAACAGTGAAATAATTCCTTGTTTTGCCTTGCTTGTGTGCACTGCTTTTGCTTTCCCTATTAAAATATCTTTACCTCAGCTCATGAGTTTTTGACCTTTTACCATTTTGATTTTCTTCCCTGTCCTGCTGATGAAGGAGTGAGCAAGTGGCTGCATGGGGATTGGCTACTGGCTGGGGTTTTAAACCACAACATGTGCTTTCCACTGTTTTGCTCAAAAATATGTTTTAAAGGCTCTGAATTGTCCTTTCCACATTAGCAAGTGAATCAATACCAGCAGCAGCTGATTCCTGAAGAAGGCAGGTACAGTAGGGAAGCACTGCCTATCATGTCCTCAATTGGTTTTTGTTTTAATATCCTTGAAACATTACCAAATTTGCTAACATTGCTTAACAGTGAGTCTAGGAAACAAATACCATTTTCTCTGCTTGTAATAGGTTTATTCAGATGCTCAGCAGCAGTCTGGAAAGGGTTAATGGAGGCTTGTCTACCTCTAAGAGCTGTTGCTGCAGCCCAAGCAGGATGGGGCAACAGGTAGAAGGCAGGAGGGTGTTTCAGTCCAATTCCTCTGAGATGTAACCCTGCAACAGGACAACCTGCTCAGGGCAGGCACAGAGCTGCAGTGTGGGGGCCCACCTCTCATCCTCACCGTAGATGGCTCCAAACACTCTTGTCATCTTGTCATTCATTCTTTTAGTTCAGCATTGCTTATAATTTATTTTTATTCTACTGTATTTGTCATGATACAACTTCTCTGACTCTTTACTGTAAAACTCTTCTTATTTATTAACTTAGGATGCATTTCGTATGTCTCAAGTACGTCTACCAGGCACTTAAAGTATCTATTTCTTTCTCCTTTTTCTGGGGTTTATATCAATTACATTTTATGCATTCTTAAACAAGTATATGTAGGATTTGTATGTGTTGTTAGATGTATTCAGAACCCTGAGTTTATTGACAGCTATTTTCTAGAGAGCTGTCTTTAAGTTTAAACCTGGAACTTGTTTGGAAGCTAATTTTTTCTTTTACTTCTAAAAAAATACTGCCCAAAATTCTCTACAACAAAGGAAGAACATTCCTCCTAGAAAGAGTCTTAGCAGCTGGACTTTGGTTACAGTATTTGCTAGGAAAATATAGCTGAGTTAGCATAAAAAAATTAAATTATTTTTTGATGCAATCATAAATTTGAAAATGATTCTTGCTTTCTACTACTGAAGCTGGAAAAGTGAACAGCTAGAAATAATGCCGACTACAAGGACCATAGAATAGGCTGTAGAGCTCCACAAGAAGCCTTGATTAAAGACAGCATTAAGCTCCAAGGAAAATGGAGACTTGGAAAAATCTTTCAAAACTTGTAACTTGAGAACGTTTGCCTTTATGGAAGGGAAGGAAGATGGATGATGCTTGAACTATGCCTGAAATAAAAGTGCCTTTACCCTTTCCTCATGATTAAAGCTTTTAAAATTTTCCTGGAATACTGTGATTGTGCTTAAATATATATTTGCTTTTGAAACCTGAGGTTCCCTGCCTTAATTATAGAAGATTTGTGCTCAGTTTCTCATGTCACACTCCTGTATTATAAAAAAAAAACTGGAGCAAATCTTGCTAATCTCTTAACCCAGGAATTGAAGAAATCTCTCAATCTAGTAAAATGGTTAAAAAACCTAAGAGAAACTAGTTTAAAAAAATTACTATTAAATATTAATATATTAATATTAAAGATTAAAAATTTTCACTTCCAAGGGCACTCCTTATGAAGATGCTGTCCAGCTCTTCCCTCTTTGGGGCTTAATTCTAGTTGTGGCCTTGGCTGTCCAATTGTTGCACCTGCTTTTCTTTTTCATGCACAATAATTGGAGCACAGGAAATAACTATGAGAGTACAGAAGATCATGGAAAGCTCAAGCTTTCATACCCAAATCTCAGCTATATCTGCTTCTCCATTTTATGCCTGGTATAAAGAAATCTTCTAGAACAGCCTGTCCTTCCTTTGGCCTGACTTTGCGGTCCTGTGGGAATTCTAACAGGGACTGCAGGCTTGGGCCTCTTGTCTCCTACAGGAATGTGTACTTCAGACAGCATTTTGCTGCTCTGGCCTGTGCTCTATACTTCATGGTGTTTGTCATCCATATGCTCAAATCACTAGTGATTGATAGCTATAGTCAGCAAAGGTGTGATATGCCATTCCTGTAGCCCTTGCTGCTGCTTGTTTGGATGGTTAAAGGGTTCCCCCTCCCTTTCCACCCTATAGACCTTCTCCCTGCCACTGCTGCCTCCAGCCAGGAGGGCAGTGAGGGTCTGCAGATGGATGTGTCCCAGCCTAGACCATAGTGATTTCTCTGTGAGCAAGCCAAGCCTCCCCAGTGCCCTAAGAGGAGAGTGCCTCCTGCTCCCTCCTACCTGCCAAGCAAGGGCATGAACAAAAAAAAAAGTGCACTGGAGCAAAAAGAGACATCCCCGTGTATTGACTGTAAGAAACACAGACTCTAAGTCTCCACTCTCTCGATTATTATTCTTTAAAAAAAAAAAAAAATTGAAACAATATAAACAAACAAACAAACATACAAACAATAAACCCACCATAAAAAACCCTGTAGCCTAATACAAGTTCTGCTTATTTGTGTTTCATGTTTGGAGAGAATCAAAAAAAGAAGTTATATTGAGGTGCCAGTGAGTGGCAGCTTAACTGAAATAATCATAGTAGTCCAGACAAAGACAGTAGTGCTTAGACTTTGATCAGTACCTTTTAATCTCTCCTATGATAAATTAAAAAGATTTGTCTTCATCTCCAGCTACTGGAGTTGGATCCAGTCTGGTGCCCAGATGACTCAAGTCTGGTGTCCTGTCAACTTTAAGGAAGTTTGGCTCCAGGACTACTTTTCTGTTACAGTCTAGGGCGTAGAAAAACAATGCAGACTTTGGATACATTTCATTTTGATCTCTGGAGATCCAACAGACTAGTCATGACTGTGAATGTGGCAAGTTTGTAGGAAAATTGTCCCACATGCTGATTGTATATCTGATGTCCAAATCTACTCTGTGGATCAAAGGGATATCTGCAAGGAAACAAGAAAGGAAGTAAATCTGAAAACAGCCCTGAAACTTGTACACAACATCTGAAAGGATTTGCCCCCCTTATGAACTGCTGACAATTTTGCCACTGCAATCTGTATTAGAGCCATCAGAAACAGTGGAGGAAAGCAAAAGTCTAAGACCAAAGCGGAAAAGGCTCTGCCTTAATCTAATGAACTGAAAAGGGAAAGATTTCATTTCCAAAAGCACATCTGCACAATGTGAATTGAGCATGTCAAAGACTGAGCACGGTGGCACATACTGAAGGAAGACAGATTAACCAATTGGCATATTACCAATTTCTCCTAAGAGTAATTTTAGTGACACTGGTACACCTATGCTTGAGTGACTTTGCTCTCAAATAACAATTTAATTTTATAACGATTATTAAAACAAAAGTAGTTTCACAGGACCTCTTTTATTGTAAACATTGTAAACAGTGAATGGAAAATATCAAAGTCTCACTTAGGAGTTCTGAAAGGTAATAGTTGGCTTGAGAAAAATAAATCATTTGTCTGTGGCCAAATTACAAGAGGAATCATGTATATTTTAACATTTCTCAACCAATTATGGCAGAAAGCAGTAACATGAATATTCTTCAGAAACTTCTTTTTTTAATACTTCTAGGATGAGATGGAAACCATCTAGGTTCAGCAGGTCTTGACTCCCATTCTTTTTACTGTAGACTTCCTAAATTATTTTCTTCTGGTCTATGGGTGGCTGTATGGCATAGGTTTACTCACATTCTCTCTCAAAGTTGTGTCAAATTGATCTGATTTCCTCTTAGGTACAGAAAATACACCTCATGAGAGGAACAACTATTTAACCTTTGCCTTTACTAAGGTGTTTGACATTCTCAAGGGCATAAATGTCACTGCCTTAAGATAATGTTATGAGCAAATGGAGGCAAAACTGTGCTCAGAGAATGACAATCAATTCCCTGTCAGATGGAGGAATAAAATTGAGATTTGAGATGAGTCTTTTTCTGCTTAATGGCTTTCATTGCTAAAGGTAGGCAGTTACACAATGGAGTACAGAGACTCCTTACTGCAGTGACAGTAAGCCAGAAAAGAAGAGTGAACACTTCAGAGACGAGTTTTGGAGTCTAAATTATCTTGGTGAAGTGACAGCATGGTCTGGAGGAAGTAGGTCGTTTTTCAGCAGGGGCAAGGAAGAAGACAAACTCAGCACCAGAAACTACAGCTGCTGGAAGAGGGAGAGCAGAACTGGGTCGGTAGCAGTGCCCTGAGGGACTTGTACTCCATGGTTTGTGTGGCCTCTGGCAGCTGAGCTCAGAAAGTGTCAGGTCCCATGGTTACCTGTGCATGTTGTACCAGCTTTGGGCTGAATTCTCAGGAGAACTTAGGGACTCAGCTGCAGCTGAAATCAGTGAGTTTTATGGTAAATACTTTTTAAGTATCTGAATCCCTGTTCCTCACCTGTGAAATGCAGAAGATAATATTTCCCTCCCTCACGAGTGTGCTTTTACCATAAATGCATTAGAGGTTGTAAAGAATTAAGATGCCCCGGTAATGGGGATCATATAAGTACGTCAGATAAAGCTGTTTCTCTTTCCTCCTTGTACCTCTCTACATTGCAAATTAGACTAAAATTAATCCAATATAGCTTTCTCATCCTTATAGTATTTTTATTCAGGCATTTACATGCTTTATGTTGCTGGGGTTCGGCACTTCTCTCCTTTAGGGCATGGCACGGAGAAGCACTGTCTGAGAATTGTGGCTAAGATGAGACGGAAAATCTCAGCATGTGGATACCAAAAAGACTTCTTGGCAACAAAAATAATTGGAGAACTCCCAGAACTTTCTCTTCTTCCACTTGACAGTCTTTTTTTTCTTATAACTTCATAACAGAGTATCTCAAGTTGGAAGGGACCCATAAGCATGATTGAGTACAGCTCCCAGCTTGTGATAAATAATCCAAAAGTGGGATTTCCCTTCCCAAATTGGTTCAAATTAAATCTCTAATAGGCACCATTTGGAAGTATGCACTTTTAAGCATTTCTGGTTAAAGCCTTGCTATTGGCAAGCCTTACCTTAGGTTGCAAGAAGTACGGGAACACACAGGTGTGTTGTGTCTCCTTGGATTACACAGTGAAATGAAGCAGCTCCATGCATTGTTCTTCAGGAGGATTTGAACCAGCAGAGGACAGTCAGTTTTTAAGTGAGGAAGCAAAAAGTGGGTGGAGGGAAAATCTGCATTAGATATGTCCAGAATGGTCCCAGATAAATATTCAAGAAATTAAAGAATCCATGTAAAACAAAGAGAAAGGGCTATTAGAAGAGAAGCCCAGGCCCATCTCCCTTTCTTTTGATAGCAGAAGAGTAGGAAGCTGGACTTGAACATTTTGAAGCACATTTTGAATTACGAGGCAGTTCAAATTTTGATCCAAGTATCAGTTCCCCAGCTGCTGAGGAGGGATGTAGGATAATGATAATTAGTGTAAAACAGCACTGTCAGTTTTTGGTAGGGGACTTGCATAGCAGCAAACCAAAATGCTTTTACTACTTACGTATCTTCTGTTCAAGGCAGTTAACATCAGAAGCAATGTGACCAGTGGTGACTAACAGTAGTGCTGCTAGAGTCCCGATCTGTTGGCTGTTCCTATTCCACTTAGGAGGAGCAGGTTGGACTGAACAGAAGAGAAGTTGTATGTGCAATCTGTTTTCAGCAAGTGCAATGGCCGGCTGTGCTTGAATCCGGAGCCAGAGGAACCAAAGGGAGAGCATGGGGAGGGAGCAGAAAGGAAGTGGTGTCTGTCTGTTGCACAACTGAAGTGGTGTTGCCTGTAACACTCAAGCAGGAACCAAGGTGTGTGTTGGACAGAGAAGTAAATATTTGTGGTGCTTTGGTTTTCAGTATGGTTAAGACTTGAGACTTTGCAAATCTGGTGGAAGAGTCAGGTTGCTTTGATGTGGAAGTAGTTCTGTAGTAGGTCTGTAGTGGGACTTGTGTTTTGTAGTTTCCGAAAGCAGCTTTAATAAATATATGTTTTAGGATGGCCTATGGAGAAAATTATGCTCAGGATTTTAATTTTCAGGGACAGTCATGCCTGTGAGGGCCCTTCAAATGCGTTTGATCTTCTAGGGCAGTTTCTGCTCCTGTGACTGGGCTCACTGTGAACACAGCAGCAGGCAGAAATTCAGGCAGAGTGTTCCAGGGCTTTGTCTTGTTACTCTACCACACTGTGATCCTGTTCCTATGAAGTCTCTTTGAGTTCAGTGGCAGCACACTCAGCAGCCACAGGTGAGCAAGCATCAGGCCACTAGACAGGAGCAACTACCCAAAGGTTTTAGGGTTTGCCCATGCTGGCAGGATATATGAAAAGCAAAGCATTGCTCATGTGCAATTTTAAGTTGTTTGTGACCAGATGTGCTTCTAGCACTGCATAGTGCAACTGAAGCTGCAACCTTCTGGAAAGGCACTCAAATTTGTTGTTATTATAAATCCAAGCCCAGTTAGTACGACCTGAGGCCATGTCATGTTCACTGCATAGAGAATTCAGGTAGGACTTTGTAAGAAACACCTGCATGGCTTTTCTAAGTGGCTGCCAGAGTATACAGTGGTTGTCAGCAATCAAAAGATCAGGGAGATAAGGGGCAGGATGGACTGCAAATTATTCATAACTTTAAATGTGTTTTAGAGGCAAAAATGTAGTTTTTCAACACGTAGCACCATTGATCATGAGTGTCAGGAGTATTACAAACCTCAGAGTTTACAAACCAATGTACTAGGATGAGTTTTCCTTAATAAGTCTGTGCAAGGAATGGGAAGATAAAAGGGTTAATAAAAAAAAATTGGAAACACCTTTGGAGTTTACATATATTTTCTGAAGGAAGCTTAGGGAACTTCCCTCTCAGAATTTAGCTTAATGTTTCTTCTTTAAATGCGATTTTTGTGCCATTCTTGATTTTGAGGCTGGAACATGTCTGTGACTGCTTGCTTGTGAAGGCTCTTTATACTTTCTCGCTATACAATTGTGAAATGTCTGAATGTGCTTTGATTTGCGTTATTTCTTTTTTGTCTTTCTTCTCATCCCAATTTTCAGCTCGCTTTTGTCCTGAGAAATTAAATCATTTTCTTTTTTTGGCAGCAAAGCGGCTGCCTTGCTGGAGTAAAGATGTTTTCTTCAGCTGCGTCCTCTTGCTGCGAGCCCCGGGCCAGACTCCCTGACAGGTCACCCTGTGGTGGCACCAGAGTGCTCCTGGGAGCAGTGGGAGCGCTGTTACTCGGGGCAGTGCCAGGGAGGGGGTGCCAGGCCCAGCTGGCCCCCTCGGTGCCCCCGGGGCAGCCTGGCCTGCGCCACACGCAGAGCGCCTACGTCGGGAGGCACAAGGCAGCCAGCAAAGAGCCCACAAAGCAGAAAGGCAGGCTCCTGCTGCCAAATATCTTGTCCTTACGCTCTGCATGCCTCATCGGACGCCCTGCAGCACGGGTTCATTACTCAGCCTCTTCCTTGCCCTGCCACAGGTTTGCTGCCAGGGCTGGTGGGCCCTGCACCGCACCAGGACCCAGAGCCCAGCTCTAGGTGAGGTGAGGGCTCGCTCTCCCTCTGTGTGGTGGGCAGGGAGGTACCTGGATGTACATCAGGCTCTGTGACCCTCCATGCTTTGAAGGGAGGGAACAGAGCTGCAGGAGCAGCTGGAAGGGGGGCAGCAGCAGACCAGCAGAACAGACGTGTCCTGTGGCTCCTGCAGTGCCACATTGCCAGGCATGAGCTGTCTCCCCACCCAGATGTGGCCATGCTGGGTGAGCCATAGCCCCTCCTGGGTTCCATGAGTCACTCCCTGCCTGCAGACTTGCCATCGTGTTACGTGTTTGGTTGTAGCCCCTGTGAGTTATGGGTGAGTCAGGGCTAGCTGTTCTTGTTTTCTCTTGCCCCAAAACACAAGATCTGGTGAGCAGCAAAGTGCCTGGAGCTGTCTGAAATCTCAATGACACAAAATTGTGTGGGAATGTTGATCTGCTGGAGGGGTAGGAAGGCTCTACAGAGGGATCTGGACAGGTTGGATTGATGGACCAAGGCTAATAGTATGAGGTTCAACATGGAAGTGGTGGGTCCTGCTCTTTGGTCACAACAACCCCAGGCAGTGCTACAGGCTGGAGAGGAGTGTCTGGAAATCTGCCTAGAGGAAAAGGACCTGGGAGTGCTGGCTGACAGCAGCTGAACATGGGCCAGCTGTGCCCAGGTGGCCAAGAAGGTCAATGGCATCCTGGCTTGTGTCAGCAATAGTGTGTCCAGTGGGACCAGGGCAGTGATTGTCCGCCTGTACTTTGCACTGCTGAGGCCATACCTTGAGTACTGTGTCCAGTTCTGGGCCCCTCACAACAAGAAGGACACTGAGGTGCTGAAATGTGTCCAGAGAAGGGCAGTGGAGCTGTTGAGGGTCTTTAGAGTAACTTACATGAGCTGAGAGGCTGAGGGAGCTGGGAGTGTTCAGCCTGGAAAAAGGAGGCTCAGAGGAGACCTTATTCCTCTCTGCAACTACCTGAGAGGAGGCTGGGGCCAGGTGGGGGTTTGCCTCTTCTCCCAGGCAACCAGTGGCAGGATGAGAGCAAATGGAATCAAGCTGCACCAGAGGAAGTTCAAGTTCGATAGCAAGAGGAATTCTTTATGGAAAGGGTTGTTAAACTTTGGAATGGGTTGTTCAGAGACATGATAAAGTCACCATCCCTGGATGTGTTCAAAGAAACAACTGCATGTGGTGTGTAATGCTTAGGTCTAGTTGACATGATGGTGATCAGGCAAAGGTTGGACTCAGTGATTTTGGAGGCCTTTTCCAACCCAAATGATTCTGTGATTCTATGAAAGTACCCTGCAGGTGAAGGCAGGGTTGCAGATGAAGGCACTTCAGCACTAGGCTAGGTTGTTGGGATTATGCTTGGAGAGAATTTAGTGGACAGTGACAGAAGGTAGATGGCTCCTGTTTTTCATTCAGAGTGGGAACTGTGCTAGAAACAAGGTGAATGGAAGGCAGAGGACAAACAGTGTTCATCCTTAAATGCTGCCAGGCTTCTCAAACCTACTGTGTGTGGTCTGTTTGTGGCTCTTTTGGCCAGTCCTCTTCAGATGAGCATAAGCCCTCTTCTCTGAAAAGATGTGTCAGACTTCTCCAGCTCTTGCCTTCCTAAAGCCACTTGCTTTAAAACCTGACCCTTGTGCACTTTTCAGTAAGGACCATTCCACGAGGGAGGCTGTAACTGGTGTAAGGATAATGCCTGGAGACCCTGGTGAATGTCCCATCCTGGAGCACCTGGATCGCTTTGCTAGCAGCACAGCTGCCCACACGACCCATGGAATGTGCTCGCCGCTGCCTTAGGAGAAGCCTGCAGCAGAGCAGTTGCCAGAACCTTTTGGACTTCATGTTTCTCCCAGTGCTGTGGTGCTCATGTGCGCCCAGTGCGCTTTGTGCTACGCCAGTGGCAGCGTCCCCCCGACGGGCACAACTTGTGGGACAATGCAATTCTGTGGCAAATGGCTAGGACATGAGGTCACCAGAAATGTTGCTTTTAGTATTTAATGTACAGAAAGTAGGAGAGCCTGTCATATGCAGTATGGTTTCCCTCTCCTGAGTTATTCCAGGAGAAGGTTAGTGCCTCTTACTTCTTCCAGTCCTTCCACAAGAAGAAGAAACAGGGTATGGGATGCCACTGCTATGACTGGCTTGTGTTGCTGCAGTCAGGCTGCATCTGGGGAAAAGCAGCACTGCCTGTTTGTTGTGCTCTAAGACTGGAGAGTATGTGTATCTCCTTCATGCAAACTCTGACAAGCTGGGTGGTCTCTGTGGAGACTTTTAACCTCTCTGCACGTCTGCTTCCCCAGTGTATAAAATGGGTATAGTAATAATTAGCTCTTTCACAGAGGTACCATGTTTCCAGGTCCATAGAGTGCTTTGAAGGGGTACAATACTTAGCACTGTTGTAGCTTTTCAAATTTCAGCTGTATTTCATTGCAAGTATAGCAGAGAGTGATATATTGGTTTAAAAACATATTTGAAACTCTTGGTAATTAGGAAGTCGGGCAATGGCAATTAATGCTCTCAGACATGGTGTTACTGCTCTTCTCCAAACTATAGCTCATTTAAAATGCTAGGCCTATAATTTATTAGCAATATTTAATACCTCAGTGACCATAAAACTCAGTGTTTTATTACCACTGATTAACATATGTTTGATGTTCTGCCCAGTGTTACACAATCCAAAACAAATTACTCTCAGGAAGCTGGATATTATATAAATACAGAAAAGCAATAAATAATGCATTGAAGAAACACTTTTCTGTGGGTTCTAACATGCCACAATCTCTTCAAATGACTTAGAATTCTTAGGCAGTTTCTCAGTCCTCCAGGACTACCAGCACCAAAGAACCCTCTTCACACCATACTGGTTAGTACCTCTGCTGCAAGTTTGCTGGTGATCCTTGGCATCCTGTCAGCCTCCAACACTTCGGTCTGATCATGCCCTACCAGAGGAAGCCTGGAGTTGCTTGGTCAGAGTGTCTTCAGTTATGATAGTCTCCTTAATAAGCTACAGATGTGTGAGAAACAGAAAGGCTCTTTCATATTTCAGGATGCTTTTTTTCCCCTTCTCTCAATCTGGTGTGAAGAAAAAGAACAACTTTACAAACACATGGATTTTTTTTTTTGTTGTTTTCTTGAGCCCCTTTAAGGCAGAGCTTGGATAAGAATAAGGGGTGAGGAGAGGGAAAGCTGATGGTGTTAAGGAACATGAATTGCCCAGAATCAGATTATTCTCGGCTAGGTTTGATGATGCAGCTGTGATATGTACCTGTTGAAAATCACAAATCTGGTTACATTTTCACTGACCATGCCCCAAACTCTGTAAATATCCATATTTTCAGAAGTTCCACTTAGAACTAAGAAATCCAAATGAGAAAGGTCTGATTATGTAGTTGATCTATACCCATACAACCTCACAGCTTATCCTTCTGAGGACCTGGACTCCTAAAGCCAGAGTTTATATGAAGTGCTAGTAGATGTGTGCAGCAAGAGCCCAGACTCAGGTCAATAGTATCTTTATTCAGTAGTGCAGCCTGGGCTTCCCTTTCCACTTTTAAAGAGCTAGATGCTGTAAAATCTTGTAGAAAATGAGGATTTTACTTCTGTTTAAAGTCATATTTTCACTGGGAGAAGGGGGATAAAATAGTTTCAACCAACTAGTTGTATTTATTTTATTTATTGCATTTGAGAAAAACTGTTCTTCCTGTGGCAGTACAGATTTGTGCTGAAGAGCCTTTGCAATGGACCAGGCAGATACTGCCCAGGCACAAAATAAAATACTTCTTGCTATCCTGAGGAACTTGCTGTTTGAGTCTGTGATGCAGAAGCAGGAAACAGGGAAGAAGAAACAGTAAGATGACTGAGTTTCTGGCTGCTGTAATCCAGCCCTGGCTCTGGCACGGTGAGCAGCTTAATGGCTCCTTTCACACTTCTGCTCAGCCATACAGCATTCGGAACCTCAAAAAATGTGCTCAAAACCTCAGCCTCAAAAATGTACTGACTGCACACCCTCCCTTTTCCTTAAAAACTTTCTCTTGCCCCCAACATGTTCCAGCAACAGGAGGTTTTAGACCTTTAGCCAAGTTTGGTCAATAATAGATATTTTGTTTCAGTGGCTGCCTTAAAATTGGGTTGGGCCAAAAAAATGGTTTATTTTCTTTCTGTTGGTGTAACACCAATATGAGAAAATTCGTGTTAGAGTCAATGTTGACAATTTCATTCATCTTCAAACAAAAAGATTTGTTTCAGTTTTTGACTATTTAGCTTTCCTTCTTACTCTTACATAGAGCAACCTTTAAATGAAAATGGCATTGCACAATGGCTATTGGAAAATATATTTTAAAATTTTGAAAAAAAAAAAACATTTTCAACATCTTTGAAGTATGAAACTTGTCAAGTTTTGTTCTCTGGCTTTTGAACAAAGCACAATTTTTGAAGAACTTACCAAGAGATGTGTTTGTTGTCTATCTATTCATAAGCCATTTAATAAACCATTTCCAGGACCAGACCTAACATTCTGCTCTTCAAGGAGCTTTCTGTCAAGTCAGTAGATGAGATCAGAAAATGAAGTTTTTGGAACGGTGTTGCAAGCTATTTACTATACATCCTAAAGTTTTCACTTCTTTCTTCATCCTCTAGCAATATAAAAGAGTTTCGTGTTGGTACCAGGAAGGATCAAACTTCTGTCTTGCTGTGACCTTGCTCCAAACTAGAGACCAGGTGCTGCAGATTCCGTATATAAAACTGAACACTCCCACAAATGCAATTTCAGCCCACCTATTTATATTCCTGTAGAGTACACTCAGAAGCTGAGAAAAGCTAGAAGGTTTCTTTGGAGCCAGTGCTAAGGTAGAGGACATCCAGCTCTTTCTCAGGCTCTCCCCTACACTATCTGAGACATTTCTCTCTCTAAAAATCCGCTCCTGAACATCTGCTAATTTCTCTTAGAAATATCAAGAATAAGGTTGTGAAAACACCAATTAAAAATTCACAAAGAATTGCTAGTGACTTGTTTAGCATTTTCTGAGGCAGATGAGAGATTTGGGCGCCAAAAGATAAAAGGATTTTGACACTGTGATTTATATGTTAAGAAGCCTCCCCCCTCCCCCATTCTCTTTTTATTTTTTTAACTCCCCTTAGTCCTACTGCCCTGCAGCATTCGTTTTGAGAGAGGCTAAAGCAACTTCTTATTTTCTCGTGACTGCATGTCAGTGCCTGTTCCTTAATTCTACATCTGGCTTAAGTGCATTCAGGTGACTCATAACTTTGGGCTTAGATTTTTTTCTCTTTCTTCATTTATCAACAACAACAATAATATTATGTGGCAAGTTTGTTTTTTCTTTTTTTTTTTTTTCTTCCTGTTCTGCTAACCTGGAAAGCTATGTGAGTAGCCCTGATATGAGCAAATAACAAAATATTAGACAAGATGGTGGGTGGAAATAAGGTTGCTCTTTCATAATAGTTTGGTGATGAGCTAAGCTCCCTTCTGCTGTTATCTGGATTTATACTCATCCATGTAGATTAAGGGTACTGTCAGGTTATAGTGAAGTGACTTTTTTTTTTTCTTCCTCCCTCTGTCATGGCACAGAACTCTGTTCTTGTCAGTCTTGATGCCTGAGACTACGGAACCCAAATTACAGATTTTGTGCCATGACAAATCATAGAATCATGGAATGGATGGGGTTGGAAGGAACCTTAAGGATAATTTAGTTCTAACTCTGCTGCCATAGGTCTTCCACTAGACCAGGTCAGTCAGAGCTCCATTCAACCTGGCCTTGAACATTCCCAGGGATGGGACATCCACAACTTCTCTGGGTAACCTGCTCCGGTGTCTCACAAATCTCAGAGTGAAAATTTTTTACCTGCGTAATCTAAACCTACCCTCTTTCAGTCTGAAGCCATTCTCCCTTGCCCTGATACTACATGTCACTATAAAACATTCCTCTTCATTTTTCTTACAGGCTCCCTTCAGGAATGCTGCAATTAGGTCACCCCTAAACCTTCTCTTTTCTGGGCTGAACAAACCTGTGAATAGACCACAAAAATTCACTCAGCCACAGGTGTGCACTGGGGCTTTTGGGAAAGGGAGCAGTAAGGACAAACTGCAGGAGTTGTTCATGTGACCCACACTGTTCTCTGCTACCTGTAGAAGAGTTACTGCAACTTACCTGTAGAAACTGCACATACAACTTGTGAGAAGCAGGAGATCCTCTGGTAACTTGCACACTTCCCTTATCTCAGGAGCAGGCATGGCTGGATCTTACTGAAATGTTTCTGGCAGAGAGGAACTATCATTTGCTCTTTTTCTCTGTGGTATTAAGCTCAAAGGGTCCAGCTGAGGTCAGAATACACTGGTGTAGCATAAGTATATAATACAAAGCTGTCATCAGCTTCTAAGACAGTAAGCAGGGCAGTTCCTGTTCTTGTGGGACTTGGAAAAATTCACTTTTACAAGGAAAAATATATACCTCTGTTCACAAGAAATGTTGTTGCCACTATTGCAGGAAGTGCCCATTATCACCAGCTTGTTCAAGCAGCAAAGTCAAACTGAGCTTCTGTCAAAATTTGAATCGAATGTCTTCTTGGTAATGTGGAAAACAATAGTTTGTCTTTGTTTTTCTCTATCTGTATTATAGATAGGTCTATGTCTATGTATACTCTTGTTTGCTGTCTTGGTTTGGAAAGACAGGTATCTGACAGGGAAAGCTGGAGTTTCCCTTAGAATGGGGAATGTAAACCCCTCACCCCCGCCAAATTAGAATTTTACAATTAAGGGCTTTCAGGCAAAGATTTGGGAATAGGAATAACAGTTCTTTACTAGGAATACAAATGTAGTAGGAAAAGAAACAAAACCACCCAACCAAACCAGCAAACAAACAACAATTTTGGAAAACCCTTTAGAGAGTCAGAGCTACAACCTGACACCCTGTTAGTCAGGGTGTTGGAAGCAGTCCAAAAGTGGGTCCTCCTGGAGTGGCAGAGGTGGTTCTGGTGGAGTAGAGATGATCCTGTAGAACAAGGGTCCACGGGTGGTGAGAAGGGGTCCAGTGGTGGGGAGAAAGGGGTCCAGTCTTCCTCCAGGAATCGGGTGAGGCTGGATGCCTTCTTGTTCCTGTGACTCAGTTTTATTCAGGGAGCGATGGTTGGCTCCCCACACTGGGTGGATCATCTCACAATAGGATGATGGAATGTGGATGTACTGCTTTGGGGAGGGTACAGTTTGGGGATGTGTTAGTTTGGGGCGGTGTTAATGGCCCATTAGCAGACAACTATCCCCCTGGAGGGAAGACCTGTGGTGAAACAGATAAGAAACACTGCCCTACAGTTGGTCCATTGACAAAAGGCACCTGCCCTACTCTTCCCAGAGTAAAGAACAACAGTATTTTCAGGAGATGAAAATAGAATACACATTTTTGTTTTC